>CM030359.1:370087682-370692187 GCA_017893485.1 Hemerocallis citrina
TCCAGTGGAGGGAGGAGGAGCTCTGCTCCGATTAGAGGACTCGTGATATTGCATTGAGACCAAATAGGAGGCTTTGCCATCGCTCAAGGAGAAGGCCTCAATGCGATCCAGAAAATTGGGAACCCGAAAAAGGGCCTCCACTTGAAGACTCCTCGATGCTAACTTAGTCGAAGCGGAAATGCTAATGATTTCGCCGATGCATTTAGACATGTCCCCTACCAGTCGCAGAGATTCACAGAAAGGGGGAAGACCAAGAAGGGTGACCTTAATGGTAGGAGAGGTGATGGATTGCGACGGAGGGTCAACTTGGACCCATCTTCTAATGGTAAGGGAGATAGCACAAATAGCAAAAGAAGAGTTACCAATAAGTTCTTCAAGTATTTTAGGGGAGGGACAGCGGATCACCACATCGCCGTTAGAACAAGCGCTGAGAACCCAATCCCAGTCCTTCACATTGCAGGAACTGCTGAGGAATGAATTAAGAGTGAAGTAGGGAATCAATCCTCCGCTGAATGCTACAGCTCCATAAGTGTTAAAGAATTTTAACCTATCCGAAAGTTCCGTGCTCGGGATGAAAACATGAGTAACTTTCGGCTTGGAAGGGAGAGAATGAGCAGCATCCAGCGAGGGAGGGAGAGAGGGATAGCTTTCAGCTAAACGACTTGCACTCGAAGGAGTGGGAAGAAGGGGGGATTTAGAAGAGAGCTTCTGTTTCTTGATCTTGTAGGCTTGATCTTCAGAAAGCTTACGTTGCAGAGAAGGGAAATCGAGAGCGGACAGGACTGTCTCCGAGATGGGCGCCCCCAACGTGAGACCTAATAACTTCTGCAGAGCGAAACAACGAGGGCGCGCATGCCCTGATTTGAGGCAAAATAGACATTTCATCCTGAACGTACAATGTTTCTTCAAATGCTCGGGTTGGAGACACTGAAAACAGCTAAGGGTAGGGCGATAAGAAGGAGAAAGGTGGGAGGAAGAAAATGAAGAGGTAGGAGGAGGGAAGAGGTGGGAAACGACGCTCTTAAGCTTACCATGATGCTTCTCGAACTTAGGCTTAGGGAGAATAGAGCCCACCGGCCCATTAAAGGGTCCCAGCCTATTAAAAAAGCTGTTGCTAAAACCATTATTTAATAAAAATTTTTTCTTTTTACAACTTCCACCCATGTTTGGTCCATGGGCCCAACAATAAAACAGCAAAGGAGAAAAGCCCAAGAGAGAAGAGCTCTGAAGCAAGCAACCAAAAAAAAGCGACACAGTGCTGAGTCACTGTAGCTAAACACCGAAGAGGAGAAGATTGGAGAGCTGCAGACCATATACCACACAGAAGAGGAAGGGAGAACCCCCAAATTAAGAGAATGAAGAAATTGAAAAACCCAAAACAGAGGGTCCAAAGAACCCCTGGAGGGTGAAGGGACAATAATAGGGTAATAACTTCTTCAACGAAGGAAAAGGTCAAAAAGAAACTCACAGTAATTCCAGATCCACTAAGGTGGATAATCTGATAGATTTTTAAGAAAACGGAGAGAGGCGAGGAAGTTAGAAGAAACTTACAGTGATAGGATAAGCTAAAGAAACAACAGTATAGTCTACACTATCTGAGGAGACCTCACTGGAGGAACCGCTGAAGGGGATGGAAGAGGGAAGCTGTAGGTTGCTAGCTGAGAGCTGGCGAAAGGCCCCTCACGATCGAAGGCTACAGTACCACTGAGTCGCAGCGAAATCGGGAAGGCACTGCGTACTGGTGTAAGAAAGCAGGAATCGCTGAGAGGGAGCGACGGGGAGTAAGGAGAAAACGGAGGGGAAGACCAAAACGAAAGCCAGGACGAACCCTTAAAAGGGTAAGTGGATCTAGGAGAGTCGATGAACTTTAATGAAGGAAGGGGGTGGAGAGAGGGCGGGGAATCGCCGGATCTGAGCGGTGAGGAAGCAAGAGGGAGAGGGCAGAAAAATCGCCTTTCAGATTACTAGTATATTAATGTTCAATGGAGCCTTCTAATTGAACGAGATACTTTTCACCTACCAAGGATTTTTAACTTCTTATTGGAGATTCCTATGACGATCTACATAATTCATTTTGATATTTGATATTTATATCGTAATATGTGTACGTATAAAATTTTAAGTTGTTAGAGAATCGTTTATCCATATTTTAATTTGTCATGAAATTAACGATTTTTTAATAATACTATAAATTAACATTATGTAAGGCATGGAGAAAAAAACCCTCCAAATAACTTTTTTTTTGCATACCCACTTCTTATGACGTTATAAATTTCATGAATGGTATGAATTGTACATATAAAGTCTCATCATACGAGTACAACTATTATATATAAGAAAGTTTTCATCCTACAAGTAGGGCTGCAAACGAATCGAGCTATTCGCGAGCTATTCGGCTCGAGCTCGGTCAAAGCTTGGCTCGAACCGAGTTTGAGCTCAAAACGAGCTCGTTTCGTAAACGAGCAGAGCTCGAGATTGGTTTTTTTTTTTAGGTTAAACTTGCGAGCTATTCGGCTCGAATACGGTCAAAGCTCGGTCAAAGTTCGGCTCGAACTTAGCTCGAGCCAGGTACGAGCTCAAAACTGAACTCGTTTCGTAAACGAGTCGAGCTCGAAGCTGAAGATATTCGGCTCGATTTGGCTCAATTGCAGCCCTACCTACAAGTATGATGCTCTCTTTTCTCAAATTATATATGCTTTTAGTAAAGTTAGTTATTTGCAATTCAGTCTCCATCTTTCGTCATGAAACTTATGATTACTATATATAATTGTTTTCTTATTGATAAAAGCATGGCTTTTCTTTTTATTTATTAAAAAAACCGTGTCTTGCATAGATAGAAAGTACCTTATAGGATGATCAATCTAAATTATATATCTGATACATTTGTATCTTTTAATTAGTTCTTTTTTCTTCGTCTTCTTCTGCTTTCTTTTTCCTCTAAGAGCATCTGTAGTCATTGGCTATATATTTAAAAAAAGAATATTTGGAAAAAATTTTTATCTGCAGTCGTCGTCTATATATCCATTTTTTTGATTTCGAATGAACAGGAGACGGCTATATTTAATAGCAGAAATAGCTTTATCCATATTTTAGAAATCGGAAGATGATTTACCATCTTATAGTCGGACGGTATATGATTTGTCGTCTGAAACAAATTTTTAATTGAAAAACGATCGGACGACATATGATCTGCCGTTTGAATTATTGAAAAAAAATTGGAAATAAGAATATGATCTCCCGTTTGGGGAAGCGAGAGAAAAGCCAATTTTTGAATATTTGTGTTGGACGGCACATGACATCACAATTTTTAAATATAAAAAAATTTATGGGACGACATATCATCTGCCGTCCTTCACACTATTTTAAGAAAAATTACGTGGATCTTCAAATGGTATATGATTTTTCTTTTCGTCCAAAAAAAAAAAAAAATTAATTTTTAAGTATAGACCACTGCAGCGTTTGAGCTATTTGCTATTTCTAAAATACCCATATACCCATATTTTAACTTAAAGGACTATATATGCTCTACCAGAATGGTGCCACTAAATAAGGAACCTCCTTAAACAAGGGGAAAAAAACTATGGAGCCTCATGATGGCATATATTGAATTTATCGAGTTAAAACTTGATTTTGCGATAGGAAACGAAAGATAATCAAAATTTACCGTAGCTGGTTTAAGGTATACTCCTGTACCGAGACAACAATAGTGACTGGAAAGTGGTATTGAAAATTGATTAATATCAAACCTCATTTCTCCAAGAAAATATTTTGAACTAACACTGAACAAGAAAAAACAGCATCTAAATTACCTGAGATTTTCATATATACAAAAAAAAAAAAAACTTTTTAAGAAGTATAAGCAATGGCTAAAATTTTCTCTAAAACGTATCCAAATTTCACCAATTTGAAAATAATCTTACTTTTTTTTCCCGGACGATCTGACTCTGGGCCCAAAATTATTGCGGTTCATCCACAAGTGACTGATGTTGTTAGTTTTGGTGTAAAGTAACCATTTGACGCTTCTACAGTTTATTAGAATTTTCTACAAAAAATATGTGTACACCCATTTTTAGAAATTTTGCATTTTAAAATGAGTGGGCTTTTCATAAAATTATCTCTTCATCAATTTTTTTAAATTTATATATTTAAGTTCCATTTATACCAAATAATCTAATCACGGATATTGTAAATAAAAAAAACTAAGTAAAACCCCCCAAAAGACTAATTCATAGTTTTTTTTGAAGGGTTATATACAAATTGGTAAAAATTGGATACTAGAATTTAGTGATATTTATGCATATACAATTACAAACTTAGAGCATCCACAATTGTCATTTGTTAAAAAATAAATAAATGCATATTATACATATAGCAAAGCGAGTTTGCAACAGTGGTAAAAATGTTATAAAATAGCAAATAAAAATAAAATAAGATCGGACGGATCTTCAAGATCCGTCCCATGATTTTTAAAAAAATTCCTCGATTTTTTTATAAGCAAAAAGAAAATTTCAGCGAAAAATAAATAAATTTAAGCATCCAAGCCTTGGCGCATTCACACTCATTAGCCCTAATTAACCCCTTAATTAACCACCTAATTAATATTTACCCCTAAATTAAGCCATAAATTAAGTATTTAAGTATATATTTAAGTATAATTTTTTTGATGATACGGATAGAGTCAACTGACTCCAGCCATGCATTAATAAATCAAAAAAAAATATTACACTTTGGGTCTTACAAGTTGTAAAACGAGCCAAAAGCACGAAGAAAAAAATACAGATGAAATACAACACAGACTCAACACGACTAAATCGACAAAGACTCTGTTTAGAGCTATAGACACCACCAAGACGGATCGATGCCGAGGTAGAAACTGAGTAAACATCCGGACAGCCAAAAATCCTAATCGGATCAAGGACGCAACTCCCGACTCCGACCTGAAGCACCAACGGCAATGACAAACAGCATCGCAGCCACCTGAAGGCCACAGACCAAGCGGCCAGGGGAAAGAATAGGATGATCGCAGCTCCCCAAACTTCCATTGCCTTAACCAGGGAGGGCAAATAGAGCAATGGATTAAAAATAAAGTATAGCATGAAATGAAGCAATAGATCGATGCAAAGAAATCGATAACTCGGATCAGCCTGAGAGAAGAGCCATCAACCATCACCATCACAGAGAAGGAAAATTTCAAACATGAATCCACCTCAGTCAGCAATATAGAACACAAGAATTAGAACCTCCATACCATAAAGTAAGTAAAGCATAAACAGAATAAATACAGGAGATCACGAAGTCAAGAAGCGGCCAAATAGATAACCAAAGCTGAGCCATAGCCAAATATACATAGAGAACAGAGCATCCATAAATAAAGCATAGCAAGAATAGAGGCAATAGATCGATTAACAAGAAATCGATCGCTCAGGTCAAACCGAGGGAAGAGCCAACAGCCACTACCATCAAAACACTTAGATAATTACAAGCATGAAACCAACCTAAGACAGCAAGAATAGAACACAAAATAGGACCTCCAAACCATAAAAGTTGTAGAGCATAAACAGAATAATTACAGGGACGCACCAAGCCAAGAAGCGGCCAACAAAACAACCCGAACTGAACCATAGCAAGGATGAACACATAGATCAGAGCCTCAAAAAAGAAGGATGGTAGGTGTTAAGAGACCTGCCCCAATCTAATTAAGGATAGAGGCAGCAAGTACTCCAAAACCAAAAGCCGCTAAAACACCACAGCCAGCGGCTGCTAGAACCACCCACAAAAATGGGAAGCCAAACTCAGTCAACCCTGCGAACAAACAAATAGATACAATTGTCAAAACAACATGCATCTCAAACACCTTGGAGACAGTAGATAAAGATAGTTACAATCACAGAAGCGAAAAGAACAACATGTAATAGCCAGCAAACACCCCAGGTGGCTAATGGGAAAAGGCAGAGAATGTTAAATAGCGTTGAGATTAATAAGATAATGGAAGGCATCTTCCAATCTCTCATACATCAGGGCTTCCCTGGCTTCTACTTTTAAATTAGATGACCAAAATTTGAAAAGATAGAAGAATTCATCAATGATCGAACGGGAAGAAGAAGCCGAGTGCCGAAAAATTCTCTTATTCCTTTCCCTCCACGTGATCCAAACGATAATCTGAAAGGAAAGATACCACGATCTGTGAAACCTGCCATTCGAAGGGGGGCTCTTCCAGCATTCGACTAGGCTAGCCGGAATGGCTGGCGATTCCCAAGCGAGCACAGTGATTTTTCAAAGAGGACGCGAAAAATCACAACCCACGAATAAATGGTTCACATTCTCAGATTCGGAAGAGCATAGAGGACACAGTTGGCCCCATGCTATATTTCTCTTGTTTAGAATTTCAACGGTCAAAAGTGTATTATTGAGGGCGAGCCACGAGAGTATTTTCACCTTAATGGGGGCACAGGATTTCCACACCAGGTCAAAGAAGGGCGATAAAATGCCTCTAAAATTAAGAAAGCGATAGAAAGAACGAACCGAGAAGGTCCCTGAGGTGTTCCAACGCCAAACCATCTCTTCTTTATCTTTCCAAACAAAGTTGTTGAGAGAGGCTAGAAGATCATTAAATTCCGGAATTAGGTGATGGGGAAGATTGGTCGGAAGGGGAATCATCAAATGCCTTTGCAAACTGTTGGTGGTATAGGAGTCAGCAATCAATGCATTAGGATTGGAAGTCAGGCGATAGATCGAAGGGAAGGCGGTAGCTAGAGTAGTATTACCGATCCAAAGGTCGGTCCAGAATCTGGCCTTGGAGCCAACGGCACAGGAGTGGCCTATACCGCAATGGAAAGCCGCCGACGCTTTCCATACCCCCTTCCAGAAATGGGAGGCATTACGATGAGATTGAGATGGGAACCTCCACCAATCATCCTTCGAAAAGTATCTATCTTTGATACTGATGATCCAAGGTAAATTCTCTTTTTTGAGGAAACTCCAGAGCCATTTGCCAAGTAAAGCTAGGTTCGGTGCCTAAGATCTAAAACCCTTAAACCTCCAGCTTCCTTGGAAGAACATATAAGTTTCCAGTTGCAAAGATGCGATCCGAATTTGTAATGAGAAGACCCTGACCAAAAGAAGTTACTTCTGATCTGATCAATTCTCTTGATGACCCAAGATAAGGTGATCGAGGATAGAACAGAATTAAGCAGGGTGAGTCTACCTCCACGGGATAGCAGTCTCCCGGACCACACAGAAAGTCTGGATTCCACCTTATCGATCATGGGGGACCAATCCGATTTATGTATAATTTTAATAATGGAAAAAGACAAGAAAAAATGGGACGGCACTTAAAGTGCCGTCTGAGGGGAAAATGAAAAATAATAATAATAATAATAATTGGGACAACACTTAAAGTGCTGTTTGAGGGAAAAAAATGGAAAAAAAATTTAATTTTTTTAGTGGGATGGATCTTGAAGATGGGCAGATCTTGAAGATCCGTCATGTATAATATGCATTTTCTCATTTTCACTCTCATATATAAGCATCTACTGTTGTCAAATCGTCAAAATATGTATAAATAACTAATGACTGCAGAGCTTCGTTTGCTTAAATATACATAAAATAGATAAATAGTAATCATTTGCTTAAATATACATAAAATGGATAGATAGTAAACCGACTGAGATGCTCTTCCGGAGAGAATCCTACGTATAAAACTTAAAAAAAGGGAATTTTTAAACAAACAAGGAAGAAGTATTACTTAAAAATTTGAAAAGGCAAAGCTGCGGCTATGGGTGGCAGAAGTAAAGTTGAAGAAGCAAGCAGCTGATGTGGGATTATTCAAATCTCTGAAAACTGGAAAAGAGGGGGGACACTCCGTGATGTCCAACAATCTTATTGTCGGGCCCACCCACGCAGCCCAATATCCTCTCTTGCTCACACCGAACAACCCACTCATTCCACTGGCTCACGGGGCCCCCAGCAAATAGGCAAGAAGTTGTTTTTAGTGGCGTGCACTGGATATGCTCTGAGATGCGCGTTTCTTCAATCCGGCGGCTTTTAAGTCGTCCCTACGGTGGGAAGCGTCGTAGAGGATTTTGTTTGGATATTTTTGTAGATGAGCACTTTAAAAAAGAGAGAGGAGGTGTTGTTAGTGTTGGGTTGTCAAGAACTCGCACTTGACAGCCAGGCTTTGACCGTGCATGTTCATTGGGTGGTGAAAAACAGTTGGGATGTAAGATGTTTAAGGAATTTTGATAGCCTAGAGGTTAGCAGGTTACTATCCTAGCGGGGCTGCATGACTATGCAGTAAAAACTCGTCTATGTATACTCATCCTCATTTTTTTGCAAAATGCTAGACCTACATAAGTTTTTACTACAAATATACATTATAAATACATTGGAGTTCACTTTTCACTAAAAAAATAAGGTTAAAATCTTATCCTTTAGTAAAAAATGGATCCCACTGCATTTATAATGTATGTTTGGAGTAAAAACTCATGTATGTGTAGTCATCCTCAATTTCTTTGGCACATACAATGTAGTATGTGTTATTATTTGATGACTAGATTTACCCGTGGACACGTACCGTAGGCACGTCTTCGAAACGATACAGCATATGAAAAGCATTGTAAACAGTAAAACAACAATTATGTAGCTCAAGTTTGAATAATATGACAATAATTAGTTGTAAATAAAAGTCCATGTTTCCATTAGTAAATGTTGAAAAATAATTATAAACGAGGATATAAAATTCAACTTCTTAGAACTTTGATGGTAGAAAATGATGCAATTTAACTATTGAAGAGATATTTACTATTTTCAATGTAACATGAACAATAAAAAACACATAAAAAATCTGAAAATTTACAAACCTGAAATCTGAAAAATCTAAATATCTGAGTAAATAGAGAGAGAATGAGAGAGATAAATAATTAAAGAAATATTTTTTTTTTTTGGGGCGTGGGGGGAATTTTAATTTGAGTTTTGGAGTTTGAAATTTTTTGGAAAAAAATGTGTTTTGTGAAGTTAGATTTGGGTCTTTGATTTTGAAGGGATTGAAGGAGAACCACTTGATATCTTTGTTTGTGTTTTATTATATAGATGTATGTGGTCGAATGTGCAATGTACGTGTTATTAGTGTTAGGTTTTGTGAGAAATTAACAATTGAGAATTATGGTTAATATCTAGATCTAAATTGCTTGAGATATTCACCCTAGGTATCAAGATTGGAATACATAGACTGCTATCACAAGCCAGTATTTATTTCTAAATACTGGTTTGGGTATTGGGTTCTCAACCCACGTTCCGATATCCACACAATTAGTACGTGTAACGCACGTGTTACCCATAGAATAATAATACACATAATATTATTCATATAGTGAATATACCTATATATCCAACAATCTCCTCCTATATTCTCAACATATAGACGTACTGGATTATCTCATCAGTTCAATATGAAGCTGACTGGCTGATAGTAGTCTTAAAATAGAAGAAATGCATCACTCAATTACAGTTCATAAGGACTAAATCAATTATAAGTCTGAATAGTTCAAAAAGACTAAACCAAAATAATTAAATAGTTTCCAAACCATATCACAACAGAATAGTTTACAATGACTAAACCAACTGGAGTAATCTATCATAGTTTCAAAATCAAATAAAGCAATTAAACTTCAAGAACAAAATAAGAGTTTTAAGCTCAATGAACACAAGAGTCTTAAACTCAATAGAAGTTTTAGCAAGCAAGTGATTAATTTATTTTCGAAAGAAATAAACTGAAACTTTATCCTTGCACACTGCTTTATGTTTACTCCTCCATTTTGAGCAAATTATTATTTTGAAATCTATGTTGACAGATTCAACTCCTTCATCTTTACTAGCTTATTGAAAACAAGAATATTAAGAGACATCTCTAAGAATTCCAACAAATTTCACAAAGTATCTAGTTCTGCATAAGAGCTTAGTACAATTCATAATTAGCTTAGCAAAAATATAATGCAAGCATTACAATCAAGTTTCTTTAACTAAATAAAGAACAAGAACTATTATAGTTTCCACACAAGAACTATACTATGTTTCATATTGGAATGATAGAACAGTCAAATCAATTATGGTTAATTCTGAATCATCAAAATTGGAATGAAACAAGAATCTATAAAAGAGATATATCATCAAAATTGGAATGATATAACGATATTCTAAACATCGGAAACACATCGACAAGTTTTTATGTTTCGTATTGGAATAATATGACACTACAAAGAATTTGTCATATACCAACGGACACATATAGTGACGGATCACTAAAACCGTGGGTACAGACATCATATACCTACAGACATGTAGTAAACTGTGGGTATAGGTATCCTATAGCTTTAGAGCTTTTAATCCGTAACTATAAGCTTTTAATCCATAACTATTATTTAATTTCTCCATCTCTCACCAAACCCTATCTCCAAATCCCCCTCTCACCAAACCTTATCTCCAAATCCCCCCTTCCCACCGTCGTGCCCCCTCCCCGCCGTCGTGCCGCCCCGAGCTGCATCTCAAACCCTACCTTGATCTCTCTATCTCTCTCTCTCTCGATCTCGAATCATCGACCCGTTCTCCGGCGAGCCACCACCGTGAGTCCCTCTCCAGTCATCGCCACTCCTATCGAGACCCCCCTTTTGCATACTCCCGTCGACGCCCAATGCCAGCAGCCCCAATCGAAACCCCCTCTGATGCTCCCCAATCCCGTCGACGAGCAGCAACCGCGATGCCTCCTGAGCACTGCTCCCTGAGCGCTGCCCCAACTTCCTTCGACGTCCAGGCACCCGCCACCCCCAGCCCCGACCTCCCTTTCCTGTTCCTCGTCGGCAATAGCCAAACCCGATCTCCCCTTGCTCCTCCATCCCGTCGTCCAGCACTGTAGCGCCGCCCCCGCCCTCCTGTTTCGGTCGCACCGCCCAAAAAGTCTCCCAAAACTGATCGATGAAAAAGTTTGTTTGTATTTGTACTTTTCATTTTTAGTTGTAAGTTTCTTGATACTTGATACCATAGTTCCAATAGGTGTGTTGTTATTCTTTGATTTACAATTGAAGATATTCCTGCAGGCTTCCCAATTTCTACGGATCATTACATTTTATTCAACTCAACTTCCTGGTCCTAACTATCACTGTCGAGTGGTAACAGTCCTTATGAACAGCCTTGTCAACGAACTCATTATTTGTATATTGCTCTTCCTATTTTAAGAACACACTTGTTGATATCCATTTCAATGAACAGTCTTTAATTTTGTTTGTTCTAGCACATATTAAGGAAGAAATAGTGAGGTTTTATATGAAGATGTGATGAAATTGGGTATCTGAAGGTTTTATATGAATAAAATAGGGTTTATGATGAGTAGCTTGAAAAGAAGTATGGTCATGCATACTAAATTTAATACTTTAGTGGATTAATTCTTATAGTTTGATTTAGTTACAACGATGCAGTCAAATATAGACAAATTTTAGTTCAGTATATGCTGCTCTTGTACAATAAATCTGATTTTGTTTCTTGTTTCTACATATTTATAAGTCTTTGAACCGTTGGGTCATGTGGAACATGTACAACTACTTTAGTTCTGGAAACTGGGTAGTGCAAAGACTGGATTTGTTCAAGTTAAGTGTGAATCAAGGTAACTTACTTTTTTCATTGTTTTGCTATTAATTTATGCTAATTTACTGTTTCGCTTGATAGTTTACCTAGATTGAACATGCGAAGGCTGCACAAAGTTTGAACGGAAATCTAGAGATTGCTGGCCGGGTCATCAAGGTAATAGCTATGTTATATTTATTTCTTGTTTGCACTTTTAATATGTTTGGTCTAATGTTGTCCTTTTGTTGGTTTTATTAATTTGTTAACTAGATGATTTGTGTGTAAAAGTTATCGGCAGTCACAGATCACATTACCATGCAGGAACCTGGAGCAAATGCTGCTGATTTTGATGATGAAGATGGTGGCGGTTTGGTGAGTTTTTCTTATAGGATGGCGTTAATTTTGACTTTATATAACTGTGCTCAACTTTGTATAACTGTGCTCAACATTTTGACTTTAATTTTGACTTTATATAACTGTGCTCAACATTTGTTTCTATTATTTCAACATGTAGCCAGATGTAGGCACATGAATTAATATTGAAAGCTGAACTATTACTGATAAACACGATATGATATTGGACTAGGGTAACCCAAGTAAATTGCATGAGTAAATCAAGTACATGAAATATGTGAGTTTAACTACTAGTTCCTGTTTCTCCTGCACATCTGATTATTTCATATATGAGACATTGTTAACGTTACAATTTTTTTTTAATTTTTGGAGCAAATTCCAGTGTACAATAATTAACTCCTACACTTACTATTATCCTTTTCATATTATTTTTGTTAGGTACATGCTTATGTTGCCACAGGGAACAAGAACTCCAAATTTGGCATTAGAAATGAGAAGCTACAGTGGTTTCTAGATGCTATCATGAACTTCAAAATTCCGTAAGTGCAACATGAACTTATTTGAAACATGATTAGCTCAACTCTCTGTAAACTTTATTTTGAAAACAAATTGATAAAGTTTCCCTATAGATACACCTGTAAGATACATAATGATTTCCCTACATATTGATATCATATCCATTGTCACATACATTTCACGCAGAGCAAAATACTGACAGCAATGGTATATCATGCCCCTTCCTGACAATTTGCTTTCTTTCTAATTTAAATTGTGAATTCTGTCTCATTTTGAGTAGATCAGTTATCTCTTCTTTGCAGCATTTCCATTTTTTTAAAGTTGCTGTTTTAATTTTCTAAATAGTAGCATGTATTCGTATTTGTTAACTCATCCTCGAACCTGTTTGTGATTTCTCATTGTTTTTGTTTCATTTCATATGGTGGGCAGGATTACCATGTCAATGAATACAGTGAAAATGTTTTGGATGAATCTTATGATAGATATGGACTTTCCATTTCTTCAAGCCATGGGAGAATGTCATCGTTTGTGGATCTTCAAAGAAGCATTGGAGACTTTGGTTTTGAAGTGATTGTAGTCTATTGTACAATTGATCCTTCTCTAGTTAAGTTGGAGCAAGTTGCACATTGCATATCTTTGGATTTCAAGGAAGCTGACTTTGGATTTCTGGTGCAAAGAATATTTGAGCTTGTTTCCCAGCATATGGGTAAACTGGTGAAAGATGTAAATGATATTTTAGCTAGGTGGATGGAAAGAAGCACTGAGTTACGAACCTCACAACAGACGAGCCCATTTATAATTAGTTACATTGATATAGTTCTCTCTCGGTATGGCTCTCTTCAATTCAAGGTTTGTTGTTTCCATCATCTTTTATTTATCTTTTACTAGTTAGTAATTTTTGCCTTTCTAATATCGTTGTAATGCTGCAGTTACTTTTTGACTCCATAAGAAGGAAAAAGTTTTATTCATAGAAGAATAAAATTAGTTGTGATCGGTTTTATGCCCTTGTAATTTTGATTGGTTTCTGAACTATTTGCCAGTGGCAAATTCATACTTATGATCTTTGTTCCATGAATTCGTTTTTCCACATTAGGGACTCCACACATGGTAGGCATCATTGATTACTTGACTGTTAGATGCTGATAGGGATTGTTGCTATAGTACTTATAACCTGTTCCGAAATTGTATATTCCTGTTTTCTTTTCACAATAGTCCCCCACAATGAAAGCCTCGATCATTACATTGCTCATCAGGGGCTTTATTTATCTTTTTGTTTATTTAAATGACCAAAATGTCCCTGTTCATTATAACTTACAGTACATTGTAGGTCTGTAGTTGCCTTCATTTTCAGCATTAGACATCGTAGCCTACAGTACATTAGTTGTAATACCCCGAATTTTCATTTATGAAAATTAGTATTTTGTATTATTATTTTTGTACGTAATGTGCACGTGCATTCTTGTGATATAATTTTTTATAATTATTCTTCATTATATAAACAAATGAGTATACATATATATATATATATATGCTTTTTCCATTATTTTTATTAAAGCCTATTTTTAACAAACATAAGTTTCCTTTTATTTTGAGCCCAAATTAATTTATTTTTAAATGTAGGCTAATTTGGCCCATTAAATAAAAGCCCATGAGTTTATTTTCCTTTTTAATACAACTTGTAATGTAGACAATTTTCATATATTATTTTTATAATAAATAAAATGTACAACTTTTAAAAATGGGGGACTATTGGAAACACGTGCATTGCACGTGCACATGTTTTGTGCACCCTTGTTTGGCCAGATTTGGATGGGAGGGAAAAAGAGAACTGGAGTTTGTGGGAGGTAGTTTTTGTGATCATGGTTGGTTACTACAACTTTCCCTTGAATCCTAGCCTTTGTTTCCTAACTCCTAGATTAATCATAGCCTTCTATTTGTCCCAAAATTTAGTATAAATACCCCCCCCTCCCCTAGCCTAGTTATTCTTGCACTCTTCATTCTCCAAACCTATAGTGAAAGAATACAATTATTAGTAGTGGATTATTAGTAGGAAGTGAGAATAAAAGATTGAGAGATTGGGAGTGTGTGTGTGCTTGCATCAAGGAGGCTGGCATCATCTTTTGGAGGCTCGGGTTTGCACTTAGGAGGGCTCGGGTTGCACATCAAGCAAGGAGGAGGAGTACTCGTTTGGCAAGCTCGATCTAGGAGGAGAAGGGCTTTTCGTTTAGGAGTTGTTGTGTGATTTTTCTCTCCAAATAAGGTAGGTGGTTTTCTATATTTCTAATTTAGATACCATGCTAGGAGGATTGAAGTAACGATGCATGAAAGAAACTAATAATGTAGAACCCCGTATTTTCAAATATTAGTTTAATTATTTGAAAATGAATTTAAAGGATTTTCTGAGGATTTAATTGATATTTTCTAAAAGATCTATCTTTTGTACACGTGCAAAACACGTGCAAATGAGTTTTGAGATGCTTGAAAAATTAAGAATTCTTTATGAAAAATCATTATTTATTATTTTGGAATTATGTAGTATTTTTCCGGATTTTTCTGAATTTAATTAGTACTATTTGCAAATTTTAATAAAAGAAGGGCTTATTTGCAAAATTGACAATTTTAAGGGTTGAAGTGCAAAATGTATTTATTGGACTTTCCGATCAGTATTTGTTAAGGTATAGAAGTATATTTTCATATAAATCCTAATTTTAATGAATTATGAGATGAATTTCCAAAAGAAGATATATATATATATAATTGTATTTGGATGGATTGTTTTGCAAATGTAATTCCTAAACCCTAATACTTGATCCCGGCCTATATAAGAGAGTTTGCAACCGTCATTCGCTGCACAACTCAGATCTTATTATATTTCTTGTTCTCTTGGTGATTGAAGAAGGAGTTCTTGGATCTAGCAAGAGGAAGGCTTTGTGGATTCTTCTTGATTCTAAAAGATGAGTGATATAGACTTGTTTGTTTATATGTATGTTTGTATGCTGTTTTGTTTGATATTTTCGTATCCTGTATGAAATCGATGCCATGGTTGTTATTCTTAATATGTATGTGAAATCCATAAAAGATTAGTAGATCTCATTGACAATTCTTGATTGCTTGAAACATGATAAGATTTGAGGATAGTTATGAAAATGAGAAATTTGATGGATGGATCTCTGGATCTGATGAATATGAATCGGATTAGATTTGAGTTGAGGAAGAGATTTAGTATTGAGATGGACACCAGAATTTATTATTTGATTTCAGACCTAGTTTGTGAGAATCGTAGGCCGACAGTCGACTGGTCCATGACTCAGTCGACTGGTACGACCCTGTTATTGTATTTTCAATCTTGAGTAATCGTTAGGGACAGTCGACTGGCTCTATAATCAGTCGACTGGTATGCTGAGTAAAGTTTTGTTCAGTCTTTTCGGGACAGTCGACCATGACTCCTATGAGTCGACTGTTAGCACTTGGATTGTTCTTGAGAAATTATTGGTAATTGTTTCGGGTGAGTCGACTGATGGTCGATTAAGTCGACTTACTGTACTTGTAAAAATCTTGGATATTGGTTCTCGGGGCAGTCGACTTATTATAGTATAAGTCGACTGGTGCTAAATAGTTTTCATGATCTTGAGTGTTCCTTGTTATCTTTAGTTTATTTGTAGATGAATACGTTCGTCGGTGTAATAGTCACTATTGGTGATGCATGCCGGGTATGTACTCGATCTATACCTTCTTAGTTTATTTGTAGATGAATATGTTCGTCGGTGTAATAGTCACTATTGGTGATGCATGCCGGGTATGTATTCGATCTATACCCTCTTTAGTTTATTTGTAGATGAATACGTTCGTCGGTGTAATAGTCACTATTGGTGATGCATGCCGGGTATGTACTCGATCTATACCTTCTTAGTTTATTTGTAGATGAATATGTTCGTCGGTGTAATAGTCACTATTGGTGATGCATGCCGGGTATGTACTCGATCTATACCTTCTTAGTTTATTTGTAGATGAATACGTTCGTCGGTGTAATAGTCACTATTGGTGATGCATGCCGGGTATGTATTCGATCTATACCCTCTTTAGTTTGTTTGTAGATGAATATGTTCATCGGTGTAATAGTCACTATTGGTGATGCATGCCGGGTATGTATTTGATCTATATTATCTTTAGTTTTGTAGATGGATACATGGGTATCCGATCTATGGCATTATTGGTGATCGATTATTAGACACACATCATGGTACTGAGATTTATTGAGAGTTGGGCATGTTCAGATATGTGAGGATTATTGTTTGATCGGATCAGTCGACTGGTTTCTACGACAGTCGACTGTACCGTACAGTTGAACGGTACATATTTTAAGAGAGATTGATTGATGGATACTTGATCGTTGGTATTGTTTCTCGACTTGGTTCTCGCATGTACTGGCCTATCGTTCTTGTTTCAGATTATATGTTCAGATTATGTATTTTTGTTCAGTACATGTTGCTTATGTTTATTTGTTTGTTTATGTTTGTTGTTTATATCACTCACACCAGTTATGGCTGACCCCGTAGTTTTGGGGGTTAGGGTTCAACTCTAGCCTCATATGACGCAGGTTGCTTAGAGTTGGAGGCTTAGAGGCTTGGGTTAGCTTTGGATCTTAGAGAGTGATATAATAGAGCCTTGGGTAATTTGTAAAGAGAAAGAGTTGTAATAGTTAAATGTATTTTAAGGTGTTTTGTATTTCCGCTGCATTGTAAAAGATTATTGTAATAAAGATTTTGGAATAAAATGATTTGAGTTTTGGTCTATGTATATTGTTACATTGAAGTGGATCGCTGGGAAAGTGTCACGTATTTTCTAAGTTTTACATTTAGAAATTCGGGGCGCTACAAATAAGAGTACACTTAATTGTAAAAAATGGACTTACTAGTTGATTAAATTAATGCTTGATAAGATTGTATGATAACTTGTTATGAATCTTAATTTTGTGTGCGAATTGTTTGTAGTTATGGAAATATTGAATTGGGATTGTTGATAATGTCAAAATTAAGTGCAAAATACTAGTAGATGAAACTATCCTTTATATGCTAAATGGACTATCGTGATATTATTACTAATGAATAAAATTATCCTATTTGTATTTGGGTTTATGAAAGAGGGAAAAACAGGGTATTAATGTGAATCTTTTTAGACCAAGTTGTATGTGAGAAATGTTAAAATGAATTATGAAAAGAGTAGTATGCGAATTAAATCATTGCATGTGAAATGTGTATTTAATTACCGAAAAATATTTTAAAAACACTGGGGTGTTATTTTAAGTTAAAATATACATTCTGGAGATTTATATAATTTTTGGTGCAAGCAAAACAAAGATAAGAGCTTTTGAACATCGAAATGTTCTAATGAAACAGAGAGTCGAGTTAAATAAAATTCAAGTTGTAGTTGTGACAACCTGAGCCTATAGCTCAAGTGGTCGGTGAGCCTTTTGGCTCTACAGTAGCGCAGGCGTGTGTGTCTTGAGGTCGCTGGTTCGATACTTGTGGCCACCTTCTTTTATTTGCATTTTAAAAATTAACCCAGATTTCGAACAGAGAGTATATAACCCTCTGTCTCCTCTTTTATATTGCTGAGCGCAAATAGCCAGTTGGCTAGCGCATGCGGCTGTCTTCTCCTAGGTCACGGGTTGGATTCTGTGTGCGGCCAGAATGTTATTTAAAAAAAATGATTTTTGGGTTTTCTTGATGTGTAAAAATTCCGAGAAAAATACCGTTATTATTCTAAAATCATATACGACTTATGAAAATTAATAAGGAGTTATTGGAATGAAATAAAGTGTATTTTTGAAGTAAAATTGCGTTTGAAACTTTGGTTTCATACTTGTATAATTTCATAAAAAATGTGATTTCACGAGGTGATTAAGATAAGTTTAAAAAAGAAATTTTGGTGAGAGAAAATATGAATGTGAATTTTTATATGAGTTATTTTGCTAAAGAGTAGTGTAACAATGGTGATTTGTGTATATACACTTTGAATAGAAGTTTCGTATTATGACTTTAATGTGGGAATAAATATTGGTTATGGAATGCATGATTTAGAATTGAACTCCACGTGTGATAATTGATTCATGAAAAGATTGGAAATCATATTATTGAAAAAGAGAAATGTTCTTGAGTATGACAAACTCAGATATTTGAATTTGTGAGTTGAAATTGAAAATTAGGGTGTAGCCAAAACTCACACAGGCAAGTAAAAGTGATGAGATATGATTATTGAAATTGAAAAGACCAAGTTTGGGTCAATGTGAAATGAAAGAAATAAGACCGGTATTGGTGAGAGGGCTAACTCGAAGAGATTGATTTTGTTCATGATTTCATTAAATTAAGAATTAGTACATAGTGAAGAGGTGATGAAAGTGAGAGAAAAACACAAGTATGAGGGCATCGAGTCTACGATGTGGGTGTGATTCACAGTTTGTCTTCACGATACGTCGTGATATGATGTGGGCACTACTCCGGAATTATCGGAATCTTGGCGACGCTTGTGGGGTGTTTGGTGACTGCGAGAGGATCGTGTGCCATGAAGGAGGCTGAATTGTCCATAGGTTGTCTTCACGATGCGTCGTGATATGACGTGGGATTCCCCTCCAGTTTTTCTTTACATGAGCTCGTACTCATAGATCATCTAGGATACTTACCATAGTTACAGTAGTAAATTAAGTCATGACGAGGGATTGAACCCTATAAGATGAAGAACGAATAAGAGGCTTGCCCTTGGACCTATGTAGTATGGGATGCATAGAATCCGAACAAGTGCGCATTAGTGTCATGTAATATGAATAACTGCATTAAGGACTAAGCGCACAATCACAATACGACATCAATAGGATATTCTCCTTAGTTTGATTTGTGAACAAGTTTGTGTTTGTTAAATATGGAAAATTAATTATACTGTTTCCGGCATAGAGAGGATGACCGTGTATAATATTCGTCGGTTGAATAAACTGATGTACTCACAGTTTTGTATGCAGGATAAATGACATGATAAAGATTAAAGGAGAATTGATGCTTAGAGATTATTCAAATGTTGTTGTAATTTCATTTATATAAATGTTGTAATTTTGCTTCCGCTGTAAAATGTAAAGTGTAAAGATTTCTTGTAACTCTGATGTTGTTACCGCTAAATCTGGTGTGGGGGTAAACAGATAGTATTTGTGGATTCTTAGGAAAACTTGAATAGCAAACCTGAAACCTGATCCGCCGGAGTTTGACCGTTGACTCCCGCTGTTCACCTGCAAAAAGTGCGAGACACCGGAGTTGATCCCGGCGACGCACCCTCCGATGCTCAAGTCAGTAACCAGAAATGATTATGAAAGAGCGTTAACTGGCAAAAGATTGATTACCTCTTAATGCAGGTGGATGGGGGGTTTTTATAGTCGCCTTAGGGATCAGATTAGGAATGTAATCCCCATGATCTGATAAGGAATATAATCCCCGTAATCAGATAAGGAATGTAATCCCTAATCCCAAGTGAAAAGATAGATGTGAATCAGGGCCGTTGATTAGGATTAATCAGAGACCTTGATTTTATCTTGCTGGACTGGGTGTGTTTCGGGTTGGGACCTGTACCCAGTTGAGGTGGATCCGTTCGTGGGTTATTGGGTCGTGAAGAAAGACCCAGTTCCCATTTCAGACCCGTTAGTAGGTGAAATTACCGTTTTACCCCTGAGCTTTAAGATTCGTGTTCGATGTGAACGGTCCCGATTTAATCCTATTTTTAGCCATATCAGATGTAAAGTGAAAAGTTTTAAATTCCTTGTAAAATTGTACGAAATAAGTGTAAAGATCCTGTGGAATCTCGAATTCAGTTGTATTTTGGAATTCGGGGTGTTACATTAGTAGTTTTGCTTTTTCGAGTTTCCAACAGTAATTTTTTATTCTAAAAGTATTTTAGGTTTAATATAGGTGTTTGAATATTTGATCAAGTGTGCAAAATAAACTTCTTTCTCCAAAACTATTGTGATTGTTGTAATTTTTTCTTCTGTAAAGTAAACTTCTTTTAAATATTTGATCAATTTTTCTTCTCTGTTTGCAGGTTAGAGATGTCGTGGATGAACAGCAGATTCCGAGTTATTTTGATGTTAGTCACTCAGGGTTTTTTTGTTGTCAGTTTTAAGTTTATAGTAAACAAATTTCTATGATGCTAGGTTTGGATATACTTGTAAACAAATCTTGTAAACTTCTATACTTTCAATGATGTATTGGCATTTTCTATATATCAACTTTCGTTCATATCAACTTTTTGTTTGCAAAATGTCGTCAAAAGGACAGAGTTTTCTAAATGCTATGGAAAGACTGTTTGGATGCGAAAACCATCACTAAAACCTATAGCAATGGAGTTTCAACCGTGGGTACAGGAAAGTAAGAGGTGCCGTTAAAATCTATACCAACGGATACGAAACCGTGGGTATAACACCGAGGTTTTGTCCAACGGGTGAAAAAACCGTCGTTATAGGCTATAGTGACGGCATTGTGCCATGGGTATAACTAATTAAAAACTACGAAAAAATATGTCCGTTGGTATAGGTTTTACGGGCTATACCTACGGTTTTCCACCTTTTACCCACGGATATTTGCTGTCACTATATGTCAAATTTCTTGCAGTATGATTATCCTAAGTAAATTTTTTAGATATATAATACCATCAAAATTGGAATGACATTATATATTTGTGGAATTTATGTGGAATCATCAAAATTATCTAAAACATGTCAACTGGCTAAAATTGATGCTTAAGTTTGAACTTCTCTATGGCTCCAATTGGATTCTCAATTTCAAAACAATTAAGATGTTAAAGCTGACTCAATAGATTCTAACTCCATTTCCCCCACAGGTTTGATAATTGGATCATATTCAAGTTTCTTAGCAAGAGCATTAGCCATATTTTATTTCAATTTCACTTTATTTATGAGAAAGTTCAACTAGGCTTCTTTTTGCCTTAATATACTCCCCTTACTATTATAGAGTGAGTTATGAGCTACAGTGTATTATAACTTGATAGTCGTATAACAGAATTAGAGAGTTACTTAAACTTCTTAATGGATAACTAGCAACAATTTCTTCAATCCACTCAGCCTTTTTCCCTGCAGAGGATAACACATAGAGGTCTGATTTCATGGATGACAGCACAGTGCATGTTTGCTTTTTAATTTCCATAACATTTCTGTTCCTCTTAGTGTAAACACATATCCACTAGTTATCGACTTTCACTAAATTCTGAGCATCATAATGCATCAGATCAGTCTTCATTCGAAGAATGACAAGAGTAACACAAAGCAAACTCTTAAGTACCACTCAGGTATCTAATTAGCCTCTTAGGGCACTCAAATGTGTATGGGATTATTTGTGAATCTGCAGATCAAACCTACCTCAAAGGCTATGTCTATTCTAGTGCAGATCTTTGTATACATGAGACTTTTAATTCCTTTAAAATGATCTATTTGTCTCCTAGTTGCACCATCATTAGGTATCAACATTTTATCATAATCATAAGGTGTTTCAAAATACACTTTCAATCACTATATCCCTACTTCTGAAACACATTTTGATTTGATGAGTTTGACTAAGAGTTATCCCTTGCCAAACGAAACTCACCCTTATACCTATGGTGTCCACAATACCTAGATTTTTCATGTTAAATTCTTTGGATAGCACAATTTAACTTTATTTGTAATAGAGAGGTCACTTCCAAGAATAAGCATGTCAACAGAACAAGTAAATAATAGCCACTATATTTGACACACCACAAGTTAAAGACACTGATCTGAATTACTAGATTCATATACTAGGTTCTTTAAGAAATTTGTCAAATTATTTATTCGTCGGCTATACATGTTTTAAGAACATACAATGATTTTACTTAATTGTAAATCTTGTTCACTAAACATATTAGTTCAAAACTTTCCAGTACAAAACTGTTCAGTACAAAATATCAAGTACAAAACTTTTTAAATATCCTTTATGAATGACTAAATTTTCAATAGATGTAAGGGTAAGAAGAATACTTATTGTAGCAATATGAAAAACATGTGAGTAGACATCAAATAAATCTACCCCATTTTTCTCAGTCAATCTGTTAGCTACTAAAATACATTAAAATTGCTACTGAACAATCAAAATTAAGTTTCTTCTACAAAACCCCACTTACTATAGTTTTAGCCCCTTTCGGAAGATCAACTAAATTAAAGTATTATTGTATGACACAAAATCATTTCATTGTCTACTAAAGATTCTTCTTAGCTCATTTGTCATTCAAGTTTATGTGTCATTATGTCTAGTTCCTGATTCCAACAGTGAATCATTGACTATGTCAGTAGGACTAGACAATTTCATGCACTAATCTTTGATAAACACATTCTCAAAGAATTTTGTTTGTCTAGATTCTACTAATACAAATTAGATAGATCTAAAATTTGTCCATAGAACCAAATTATGCACTTTCTAAGTACACACAAATATTTTTTGTAGGTCCTACTTTAGGCCTTCTAGGGTCATGTACTCTAACAGATGTATCACAACGCAAATTTTCACTTTAACAAAATTATTTATGTTTTCATGTCATGATCTACAAGGTATATTCAATTTAGAGTGTAGTAACACATTAGAGATATGATTAACAATACAACACCACTCATAATTACACAAGACGGTCAATATTATAGAATTCAACATTTCACTAAGTGTTTGATTCTAAATTTTATCAATACCGTTTAACTGTTGTAAGTAGAGTGCAGTAGAGATTATGCCAAATGCAAACTTCTCTTAAATTGTTAAAACATATTCACCACCTCTATCAAATTTGGACTCTTGATTTTTAGCATTTAACTATATATATATTTTTTAAAAATTCATTAAGAATAACAAGTGCTTCATTCTTAACATATAAGAAAGACTTATATTAACCATCTACAAAAGCGATTAAATACTTCTGACCAACAATCGTCTCATCTAGTCACAAAGCTAATGAGATCACAAATATCAGAATGTATTGACTCAAGAAGTTATGTGCTCCTAGAGACCATACTAAATGATTTTCTAGTGATCATAATCTGAGCACAACTTTTATATTTGTCATATTTAATAGAGTGTCATTTAGCAGAGTTATGAGTTTTAACAAGAACAAACAATTTAATATATAGTTCATAGTGATTCTAAATTTCAAAACAACATGGATGTTAAAAGCTTTTTACTCAATAGCTTTTAACTCCATTTTCTCCATAGTTTTGATAATTAGATCACATTTCCTCACAAACAATTGAATATATAGTTCTCAAATCCTAGCCAATTATGTTATGTTCAAGAACACAATTAGAACTGTTATTATTAATTGTCTCATTTGTTAAACTCAACTTTTACATGCGATTGACAATATATGCAATTTATAAGAGTTAATAAAAAAATACTCTATCACATTTTACAAAATTGTTTGCTTTCTCTAATGGTTCTATCAATGTTCACTTGCTCAAACACATTGAGCGAAGAGTTCTTTCCTTTATTCATTCTTCATCATCTTCATTATGCTAACATATTATAATTCAACTTTGCACACACAGTACAATAAACGAGAAAGAACAAAACGTAACTAATAGAGTCATATCCTACATTAAGAGATGCTCTCTCCTAAGTTACAGATATTTGTTATACATTTTATACATCAAAAAAATTTATTTTATTTTATTAGAGAAGCAAATATATGATCTCACATAAACTGCAAACAATGGATTTATCAAAATATCTATACACATAGTATGATAAAATACTTAACAACCCTAAACATGCTAGTTTTCAAAGTGAGAATAACTATGATCTAAAACTCTCAATCATATGATCAAACGCACAAAACGTTAACACATTCATCACATGAAAAATACTAAGAAAGATTAGAGTAGATCCTAACGACACCTTTAGAAGTATTTTCCAAATTTGATGGAGAAGCCTGCGTAGTGTAGACTTATTCATCCGTGATGCATATCCATCGTCTCCAACACACAATTTGTAAGTAACTTTGAAGTTCCTACATTCATCAAATTGTTAAAGATTAGTCAATTAAACGAATTATTGATACTGTTTAATTCTAGCAACAATTTAATTTGGAGATCCAAACTTTATAGTCAAAACATATAGTTTAACTTATCAAAAATAGATATTTGGTTTTAGCACATAGCCAAAACAACTGTTCAACTTGTATTTAATTAAACAAATGATTAATACAGTCTTGAACTTAACCACTTAGCATCATAGTAATTCTATAATTCAAAACATAAACTTAAAATGAATGTTTTGAACTTCTAGCACATAACAAAATATTTAACAGAAATTTAATACGAGGAAAGTAAAGAACTTATCTTTCACCATCTCTTCCCCTTCAATTGATTAGACTCATGTCTGTTTGGGAAAAAATCCAAACAACAAACCATTCTGCGCCAAAGAGACCCAGCATCGAACACCTTGCGTGCGTCTAAACTACAAGCTCCTCAACTGCAGTAGAAGGCGTAGTCGCAAACAAATCCCTCAACAAATTCAACCAATTCGGCGACCTCTCCATAACAAACCATGGATGAAGCTCGAAGTTGGGGACCACACAAAAGTACTCCTCTCCCATCTCCTTCACCAGAATTCTTAATGGATCGGGTTCGGATCCGATAATACAAAAGAACAAATCTTTCAAGATCAAGACCAGAACGGATTCTGATTCTTGGGTTCGGATCTACACCCAAAATCCACCACACCGGATCGAAGGATGAAGACGATTGGAACACGGCGACTAACGGCGTGCAGCGTTGTCGACTTGATCAGCGACCGGACGATGGGCGAGTGCGGCGCAGCCGAAGTCAGATGAGGTCGGGATTAGATTCGACTCGTCCCTGGTCTCTGGTCGACACCTCGACTGAAGGTCGACGACCTCGAATCGGAAGGGTGACGACGGACTACGGGGCGACGACACCGACCAAGATAGCAGTGATTTCGTTGGTCGGTGACGGTGACTTCGATGGCTCCGACGAGATCCGGTAACCCCCTTGATTTATCTCACAAATTGATTAATGAAGTATCTCAAGATTGTTAGGTTTTGTGAGAAATTAACAATTGGGAATTAGGATTAATATCTTGATCTAAGTTGCTTGAGATATTCACCCTAGGTATCAAGATTGGAATACATAGACTGCTATCACAAGCCAGTATTTATTTCTAAATACTGGTTTGGGTACTGGGTTCTCAACCCACTCAATCCGCGTTCCGATATCCACACAATTAGTACGTGTAACACATGTGTTACACGTAAAATAATATTACACATAATATTATTCATATACTGAGAATATACCTATATATCCAACAATTAGTAGATGATTTATGTCGTCCAATCTAAAATAGTTGGTAATCGGTAAAGTTCTCTTATTTTAGGCGTTTATAAATAATGAATTATAACCTGATACAAATAGAATTTTAAATCTAGACAATTTGTTGAAACCTAAATTATTTATTAACTGTTTCGGTGTAAGGATTATCAATTTTAGGGTAAACAACAAAAAAAAATCATTTTAATTTAATTTAATAGTAAGGGGATAAATTGACTTAAAAATAACTTTGGGGGTTTTCTGCTTTTTTACCCCCAATTTTATGATTTGTGTCTTTTTAAATTTGAGATGGCTGAACCAATACAAGTGAATTTAGTCACAAGTGTATTCTTTGATAGTGTTCAAAAAGTTCAAGGAAAATATTAAGAATGCAATAAAATAGTATAGCTCAACCTGCTAGAACGAGAGACGGTTTACTTAAGGGATAATTTAGCAAATGCCCTCTTCAATTTTTTTTATTTTTTATTTTAGGAAAAGGTGGAGCCTGGCCACCCTGTTTTATTAATCAGAAATTAATAAACAAAACTCAGGATACTGAGCATACAACAAAATCCTAAAAAGAAAACAGAAAAACATACTCCACCCCAAATATGGGGGGTGAGACAAAGTACAGACAGATCATAAGGTAGCCAAAAGTAATACATCATTCCCCCCAACAAGCCCTGGGGTGGTGGGTATCAGTGTTCATCAGAGCTCGTGTCTCAGTCAATCGTCGGGCCAATCTCGATCTCCTCGTCGTCAAACTCCTGTACCTGAAAGACTGTGGCGATCCTGCCAATGGGATCTGCTACTGTCACATTAGCCCAAAATGAGATCAGATGCATAATATGATTCAGATTGCCATAAATAGTATTGCAAGTTCTACGAAAGTAAAGATTATTTTTGTCTAGCCATAGCACCCAGGTCATTGCAGCGATCGCGATAAACCATGCCTCTCTCATAGCACCTCTCTCCATCGCGAATTTGGTTCCTATCCATAGGTCGTCGTATGTATTGGGGTATTGAGATGTCCCTAGTGCACTGAGAACCTCTACGATAACCGCCTTACTCCTAGGACAATGAAGGAACAGATGGTCTCTAGTCTCCAGGTTGGCTTGGCAGAACCCACATTGAGGATCCAAATTTGGTTGGCGCTTAGCTAGGTTTTCCCTAGCCAGTGTCACGCCCCGCTTCTTGGAATACAGGAACATAGGCACGTAACTGAGGCCCAGCGAATGATATAAGTACGACAACTCATATCATTCATAAGCTGTACCAGTCTTAACTTAACAATATAAAAAAATGAATCACGACCACGCATAAATACATAATCACATAAACGAGAATGAAATTCAATAACCAAATCTAGAATATAAGAACTTACCAAATAACTCGAGAGGCTCCTGCTCCAATCGTAGAAGAACTGCTCGTCAATGCCTTCTGAAAATTCTCCTTGTAAACCTGTACTTGTTCATCTAAAAGAAAGAATAATTTGTCCTTAGAGCAAGTACGGACAGCAAGTAGTAAAAGCAGAGAGTAAGGAATAAGGTACATGAAGGAATATGAATCAAGATCAAATTGCAAAATCAATAATGGTATTAATAAACAATGGTCTTAATGAAGTGTATACATGTCAATTTAAGTTCATTAAAGTGTCATTTCTCTTATTTAGTGCACGTACTACTGCGTCCCATACCACAGGTTCGGCGCACGCACAACAGTGTTCGTTTTAGACTTCGTGGTGGGATCTACAGAGCGTGTACTCGGTGTCAATAACAACCATTTACCATTTACAACCAATCAATTTCTAATTTTTCAATCAATCATTCACAATCAATACTTCTCCTTCCATGTCAATACGATATCACGATAGGCCTTACCGAGTACATTTTCTGAGACTGTCCACTACTAAGTCAATCCTTATTAACCCCGACTTGTTTAGTATTTTATTATTAAGTCATACATGTACATGCAAGTGGTTATAAGAATGTCAAGGGGATGATAATAATGCAGCAATATGATACATTGCACAATAATAACAAGAAGTAGTAAATATGAAAAGCCGACATAGTTACACTAAAACAGCGATAACTCCTAGGCTGCAACTCAGAATTCAAAGTTCCAGGATGCTATGGATAACTAGACACTTAGGGCTACAGTTCATCTTTATATTATTTTAACTGGTTCCTGTTATAACTGGGTTGAAACCTCAGTACAAGTCAGACAAGGCAGCAAGAATTATAAAAAGTCATCACATATATGTTCATCAAGTCGATAATCAAGATGTTATTGTATCATGAAATGCATTACACTAATGTACAACAATTAGAATGTATTCTATAATGTACGAGTCAATTTATCATGTCATTGATCAAGTCACAATATCTCAATCAATCAATGTATTCAATCACCATTCATTTTTCTTATATGCAATTCTAGTCATTTTATTTATGTCAAGTGTGTATGTAGGCTTGGATTTGAGTCAATGGATAGTAATAAGATGTCAAGAGTACGTCGGGTTAGCTCGTGTAAACCCTCGATACTCTCAACGAAAGGGCACAACGCAAATTAGAATAATTGAGATGGAACTACTTGCTTAAAGATCAAAAATCTTGAACTAGAATAATAAAAGAGTTCAAGTGGACTTGCCTTTTTCTTGTAGATGATTCGATAATTTTATAAGGAATAACGGGATCAGAATCCCGGGGAGCAATCCCAAGAACACGTGCAAAATACGTGCGAGAAGCTCAAACAGCAACAGCAGCAAACATTGGAGTAATCCCCCACACCGGATCCGATCCGAACACGAAACAGCGAGCGGCGGATCGAGGGGCCGAACATAGAACAGCAGGGTGGCGACCAATCAGATCCTTCCACACAGCGGATCCGCCCCCAAACTCCAAACAACGACTGGGATCGAGTGCGGCAAAACACAGAACAGCGAAGTTGACGAATCGCTGTTCGTCTTCTTCCTTGGTGTGAGACTTCGGCGATGCAATGCGACGGCGATGGCATGGCATGACACTGGCTGACGGCGATGACACCGCAGTGGCGACGACAACGACGACGACACTGCGGTCGGGAAGTGATAGCAATGGCAACAATTTCGACAATGGCGAAGCTCTGTTTCGGGAGCGAATCAGAGGAGGCAGGAAGTGGTAAGGCAGCAATGGCACGAGAGGATTGGGGAGGCTGCCGAAGGCAAGGCGCTCGACTGGGTGGTCGCACGGGGATGACGATGGAGTCAATGGCGGAGCGAGTGGTATGGGTTCTTCGGGTGGTCAAGCGGCGAAATGGGGCGGCGACACATCGATGATGATGACGGTGGGTCGAGGCACAGTAAGGGGAGGCAACGGCGGCACAGGGGATGGAGGCGATGCTACAATGGGTTCCCACGCCAACCCATTGGAAGAAGTAGTGGATGTGCTCGGAGCTCGGAGGTAGGGGATGACGGCAATGGCGGATCGACGGAGATGGGTTCTTCGATACTGGCGGTGAGGGGCTTCGACTGAGAGGGATGGCATAGGGCGGCGATGAAGGCAGGCATGGCGGGAGGCCATTGTAAGGGGTAGGAGCGAGCGGGGTCAAAGACGACAAGCGCCGTAGTGGCTGACTGCGTCGCTGTTGCTGGGGCTGGCGCAGTCAAGCAGAGAATCAAGTGGGAGGCTCGACGGGGTTTGAGCAGGAAGTAGCGAGGGAGAGGAAGTGGGTTGCGGTTGTCGACGAGGGAGAAGATAGAGACGATGGAGTTGGGGAGTTCTGTGTTTTCGGGTTCTTGTTGGGGAAAAATAGAGAGTAACGGGGAAGAGAGAGGGGGAGTGTTTATTAAAATAAGAAATAAAATAAAATAAGGGAGTAGTTAGAGATAGTGGGGATGTGGTTACAGGGATGTGGAAAGAGTGGAGAAAAGTGGGGAAATTTGTATACGGGTGTGTGAATGGGTTTGTGGGTTTGGGTTTAGGGTTAGAGTCCAATAGGAGATGAGATTGGTTTTGGGCTAAAAATCCAATAAGAGGTGGGCTAAACTTTGGGCTTCAAAATAAATAAAAAGAAGAGAGATCAGATTCTAGTCTGGATTATAAATTTGGGTTTCAATAGAAGATTCAAAAGGATTTAAATACATCTGAAAGAATCTACCCAGAAATTGAAATATAAGAATACACGGAGAGAAAGAAAAGAATTGGAAATCCGAATAATCGGAAATAAGGGTTACATTCAGGATCACATCGTTCAGCACCAACCATAGGAAAACTTTGATTTTAAGGGGCGCTTTCGTTTTCCAGACAATGGCCGACCATTTTGGTGAGCATCCCCTAAAATGGATGCGGTTGTACATTGAACGAACCGTGAACTTGCCATTTTTCTCCAGATCCAAGGTTTTCTTGTCGGGCCCCTGAGTATAGCCAATTCCAGCGTTGGAGATGTAGGTCTGGAGTTCCGTCAGTCTACATTGGGAGTCTATGTCAAGCGGATGTGTGAACGCTGGATTCCATGTGCCTCTTTTCTAGGATGCTGCCACCATGCAGTGTGGTTGAGTCGCTTGCTCGTATAAGTGTGGAAACATGGACCTGAGTGTGTGATCAGCACACCACTTATCCCACCAAAATCTAGTAAATCTGCCGTTACCTATGGTTGATTTAACACAGCTGTTGAAGGGACCGTACGCCTTGGCAATCCCTTTCCAGAAGCAGGATACTCTAAGGCCAATCTTGAAGCCTAGATTTCTAGTTCCATTCCCATGCATGATCTCCTCCTAATGCACCATCTCAGCGTTGCCCCGGGTGTCAAGCCAAGTTCGCTCCCGAGAATCAACAGGCGATTAAAGAAGAAGTTGAAAGCTCCTCAATGCCCGATTCATCCAGGGGGTGAACTATCCAGAGTGGCTATCTAATGTGGTGATGGTCAAGAAAGCCAATGGAAGCTAGAGGATATGCATCGACTTCACCGATCTCAATAAGGCATGCCCGAAGGACCCTTTTCCCTTTCCCAGCATCAATGCCCTGATCGATGCGACCTTCGAGCACGAGCTCCTCAGTTTCATGGATGCTTTCTTGGGATACAACCAGATTTGGATGTTCCCTCCCGACATCCTGAAGACCTCGTTCGTGACGGATCAGGGCCTGTATTGCTACAGGGTTATGCCGTTCGGCTTGAAGAATGTGGGAGCTACTTATCAGCGCCTAGTGAATAGGGTCTTCTGAGACCAGATTGGCCGAAACATGGAAGTCTATGTAGACGACATGTTGGTCAAGAGCACCCAAGGGCAGGGGCATGTTCTCGACTTCCAAGAAGCCTTCGGGGTGCTCATGAGGCACAATATGAGGCTAAATCCTAACAAGTGTACGTTCGGAGTCTCATCCGGTAAGTTCTTGGGGTTCATGGTCAGCCAAAGGGGCATAGAGGCCAACCCCAAGAAGATCCAGGCCATTTTCAAAATGGCTCCCCCCTCCAGTGTTAAAGATTTACAGAGGCTCACTAGGCGTCTCGCGGCAATGAACAAACTGCTGCCACCCTTCTCCATTAGGGTGAAAAACTTTCCACCACCATTTGCCTAGTAGCGCCAGATTCATGTCTCGAAGATCAATTATACCCAGGCCTCCATGAATCTTTTTCATACATGCCTTTTTCCATCTAATGAGATGATAACCTCCTCGGTCTGGGTCTGCCCCTTTCCATAGGAAACGCTTCCTGGTCCGGTCAATTCCTTGTACTACCCATTGTGGCATCTCGAAGAAGGAGAAGTAGTAGGTAGGAAGGTTTGAGAGGACTGCATTGATGAGTGTGACTATTTTAAAATACCCAGCCCTCTTCAAAATATTGAACTAGCATATACTCTCACTATTTTAAAAAATTAAGAGATACCCTCAGTTTGGACGGAACCGTTAAAATCCCGGTTAAGTGAACTCAGGTGCGTTACACGTTATATGTAAAATGTCCTAAATACCCACGATAAAATGTATTTTAGCAAATGTCTTCATTCAGAATGTGAAAACTACCATATACTACACTATTTTAAAAAAAATGGAATATTTTAGCAAATGCCCTCATTCAAAATGCGGAAACTAGCATATACCCATACTATTTTAAAACTAAGAAATACTGTCAGTATGGACATAATAGTTTTAGGGTTTTGAATACTATATAATACGTGTTTATTGTTTTGACAAAAAAAAACAGCAATACCAGCATCAATGCTTTGTTTTTGCATCTCAACTTCGGTGTTGTTGAAGATGATGCACAACCTACTGTGACAAAAGTTAATACCATATTAACAAAGTTCGTGAATAATTCTTTAAATTCGTAAATTATTGAAGAAGAAATAATTTGCCGAACATACTAGCGAATTATTTGTAGGTTTGCATTTAATTCCCGCAGTTCGCGAATTATTCACGAGAATCACGAATTAAACAAATGTTTCATGAATAATTCGCGAATTTAGAAAATTATACAAGAAATATTTATGAATTTATATATATTTTTACTTAGGTGATGAGTATAACTACTTAGATGCATAAAATTTTGTATTTCTTTTTTCCTGAACTTTTGCTGATTTTTTTTTCTGAATTTGCCATATTTTTGTTGATTTCCGAATATTAAATCTTGTCAAATTATTTATGAACGATGAAATTTTGACTATGGGTAATACACAAGCTGCTGTTGAACCTATTGTGAATGAAGATGATGGAAATGATGATGCACATTCTAGGGTGGAACAGGAGACCACACAACCTGTTGTAATAGATGATGGTACACAAGCTGGTGATGATGCATAACAATCTGTTGTAATATATGATGGTTTTTGTATTTGTTTGAATCAAAATCTGACGTAGAACCTCTTTCCATTACACTGTTATCATCAATACATGAACAAAGTTGTTCAGACTGACTAACAACACATAACACTCACATTTTTTTATAACACTTAACACTGAAATAGTGGGGATACATGCTAGTTTCCACATTTTGAATGGGGGCATTTGGTAAAATATCCCAAATATTTTTTTTAAATAATGGGGGTATATGCTACTTTCCATATTTTGATTGGGGGCATTTGCTAAATTACATTTTATCGTGGGTATTCAGGCCATTTTACATATCACGTGTGTCTCACGTGAGTTCATTTAACATGGATTTTAACGGTTCCATCCAAACTGAAGGTATTTCTTCGTTTTATAAAATAGTGGGGGTATATGCTAGTTTTCACATTTTGAATGGGGGCATTTGCTAAATTATCCCTTTACTTATAAATATTTATCTAAATAGCTACAAGTATTTATGTAAGGCATGACTAATTATTTATTATTGATGCTGTTTTTTTTCGGTGTGGGAGCAACAGATGATGAGTTCTTTGTGGAAAGCTTACATCTCAACCCTCGATCAAATTCAGATGTGAGACTAGTATTTGTTGATTTTGATAGAGGTTATGGTGGTTTCACTGGTTGACATCCCGCTGAAAACCTGCAAACGCAACTTGAAACACCAGGGGTGATTTCTGCGATAGACCTTTCGACGATCAAGTCAATAATAAGAACTAATAGACTGGATTTAGTGGGCAAAAGATTGATTACCTGGCAAAAGATGAGGACAACTCGTATTTATAGACTTGAGCATGAGCAGTTAAAGGAAGAATTTTGTAACTGATTTGGAGGATCACTTCAATTAAGGGATTTAATCAGTTAATATCTCCCTAATTTCGGGGATTTGATTACCATCCTTAATCGGCTAGCCAATCTTCCCTGATTGGGCTGGTGGTAGTCAAAACTGTTATTAAATTATTCATCGAATCTTTGATTTTCTGCAAATCGAACTAATAAACTAAAATAAATTAGAATAAAGTTACTAGCCTATGGGAAAGTCGTACGGAACGCACTGCCCTAAGAGTTGATCCGAGGTCTTATGTGCAGACGTTTCTCAGATGCTCCTAGTGGTAAAACCCCCGGTATCACTGGCGTCTCGTTGTCGCACACAACGTCGAGAGATCGACCCGAACTTGTCCTTGCCCAGAACGGAAGAGAAAACAGAGGAGCGGAAGCCAGAGAAGAGGTGAACGAGAGAAAAGGTTTGTGGGTAAATCTTTTTTCAGTAGTTGTAAAGGGATGAGAAGATTGGAATATATAGGCAGAAAAATCTGTGAACGTTGTTGAACGTGTGGAGAGAAGGTGGCAAGATTTTTGGATCTGAATAACTAATCCTACGGTTGGAGGAAATAGTCAAAAGGTAAAACACAAATAGCAAAAAGGAGTTTTGGGCCTCAATCCGAACCCGAAGAGCAATTCGGATCGACATTCGGCGTCCGTAGGTGTGGGCGCGCACCCGTGCCCATTACGCGCGCCAAACCGAACCGAACCAAACCGGGCCGGGAGGCGGCAGCGGTGCGCGTGTGGCCCACGGGTTCCCCACTCCACACAAGTCTTCAAAAGGGTAAATGAGGGGTTGTAATATAACCACTCACAATGCACATCTCCCAACCGATGTGGGACTAAAAGCATGGAAAGGAGGAGCTTGGTTTTGACCAAAATAGCCAACAATCCCTCCCCCCCCCAAAAAAAATCAAAATTCGAAGACAGAGATAGCAAAAGAATAACGATGGAGAAGTTCTGGGCAAGAGTATACTATGCATAAATGAGATGGACTACAGCCTTGAATCTCACGTAGTGACTATTGTCTTTGTCTGAAGAAGTGCTTGATGGACTATGCCTTGAATCAGACTTCTTGAATCAGATTCAGATAATAGCACACATAGTACGCTAGAGGTTCTTGGGTCTATCGGGTGGCGCTTTAGAATGGCCATGCGCACTTTTTTCATATTCATGAGAGTTGTCTGGGATCGCCCTGTCCCATAGTCGCGCCCTTCACGACCTCTCATATAGGTAAGTCCTCAAAGGGTTGGTGATCGGAGTCAACCCTACATAATAATGCTTGAACCTATTAAGAGTTTGGAACTCATCCTAACCAGATCACACCGGAACACTGTCACCATAGGGATGAGATATCATTGTACAATCTCGTACAAACACCTGGGCATTAATTTATGAGAATTTAATCTCTGAGTCAGTGTTCCAAAATAGTCACCGAAGTCCAGCTTGTTTCTACCCATTGAACTGGCTTCTTGGGATCTCCAGTCAGACTCGGTTGGGTTGCCACTACTGGTGACTTACTTATGGGCTTAACCCCATCCCCCTCGATGATTCTAGGATCAAAGCCCTAGATAGACCCTTTGTCAAGTGGTCTGCAAGGTTCTTTTTTGACTTTATATAGTCAAGAACCACATATTTGCCTAATATGCTCTTGATTGACTTGAAGCACAGCTGCAGGTGCCTGTTCATCTTAGTATTTACAGAATCATGCTTTAGTAGTTCTATAACAGATTTATTATCATAGTTTATGGAAATAGCAGGAACATGAATATTAGTAACAGGTATATGCATAATCAAATTTCTAAGCCATTCAGCTTCTGTACAAGTAGTGTCCAAAGCTATCATTTCAGAGTCCATAGTACTTATAGCTATGATAGTTTGTTTACATGAACCCCAAGAGATTGCAGCTCCTCCTAGGGTAAAAACATATCCAGTTGTGGATTTCACATCATGTGAGTCAGTTACACAGTTTGCATCTGAGTAACCTTCTATGATATCAGGGTGTCTAGAATAATGAAGTTTATAATCTATATTACTCTTAAGATATCTAAATAATCTTTCTAATGCTGACCAATGTGACCGGTTTGGGTTACTAGTATATCTACTAAGTCTCCCAACAGCAAATGTAATATCAGGTTTAGTTCTATTTGTTATATACATAAGAGAACCTATCATTTGAGAGTATCTATGTTATTCTACAGGTGAACCTTCATTCTTCTTGAGAATGATACTACTGTCAAAAGGAGTACGAGCAGGTATCTTATCAAATTACTCAAATTTTCTTAGCATTTTCTCAATAGAATGTACTAAGGAGAGAGTATAACCCTCCTTGGATTTGGATACTTGCATTCCTAGAATTAGGTTGGCTTCACCTAGGTCTTTCATATCAAACATGCTAGATAGATAATCTTTAGTATTATTTATCAACTCAAGTGTTGATCCTAAAATGAGGATGTCATCTACATATAAGCATATAATGACACAACTTCCATCAATATTTTTAGAGTATATGCATTTGTCATACTCATTTGGTAAGAAACCATATTCTAAAATCACTTTATCAAATTTGCTGTGCCATTGCTTGGGAGCTTGCTTTATGCCATAAAGTGATTTTACTAATCTACAAACTTTCTTTTCTTGACCTTTAGCAATAAAACCTTCAGGTTGCTCCATGTAGATTTCTTCCTCTATGTCTCCATTCAAAAAGGCTGTCTTTATATCCATTTGATGAATTAGCAAGTCATAAATGGATGCTAAAGTTAGAAGAGTTCTAATAGAGGCAAACCTAGCTACAGGAGAGTAGGTGTCAAAATAATCTAATCTCTTTTTCTGGGTGAAGCCTTTGGCTACTAATCTAGCTTTGTATTTCTCTATTGAACCGTCAGCTCTAAGTTTCTTTTTGAAGATCCACTTGCAACCTATGGGTTTACTACCTAAAGGTAGGTCTGCTAAATACCAAGTACTGTTCTCCATAATGGAGTTGTACTCATTGTTGATGGCTTCTTTCCATAAAGGAGCATCAGGAGAAGATGTTGCTTCTTCGTAAGTTGAGGGATCACCCTCTATCAAATAAGTGAAGAAACCTTTCCCTAAATTTCTTTCAATCCTACATCTTTTGCTTCTTCTAGGTTCTGAGTCTTGATCAGGTTAAGAACTAGAAGGTTGAGAATGGGAACTGGTAGAAGGAGGCAGGGAATAACTGGAGGGATTGGAAGAAATTCTATCTTTAAAGGGGAATATATTCTCAAAGTAAACTGCATCTTTAGCTTCTATGATGGTATTGTTAGAGATTTCATTTACTTCAGAATGAGTCACTAGAAATCTATTAGCATTGCTATCTAAGGCATATCCTATGAACACAGCATCTATAGTCTTAGGTCCAATCTTTCTCTTTTTAGGTTCAGGGATTCCCACTTTTGCTAGACATCCCCAAACTTTGAGATAATGGACTCTTGGAGTTCTACCTTTCCATAATTCATAGGGAGTCTTATCCTTAGATTTACTAGGGATCCTATTTAGGATGTAGTAGGCTGTCAATAAGGCTTCTCCCCACAAGTTATCGGGAGCACCTGAGCTGAGAAGCATGGCATTCACCATGTCTAACAGAGTTCGATTCTTCCTTTCAGCAACTCCCAGACTGTGGTGAGTAAGGAGCAGTCACCTCATGAATTATTCCGTGTTCTTCACAGAAGTTAGTCATTTCGTTTGAGGTATATTCTCCGCCACGATCAGATCTAAGGATCTTAATCTTTTTCTCTAATTGGTTCTCAGCTTCGGATTTGTAAATCTTAAATCTATCTAGAACTTCGTCTATGGTTTTGAGAAGGTAGGTATAGCAATACTTAGAACAATCATCTATAAAAGTGACAAAGTATTTCCTACCGCCTCGGGTCAAAACCCTATTTGAGTCACAAACATCACTATGAACTAGTTCTAGAGGATCAGAATTCCTTTCTACAGATTTGAAAGGTAGTCTAGAATGTTTGGCTTGAACACAAATCTCACATTTGTGTTTATTATCTACAGGAGACTTGGGAATAAGAGCTAAGTTCATCATCCTTCTAAGAGAACCTAGATTCACATGACCTAGTCTACCATGCCAAACATTGGAAGATTCTATATTTGAAACAACAGGAGAAGGATCTGACATTTTATTTATAGTACTGAGAATAAAAAGACCATCCTTTACATATCCTTTTCCAACAAAAGACACATTCTTAGAAAATACAACTTTATTGGCTTCCATTACAATCTTGAAACCTTACGCTACAAGAAGGGAACCACTAACTAAGTTCCTCCTAACTGACGGCACATGAAGTACATCATGAAGAGGCAGATTTTTCCCTGATGTCATCTTCAGATCTATTCTTCCTCTTCCTACAATCTGTGCTGTTGATCCATCACCTAGGGTTATGCCTCCTCTATATGATTCCTGATAGTTTGAAAAATAGGAGCGATCAAATGAAACATGAACATTAGCTCCAGAATCCAACCACCAGTCATCAGAATGGTAAGAAATATTAACAGAAGGTTGGTAAGTCACAAACCTGAAGGAACTAGAGGATCCATTTAGAATCATGTTGGCTTCTGGTTTGGTAGGGCCTTTCCCCTTATAAGGAGTCTTGATTGGTTCCTTCTTCCTATGAAAACAATTGAAGGATAGATAGTTTGTTCTTCCACACACCAAACAAAACTTATGTTAAACCTGAGTCAAACTGAAGTTTCTAGTCCTGTGGTTTTGCTGGTGTTGGCGGTTTTGCTGGTTTTGGTGCTGGTGATGAGGCTGAAAGTTCTTTTTCTTGAAGGAGTTTTTCTTAGGTTTGTGAGGATTATTAGGTTTGGGTTTGCCATGGGATGATACTACAAGGTTTACCTTTGCCTTGGACTCATTTTTAGGGTTGGACCTTAGCCTAAGTTGATCTTCTGTTCTAATCTTCTTTAGGACTTGGGCAAATGTAAGTTCACCTTGAGTATGAGTGAGTTCCTTCTTGACATCAGACCAAGAAGGAGGGAGCTTATCTATTAGGCAAGCTATCTTATACTCAGTAGAAAATATTGTACCTTTGGCTTGAATATGACTCACATATTCTTGGAATTCATGGATTTGGTCATTCATAGGTTTGTTATCTACCATGAAATACCTATTAAAAGCAGAAGAATTGAATCTTTCAATTCCAGCATCATCACAACCATATTCATCTTCCAAAGCATCCCAAAGTTCTTTAGCGTTTTTATATTCAAAGAATATATCATAAAGAGAATTAGATAAAGCACTTAGAATTCGATGAAAACAGTTAAAGTCTATTTCCTTAGGGGTTTTAGGTTTTTGGGAACTAGAGGGTTCCTTAGGAGTTTGAGGGGAAATAGGGGATTCGGAAACTTCTTTGGTAGACTCAGATTTGTCAGAATTAGTTGTGATGGGTGTGGATCCATCAATTGCTGAAAGCAGTCCTAAAGTGGTGAGCCAGAATTTCATCTGACTCTGCCACCTCTTGAAGTGGGTGCCATCAAACTTGGCTAGCTTGGCAGAAGCAGTCTCTTCCTTCCCAGTCATGATAAATAGTATAGCTGTCTAGAGTCTGCAGGAATAATATTGTAGCTACGCAATAAAGGTGTCCGGGGCTCTAGAAAATAGTTTAATGATCTTGCTAATCAACCTTAACAAATCTTTAGTCTATTAAGTTCTGATTAACTTGGGTTAGCTGTATGGGCCGGTTCCCAGCTAGCGGTGGTCCGAAGACGCTCAAATACCGTGTCGCTTAGGGCTGTTTACACCCGGTTGACAGAAGGACCCTTTCGGCTTGTTCCCAAATTTATCTTTACTTTTTAGAACTTTAGATTTCTTTTAAAGGAATTTGCAGAATCAATAACTATTCCTTTATCTAATTGTTTAAAGAATACCAAGTAATATCTAGCACCACAAACTAATAATAGCCTTGATATTGTTATGTAAGCAGTAATGCTATTCTCAAAATAACAAGAATAATGTACTAACAATTAATTATGCTAGCAAATTGATGATTACAAATTCATAAAAGCAGATTTACAGCGAGAAATATTCTAAAGCTTTGAGAATATTAAAACGAATCTAATAACACAAATGTTGGTGCCAACAAATATTGTGATTAACAATAGATCAATACTATAAGAATATTAAAGCTACAGTTATTCTATAATGTAGGAATTTATAGTGATCTATCAATACTGCAATTTGAAATAACACAGTATGTGATCTAGTAATATGAACAACACTTTATGAAAAGGAAAATATGTGTATATATATGTGCTAATTTAATCAGTATATATATGTGCTAACAAACATCTATGTTGTCCAGCATATTTTGTGAATCTGATATATATATATATATATATATATATATATATATATATATATATATATATATATATATATATATATATATATATAATAAAACACAAAGAAAGCTATCAAGTGGCTCTCCTTCAATTCCCAAAAAAATCAAAGGCCTGGATCTAAGCTTACAAAACATATTTCCCCCCCTAAAAATTTCCTCCAAAATTCAAATTCAAATCATCCACCCAAAACAACTCCTATATTTATTTAATTTCTTTTTCCTTTCTCTTTCTCTCCCTCCCTCCCTCTTCTATTAAAAAAATTAAGAATTTTTTTAATTAAATTTTTTTTAATTAAAATTTTTTTTAATTAAAATTTTTTAAAAATTAAAATTTTTTAAAAAAAATTAAAAAAATTAAAAAAATTAAAAAAATCATATAATATGTTTTTTGCTGACCCCAAAAGTTTCACATATAATATGTTTGCTGCTTCAATTAATTTGCTGGACCTCCAAAATTATTTATATATATATACTAGGTTTGCCCGTTGACACGTGCCTACGACACGTCTTCAGAACGGTGCACCTTATTTGATCATATAAAATAATTTTGGAGGTCCAGCAAATTGATTGAAATAGCAAACATATTATATGAGAAACTTTTGGGGGTCTAGAAAAAAACATATTATATGATTTTTTTTGATTTTTTTGAATTATTTTAAAAGTTTTTAAATTTTAAATTTTTTTAGTTTTTTAATTTTTTTTAAAAATTTTAAAAAACTTTATTTTTTTAATTTTTTGAATAGAAGAGGGAGGAAGGGAGAGAGAGAGAAAAAAAAAATTAAATAAATATAGGAGTTGTTTTGGGTGGTGGATTTGAATTTGAGTTTTGGGGGGAAACTTTTGGAGGGAAAATATGTTTTGTGAGGTTAGATCTAGGCCATTGATTTGAGGGGAAATTGAATGAGAGCCACTTGATAGCTTTCTTTGTAATTTATTATATATATATATATATATATATATATATATATATATATATATATAGGGAAAGCTTCGGTTGAGCACTACTCTAGTGCTCACCGCATGAACACTAGGTCTTCGGGCGTTCATATCGAAAATCCAAACCGTTCAAATTGATCTACACATCTAAATTAGTCTAAATATGTAAAATCAAATCATTTGAAATTCATTTGCCCATCCATCATGTGACTATAAAAATAATGATTTTCATCCATACAATTTTGTAACACTTCAATGGATGGGTAAATGAATTTCAAATGATTTGATTTTATATATTTAGACTAATTTAGATGTGTAGATCAATGTGAACGGTTCGGATTTTCGATATGAACGCCCGAAGGCCTAGTGTTCACGCGGTGAGCACTAGAATAGTGCTCAACCGAAGCTTTCCCTATATATATATATGCTCAGTATTTGTTAAGATGGTAGCGATATTTAGAATAACAGATCAGAAGTCATGCAGGATAAGCTTTTCTCTGGAAACTTGATATATGCTTAATTCTTGATTAAAAATCCGTGATTGATGAGTTGGATCTAAAGGATTAATCACAAGGGTCTTGTATTCAATGCAATTTAATATTTGTTGATATGCTTACTATGAGTGCGTTTGTTTTGTTATTTAGAAAAGAGTTTTCTGAATAGAGTTTTCTGAAAACTGTATTCTGAATAGAGGTATTCTGAAAATGAGCTCAAAAGCTGTTTGGTTATATTTTTTCCTGAAAACTGTATTCTGAAAGCTGTTTATCTGAAAAAGAGAGTTTAGAAGCTGTTCTGTTATATTTTTAACTGAAAACTGTTATCTGAAAGCTGTTTTTCTGAAAAAGAGAGTTTAAAAGCTGTTCTGTTATATTTCTTGCTGAAAACTGTTATCTGAAAGCTGTTTTTCTGAAAAAACGAGTTGAAAAGCTGTCATATTATATTTCTTGCTGAAAACTGTTATCTGAAAGCTGTTTTTCTGAAAAAACGAGTTTAAAAGCTGTTCTGTTATATTTCTTGCTGAAAACTGTTATCTGAAAGCTGTTTTTCTGAAAAAACGAGTTTAAAAGCTGTTCTGTTATATTTCTTGCTGAAAACTGTTATCTGAAAGCTGTTTTTCTGAAAAAGAGAGTTTAAAAGCTGTTCTGTTATATTTCTTGCTGAAAACTGTTATCTGAAAGCTGTTTTTCTGAAAAAACGAGTTTAAAAGCTGTTCTGTTATATTTCTTGCTGAAAACTGTTATCTGAAAGCTGTTTTTCTGAAAAAACGAGTTTAAAAGCTGTTCTGTTATATTTCTTGCTGAAAACTGTTATCTGAAAGCTGTTTTTCTGAAAAAGAGAGTTTAAAAGCTGTTCTGTTATATTTCTTGCTAAAAACTGTTATCTGAAAGCTGTTTTTCTGAAAAAACGAGTTTAAAAGCTGTTTTGTTATATTTCTTGCTGAAAACTGTTATCTGAAAGCTGTTTTTCTGAAAAAGAGAGTTTAAAAGCTGTTCTGTTATATTTCTTGCTGAAAACTGTTATCTGAAAGCTGTTTTTCTGAAAAAACGAGTTTAAAAGCTGTTCTGTTATATTTCTTGCTGAAAACTGTTATCTGAAAGCTGTTTTTCTGAAAAAACGAGTTTAAAAGCTGTTCTGTTATATTTCTTGCTGAAAACTGTTATCTGAAAGCTGTTTTTCTGAAAAAACGAGTTTAAAAGCTGTTCTGTTATATTTCTTGCTGAAAACTGTTATCTGAAAGCTGTTTTTCTGAAAAAACGAGTTTAAAAGCTGTCCGGTTATATTTCTAGCTGAAAACTGTTATCTGAAAGCTGTTTTTCTGAAAAAAGTGTTTAAAAGCTGTTTGGTTATATTTCTGACAATTTTGAATATCAATTTGCATTTATCATTTGCTGATATTTTTTTAATTGTTGCAGTTAGATTGCAATGTTGTACAAGTATGAGAACAAGAATACCTGAGCAGCCTGTGAATCGAGCAAAAATCAGCCGCCATCATCTCCACGACTGATTCTTCACGTTAGAGTACAAAATTTGTTTCAAAAGCTTGTATGTACATAATATAGATTCAGTGAGGTATTGTGAAGTAGCAACTCGCAGTTCATGTATCAGTTATTCTATTTGGATCAATGTTTTGCTGTTATCATTACCTCTTTTGGTAATTGCAGTTCTTCAGTCTTAAATGAGAAGTATTTTTTTGTTCGTTTTGTTGAGATTGCATGTGATAGCAAGTAGTAGCAGTAATCAGATAAAATATTGCATGTGAGATCAAATAGGATGTACGAGAAGATAATCAGACTAAAAAGTATTCACAAATCAACATACTCAACCAATTTATTCAAGAAAACAAGCTTACTTCATTACTACTGTTTACATTGTTCAACAATCCCAATCAATATTGCGGAACAATGGCACAGAATCAGTACACATATTTTGATAACAGGTTCTACAATTTTTTTTGCTGAATCAATACAAAATTGTATCAAAATAAAAAGTAGTAATGTTGCCCAATCAGTGTAACTATGCTGCCTGCAGCTGCTGCTGTTGATTCTTAACTCCTTGTGCAAATTTGTACCTGTAGTCAATTTAACAGCTATATTAATCACAGGAAAAAAAGGAAAAAAAAAAACAAGCATCGAAAAGAAGATTAACCAAACATTTGCAGCAACCCTCTTTTGATCGCAATCAGCTAAGAAAGCCCCCAGTTGCCCTCTTTGTTTTGCAAATTGAGACTTAAGTATGAGAAGACTTGAAAGCATCCTGACTGCAGAGAACATATCAGCAGCACCCCCAAAACCATAAAAACAACATAATGCCAGAAAAATACACCCAGTCACAGTCTCAGATTCCAGATGCATCAATAACAAAAACTCCATACTAGAGCTGCATTTTTTACAATGCCACGCCCACTAGTACAAAGCACTGTTCTTGAAAATCCGTTCATCATTGACTATAGTGACAAGTTGGCCTGGTTGTTTGTACTAGGCCCTTTTTGAAAACAATATTACCAATACTGATACCCCTCACTGTATTGAGCCAAAAAGCCCCATTCCTCCCTTCTTTTTTCACATATAAGGATTCACAAATCTACATGCATCACAATACAGATAGCTGTATCAGAGCACAAAGTAGAATCATGTGAATACAAGTGCAATACAGCTGCACAAATCAGATGCATCATAATACATGAAAACACTAAAAATGGTCTGCTTGTTCCAAGTTCATTTTCTTAAAACAACCAGGAGTAGTAACTTGAGTTGGCAATAATCATAAGTATTTTTTGATGACAACAATATTACCAATACTGAGGATACCCCCCACTGTGTTGAGCCCAAAAGCTCCAATCCCCTCCTTCTTTTTTCACATATAAGGACTCACAAAAAACATGCATCACAATACAAATAGCTGTATCAGAGCACAAAGTAGAGTCATATGAATACAAGTGCAATACAGCTGCACAAATCAGATGCATCATAATACATGAAAACACTAAAAATGGTCTGCTTGTTCCAAATTCATTTTCTTAAAACAACCAGGAGTAGTAACTTGAGTTGGCAATAATCATAAGTGTTTTTTGATGACAACAATATTACCAATACTGAGGATACCCCCCACTGTATTGAGCCAAAAAGCTCCAATCCCCTCCTTCTTTTTACACATATAAGGACTCACAAAAAACATGCACCACAATGCAGATAGCTGTATCAGAGCACAAAGTAGAACCATGTGAATACAAGTGCAATACAGCTGCACAAATTAGATGCATCATAATACATGAAAACACTAAAAATGGTCTGCTTGTTCCAAGTTCATTTTTTTTTGGAAACAACCAGGAGTAGTAACTTGAGTTGGCAATAATCATAAGTGTTTTTTTGATGACAACAATATTACCAATACTGAGGATACCCCCCACTGTATTGAGCCAAAAAGCTCCAATCCCCTCCTTCTTTTTTCACATATAAGGACTCACAAAAAACATGCACCACAATGCAGATAGCTGTATCAGAGCACAAAGTAGAACCATGTGAATACAAGTGCAATACAGCTGCACAAATCAGATGCATCATAATACATGAAAACACTAAAAATGGTCTGCTCGTTCCAAGTTCATTTTTTTTTGGAAACAACCAGGAGTAATAACTTGAGTTGGCAATAATCATAAGTGTTTTTTTTGAAACAATATTACCAATACTGATACCCCCCACTGTATTGAGCAAAAAAGCTCCAATCCCCTCTTTTTTTTTCACATATAAGGATTCACAAATCTACATGCATCACAATGCAGATTGTTGTATCAGAGAACAAAGTAGAGTCATATGAATACAAGTGCAATTCAGCTGCAAAAATCAGATTCATTGCCAATACAAGAAAACACTATTCTGCTCTGCTTGTACCAAGAGCATGATTTTAAAAAACTACCAGGAGTAGTAAATTGAGTTGGCAATAATCATAAGTGTTTTTTTGGATAACAATATTACCAATACTGATACCCCCCACTGTATTGAGCAAAAAAGCTCCAATCCCCCCCTGACTTTTTCACATATAAGGATTCACAAATCTACATGCATCAGAATGCAGATTGTTGTATCAGAGATCAAAGTAGAATCATCTGAATACACGTGCAATTCAGAGTTTAAAATCAGATGCATCATAATACATGAAAACACTATTCTGGTCTGCTTGTTCCAAGAGCATGATTTTTTAAACATATTGAAGTAACAATCTGAGTTGGCCTTTGTTAAAAGTGTTTTTTGGAAACAATATTACCAATACTGATACAACCCAACCTGTTTTGCAGCAAAAAAGCAGTTTTTTGATAACAACATATCAGCAGCACCCCCAAAACCATAAAAACAACATAATGCCAGAAAAATAAAACCCAGTCGCAGTCTCAGATTCCAGATGCATCAATGATAAAAACTCCATACTAGAGCTGCATTTTTTACAATGCCACGCCCACTAGTACAAAGCATTGTTCTAGAAAATCCGTTCATCATTGACTATGGCGACATCATCTTCGTTAGTTTTAAAAACACTTAAAACAAAGGCCAACTCAGGAAATTTCTTCTTCAGGAAATTTAATAAATGAACTTGGAACAAGTAGACCGGAATAGTGTTTTCATGTATTGGTAATGCATCTGATTTTTGCAGCTGAATTGCACTTGTATTCATATGACTCTACTTTGTTCTCTGATACAACAATCTGCATTGTGATGCATGTAGATTTGTGAATCCTTATATGTGAAAAAAAAGAGGGGATTGGAGCTTTTTTGCTCAATACAGTGGGGGATATCAGTATTGGTAATATTGTTTTAAAAAAAAACACTTATGATTATTGCCAACTCAAGTTTTTACTCCTGGTTGTTTAAAATAAATCATATTTGTCGTAGGCTCAGATTGTTCAATTCAATGATAAAAAATTCAGGACAGGGCTGCATCTTTACAATGCCACGCATACCGCCACTGAGTACAATGTTCACACCCCCCCCTGTCCCATTCCCACTTTGCCGTCAACAATAACTGAAATCATCATCATTGTTTACCACAATGGATTCATTCTCACTTAACCGTTCATTCCAAACATCAACCACAGATCAGTTTAAAGGGTATTATACATTATTTCAGTGGTTATTCAATCATATACCCCAATCTCAATATCCGTTGCTTGACAATACAATCAAGCAGAAAGCGGGAACGGGGTGGGGGAGGGACACATTCCACATTGAATGAAAACCTATCATCATTGCCTAAAACGACATCATCTTTGTTAGGTTTTCAAAAATCAAATTTGGATTATTTACTGCTACCGACAATTCCATCCATTTTTCGAACCAATCATGTGCACGACATTGAATCCGTGCCCAATACCTGTTCATCCAAAAATTTTCAAGATGAAAGCACACACCTTGCGGAAAAATTACATTCGTTAAACAGTTCGAAAAAATAATACAATGAAACAATATTACATTCAAATTACATTAGTGTGTAGCATTCCACATTGCCATGGCAATATCATCTCTTTTCCTATTCATTAGTGGACCTTGTACGGTCAAGTTCTTCACATAATTCAGTTAGCAAGATTATATTCATCACCTCTTCGAGATCGTCACTACTGGATGAAGAAGTATCCATAACAGAGGATGCACTTGCAGTAGTAACTCACTATAAACAAGAAGATAGAAATCATTTTGAGAAAATCCCATATCAAGTGCACACACATTTAATAATACGACTATATGTAACGAGATTTACGGAATCACAAAATAACATATTGAGAGATGGTAGAATTCCACAAGCTCTAGCATTGAAAAAAGATAACAAGGTATACTACTACTAGCAAATCTATTTTAGGAAAAAATAACATTATAAATTTAAATTAAATTAAATAAGCAATTTGTTCACCGTCAAGCCGTCATACTACAATCAACCTCAAGCAAATGCAGAAATAATCATAAAAAATTGTCTACAACATGATTTGTTCATCCCATTAGGCCGAATGGGATGACTACAGGGTGGCATAAAAACGAACCGCCAACTCCTGCTGTTCTCGAGACATACGGAGGAAAGCATGACAAATGCGAGGATTTTGAAATAGGTAGTGTGCTGCTTTTAAAGCTACAATTGGATCAAGCCCTGTCATCGCATTTATTATATCTTGGCATTGATCCTGTTCAGCCAAAGCAGGGTTAATCGAGACATCACTGTCCACCTCATTTTTATTCTTCCACCTGCTTCTTTTGACCTCTTGAGTTTGCTTACAGACATCAAGATATTCTTTCACCATTGACATCGCTGATCCGCGGCCACTTGATGCACTAGATTTTCTCTTACGTGATCCCGACCCTGAACCCATTGGCACATCATCAGCCTCATCAATCACATTTACGTGTGATTGATGGGAGTGGCCAAACTCATAGTTCATCCTCCGCGCCTCCTCATCCTCGAACCCCCTTTGTGTGGAAGCCCTTGCCACATTGCCCTGGGCTACAGATTCCTCCATTATTTTTGTCAAAGCATCAAAATGTGGCAACCCCTTATGTTGGTATTTTTTTGCAGCAGGAGGTATCTATTCATAGAATATGTTGTTACTATGCAAGTATTAGAGTGAAGATGAAGTATAATAAAAAGGATTCACAAACAAAAATCAAAGTTTGAGATTATATATATTAACCTTAACATATTGTTCCCAAACCGGTAACTCGCAAGTAACGGTTTCGTTGCCTTCATCCCAACCAAAACCGCTCTGTTTCCTCATATCAGCAAACACCTTCCATTCTGATTTAAGTCAGTTATATTTTGACTTCAGTTGTGTTACCGAGAATGAACGGCCACACAGCTGTTGCATTTGTAGCGCAAAATTACTCCAGGTTTTAGCCTCGAATGTGTTGCTTTTTAGGTAACCATTGTCAACTGCAGCCTCCATAAGGTTGACAAAATATTCCACAATATGGGGAGGCCACAACCCATAATCCTCCTCCACTGCCTTCTCCTACCACCTACCCATATTACTCATCTATATTGAACAAATACCAATAAATTTTTTTTTTGCCAAATTCCTTCAATTAGTTTAAAAGCTGATCGGATAACCCTAGGTTGAAAGTAGCCACCGATTACACCAAAAAATGGTAACTTTGAATTCGGCTTACAGTGTGCAGTCTGGACCGTTATTCAAAAAAAATTTCGGTGCAAAAGCGTATTAAAAATTGGCGCAAATTGGTAAAGAAAAACAACCAAATAAAGAATACAATCGCGGTTCATACCTTTGATTGGATTTTAACAAGGAAGAAATTGTCAGCACAGGATTCAACCTTGCGTAGCTCTTTGATTCGATTTGCCCTTCGTTCCCTAGCTCTTCTCCGATATGCAGCACGGGTAGTGCAAACCATTAACCCCCAACCAAAACTCCTCAACCCCTCACCAATTCGACAGAGAAATAGACAGGTATCGAAGTCGCCAGCGAGAGAATCACACGTTTCCGCTCGATTTCACAGTAGAATCGTTCGGAAAAACGTTGATTTGGGGGGGGGAGATCAGATCTGGGTTCAAAAAAGAAGGTAGAAGACAACGAAGGCGACCAGATCTCGTGAGTGAGAAGAGAGAGAGAGCTCGTGAGTGAGAAGAGAGGAGAGATGGGTTGGGGAGACGCTGTTTGGAAGAGACCTTGCTGAAAAGAGGGGGAAGGTAGAAGACAACGAAGGCGACCAGATCTCGTGAGTGAGGAGAGAGAGAGAGCTCGTGAGTGAGAAGAGAGGAGAGATGGGTTGGGAATATCGAAAATGACGGGTATCAGTATTCTCAATAGTGTTTTGAGAAAACACTCTAAACAAACGCCAACTCCCAATAGAGTATTTAGAATAGAGGGTGAAAAATATTGAAACAAACACACTCTATATTTCTAGATCAACTACAGTACTTAATTACTCAGAACGCTCTTATTCTTAAAAGTGTTGGCAGATGTACAGACGACTATATATATAGTATAAATTATGAACAGAGTAAAAGAAAACAGATCTTTAAGCCTGGTCAATAATAAGCGAGAAATTTTTATTTATTTATTTATTTATTTTTTCTAGCCCTGACAATATTTAATAATGTATGTAATTCACAGAAGAACAGCAAGAACAATTAACAAGGTATATAGATTCAACTCTTAGATTGTTATTAAATTATTCCTCGAATCTTTGATTTTCTGCAAATCGAACTAATAAACTAAAATAAATTAGAATAAAGTAACCGGCCTATGGAAAAGTCGCGCGGAACGCACTGCCCTAAGAGTTGATCCGAGGTCTTATGTGCAGACGTTTCTCAGATACTCCTAGTGATAAAACCCTCGATATCACTGGCGTCTCGCTGTCACACACAACGTCGAGAGATCGACCCGAACTTGTCCTTGCCCAGAACGGAAAAGAAAACAGAGGAGCGGAAGCCAGAGAAGAGGTGAACGAGAGAAAAGGTTTGTGGGTAAATCTTTTTTCAGTAGTTGTAAAGGGATGAGAAGATTGGAATATATAGGCAGAAAAATCTGTGAACGTTGCTGAACGTGTGGAGAGAAGGTGGCAAGATTTTCGGATCTGAATAACTAATCCAACGGTTGGAGGAAATAGTCAAAAGGTAAAACACAAATAGCAAAACGGAGTTTTGGGCTTCAATCCGAACCCGAAGAGCAATTCAGATCGACATTCGGCGCCCACCCGTGCCCATTACGCGAACCGGGCCAGGCCGGGCCAGGTGGCGACGGCGGCGCGCGCGTGTGGCCCACGGGTTCCCCACACCACATAAGTCTTCAAAGGGGTAAAGGAGGGGTTGTAATATAACCACTCACAATGCACATCTCCCAACCGATGTTGGACTAAAAGCAAGGAAAGGAGGAGCTTGGTTTTGACCAAAATAGCCAACACAAACTCGTGGGCTGAGCTGGGGTGATGAGCTTACGATTGGCCCATGTTCAAATTGTGGGTATGTTTCTGCCGTGTAATGACCACCTTATCCTTATGGAGTCCCAGATTCATGCAAGAATCGCACGGCCCTGATTAGTCGCGATTTTTACCCGTATAAATTATGTACAGGTAGATAATTATATATAGGGACTAGGGTAAGGTTCCTTTAGGTTTACATGTTGGTAAGTGGTAAGTTTTGAGAAATTCCGCATTGAAAATGTTATAATACGTACTTGTACACTAGCCTGATTTAGTGCACATTTTTTCAATTCTAAACGTGTTACAGGTTAAAAAAGAAGCCAACTTGATGAGCAGCACTAAAATAACTGTTAACTATTTCATATTTTTCTCTCAGTACATAACAACCGACAGCAATTTTGTTGTCCTAAAATTTCATGGGAAAAAAAGTAAAAACATATACAATATTCAATTCCTTTCTTATATGGTAACTAGAAACATGTTCAATTGCTCACAAAATTAATCAATAATTTAAATTGTATAATAATAAAGAAAAAATAGCATGTAATGTGTTTTTCTTTAAAATTTATGTAAGAATTATGCATGATATAAGTTCGACACTAAATAACTGTTAACTATTTCATATTTCTCACTCAATACATAACAACTGATAGCAATTTTATAGTCCTAAAATTAACATGGGGGAAGAATAAAAAACATATACAATATTCAATTTCTTTTTTATATACAAACTAGAAACATGTACAATTGCTCACAGAATTAATCAATAATATAAATTAAAAAAATAAAATAAAAATTATTGCATGTAATGTGTTTTTTTTAAAATTTTATGTAATAGTGATGCACATTGCACACTATCAGTTCTACACAATTTTTTTTAAGAATTGTGGTGATGAGGGATAAGGAGATTGTGGGAATGGTGATGTGGCGGCTTCTTCGCCTTCAGATGCTACTCTTGTTGTTGAATTTGGGACTCAAACTATCTAGTTGCTACAGTGGAAAGCATTATAATTTAGCTTTGAGTTTTGTGTTATTTTCTTGTTTTGTGTTTTGTAGTAAATGAATGAATTTGAGATTTATATATATCTTAAGCAAATAGGCCTACACCTCTCTTCTTTCTCCATTTTGAAATAGAGAAAGGAAGCAAAAGTATTAAATGATACGTGCAACCCACACTTATTGTTAAAACAGAAATACTTTAAAAAACACCCAAAACAAAATCTTTCATCTTCCACATCTTCCCAAAACACACAAACCCTAATCAGTTCTCCCTGCCCCCAAAACCCAGCCACCTCTCCTCACCCATCTGTCCCGGCCGTCGCCCAAGCCGTCCCGATTCCGGCCATCGCCCACCCCAGCCGTCGCCCACCCCGCCAGCAGACCGTCGCCCACGATAGGACTCAACACAGGATCCAAACTTTCAAGCTTTTTGCTAGATGACAGGTAAATATGGATTTACCTCCTTATTATTTTTTTAGGGCAAGTTTAATCTTGCAAGATCCATTTACGAATTTTTCATAAATCCACTTGAAAATCCAAACTCACTAATGCTGTGTTTTCCAACGAACTCTTTAGAATCTAAACATGAACTGTTTAATTAGGATGAATTTCACATATGAAGCCTTTGCTGAATCAGAACCTTGGTAAATATGGGTCCTTTAAAGTCTAGCTAGGTTAATTAATGAAAAATTAAAAGATATATTATCTATCGAAAGAGAGCCTGAGAGAAGATTTAGAGCCCCCATCATGTTCGTTTTAATTGTTCTTAATTTTTATTTAATCATTTGTTTATAGTAATATTGGTTTGATGAGTTATTCTTTAATTTATAGTAGAGCCTTTCAATAAACTTTGTTTATTTTTTAACAGATCTTATCAGATTAATTAAGATCTTATAAGATCTTATAATGTAGAATCAGATCTTATAAGATCTAATTTATATATAATGTAGAAACATAACTCTTAAGAATCTAAAATTTAATTTGATAATTTGGTAGTTGGGATGTTAATCCACGCTAACATGTACCGGGTTTAATTACAAGTTTACTGCCCATACTTTTGCATACAAAGAAATTTTGGTAGTTGGGATGTTAATTGTCAGTGTGGACTATATCCCTTTGTGATTTGGAACAGAATAATTCTCATTGATTGTTAAATAAATTTGTTCATCATGTTTCCAGAATTATTTCATTGGCTAATCACCGTTGTTGTTAAATAAATTTGTTCATCATGTTTCCAGAATTATTTCTATTAAGTCATGTAAAAGTGCTCTCCTCTCTTCATTTCCTCCGTTCTCTACCTTGGTTTGAGATTGTAGCTGGTTTGTAGAGTGTCGAAGGATGTGATTGTTAATCCTCATGTTAGATTAGTATCAGTTATTTTCTTTTCATATTTTGTTGGTTTGGACTTTGAACTTCTTTTGGTTGTATGTATTTGTTACATATGATAAGCAAATGATCATATACTGTATAAACAAAATTAATGAGAAAAAGTATTGCATAAAAATGTTGTTTTATTAAGAGTTGTGTGACAAGAAACTGTAATCTAAATAGTTCTCTGATATTGTGATAACGTTAGTTGCTTTAATTCACACAAGACTAGATCAGTATTATTAATTTAATTTAATTTAATTTGGTTTAATTTAATATAATATTTATATATATGTTAAGCAAATAGGCCTACCCCCTCTTTCCTTTCTCCATTTTGAAATAGAAAATGCACATGAATAGTGAATTTTGGTGATAAGTATAAACACTGAGAAATTTAATAAATGGAGCGAACATATTTTTTCCATGAGAGAATTATATGTAAATTTCATTGAAATAGTCAATGTTGGTGATAATTCATGCCCACAAAAAAATTTAATAAATGGAGCGAATGTTTTTTTTCCTAGAGAGAATTATATGTAAATTTCAGTGAAATATAGTGTTTCAGTGAAATATAGTGTTTTATTGAGTATAAAGCGGTTGATTTTGTTTTCAATAGTAGGTGTGAAGTAGGTGTGAAGATTCAAAGATAGTGGGAGATTTTTAATTATATTGAGGGAAGACAAACACTTTCATTACATCAGGTATATTATATGTATTCTTATCTCCTACTATACTTTCTTTTGAATTAATCCCTATTGTTATTTATCTCAATATGTAATGTTTCAGTATATTTTTCTTCATGTGTTTTATTGAGTATAAAGTGGTTGATTTTGTTTTCAGCAGTAGGTGTGAACATTCAAAGATAGTGGGAGATTTTAAATTATATTGAGGGAAGTCAGACTCTTTCATTATATTAGGTTTGTTACAGTTGTTCTTATCTCCTATTATACTTTCTTTTCAATTAATCTCTATAGTTATTTATCTGAATATGTAATGTTTCATTATATTTTTTCTACATTGTGTTTGATTACATATTTATTATTCATATTTAAATAATTGTCCAAAACTACACTTACTAATGTAGGATGCAAGACAAAAATAATATTTCTTCTTTCCAACTTAATAAGGCAATTTCTGCATGTGCACGACGTCGAAGATTTGAAATATTGCAGCAAAAAAGGCATCTTCCTATGAGGACACTGCTGACTTCAGATCCACATAAAATTGCACGTTCAATAAGAATTCTAAAGTTAAGACAAAAACGCTTGCTAAGTACTATGGCAATTGATTTGCTTACCCATACATCTGAAAGGAGGGTGACCTTCAACCTAAACACTTTAGATCAACACTCTGAGTTAATTAGAAACGTCCATCAAGAAAACATGTCAACAGTAAGTGATGCAGCAAATGAGAGACATGGAAGAAATTCAGTGACGTACAGTGCTTGGTGTGTTGGTGAATCATCAACAGTGGGTAGACCATCTTTGCTATCAGATGAATTGAGCAGTAATAATGATTGGTGTGTAGTCGAGCCATCAAACGGACGATCGTCATATCTAACAATTCAAAATGAAGATATACATGATGGTAAGTTCAGTGTACTGTACTGTAATGCATAAACTATTAATAGTATGATATCTCTCTCCTACAATTCAATACATTATTAATTATCTCCCTTCTACAATTCTTTCTAAAATTGGTTATGTAGCATGTTCTACTCAGATTGGTCATGCAATTGTAATCGAAAGAGGTGAAGATGCAGAGCCCAGAAGAAGTAAGAATATTCGGTATCTATATATTGTTTAACACTATTAAATAATTTTATAACAGAATTATAAAATGACTGAAACTCTTTTTAATAGGTACGACGAGAACGTATAAACCAAATATCGGGCGAAGTTCCTACTTAGGCAAGCAAGATGTTGAGTGTAGTAGTTGTCATGCTCAAATGTGGATTGGAGAACATTCTTCTACAACATCAATCAGTCATCCATGCTTTCAAATGTGTTGTAGAGAAGGTTTAGTTACTCTCCCTTTTTTGCCAACATCACCCCAGCTTATTATGGAGCTTCTTGATGGAAAATATGACACGCCTCAGTCAAAATTCAAGGATCTGGTCAGAATATATAATTCATTATTCTCCTTCACATCAATGGGAGGAAAAATTGACTTGCGGGTCATGGATGGTAGGGGTCCATATACATTCAAGATAAGTGGATCAAATTATCACCGTATTGGTTCTCTACTTCCAGTTGAAGGGGCGAACCCAAATTTGCACAGTTGTATATACATGATGGTCAATACGAGTTGGATCAACATACAAATCATGCAAAAAATATGGGCATCAATAACATAAAGAAGTTATGGAGAAACTACAAAATTTACTGAATGAAGTTGATCCATACGTAAAAATGTTTCGACGTGCAAGAGATCTACTTTGACCTCCAGGAGAAAATATACATCAACATAATTTGTCGATGAATTTAAGAATACGTATCATAAATGAGAGGGCACGTGATGGTCGACAGTATATTTTACCTTCCTGTGATGAGGTTGCTGCTCTCATGGTCGGTGATGGCTCAGAGAATGTGAGTAAGAGAGATCTCGTAGTATGCACGGAAAGTGGAGCCTTACAAAGGATATTTGAAACACAACCATGTTACATGCCTCTGTAATATCCATTGTTGTTTTCATTTGGTGAGGAAGGGTGGAAAATTGACATTAAATTTAAAGATAGAAGGCACGTTGGCCGACAAACAACTATATCTATTCGAGAATATTATGCATTTCGCTTGCAATCACGCAGATGTGAGTATAATGCTCTATTAAGAAGTGGTCGACTAACCCAACAATATTTTGTTCATTCATATGCCGCAATAGAACAAAATCGTCTCAACTGGATGAGGATGAATCAAAAAAGTATACAGAATGAGCTGTTATCTGGTCTTCAAGATGCATTCACTATAGGAAAAACAGAAGCAGGGGCATTGGGTAGACGATATGTTCTTCCGTCTTCTTTTACTGGGGGACCGTGTGATATGTATCAACAGTATCAAGATGCTATTGCAATATGTCGTTGGGGTGGAGCACCCGATTTTTTTATAACTTTCACATGTAATCCTAAGTGGACTGAAATCATTGAATCACTATAGTATTTTCCAAATCTAAAACCCGAAGATAGACCAGATATTGTTACCAGAGTGTTCAGGCTAAAATTAAAGGAGCTTATGAAAGATATCAAACAACGAAAGATGTTTGGATCAACTATTTCAGGTACAAAATCTAACAATTTTAACCATTTTAAATTTAATTTCAATAAAAGAATTGAGAATTAGTAGAATTTGACTTATATTTCAAATGAGCATATTTTAAGAAATCTATTTATTTTTGTTGAAAACAGATCTACATGTAATTGAATTTCAGAAAAGAGGGCTTCCTCATACTCACATCTTGATTACTGTTCGAAGAGAAGACAAGATTGCCAATATTGAAAATATTGATAGATTAGTATCCGCTGAGATTCCAGATAAGGAACAATTTTCCGAAGCTCATGCAATTGTGCTTCGGTCTATGATTCATGGGCCATGCGGGGAGTACAATCCAACATCTCCATGTATGGAGAATGGTGTGTGCACAAAAAGGTATCCGAGACAATTTATAAATGAAACTGTTATTGATAAGCACGGGTATGTTCAATATCGTCGTCGGGATGACGGTCGGACGTTTGTAATAGGTGGCCACAATCCGAAGGTTGTTGACAATCGATGGGTGGTACCCTACAATTTAGATTTAACAACAAAATATGATGCTCATATCAATATTGAGATTTGTGCCAATCCTAAGTTGCTCAAGTACCTTTACAAGTATGTGCTTAAAGGTCATGATAGAACTACAATAATTATAGAAGACAATGGAAATCCTGTCCCGGTAAATTTTGGACCTCAATACAAGGCAGTTGATGAAATTCAGCAATATTTAGATTGTCGTTATGTCTCCTCTGTCGAAGCATGTTGGAGAATTTTCGAATTTAGTTTGCATCGTCATCATCCTCCAGTGGAACGTTTACAGTATTATCTAGAAAATCAGCAGAGTGTCTATTTCAATGAAAATGCTAACTTGGCCGAAGTTGTCTCAAAAGCTAAATATCAGAAAATGATGTTAGATGGTTGGTTTGAGGCTAATCAGGTTTATGAAGATGCTCGAGATCTTACATACTCTGAATTTCTGGAAAAATGGGTATGGAAACCGGTGGATAGGAAGTGGTCAAGAAGACTTCGTGGTTTCGCAATTGGAAGACTATACTATGCACCTCCAGCTGCAGGAGAGAGGTTTTATTTACAGATGTTGTTGTGCGTGGTGCGTGATGTTGTTGTGCGTGGTGCGTGGAGCGACTAGCTATGCACATTTAAGAACCATGAATGGAGTGACCTATCATAATTACCAGTCTGCATGTTGTGCACTTGGGTTGCTAGAGGATGACAATGAATGGCACCAGGCACTAACCGAAGCATCCTCTTTTGCATCAGGTCTTTGGCTCAGAAACTTTTTGCTTTTATATTGATGTTTTCTGAGCCAACTAATCCGATCGATTTATGGAACAAATATTAGAGCAATCTATCAGATGATATATTGCATAAATGTAGAACTGAATCACATGATTTTGGATTAGAGCTGACAAAAAAACAGTTGAAGAATTTAGCTCTTTCAGATATTGAAAGCATTTTAAATCAGAACGGGCAATCTCTTAAAGAATTTCCATCACTCCCATTTCCTAAGGATGTACATGTACATGTCATTCAAAATCGACAGATACGCGATGAATTGTGTTATGATGTCGACGAGTTGAAACAAGAGTTTGAGCAATTATTCCATAGGTTGACACATGAGCAAATTCAGATATTGGAAGTGGTGGTTTCAGCGCACTCAAGTAATATGGGTGGTGTTTTCTTTGTTCATGGTAGCGGCGATATAGGAAAAACATTTTTATGGAATACATTAGTTGCAAGGTTTCGAGCTGAAAGAAAAATAGTCATCAGTGTAGCTTCTTCTGGAATAGCTGTTTTATTATTACCTAGAGGTCGCACTGCACATTCGAGGTTTCGTATTCCAATAAAAGTTCATGAAACTTCTACATGTTCTATCTTCCAACAGGATGATTTATCTCTACTCATTCAACAAGCAGATTTGATCATTTGGGATGAAGCGCCAATGATGCATCGCCATGCATTTGAAGCTGTTGATCGAACTTTCAAAGATCTAATGAAGTTTAATAATGAAAGTGCAGCTGATGACGCATTTGGCGGAAAAGTTGTTGTTCTCGGCGGGGACTTTCGACAGATTTTGCCTATCGTGCCAGTAGGTGGACGACCCCGTATTGTATCTGCATCATTACAAAGGTCACATATTTGGTCTTCATGTAAAGTGTATGAGCTGACAAAAAACATGAGATTAATGGGGAGTTCACTCGATCAAGCTAGCAAAAATGAACATGAGACCTTTGCAAAGTGGATTTTAGATGTGGGAGAAGGTAAAATTCCAGGTGAATCTAATACTGGAGGTTCTGCAAAGGATTGGATACAAATACCAAATGACCTTCTAATTAAAGCTGCAGATGGTCTAAAGAGTTTGATAGATTAGATTTATCCTAATATTGAATCTAGATATAATGACCCAACATTCCTTGAAAAATGCGCTATTCTAGCATCTACTAATGAAGAAGTTGATGCCATTAATTCTCATATTTTGTCTATGGTTCCTGGACAGGTTGTCAACTACTTAAGTGCAGATTCAGGTGAACATACCCCGAATGGTACAAATGAGCAGGATATGCATCCACCAGAATTTCTACACACAATTAAGATGAGCGGGCTACCAAATCATTGTTTAGAATTGAAGCAAGGAGTACCAATTATATTGCTGAGAAATTTGAATCAGTCTATGAGACTTTGCAATGGAACACGTCTTATTATTCATACTCTAGGAGAACATATTATTATACCTACAATTATTACAGGAAGATGTGCAGGTGAGACAGTTGTGATTCAAAGAATGAGCTTGTCGCTTACAGAAACCAGGTGGCCATTTGTCCTCAGCAGAAGACAATTTCCTATAAAATTGGCATTTGCTATGACAATAAACAAGAACCAGGGCCAAACTCTCCATAGCATTGGGGTCTATCTTAAAAAACTTGCGTTTACGCACGGTCAATTGTATGTAGCATTATCGCGTTGCACTTCCCATTCTGGCTTGAAGATATTGCTGACAGATAACTCAAATGATCCCCAACAGACTAATGATCGTACACGTAATGTGGTATATCAAGAAGTTCTTCAAGAAGTGCGTAACTCCATGATAATCAATTGAAAGGTAAATGTCATCAACAATCTAATAATATTCAAATAGAGAAAATAGTATTTATTGGCACACAATGTTTTTATATTTTAAGAATCTCACAATGTCATCTTAGAAGAGTTTATCAAAGCCTTATTTATTCTTTATTCTTTTTTCTTTTATGTATCGTCTTATATCAATTCGCATTGGTTCATTCCGCTATATAAATAATTATTTTTTAATGTGATGCACCTAACTAAATTTTCATTTCATATTTTTTTAATGTAGGCTGACATATGATGTTAATGTGTGGAGAATTCCGTCGCTTGGTAATGTGATTCCATGTTGAAATTACTAAAATATTTTGATACTTCAATGTTGAAATTAGTACACGTTTTTCTTTTTGTTTTGTATTTACGTAGCTATAAACAATAGTTGTTTAGAACTTAAATTTTGCAATTTAACTGTTTGGATTGGACTCTTTTATTATCGTGAACATTGTATTTAAGCCATCTGTTGTATATATAATTGTGATTTAAGTATGAAAGATTACTGTGATTAAGTTTGGATGTGCCTTATTATCATTAAATATTTGTGTTTGAATCATTTGTTTTATGTGCAAAGCTTTACTACATAATTGTTGAATATTAAAATATAATTATGATGATTTTGAAGTTGTAAATATGGGGAGGTTTTGTCAAATTTTTTTTAAAATGTTATTGATATTGTCTGTGCAATTTGCACAGGGGATATACTAGTATATGAATGAATCTGAGATATATTAGTGTTGGTCCAAAAATGTTTGCTAGTGGATGTTTTAGATAGCACTGTGGGCAAACTATGCAGTCCAATGGATTTTATTTTACAACGAGAACTCGCAATGGTTTAATTTGTTGGTGGAGTTTTGCGCTGACTAAAGGCAGTGCTACTCTTGTTATCTCTACTACTATAATGGGAAAAAGTTTTAGTGTAATTTGTCCATCTACCAACCCGTGCAATGCATATACATAACTATTATAAATGAGGTTTTAGATCAAAACCAGACTACGTCTGAATTTTTACTTAAAAAAAAAAATATATTTATTAAGACGTGCATCGCACGTGTAAACTACTAGATGAATTTAGCTCTTAAACTATCTAGTTATTGTAGTGGAAGGTATATAATTTAGCATCGAGTTTTGTGCTATTTTATTGTTTTGGGTTTTGTAGAAAATGAATGAATCTACGAGATACAAGCGTGGGTCTAAAAATATTTGCTAGTGGGTATTATAGATAGCACTTTGGGCAGACTGTACAATCCAATAGATTTCATTTTACACTGAGAGCTTGCAATGGTTTATTTTTAGGCTTAGTTCAATGGTTCTGTTCAATGTGAGATATTAATTTAGTCACATATAGAATAATATATTAATTTAGTCTCTGCTTCTCTCCTATATATAGGAGATGTTGTACTTAGTTATAATCATTCCAATAAAAACCAATGATATGGGTAAGATGACGTGGCCTCTCCTAGGCCACCGGATCCCTCAAAAATTTCTCACCCCTGATCATCAGATCAACCCTAAGCCCCATGGACTTTTGCCACGTCAGGTCCACGGGCAAACGGGTCCAGACCCGGCCCAAACGGGTTCAGACCCTTTTTGCCTGCCTATAAATATCAGGCCCTCTCCCCCTTCACAAGGTAATCAATCTTTTCCCTCTAAAAAGCTCTAGCTACTGTTGCTCTCCAGTAACTAACTAGACTGTCGGAGGTCCTGCCACAGGGTTCTCTCCCGCTGTTCCTAGGCCGAGTTCAGGTACACGAGACCGAGCCGAGCCCCCCAGATCCGAGCCGAGCTACTAGGATCTGAGCCGAGCATCAGTCCTCCACCTCACTCCCGCCGCTCCTGGGCCGTCACCAGCCGAGGTTCGAGCGTATAGCCGGTATCGAGACTTCTGCTAAAAATAAATTGAGAGAACTCAAACCTGGTGCAGCCACCCATTAAAAACAAACTGCATCAGGTTGGCGCCGTCTGTGGGAAACCTCGGTACTAACCACAGTCCAACCCCGGCCCTTGACGTCATCCCCTCATTCCGAGCTCTCAAATGGCACCCAAGGCCAGAAGAGCCGTCACCTCTGCACGTCGTCCAGATGCTCCTCCCCAGGACGTCCCTGCCAACACTCATGGATCCAATCATCCAAGGGTCAATGGCGAACCCGAGCCGTGCGCTTCTCGCTCGGCGGTGACCGACCTACGTCGGCTGATCCAGAACCGACAAGCCAGCTGAACTAGGGGAGGGGCTGCTTCCAACTCGGGCCCGAACCATCCCAGGCACCCATCTCGAGAGCGGGAGTCGGAGCTCAGTCACGCCGACCGAAGGCCGCCACCCCAACGTGACCCAGCCAGATAGCTCCAGTCACCCGCCTCGAGTTCCAAAACTTTCGGAATGAGTTCCTGCAGGCCATCTGAGGAATCCCCGCAAACGAGACATTCCATCGCTCTCACTCTCGGTCGGATGTCGGAGCCAGCGAGTCTCGCGGCCTAACCCACCTGCCAGAGCATGAAAAGGATGTCTTGCGACGCCTAGAGGAAATGGATAGCTGCCTCGACCACTTCGGCGAGGGCGGCTCAGGGTTATAGGCCGACCCGACCTACTTTTTTAGCTGCAATCTTACAAGCGGAAATACCTCGGAACTTTCGGCCTCCTCAGTTCGAGACTTACGACGGCGAGGGTGATCCTGCTGATCACATGGAGAGTTTCAAGACCCTCATAATGATTCACAACGCTTTGGATCCCCTCCTATGCCGTGCCTTCCTCGCCACCCTCCGGGGTCTGGCTCGGAAATGGTTCTCTAAGCTCGTCCCCAGCTCGATCTATTCATTCAACCAGCTGGAGGGAAACTTTCTTGCCCACTTTGTGACCAGCAGGAAGGCTGAGAAGACGAGAGCATCCCTCTTGGGCCTCCGACAGAAGGAAGGGGAGCCACTCCGACAGTTCGTCCGGAGGTTCACCGCAGAGGCAAGGTCTGTCTCCTCCCTCGACGTTGGGGTCGCCTTAGTAGCCTTCCGACACAACGTCCGACACGGCCAGCTAAAGGCATCCCTGGCCAAGAAGCCTCCCCTCAATTTCCCTGACCTGCTCAATCGAGTCGAGAAGTACATTTAGGCAGAGGAGGCCCTAAATCCCGAGGATGCCAAAGAGGTTCCGGGGAAGGGAAAGCGCAAGGCCGAAGAAGCCGAGCCGACCAAGAAGGTTCCGAAAGACGGGACCGACATGAAGAGGGTCCCTCCGATCCCGCGTTTCGAGAGATACACGCCACTGACACAAAACGTGTCGGCCATCCTGCTTGCGATCGAAGATTGGGACCCTCAGATCTCAACATCCCCTTACTTTTCCAACTAGTGAGGGGGCTCGCCTCCAGACCCTCGACGCTCGGCAATGCGAGCTCCGACTCAAATCTCGACGTCCCCTTGCTTTTCCAAACAAGTGAGGGGGCTCGTCTCCCAACCCTCGACGCTCGGCAATGCGAGCTCCTACTCAGATCTCGACGTCCCCTTGCTTTTCCAACGAGTGAGGAGGCTCATCTCCCGACCCTCGATGCTCGGAGAAGCGAGCTTCTACTCCTTAGATCTCAATGTCCCCTTTCTTTTCCAACAAGTGTGGGGGCTCGTCTCCCGTCCCTCGATGCTCGGCAATGTGAGCTTCTACTCCTTAGATCTCGACGTCCCCTTGCTTTTCCAACAAGTGAGGGGGCTCGTCTCCTGACCCTCGACGCTCGGCAATGCAAGCTCCTACTCCTCAGATCTCGACGTCGCCTTGCTTTTCCAACAAGTGAGGGAGCTCGTCTCCCGACCCTCGACGCTCGGTAAAGCGAGCTCCTACTCTTCGGCACTCGACACCCCTCGTGACTCCAAGAAGGGACCCCCTTCATCCTACCCCGCTGGCCTCTCTTGGAAGATACAGATTCCATTCTTCGTCGTACACACCACTCCGCTCTTCTGACACAGGCAAAAACCACTCCTACATGGCTAGATAATCCAGCCCTCCAGGAGTGGGAGGCTCCTGATATGGGCCAGATGATGTGGCCCCTCTTAGGCCACCAGATCCCCTCAAAAACTGCTCACCCATGATCATCAGATCAACCCTAAGCCTCATGGGCTTCTGCTACGTCAGGCCCACGAGCAAGCGGGTCCAGACCCGTTTGGCCTGTCTATAAATACCAGGCCCTCTCCTCCTTCACAAGGTAATCAATCTTTTCCCTCTAAAAAGCTCTAGTTACTGTTGCTCTCCAGTAACTAACTAGACCGTCGGAGGGCCTGCCACCGGGATCTCTCCCGCTATTCCTAGGCCGAGTGCTGGTACACGAGACCGAGCCGAATCCCCCCAGATCCAAGCCGAGCTGCTAGGATCCAAGCCGAGCATTAGTCCTCCACCTCACTCCCGCCACTCCTGGGCCGTCACCAGCCGAGGGTCGAGCGTATAACCGGTATCGAGACTTCTGCTAAAAAAAAATTGAGAGAACTCACAGCCGGTGCAGCCACCCCCCAAAAACAAACCGCATCAACCAAGATCCAATAAAGTATTATTTTCTACCTATCAAAGCCTTATTGCTCCAACTTAAAACCCTAGATCATGTTTTGCAGCAATGAAAAAAAAACTCAAATCCAATCCCTAATCACCTCCTAACCCTTCTCCATCAATCGTCTTCTCCACTTCATCCCGAAACCCATCACCTCTAACTCCACTGTCTTCTTCAAACTCCCGAACACCACAACATAGCGGAAACAACAGTAACAACACTTCCAACCTAGCATCATCAACTTCCCAACTCAATTCTAGCAACAACATAACCCACAACTCCTGACGTCAACATCCACTACTGCGGACCCTATGCTTGACTCCCGACGTCAACTTCCCGAACTCCACTCTGGCGGCCACCGCTGCATCCCGTTCTCCTTCCACCTCCGCTGCATCCCCTGCCTCCCAAATCTCCCCGACACCAACATACAACAACATCGTCCACTGTCAGCAACGTCAATCCCCGTCCTCAACAACCCAACCTCGCATTCTCCCTCAAATCCCTCTAATCTCCAAATCAGTACCCTAATCCTCATCATATTCCCCTTCACCGTCAACTTCCACTGAAACCAACACCCACCAATCCCCTTTCATCTTCAATCTCCACTCCAATCAAACCCAATATCCTAATCCTCATCATCTTCCCCTTCATTTTCAACCCTCCACTCCAACCAAACCCAATCTGACCCCCTAGCTCCAACCCCTGAGCCCGAGCTCCAACCTAACTCGACCTTAACCCTAGCCCGACTAGCCATAACCTCCTAAATGCCGACCACCAGCTCTTCTCTTTTATGCTTACATTTGAAATCCCCTCCTCTTCCAACTCTTACTTCCTCCTCCCAATCCCCGACAACCCTCAAACCTGCTCTCCATTACCCTTCCATTTTCAAACCCTAGCACAAAAACCTACTCCCCCTCAGATCCCAAAAAAGGAGTGGCTGCCTACCATAACCCTAAAACCCAATAGTTGAATCCCTAACTTATACCCGGAACCTTATATTCAAACCTTAACACCGTCTTACCCTATACCCAAAATCCAAAAGACTCAAACTCTAAACTCTAACACAAACCCGCATCCAAACCTGGCCCGTTTACCCCCAAATAAAACCTAAACCCTAATCCTACTTCTTCCACATCAATACCCCAGTACACTTCTTTAGATCCACAATTGAAACCCAAATTTTATTTTTCCAGATCCAAAACCCTAGTCCAAAAAAAAAAATCTAAATCCCAACACAACTCATCCCAGTTTCGACTCCCTTATTCCACCTCTCGACATCGCCCTCCCACTTTCGTATCCATATCCCGATACAACCTCACACTGGTTAATCCATCATGAGTGGCCATCTTGAACTACTACTATTTCTTCTACTACTTCCCACTTCACCGAAGAGCACTACTCCCACACTTCCAAGATCCAATAGCCGGATCATCCCTTGCACCACTACCGTGCGCCGTCCCTGTGCCACCGTGCACTGTACCATGTGCCGCTCCTGACATCCGTCCTTGCGCCACTACCGAGTGCCGCCGTCCCATGCTTCCTACCGTGGGCCATCCCTTGCTCCACTACCGAGTGTCGTCCCTACACCACTACTAAGTGTCATCCCTGCACCACCGAGCGGCGTCCCTTGCTCCACCGTGTGCCATCCCAAGTTGCACTACTGTGTGCCGTCCCTTGTGCCACTACCGAGTGCCGTCCCTTGTGCCACTCCCCAACGTCGTCCCATGTGTCTTCACCGACCATCGTCCCTGCACCACCTCGTGTCCTCCCTGCCACATGAACATCGTCAATATTCCAAACTCATTTTGCTTGAACCAACTTGAGTTTGAGAGGGGGTGTTAGATGCGAGATATTAGTTTAGTTGCATATCGAATTATGCATTAATTTAGTCTCTGCTTCTCCCCTATATATAAGAGATATTGTACTTTGTTATAATCATTCTAATAAAACCCAAGAATCCAATAAAGTATTCTTTTCTACATCTGAATTTAATAGCTTCCAGTGAGCGCAAACTAACGACAATGTTAATTAAATCTCGATGTTGCACCAAGAATGCCGTTATTAGTGACAATTTTTTTTTAAAAAAAATTCAATTTACAGATAATGTGTTGAATGTTCACAAAATGAATCAATAATTTAAATTAAAACTTTAAAAATAAAAGAGAAATGCTAGTGTGCATCGTTATTTTTTAATGTAGAAACAATGCACGATATCAGTTCTAACAAGAAAAATAATAATTAAAGTGGAGATGCGGGGTATCGATCCCCGTACCTCTTGTGCCGTCCCAAGGTCCACTACTGTGTGCCGCCCCTTGCGCCACTACCGAGCGCCGTCCCTAGCGCCACTCCCCAGCGTCGTCCCATGTGTCGTCACCGACCACCATCCCTGCACCACCGTTTGCCGTCCCTGTCAATATTTCAAACTCATTTGCTTGAACCAACTTGAGTTTGAGAGGGGGGTGTTAGATGTGAGATATTCATTTAGTCCCATATCAAATTATGCATTAGTTTAGTCTCTGCTTCTCTCCTATATATAGAAGATATTGTACTTAGTTATAATCATTTCAATAAAACCCAAAATCCAATAAAGTATTCTTTTCTACCTCTGAATTTAACAACTTCCAGTGAGCGCAGACTAACAGCAATGTTAATTAAAGCTCGATGTTAATCGATGTCATTAATGCTGTTATTAGTGACATTTTTTTTTAAAAAAATATTCATTCTATAGATAATGTGTTGATTTTTCACAAAAATGAATCAATAATTTAAATTAAAACGTTAAAAATAAAAGAGAAATTCTAGTGTGCATCGTTATTTTTTAATGGAGAAACAATGCAAGATATCAGTTCTGACAAGAAAAATAATAATTAAAGTGGAGATGCGGGGTATCGATCCCCGTACCTCTCGCATGCTAAGCGAGCGCTCTACCATCTGAGCTACATCCCCTTAGTGGTTAGTTTTTGTGTATGAACTATTTATAGTTTACGTGCACTCTTCACATTTGTACAATAACACCTCGATAAATGAATGTTCGATAAAGTAATAATCTCGCTTATATAATAATTTCTTCCAGTCGAGACTTGGGCATGTGTACTAAAGTAATAACCTCGGTAAATGCATTAAGTAATAACTTTTTTTGAATCCTTAAAGGCCCAATGAAAATATCTATCTAAATAAATAACTTAATTCATAATACATCAATGTCTACTGCCAAACACATTTCTGTATAAATAATTCTTCACGAAGGCGTGCATATATTTAACTTTTTACAGGGCATTTTATCTGCTGCATCGTTCACAGAAACGTGCTGTAGGCACGTGTCCACGGGCAAACCTAGTAAATTAATAAAACTAAATTCCACACAATATATATATATATATATATATATATATATATATATATATATATATATATATATATATATATATATATATATATATATATATATATATATATATAATCCACATATTGTTGAACTTTTTGTAATAACATATATACAATAGACCCAAACTTTTCAGTCAATCAACAATATCCATACAAAAAGTCATTTTTTTGAAAATATGCATCTAAAGTTACTTGTTTTTTCTTTACACCTAAACCAAATTCAACCACATCCTTAACTTTTTGTAGTGCATACACAACTTCTGAAATATTTTGCTCTAGTTATAGCACATAGTTATTTAAGGTGATTATTGCTTGAAACACTTCTTTGAACGAAACATTTGGTAAAATGGAACTATCATCTGGATTAAAATCATGCTCATCATCATTAGGTGTACTCATTACTTATTGAATAATTTCTTCATCTGTAGGCAATTTCATCACTGCATCATTTTCGCTAGGATAGTTCAAAAGATATTCGACATCCATCACATTGTTCATGTTGACATTTTTAAATATTGTTCATGTTCACATTTTTAAAGCATCTTGGATTTGCATATTTACCAATAACTCAAAGCGGTACTTTGTCCAAACCATCACCATTGCAACAAACAACAACAGTAATTCTTTCATTGTCTTTCTTGTGTCCTTCCAATTGCTTTGTAGCAAGCGAATGGTCGGCTTCTAATCGATAAAATAATCTAGTCACTACAAACCGCTGGGCCTCTAGCGGCATATCTTTCCCGGCATTTCCACAACGCGCCGCTATAGGTATAGGAGAATTTTATATTATAAAAAAACACACTCTGTAACGGCATTTGGCAACAACGCCATTATAGACTCAAACAGTAATGCCGTTATATATATATATATATATATATATATATATATATATATATATATATATATATATATATATGTATCACCTATCACGGCGGGTATATATATGCGCTGTTATAGAGTGGGGGTAAATTATGTTCTGAAAAGCTACCCCGCTCTAAACCCCTTCCTCCCTTTTTACTTCCCCCAATTTTTTTTACCCTAATCACGCTCTAAACCCTCATCTCCGCTCGATCAGCACACACCTAATCTAATTCCTCTCCTCTCTAAACCCTCACCTAATCTAATCCTCCTCTAAACTCATCCGCGTTTCTCTTTCCCCTGCCCACTCACCGCCTCACCTCCCTCGCGCGCACCTCCCTTGCCGCTCCTCCTTCGCCACTCCTCCTTCGCCGCACATCCTTCGACTGCCCTAACCCATCGCTGCCACCCTTGCCTTTACCAGCGCTCTTCGACTGCCCTTTTCCATCGCCACCGCCCGCCCTTGCCCTTACCCTTGCCTTTGCCAGCACCCTTATCCATTGTCTAATTTCGGTATTGTTATTATTCAATCCTGTTTATTATCTTGTATGATAATTTCGGTATAGTTATTATTCAATCTCATTTATTATCTTGTATTCAAATTTTTTTTTGACTGGTATCTTGTATTCAATCTTGTTTATTATCTTCGTCATAATGAATGATTTAGCTAATTTGAAGATACTTATAACACGGAAAAACTAATAAAATTAAACAAAATTGTACATACAACAAAAAACCTACAAGGGGATTTTACATGATGGCCATGGCACCATTAGTTAAATCATTCATTATGACGAGGGCACAAGGAAGGGAGAAGAAAAAACAAACAAACAAACATCATAGTGTCGTCAGTAAACAGGGACTATTCAGACATGTCCTGTAAATCACTATTGTGAGCTTGCTCAGGAAGGAGCCAAATGAAGAAACCAGGATTAGTTTCTCCATTTAATCGTTGCAATGAGTACTCTAACATGTTTCACTCTACTTTGTTGATTAACTAGTCAGTTAAGTTTATTGTCACTCTATACTATAATAAATGATTAGTATGTGCAATTAGATTTTGCTTGTTTTGTAACTCGGTGTATTTAAATTGGTTTCTATGTATATATTTTAGATTATTAACTTATTTCATGTTCATTCATGTTAAGACCGCTAGTTGTTCCCTGGTATTTGGAATGACAAACATTTTCAATAGTTTTTATTATCACTTCAGTTTAATATTTTTATTATCCAATTAAATTGTCTTATGCTCCTCTGCTTTCCTAAGTGATACTGTAAATGTTATAACTGTGTTGTGGTATTTTTATGTATACAAGGCATATTTTGATTGCAAGATAGTTTTAAGTTCCAGGTAGATTTGTGGTGCACGAAGTTATTTTTCCCACCATGCTTAAAAGTCTGGTACATTGGAATTTCAAAATGTTACTTCTGTCGACCAAATTTTTTTCAAGTTAATGCATTTTTATCTTCAAAGCATTTAAGTCATATTATTGTTTCACAAAAATCTCAAGTGCAGTCTTATGGATCTTATTGCGCAATCTTTTACTCATTGTGGTGGTAACAAAAAAAGAACATCACTCGTTGTGTTGTATTCTTTTAATGTACTTTAAATCCTCTAATGTTTTGGGACCTATTACACTTTCAAGAATTGCTTTTGATTTTTCGATAAATGCTCGTAGTCCTTGAAAGTAAATACAGGCCAAAGCATTATGTATTCTTTACAATGCTAAGCACTGTAAACATTCTTTACAATGCTTTTGAATCATTTAATTTTTTTATTCACAAGGAACTTGAGTCGGTCGCCCAATAACTTGTTCATGTTTTTCACTATAACTGTATGTAGTCATAATTTACGAAGTATGATGTAGAAATAATCTCTTTGTGATCATCCACTTTTCATGAACTTAATGAAGTGCAGTTCATATATTTTTATGAACTACATTTCCTCATGCCAATAATATTATTGTTAAACATTTGATTTTAACTCCTAGATAGAGTCTCTGGACATTTGCTTCAAATAGAAGAAGAAAAAAAACACAATTAAAACCTATGAGCCTAGAAGAACAAACTCAATGAAGTGAAACCAAAAGCTCCAGTTTCATGGAGTACCATTACTTTGTGGGCAAAACTCATTGTTAAGCATGATTATGTAGTTGTATGATATAACAAGCAAGACACCTTTCACTGCGTTAGCATGTTGACATAGAGCTGGGAATTGGACAGCAACCCACTGTAGAACACTCAAACTCAGTAGTGATTAGGTGTATGAAATTAGTGTTGATGCACCTACCATTTGATCAGGCTAGTTTTGTTGTAAGAAAGTGAATGACATTGAAAGTTGTAAGAAAGTGAATGACATTGATAGAATTCACTCAGTATGTTAACTTCAGATTGATCTGATTATGACCAGTAGTCTGCTGACAACTTCCGAACTGAGATCTCCATCTTATAAGGAGTTATTAGAATCGAGTACTGATATGTGAATATAGCATTACCTGTATATATACTTGCACCCATTGGCAGTACCTCTTGGCCACAATTTTTAAGTATACAAACTTCTAACCAAATTAAGCCCAAAACTGGCATCTACTTATCTATCTAGTTGGATACGATATTCCTAGCTTCCTACCAATATATGTTTTAGGAATTTTCTTGTTCTATAAATTGATACCTGTACGATAAATCAGTGAAAAAAGAGGAAATATTCAATTAATGTTGCTTCATCATTAGCTTTCAGCTCTTGCATAATCCCTTTCATCACCTACACCATTCAAATATGAGTGTGATCCTTGGCAAATTAGAATATGAATCACAAATACAGTTTTATTATTTCTGGTAAAAAGAATCAAGATGTATTTCATTAAAAAAACACAATTAAATAGTTTATACAACACAGTCAAGCTAAATCAAGCTGTATTTCCTCATGCCAATGATATTATTGTTTTGTCTTACAAGATCATTTGACTTGTAACCTATAGTTTCTTAAAATGAAGTCACTAACTTCCAATATAATTTTACCATATACCTGTGTGTTGGTTTGCAGTATAATTTACTTATCTACAACAGTGCATGAAGAAAATATATAGAATATGCACTATATATTTTGTCATGTATTATATGTTCTTCATCGAAGTGGTACCATATACTTGTTTTTTTAGTAGCTGCTCTGCATCTGAATGTGTCATATACCAACTCATCGAAGTGGTAAGAAAAGAAATGGGGTTATAATCAGGAGGAATCTGTTGAGGTTGTCCAGCAGTGTGAAATGTTGATCAATATATATCGATATCAGTTATATATATCTGATTAATGTTATTTTGTAGCAAAAATTTTCTTATCATGACGTTGTTAACGGATGGCTGGATAAATCGGTCTCTAAGAAATGGAGGGACTACAAGAGCTTCCTAAAAGGAAAGTACTATGTGCCAGAGAGGACCGAGGCTGAGAATGCGAGGGCGGTTCCCGTCGGTGTGACACCACAAGATTGTCAATTTCTTGTCAATTTTTGGAGAAGTGATACGGGAAAGGTATATACTAACACAACTTCCATCCTTTTGTATTTTATTGATGATATATTTTCTTTGATGTTGTGAATTATAATCATTAACAGAGAAATGCTGACATCGGCATAAAAAGCCGAAAGATGTTGAAACTGAAGCACACTACTGGGAGCGCCAGCCTTGCGGTAGTTCGAGAAGAGCTGGTAAACTACGCTTCAATTTTTTTTGAAGTCATTTTATTATAGTTATATTATAGTTCAATAAATGATGATGCATATTCTTTAAGTACCCACAAATCGCTACCTTTATAACACGAGGTGGTTTTATGGGTTTCTTTTCTTTAAGTTAAATTGTTAATTATGCAAAGATCAATCTGTATGTTATCTCAGGTTAGTCATGATTGAACCAAACCCAACCCATCAACTCATACACATCTTAACATTGCACAAAAATTACTCTAACGAAATTTAAGTTGGCTGAACTTGGGAGGTATGGCAACAAACACATCTATCCCAATTAGCAATAGGGAAAATAAATTTCGATTTTATGACTAAGACATCCAATTCATTTTATTTGAAGTATTTTATTATAGTTTTAAATACTGATCTTACTTGTATATAGGAAGCATCAAATGAGGGAGAGAAGGTCGGCGATGTAGATTTTTTTAAAACTACCCACACGGGTAAGGATGGAAAATTTAGGGATGACGTGGCAGCTGATATTGTGGTAAATAAAAGGTTTTTAAATTAATTTTAATTTGGTATTTAATCTTATAAATAAAATAATTTTGAAAATTAAATTTGTCTTTGGTATCTTTTGCAGAAGGATGCCAGAAAGAAGATTGAGGAAATGTCATCTTCTTCTTCTGCTGATCCATTGACGCTACAGTGTCAAGTTCTCTCCGAATTGTGGGGACGCGAGCGTCCCGGTCGTGTGCGTGGGATGGGGCTAGGACCAACACCCACCAACGTCTTCGGTTCTCGTACATGTTCTTCCAGTGAGGTCGGGCCCACACAGGACGATGTTGATCAGCTGAAGACAACGGTGGCATGTCTAGAGGCTCAAATGGCTCAAACGGCGACGTTAATCGAGCAACAGTCACAAGGAATTCCAACTCAAGCACCAGTTAGTATTCTACAACTAAATACCCACTTTTTAACAACAACCTTGAGTAAAAATAACTTCTTAGTCAAATATTGGGTTTGGCATTGTTGACAATAATTCAACAGTTTTAGTTCATTGGCAGATGAATTCTTGCTATAGTAGTAGTTTTATGTTCAGAGTTATTCTGTCGATGATTCAAATTTCGAAGAGTTAACTTTGATGAAAACATATCTTATAAACAAACAAATAAAGTGAAGCTATCAATCATATGAACATTGTGGTAATACAACAATATGTCATATACATAATCCTACATGCTGCTGGTCTGAGTTGAACCATTGTAAAAGCGCCGCGAAAGCCCGTGCGTTTTGTAGTGTTAACTGTACATTCTGCTTCTATCTTTTTTAAATTAAATAAATATAAATATTTTTCAACAAGTTTTTATTTCCGTATCTATTTACTACTTCAAAATTCTAGCAAAAAAGAAGCTACATCAAAAAAGTATATATGCAGTTAATGCACATGTTATCATGGTGTATACATATATATGTATGTATTTTTCCCTTCTAAAGAAAGAGTATACATATTTTTACTCTTCAGCTATGTATAGATCTTTAGATAAAGTTGGATAAAGCCTAGATACGATATCAATGTTATTCTGCTTGTGTATGTATATCAATATATCTTCTTCGACCTTCTGAACAAACGAAGCATAGATAAATATTAATGAGGTCATCATTTCTACATCATCAATTGTATATCCTTGTAGCTAGCTTTGATAGCTACATGCATACAAATTGTTTTGACATCAATATTTCATAGAATATTAATATTAAATTTTATCGTTTAATTGTTATCAAGTCTATAATTAGACTGGGTCTGTCCACTTGCATATGTAATAATTTAAATTAATCTATACATAATCCTGCAGGCTGTAGATCTACCCAAGAAAGGAGAGTGGCTCTTTCATATAATCCATATAATTCTTTCATGCAAATCTCTTTAACTTCTAATAAATTTAATTTGAACGAATCTGCCAAAGAATGATATTTTGTTCTTTTTCCAAATTTACTAATCTGAAGAGTAATTCCATGGTTGATTCACATCATTGAACTTGATTTACATACTGCAGTTTGACTATGAATCAGAGATCAAATGGTTTGTAGGCTTTTAAGTAACTTCAAGTACCTCTTTTGATTTCCCCATTCAATTTTTCTTTATGGTAAAATGTGATCTTGTATCACAGAATTGGCTTAACAGTTAAATATTGACCAAGTAATCCTATGGGTATTCCTAGCATTTTAATAATTTTTATGGTTCAAATTTTGTCATTAAATATAGTACAGGCACACAAAATATGGTAATATACTAATACTACTCGTGTGTGTAATTTAGTTCATAGGGCTGAAAAAATGGTAAAATAACGATGGAATTGATGATAAAATATTTATGTTTTTCTACAGGGTCAGTGTATTAGGACAAAATAACAATGGAATTGGAAGCAACACCGGGCCACACGAGGAGACTCCCCTGCTGTAGTTTGTCGGATTTGGACTTTTTTTAAAAATGTTTTGTAGGAATTATATCTATGTTTTGTAATAATTAAGTGTTGAACAACATATACATTTGACACTCGTTGTATGACAGTTTATATGTGTTATATATTTTGTTTTCTATTGAGTTATTTTTTGTGATGTGTGACTTTTGGTTGTTGAAATTGATGTTATTATTGATTTTAAGATTTAAGCATTTAAATTTTATATGATCACATGTATTTGTAATATGTGATTAATTACTGGTTTTTCCAATTCGAAATTTTATAATAAAATGCCAAAAAAAAAACCTACCTATAGCGGCCTTTCGTGGTAAACGCAGTAATAGATACTGCTCCTAAAAAGGCAGTACCCTCTATTGCGGCGCTTGCCAAGCGCCGCTGTAGGGTGCTAATTTAAAGCGAGCTATTTAGTACATTCTATCCCGGTGCATGTCAAACTCCGCTACAGCTCAACTTTTTTCCAAAAATTGGAACGAAAACGCTCCTATAATGGCAGTTTGGCAACGCCATTATAGGTGGACAACCTATGGCGGCGGCTCCGGTATGCACCGCGATAGCCCATATAGCTATAACGTCGCAAGCTGTAACGGCATTTTCGGCGGCGATTTCAGAAGCGCCGTTATGGGCTATAACGGCACCAAAAAATGCCGCGACAGACTTGTAAAAGTGCCGCGAAAGCCCGTGCATTTTGTAGTGAGTTTTATCCATATTGTAAATATTCTTCAACTGAAATTGGTCTAGTTTAGACCGTATTTCAGGGAAAGCATTTTCAATATTCTCTATGACAACTGAACCACTTTCTCCGAGTCGTCAGTAAGACTTGATTCCCAGTCTTGTCTTGAAACGTTCTAGCCAACCACTAGAGAAGCTGAATTCTGGATTAGTTTCATCATACATTTTTTGCAAAAACTATTTTTCTTTGGTCTGGATCATTTCTTTGGACATATTCACTTTCTCTTGTCATTGGAGAAACCACTCGTACAAAGTTTTCTCTAACTCATGAAATTTGTTGATTTGTGCCTTTTAATATTGCTATTTTTCATCTCATCTGACAAATATGCTACTGACCTTTTTAGAGTGTTTGATATTGTTGATTGACTGATAGACAAATCAAACTTTTGTTAAACCCATGCTTGCATATCTTTTTGGCTAATAGATGGATGCTCCTTATACTCACATATTTCTTTACTCCTTTCAAATGATGAGAAGCCATGGGAGAAAAAAAAATTGTAACTTGTTGGAATATACAGTATCTTCTACATATATACCTTATATAGCTAAAGACTTGAATCTTTTCATTTTCTATGTACATTAACTTAAAACCTTTTGTTTTTCAAGATATTATAAGTTTCACCAATTCTTTTTAACTTCTCTAGACTCAAATTAATACATTAATTGTTGTCTTTTGATTTTTTTGAGCATGTACATTAGAGAATAAGTTTTACAAATTCTTTTTAACTTCCTTAAACTCAAATTAATACATTAACTTTTGTCTTTTGATTTTTCTGACCACATATATAAATTGAAAAACTTCCTCTAAAATAATAAATATTAATTTATTTATAAATGAATAAATTATTCATTTACCGATAAAAAATAATCTCTCTAAAGTAATATTTATTTTCGGTCCCAAGGGTATGCATTTATCGTGGTTTTATTGTACAATATTGTATGTATATCAGTGTAAATCATGACCATTGATGTAGAAGTCTACATAAAACGAGTAATTATGCATATCATGCGAGTGCTCCACCATCTGAGCTACATCCCCTTGGTGGTTAATTTTTGTGCATGAACTATTTATAGTTTACATATACTCACATTTGTCCAATATTGTATGTATACTAGATTTGCCTGTGGCCACGTGCCTACGGCACGTCTTTAGAACGATACAGCATATGAAAAGTCTTGTAAACAGTAAATCAACAATTATATAGCTGAAGTTTGAATAGTATAACAATAATTAGTTGTAAATAAAAGTTCATGTTTCCATTAGTATATGATGAAAAATAATTATAAATTAGGGTAAAAAAGTTCATGTTTCCACACACACACACACACACACACACACACACACACACACACACACACACACACACACATATATATAGAGAGAGAGATAGAGATAAATAATTAATTAAATAAATAAATGAGTTTTTTGGGGGGGATTTGAATTTGAGTTTTGGGGGGGGAGGGGAACTTTTGGGGGAAAATGTGTTTTGTGAGGTTAGATCCGGGCCTTTGATTTTGGGGGGATTGAAGGATATCCACTTGATAGCTTTCTTTGTGTTTTATTATATAGATCAGTGTAAATCATGACTATCGATGTAGAAGTCTGCATTAAATGAGCAATTATGCATATCGCTCGAACTTTCAGAAAATTTACAATTTCAATACATTTGATAATTGTACCCAGTTGTTTGCCCCCCCCCCCCCCCCCCCCCCCCCCCCCCCCCCCCCCCCCCCCCCCACACACACACACACACACACACGCAACCAGCAACCCATCTCTTGTAGAACTCTCACCCTCGACCAATTTTTTTGTGGGTGTTAGGTATTTGCGAGACAGGGTGGTTGATACATGGCCTAGGCGGTTGCTTCTATTTTCTCAAACAAAGTATTTAATTTTTTAGGGCGTTAGGCGTTTGCGAGACATGGTGGTTGATACACCGCCTAGGCGATTGGCTCTATTTTTTCAAACAAAGTATTTAATTTTATATTTAATTCCTAAAACCCATAAAGTTCAGTCAAAAGGAATATTATCGAATTAATTGAAGCAAATAATCAACTAAATAGTTATTAATTTCTACATATTATCAGGAATCGAAACTTGATCCCATTTCCCCAGCTCTTCTGCTAGCCATTGGTGGTTCTATAATTTCTAACTAGATTCCGCTTAACACTATTGGTACTTGTGGTGGGATACTTCTCGGTTTTAAGGAGTCAGTTTTCTCTATTATTTCGGTTCATCGTCTTAATTTCTTCCTCATTGTTTGCCTGCATTGGGCTGAATTCAATTCAAACCGCTTCAATGATAGCATTCGTTCGCTCAACCTAATTGATCTACCTCTTAATGGTAGATCCTTCACTTGGTCTAATATGAGGATCACCGTCTATGGCCAAGCTTGATCGCTTCCTGGTTTTCTAGGATTGGATTTCCTACTTTCACAACTCTTTCACTCGTGCACTGCCGAACTCTTCTTCGGATTTTCTGCCTATTACTCTTTACTCGAACTAGAACTTCTCTAAACCTTTCAAGTTCCGCTTTGAAAAATTCTGATTGCAGGTCCAAATTTTCGTTAATCTTATTATCCATTGTCTTTCCACGATTACGGGCTCCCACGGCCTGAACCATATTCTGCTCAAACTTCATGTTGTTAAACATGGTTGCAAATTCTGGCGTAATGAGAGATTCGCTAATGCTAATTATCTCAAAAATTATTTCTTGTCTTCGATTAATTCTATTGATCAACTTGAAGAGTGTGGTCCCATCTCAGACTCCCTTCGTTTTGAACGAAATTCTTACAGATGGGAGTTTGCTTCTCTTCTAAACCTCGACCATATCAAATGGGCTTAAAGGGCCAAAATCTGTTGGCACAAGGAAGGTGATGGCAACACCTCTTTCTTCCATAATTTTGCATCACATCGTCAGCGGTACAATCATATTTCCTCCATTGTAGACAATGGCTTTGAATTTACCTCCAATTATGACTTCCATTTTACCTTTCTACACTTCTACAAAACCCTTCTGGGGTCTTCCGAACCCCGTTCTATCCACTTGGACTGGACACAACTATATGGGAACAAAACGCATGATCTCTCTAGCCTTGAAGCTCCTTTCACATTGGAAGAGATCAAATATGCTGTTTTTTTCCTTAAGGAGTGATTCTGCTCCTGGACCGGATGGTTTTCCCTCCTTCTTCTTCCAAAAATTTTGGGATTTCCTAAAAGATGACCTTCTTGATGAGTTTGTGGACCTTTACCAAGGCCTTTTTTCCTTTGATCGTATTAATTATGTGCATATCGTTCTTATTCCCAAAATCATGGGTGCTAATTCAGTTTCTACTTTCTGTCCTATAAGTCTTCTGAACACCACATTTAAGATCATTATGAAAGTCCTTTCCAAACACCTCAACTTAGTCATCTCCCCTCTTATAGATCCTGCCCAACCAGATTTTATTAATTATCGTTTTATTCTTGACAGTGTGGCGTGCGCCTAAGAAATTATCTCGGAATGCTATAGATCAAATTCCGAGGGCATCCATTTAAAATTAGATTTTAAAAAAGCGTATGACAAAGTGAGTTAGGATTTTCTTTTAGACATCCTTCTCCACCGAGGTTTCGAGCTTAAGTGAATAGCTTGGATTAAGTCCAGTCTTTTTGCTGGCACTTCTTCCATCCTCATTAATGGTATGGAAGGGAACAAATTCAAATGTAAGTGTGGTCTTCGCCAAGGAGATCCTATCTCTTCCCTTTTATTCGCCCTTGTTACTGATGTTTTCACTAAACTTCTTCGTAATGCTTGGGATGCTAGTGTTATCGAAGGTTTGGGTGGGTCACACAGCTTCCGTGGTGTTCTTAATTGCAGTATGCGAATGACACCATTATTTTTGCTAAGCCAGACGGCTGCACCCTCCGGAACCTTAAAATTCTCCTCTTTATTTTCGAAATGGAATACAGTTCACCAATTAATTTCCATAAAACTTCCGTTCTTTGGATCGGTGGGTCCAACAATTGGTAGCACGAGATTTCCCAATTTTTCAACTGTACTTCCGCTTCTTTCCCTGTTCTGTATCTGGGCATTCCTTTGAGATGTGGAAAATTGCATAAATCGGATTGGATTCCTATGATTGATAAAGTGGAATCTAGACTTAATGTCTGGTCCGGAAGGCTATTATCTCGTGGAGGTAGATTGACCTTGGTTAAATCGGTTCTCACTTCGATTCCTCTATACATGATGTCCTTTTTTTATGTCTCATCCTGGGTTATCAAGAGGATCGATCAGATCAGAAGGAAATTTTTCTGGTTAGGTTCTAATTATTATATATCAGGGACCCATCTCTGTAACTGGAAGATTGTTTGTTCTTTCAAATCTGCAAGAGGCTTGGGTGTCCTGGATCTGAGGAACCAAAATTTGGCTCTGCTGGGTAAATGGTTATGGAGAATGTTGAAAGATGATAACCTTCCCTGGGCTCGTCTGATTACTAATAAATATCATTCTCGTCATAAGGTGTGGGAACTTTTCCCGTCTATTTCTCTAACGGCCTCTCCTTTCTGGAAGGGTGTGTGGAAAGTTGTAGCTCCTTTCCACTGTGGACTGTCCAAAGTTTGCGCTAATGGATCGAAGACTAAGTTTTGGACGGATCTATGGATCGGTAATTACAAGATTGCTTCTGTCTTTCCGGATCTCTACCGGCTAGCCCTTAACCCTCTTTCCACAGTGGCAGATTACCTATATTTCCTGGATGATCATAGGGAATGGATCATTCCTTTCAATGCTACTCTTCCTCCTTCCTTAATCCCTAATTACATACTTCTCCTCTCTTGTTTAAACTCTTATTCCTAGTATCCAAAGAGGATGTCATCTGGCGTTGGACTAGCTCAGGTTCTTATTCGGTTAAATCCTTTTACCGTTTTCTTAACCACGGAGGGGTCGAGTCCCCTTTTGCCAAGCTTATTTGGAGTAGTTGTGCTCCGATAAAAATTAAAATTCTAGCTTGGCTTTGCATTCATAACAAGTTATTAACTGTTGAGAATCTCAACAAGATGAATTTAGCTATTGGTCAATTGTGTTCGTTGTGTCTTTCGGCTTATGAAGATGCAGATCATCTGTTTCTACATTGTGCCTTCATTCATCCGTTATGGATGATTTGCTTAGATGCATGGCAAGTCCACTCTATCCCCTCCTCCATCCAGGCTAGGTGAACTACCTGGAGGTCCCTCTTTGTTAAGAAAGTGTTTTCGATCTCTTGGGATCTCTCCATGATGGCACTCATCTGGATTACCTGGAGGGAAAGAAACAACCAAATTTTCTCTAACACCTCTCGCCCTATTGTTAGTCTTATTGATGAGTTGATTTTCTTCACCAAGTTTTGGTCTTCCATTTTATCGCATGATAAAGTGGATGCACTGCATCTCCATCGCCTTGGCGAGGCAGCCTTTAAATTTCGAAGTTCTAATTTTTTTCCACCTTGAGTATGTTATGTTGTTCTATTTTAATCTTCTCTTTTTGATTCTCTTTTGTAGATTTGATTCTGGCAGCAACTTTCCTTCCCTTCCCTCACCGGATTTTCGCAGTCTAGGCTCTGTGCTCTTTCTTGTTATTTGAGCTATTTTGTTACTTGAGCAGCGACCTGCGTTTTGGGTGTTTTTCGTTTTTCACTGCACTGTTAATCTCTCTCTTGTTTACTAATACTTTCATTTTGTTGCTTCTATGCTTATTATTGTTGTCTTTTCTTTGTTACTTTATTCTGCCTCTTATTTGTGTTTCTTTTCTATATTGCTATATCCTCTTTTACTGTCTAGTTTGTTTGTTCGCCGTGTTCTTGTGGGCGGCGCTTTACCTTATGAGATGGACGACCTTTACTTTCAGGCGACTGTTTTGGTGGGGATCTATTTTCCTTTAGCTTTTCTTCACCCATTTTGGGTGCTTTGATCTGATGGTGTAATCTGTTTGCTGCTTTTTGTTTGCTCTTCCTGTTCATGTTTGCTGACCACAGGTTGCGCCTCTCCCATTTTTGTTGGTGCTGATGTTCAGACTACAGTTTTGGTCTTTTGGGTGTTCTGTTTTTTTTTCTCTAGGTTCATTTTTGCTAGGCACTTTGTGTTCAATGGTTGCTTTATCTTTCGGCTGGGTTGTTCCGATCTTTGGTGGGTCTTGGAGTCTGATCTGAGCTTGTTCTTGCGGTTCATTTTCTCCTGCCGGTCACTCACTGGCTTCGCTACAGCGGGCGTTATTATGTGTAAGCCAGTATTGTCGCTGGCTATTGTCTTTCAGGCTGTGCTATTCTTGTTTTCTTTGAGTTTGTTTGAGTTGTAATTCCGGCCACTTCTTTGTCGTGAGTTTTACACCATGTAAAATTATTTGCTTGTACAGTTCTTCTTTTTTATATATATTTGGGCTGGAGTCTTATGACTATATCCTCGTTATATAAAAAAAAACTAAATAGTTATTAAGAATTGTACAAGAGTACTAACCTAAGGTATGGTCAGATTAACCCGTTTAGAAGAGTTGAACCGCCTTTAGCTTTGTTTGAACTAGCTGCATAAGACCATCTCCAACTACGCTAGTCATCTCTTATTTTCAGCCCAAATAGCGAATTTAGGGAGAAAAATCTGCTCTAGCAAGATTTGCAAAAATGGATTCTCAGATTTAATCGCCAAATCTAGTGATTTTGTATCGCTCGCCAAACTTTTCTTCAGCTCTTTCTGCATCTCCAAAAAAAAAAAAAAAAAAAAATCGCGCTCTGAAGAAATCGCAATAAAAAAAAAAATCGTGATCAGAAATCTGTGAATATGCAACTTTCAAAATCGCGATTTGTAATATTCGAAATTGCGATCTGTGATCTGCGATTTTTGAACTCACAATCTGTAATTTTGCAATATATGATTTTCAAATAAAAAAAAGGAACTTTTTTTCTTCCTGGGCTTGGACCTTTATTTTGAGCTTGGGCTTTTTTCTGGGCTTGTGTTTTTGTATTTTTATTTTCTAATTGCTTGGTATTTGTTTGGGCTTTAACGGATTTGGGCTTATTAATTATACACTATATTTTTTGCTAGTATTATAATTATACTATACATATGTAGTCCAACATGCATTCAAATGTTCTTTAACCAGAGAAATGATAATGAGTGATATTACTATCTTAACGAAGATTCTATAAGCAATTATACAAAATATAGACATTTATTTAAAAGAATATTTCAACTATCTCGTAAATAAAAATTAAAATATTTTTGGCTAGCCAAAATAGCTAGCATGATTAGAGCATTCGTAGTCGTTAGCTATTTAGCCAAAAAATAGAAATTTTGGCTCGAAGTGTGCTGTAGTCGTTGACTATTTTGCCAAAATTTGACTTTTGGGGAACAGTAGCAAACTATATTTGGCAGACGATTTGGCTAAATGGAAAAAATAGCCCGACGAAATATTATTTTCTGTTTGTGCATCAGACGGTGTATAATTTACCGTCTTAAATTTTTTTAAATAATAAAATAATCAGACAGGAAATGATATCCTGTCCGAATTTTTTTTTAAATTAAAAAAATTTGACGGGAAATAATATCCCATTCGAATTTTTTTTTAAATTTTTTTTTGGGACAGTACATAATTAACTGTCCCATAATCAAAACTAAAAAAAATCTCCAAAAGAGAGAACATCTTCCGTCCTAGGTTTCTGGGAAGATATTTTTATTATTATTATTATTATTATTTTTAAATGTCACTATCAAGCCTCTCAAGTGATTTTTTTAGAGGTTTTTTTTATATAAAAAAAACGTCGGAAGGGAGATAATTAACCGTCCGTCCAATTAAGATTTCGAAAAGCCAAAATTTGGCTAACAACGACTACAGAAAAAACCTATATTTGCTTTTGCTATATGCCAAATATGCAAAAAACGACTTTAAACGACTACAGATGCTCTTAGAGATGAAACTTTTTTTTCTAGCCAAATTATCTAATTGTTCTCCATTTTCCCTATTCTAGTGAGCCAAAATGGCTAGCGTGGTTAGAGATGCTCTAAAATAAAACATTAAGCCCGAGGAGTGCACGAGACACTGACTTAAGGCGATTGCCAACCCTCGCGTTGGTGGCTTGGGGAATACAACCATGATACAACCGGGTTTCCCCTCCTACGAACACGATTGTGTAGGGGTAGGTTAGGGATGGCATTCGGGTCGACCGAGCCAGGCCGTGCCCAACCCGTTCGGGTTGGCCTGTGTTTCAGGCAAGCTCGGGTCGAGTTGGAGCATTAATCGGGTCAGGCCAGGTTTGGAAGATAGAAACTCTACCCGGGTCGCCCCGTGAACCCGTATTGGCCGGGTCGGTTGGATAGGGAAATTTATTAGTTAATTTTCTTTTAAACTTGATGTGTCTAATTTTTATATAAATATTTGTATTCAATTACCCATTAAAATTGCTTGTTTTTGATTATATTGTCTAAAATTCATCTTATTTCTATAAGTTTTCAATTAATTATTTATTTATGAAGAAATAAGATTTTAATGCAAAAAGTAATTATTTTTGATAAAAATCAACAAACAGAACAAAAACTATTGATTTATTATTTTTATTGACTTGTTGAATTTTATATTTTACAAATTGACAATATGAGGTGCAAAATACAATTTTAATTATTAAGAGGGTGTAAAAGAAATAAACAAATTTAAATGGATTTTGATTAAGCAAAAATAAAAATTTGTTATTTTTAAGTTCATCTAAGTAATTTAAATATATATTTTAAATTTCTGATTTGTATTTTGCAGGATATATCCTAATCCTATTGGTGCGATGATTGATCAGATATATCCCAATCCTATTCTACAACTCATCTCTAACTCCTATAAAAGCAGCGCTTAACGAAGACACCCGAGAACGGAAGATAAACAAAAAAAAAAAAAAAGAAGAAGAAGAAAAGAACTCAGCAGCGAATACAACAGAGAGAAAGAAGACGCATAGCCAGGGATCCGTTCTTCAGCACGGGACTCGAGACAGGGTTACTTTTCCTGACGCTGACGGGGGTACTGTTCATCGACAGCGACGCATTACTGTTCATCGACATCTACAGCAGCACTGTAGCGGACGTGACAGGACGGGACAGTAGACGGGCTTCGATCTGACTTCATTCTTTTGTGCTGAGTTCAAGACGGAGAATTGAGATACAGAGAGCAATTGCGGTTTGCAATTATTTATATTTACAAAACAGTTTCTTTGTATTTTCTTTTCTCTTCCAAATTTAAATATGCAATCATTGAACAATTTTGTTAATTGCAATTTTACTATGAACTAATTTTATTTTTCTAGGGTTTAGATGTAGCCTAGTTTTGAAGACGCAATTTTTAATTCCATATTTTTATAATTTTTCACTGGTTGTGTGTTTAATTTTTGTGCTTAATGCTTGCAATTATATGGCTAATTTTTGTATGATTATTGGATCATGGAGAGACCGAGAGGTAATTTGCGATCTAGAACAATAAAAATTAAACACCATTAATTGAGCGAAATTAGAGATAATTTACCGCGATTAATGTGACCGTTAAGAAATCCATAGAACTTAATGAGGCATTGATTAATTAAATTTGCATAGAGATGTGTCAAACTGTTAGTTAGAGATATTTTTGGTGTTGTTCGAGAGAAAGCATCAAATAATTAAGGGATTTTGGTCTACAACCAGGAAAAATAAATTCTTTATTCATGGAATCTTGAATTGTGTTTGATTAACTAGGTGAAATCAAAAACCCTAGAATTGATTTGCAATTAATAAATTACAAAATTTCTTATTCCGTTTCCTTTTAATTAGTTAGTTTTACTTTAGATAAATTTAGTAGTTTTCTTTACTTATTTCGATTTTTCCAAATAGTAGTTAATCTAGTTATATCGGTACTTAGTAAAGTAACTAGTCTCTGTGGGTATGACACTCTATTCACTATTATATTACTTGTTGCGATTTTGTACACTTGCAAATATCTAACACCAAGTTTTTGGTGCCGTTGCCGGGGATTAGTTATTCTTTATTAATATTGAAAATTGCTAGACAATTACTAGTTTGGATTTTTATTTATTTTCCGCTTTTATTATCTTTTGACTTATTTTTCTTTATTTGTTTTAGGAAGTAAGAATACATGCGCAGATCTAAATCATTAGAGCATCTACTTTTGATCCAGAGATCGAAAGGACTTTACGACAGATTAGAAAGAAGAAGAAAGAAAACATCGCATCCTCTTTATCCATGGCGAACGAAGAAGGGAACAAAGCTTTGAGGGATTATGCAATGCCCTCAGTTAATGGAACCTTATCAAGCATAACAAGGCCTGCAGTTGAAGCAAATAATTTTGAAATTAAACCATCAATCATTCAGATGATTCAGCAGAACCTTCAATTTGGAGGACTAGCACATGATGACCCAAATACTCACATCACAAACTTTCTTGAGATATGCGATACCTTCAAATTCAATGGAGTTTCTAATGATTCTATTCGACTTAGACTCTTTCCCTTCTCACTCAGAGATAAGGCAAAAGCTTGGTTAAATTCTTTACCGGCAGGAACTATTACCGATTGGGAGGGCCTAGCACAAAAATTCTTGGCAAAGTACTTTCCCCCAGCAAAAACAGCAAAGTTAAGAAATGACATCACAACATTCACGCAATTCGAGACAGAGTCATTATATGATGCATGGGAGAGGTACAAAGAGCTACTAAGAAAGTGTCCTCATCATGAACTGCCAAAGTGGTTACAAGTGCAAACTTTCTATAACGGTTTGGGGGCTACAAATAGAACCATGGTAGATGCAGCAGCTGGAGGTGCACTAATGAGCAAAACTCATGAAGCAGCTTATGACCTTCTAGAAGAAATGGCATCTAATAACTATCAGTGGTCTTCAGAAAGAACAATGCAAAGAAAAGTGGCGGGCATTTTTGAACTTGACCCTATTTCTAATATAAATGCAAAACTTGATATTTTAACTAAGCAAATAGGTAATATGAATGTTAATGCCATTCAATCTCATATGGTTTGTGATCTTTGTGCAGGAAACCATTTTAGTGCAGATTGCCAAGTAGGAAATCCTTATGCTCCCTCCAATGCCGAACAAGCAAATTTTGTGTCAAATTTTCAAAGGCAAAATAATCCATATGCAAATACATACAATCCAGGATGGAGAAATCACCCAAATTTTTCTTGGAATAATAATCAAGGAGGAGGAAGACAACAACAAAATTTTCAACAACCAGAAAAGAAGCCGACATTAGAAGAGATGTTCATGCAATTCATGCAGAGGACAGAACACCACATACAAAAGACAAATGTGGCGATTCAAAATAATACGGCTTCCATTCACAATCTTGAAGTCCAAATGGGTCAAATTTCAAATATTCTCAACGAAAGAATGGCAGGAACATTTCCTAGTGACACTGTGGTCAACCCCAAGGAGCATGTCAAGGCAATAACACTCAGAAGTGGGACAACAATTGAGCAACCACAAACAAATATTTCCAAACAAAATGTGGTTGAAGAGAAAAGTGAGAACGAGCAAAACAAGGAGGAACAAACGCAGCACAAAAGAGTCTCTAGCCAAGCAAGTTCAGGGAAGTTAAATTCTGACACTTATCCTAATTCACCTTATGATCCACCTATTCCTTTTCCACAAAGGCTTAAAAAGAATAAAATTGATACTCATTTTTCAAAATTTTTAAATATTTTCAAGCAATTGCATATTAATATTCCTCTTATTGAAGCTTTAGAACAAATGCCAAAATATGCAAAATTTTTGAAGGATATTCTATCAAACAAAAGAAAATTGGAAGAGCATGAAATGGTGATGCTAACAGAAGAAAGTAGTGCCATTCTACAAAAGAAGTTGCCACCTAAACTTAAGGATCCAGGGAGTTTTACAATTCCTTGCACTATTGGAAATTCTTCTTTTCATAAAGCACTATGTGATTTAGGAGCAAGTATTAATCTTATGCCCTATTCTGTTTTCAGGAAATTAGGAATTGGAGAAGCAAAGCCTACCACAATTTCCTTACAATTGGCAGACAGGTCCATCAAATACCCAAGAGGGATCATTGAAGATGTTTTGGTAAAAGTGGACAAATTCATATTCCCAGCTGATTTTGTTGTGCTTGACATGGAGGAAGATGAACAAATTCCTTTAATTTTAGGGAGACCTTTTCTTGCAACAGGGAGAACTTTAATCGATGTGCAAAAAGGAAAACTTATTCTAAGGGTGGATAACGAGCAAGTAACTTTTGATGTACTAAAATCCATGGAGTACCCTATCAAAGTGCACTCATGTTTTCAAGTCAGCAAAATTGATCTAGCCATCAGCAAGACACATACAGGTGAAGCCGACAAATTACCCCTAGAAGTGTGCTTAACAAATTCATCAACTTCAGAAGCCAAAACTGAAGAGGTTTTAGAATGTATTCGATATTTGGAGGCTACACCAACTATTCATCCTTTAGCTCAGGTAAAATTCAAAGATGTAAGGATACAAAAGATGACATTATTAACAGATGAACCGTCCAAACTTGAGCTAAAGCCACTGCCGGCTAATTTGAGGTATGCATTTCTAGGACAAGAATCCACTTTTCCAGTTATTATTAATGATACTTTGAATAAAGTGGAAGAAGAAAAATTGCTAAGAATTTTGAGAGAACACAAAACGGCCTTGGGATGGAGCATTTCTGATATAAAAGGCATTAGTCCTTCAATATGCATGCATAAAATTTTAATGGAGGATAAGTTTAAGCCTATAGTACAGCCACAGCGAAGATTAAATCCTTCAATGCAAGAAGTTGTGCAAAAAGAGGTCTTGAAGCTTTTAGATGCAGGTATCATTTATCCAATTTCAGATAGTGCATGGATCAGTCCCATACATGTTGTTCCAAAGAAAGGAGGAATAACTGTTGTGAAGAATGATAGTAATGAACTTATACCAACAAGAACAGTCACAGGATGGCGAGTGTGCATAGACTATCGAAGACTAAACGATGCAACTAGAAAGGATCATTTTCCACTAACCTTCATTGACCAAATGCTAGAAAGACTTGCAGGACATTCCTACTATTGTTTTCTTGATGGGTATTCAGGTTACAATCAAATCGCTATAGCACCAGAAGATCAAGAGAAGACTACCTTCACCTGCCCATATGGAACTTTTGCATATAGAAGGATGCCTTTTGGTCTTTGCAATGCCCCAGCCACATTTCAACGCTGCATGATATCAATTTTTTCGGATATGGTTGAAAAATTTATTGAAATTTTTATGGATGATTTTTTAGTTTTTGGTTATTCATTTGATAATTGTTTATCTAACTTATCTTTGGTTTTGCAGCGTTGCAAGGAAACAAATCTAGTCTTGAATTGGGAGAAATGTCACTTTATGGTAAAAGAAGGAATTGTGTTAGGCCACAGAATTTCCTTTAAAGGAATTGAAGTGGACCGTGCTAAAATTGATGTCATTGAAAAATTCCCACCACCAACCAATGTTAAAGGAGTGAGAAGTTTCTTGGGTCATGCAGGATTTTATCGATGGTTTATAAAAGACTTTTCTTTAATCACTAAACCTCTTTGCAACCTTTTGAATAAAGATACACCTTTTGATTTTTCCCATGATTGCTTGCATGCTTTTGAAACATTGAAAAAAAAATTAATTTCAGCACCTATAATTATTGCACCTGATTGGAATTTGCCTTTTGAATTAATGTGTGACGCTAGTGATGTAGCTATAGGTGTTGTTTTAGGGCAAAGAAAAAATAAAACTTTTCACACCATTTATTATGCAAGTAGAACTTTGACAGAAGCATAGCTTAATTATGCTACTACTGAAAAAGAATTATTAGCTGTTGTATTTGCTTTTGACAAATTTCGGTCTTATTTAATAGGTTCAAAGGTGGTGGTGTACACGGATCATTCAGCTCTCAAATATTTGCTTGCAAAAAAGGAAGCCAAACCAAGATTACTTCGTTGGATCTTACTGTTACAAGAGTTTGATGTGGAAATCAAGGATAAAAAGGGTGTGGAAAATGTGGTCGCCGATCATTTATCTCGCATTGAACCTAAAGATGAAAATAAATTGCAGGATACACCTATTAATGACGAATTTCCAGATGAGTATTTAATGTTGATACAAACTCCTCCATGGTATGCCGATATAGTAAATTATTTGGTATCAAAAATTCTACCTCCTGATTTTACTTATCAACAAAAGAAGAAAATTTTCTCTGACTTGAAATATTATTTTTGGGAGGAACCTTTCTTATTTCGCCATTGTGCAGATCAAGTAATAAGGAGATGTGTACCTGTAGAGGAAATGGAAAGTATACTCAAACATTGCCACACTTTGCAAGTTGGAGGCCATTTTAGTGGATCAAAAACTGCAGCAAAAATTTTACAATCTGGATTTTATTGGCCCTCAATTTTTAAAGATGCTTTTAATTTTGTTAAATTATGTGATCATTGTCAAAGAGTGGGAAATATTTCTAGGAAACATGAGATGCCCCTAAATAATATCTTAGTGATTGAATTATTTGATGTTTGGGGGATAGATTTCATGGGTCCCTTTCCATCTTCATTTTCTAATAAATATATTTTGGTTGATGTAGATTATGTCTCCAAGTGGGTGGAAGCTGCTGCCTTACCAACCAATGATGCAAGAGTGGTGGTGAACTTTCTTAGAAAAAATATCTTTTCCCGATTTGGAGCTCCAAGGGCAATTATTAGCGATGGAGGGAAACACTTTTGCAACCGTCAATTTGATGCTTTACTTGCTAAATATGGAATCACACATCATGTGGCAACACCATATCATCCGCAAACAAGTGGTCAAGTGGAGGTTTCAAATAGAGAATTGAAGCGGATACTTGAAAAGACAGTAAATATGTCACGAACAGATTGGGCAAGAAAGTTGGATGATGCATTGTGGGCATATAGGACGGCATTTAAAACACCAATAGGAATGTCCCCGTATAGATTGGTGTATGGTAAAGCATGTCACTTACTGGTGGAACTTGAGCATCGCGCATATTGGGCAATAAAGACACTTAATTTTGATATGAAAGATGCAGGCGAGAAGAGAATAATGCAACTAAATGAGATGGATGAGTTTCGTAATGATGCTTATGAAAATGCCAAGATCTATAAAGAGAAAACTAAACAATGGCACGATAAGCATATTTTAAGAAGAACATTTCATGTATGGGATAAAGTGTTGTTATTCAATTCAAAACTTAGACTGTTCCCAGGAAAATTAAGATCTAGATGGTCGGGACCATTTGTTGTATTGAATGTTTTTCCATATGGTGCCATCGAGATACATCATGAGACGAAAGGGACATTCAAGGTAAATGGGCAGCGCTTGAAGCCATACATGGATGGGAACTTTGACAAGCAAAAATGGAGCATCGATCTCGCCAACCCTTAAGGAGAGATGGAGAATGTCTGGCTGAAGACTTAAAACTTAGCGCTTCTTGGGAGGCAACCCATGTTTTCTTTTATTGCATTTAGATTTGATTTATCTTTTAGTTTATTTTAATTTTTGATTTTATCTTGTAGCATTGCAGAAAATTTGTAGTCGCCGGGGCGGAGCTGTTTTGAACACATGCATTGATGGCTGTTTTTGAGCAATTTGGAGTCAAAATCTGGTAAAGTGATTCAAAGAGAAGTTGTAGCCTATCTTCTTAGCTTTCCAGCAAAAAAAAATTCAGCCCATTTGGACATCTACAGCTCCAGATATTGCCAAAATAGTGAACGCTGCTCGTGCAGAATTTTCAAGACGAATCAGGGGAGAATTTCTGAACTTTTGCATTCTTTTTGTTTTTTTTTTTCTTTTTCCTTTCCCATTGAGGACAATGTGATATTCAAGTTTGGGGGGGAAGGTTTACAAATTTATGATTTATTTTTTTTAGAAAAGAAAAAAAAAACAAAATTTTTAAAAGGATTTAAATTAATCTCACCATTACACTTTTGAGTTCTTCATTTAGATAAGCATTGAAATAATTTTTTGGGATAGACAATTGCTTATAAAGCACGAGTAAGCATACTTATTTACTTTAGAATTATTGAGTTTCAAAATTCCTTACAAAATTGTGTGGGTCATGCTATTATACATTAAAGACAAATGTGATGCTTTTTCTTGTGATTATCTCCTTTGATCTAGTCCTAAACAGAGTTTAAGTAAATAGAGTAATAATGAGGAAAAAAAATGTATTATGAATAAAGTCAATCTACTCCAATGTTTTGAGTTGCTTAGTAACTAGGGGTATTCATCACAAATATTTACTTTTACGTAAAACAACAACTTGAAATATGAGTATGCAAAGCATTTTAAGTTTGTGACTTGTTGAGTAACCGGGTGAATTCATCACAAATGATTTGCATTCGCGTAAAAAGGCAAGTGACAAGTTAAAAATTAAACAAAAAAAAAAAAAAAAACTCTAGTTTGCTACTCGGTTTGTAGTAGAGAGAAGGTATAATCACAGATTGAGTTGTTACATACTATAATTCCATTAATTGCATGAAAAATATGATTGTGTTTGGAATTATGAATAAATAATTGCACTGGAGAAAGTGGGTATGCTTGTTTTACTTTATTTGCTATTGTTTATATTTTTAATTGCAATTTTGATGCTTGCATGATGAGATTTCTTAGTGTGATGGGTTGAGTTTATTATTGAATATTTTTCCCTATTATTGATTCTACTTTTTGCTCGAGGACAAGCAAAATCTTAAGTTTGGGGGTATTTGATGTGTCTAATTTTTATATAAATATTTGTATTCAATTACCCATTAAAATTGCTTGTTTTTTATTATATTGTCTAAAATTCATCTTATTTCTATAAGTTTTCAATTAATTATTTATTTATGAAGAAATAAGATTTTAAGGCAAAAAGTAATTATTTTTGATAAAAATCAACAAACAAAACAAAAACTATTGATTTATTATTTTTTATTGATTTGTTGAATTTTATATTTTACAAATTGACAATATGAGGTGCAAAATACAATTTTAATTGTTAAGAGGGTGTAAAAGAAATAAACAAATTTAAATGGATTTTGATTAAGCAAAAATAAAAATTTGTTATTTTTAAGTTCATCTAAGTAATTTAAATATATATTTTAAATTTCTGATTTGTATTTTGCAGGATATATCCTAATCCTATTGGTGCGATGATTGATCAGATATATCCCAATCCTATTCTACAACTCATCTCTAACTCCTATAAAAGCAGCGCTTAACGAAGACACCAGAGAACGGAAGATAAACAAAAAAAAGAAGAAGAAAAAAAAAAGAAGAAAAGAACTCAGCAGCGAATACAACAGAGAGAGAGAAGACGCATAGCCAGGGATCCGTTCTTCAGCACGGGACTCGAGACAGGGTTACTGTTCCTGACGTTGACGGGGTACTGTTCATCGACAGCGACGCATTACTGTTCATCGACATCTACAGCAGCACTGTAGCGGACGTGACAGGACGGGACAGTAGACGGGCTTCGATCTGACTTCATTCTTTTGTGCTGAGTTCAAGACGGAGAATTGAGATACAGAGAGCAATTGCGGTTTGCAATTATTTATATTTACAAAACAGTTTCTTTGTATTTTCTTTTCTCTTCCAAATTTAAATATGCAATCATTGAACAATTTTGTTAATTGCAATTTTACTATGAACTAATTTTATTTTTCTAGGGTTTAGATGTAGCCTAGTTTTGAAGACGCAATTTTTAATTCCATATTTTTATAATTTTTCACTGGTTGTGTGTTTAATTTTTGTGCTTAATGCTTGCAATTATATGGCTAATTTTTGTATGATTATTGGATCATGGAGAGACCGAGAGGTAATTTGCGATCTAGAACAATAAAAATTAAACACCATTAATTGAGCGAAATTAGAGATAATTTACCGCGATTAATGTGACCGTTAAGAAATCCATAGAACTTAATGAGGCATTGATTAATTAAATTTGCATAGAGATGTGTCAAACTGTTAGTTAGAGATATTTTTGGTGTTGTTCGAGAGAAAGCATCAAATAATTAAGGGATTTTGGTCTACAACCAGGAAAAATAAATTCTTTATTCATGGAATCTTGAATTGTGTTTGATTAACTAGGTGAAATCAAAAACCCTAGAATTGATTTGCAATTAATAAATTACAAAATTTCTTATTCCGTTTCCTTTTAATTAGTTAGTTTTACTTTAGATAAATTTAGTAGTTTTCTTTACTTATTTCAATTTTTCCAAATAGTAGTTAATCTAGTTATATCGGTACTTAGTAAAGTAACTAGTCTCTGTGGGAACGACACTCTATTCACTATTATATTACTTGTTGCGATTTTGTACACTTGCAAATATCTAACACCAAAACTCCAAAAAATTTAAACAAAAAAAAATTATGAGTTAAATTCATGATTCAAATGAGTGTGAAGTGTGAACAAAAAATTTAATTGCCCACTACCCACTACCCAATTAACCCACCTCACCATGGTTATTTATAGCCAACTCTACCTACTCTCTTCTCTCATCTCACAAATGTGGGATTAAAAGCAATTCGATTTTAAACTTTGAAAACTTTAGTCCCACATTTGTGAGACATTTGTGAGATTAGAGAAGTGATGAGGTGGGGGTTTTCTAATTGAATACTGGGTAGTAATCAATTAATTTTGATGTTCACACTCATTTTAATAAAAAAATTAAATATTTTAGAGTATATCTATATGCATATATACATATATAAACATATATATTTGCAGTATATATATACATATATACATATATTTTGTAGCAAAAAAAAAGATTAAAAAAATAAACAACAAAAAATATTAAAAATAAACAAAAAATCCAAACGGGTCAAACCCACAAGTGAAATCCAAAAACTCGATGGATCCAAACCGGCGGGTCGACCGGCGGGTTGGCGGGCAGGTTTGACTTGGTCAACGGGTCGAGCGGGTTGGATTCGCGAATTTTACGACCCAGGTCGACCCATGGGTTCAACCCGAACCGCATGTAGCGAGTCGGGTTCGTGTGTGCGGGTCGCGGGGGGATCGCGAGTCAACCCGGCCCGATTGTCATCCCTAGTGTAGGTTGGGTTCCTTCAACACCCAACTAAAATAGAACATAGTACAGTATATTTGGACTTGGGAATATCAGATAAAGCATGGTATGGAGGAGATGAATGCATATGTGTCATTTGGAATTATTGGCTCATGAGTTAATAAGAAAATTATCAGAAGCATACAAGGCAATATAGGTAATTTAAAAATGGAGTAACTTAAAATCGTTAATGAATGCAATTAGTATATATGACAATACAATAAGTTAATGCATTGATGAAGGCTTTGAATGAGTCCATGTACGCATAGAAATTTAGATTAAGCAATTAAGGAATTTTGAGTTTTTTCTTCAAAGTTCCAACAAAATTGTCACCCCTACTATTTCAACCATAAAACAGACTACCAGTCCCTGTGCAAAATGGCAGACTACCAATCTGAGTGCAAAATGGGAGAGATAATTTATTTTTTATTTAATTTTTTATTTAGAGCATCTCCAACCACGTAACTCATTTTAGCACCTTAGAATAGACAAAATAAATAACAATTTGGAGAGTTTGGCTAGCAAAATAAGTCTACAATTCAATCATACTAGCTATTTTGGCTAAACATAGATATTTTAAAGTCCAAAATAAAATAAAATAAAAATATAAAACCCTAGCCCAAAATAAAAAGCCCAAGCCAAATAAAAATAAAAATAAATATTTCTAGAGAAAACTGATCGCGATCTCGTGTCGCGATATTGAGTTTGATGAGCATGTGATCGTGATCGCGAGTTTGGGAGTTCGGGTTTTTTTTTAATAATTTTTTTTTCTGATTTTTTTTTATTTTTTTTGGAGCTCACGATATTGAGTTCGGCGTCACGATTATTTTTTTGGAGTTCAGGTTTTTCTTTTTTTTGGTCTTTGATTTTTTTTTGGGAGCTCGCGATATTGAGTTGACATTGAGTTGACGTTGCGATTTCTTTGGAGTTTGGATTTTTTTTTTGTGATCGCGAGTTCAGGAGATAGCGAACTTGGGAGCCCAATAATTTTTTATTTTTTGGGTTTTGAGAGGCGGAAAGAACGGAATGAAAGTTTGGCGAGTGATACAACTTCGCTTGATCTGGAGAGTAAATTTGAGAAATCTATTTTGCAGAGTCTCATTGGAACATAATTTTGTCTTTAAATTAGCTATTTCGGTTAAAAATAAGAGATAATTGACGTAGTTGGAGATGGTCTTACTTTTTATTTACTTATTTATTTTTATTTTTTGATAAATCGCATAGATCAATTCGTAGCCCACTCAGATCTTATACCAGACACATGGGCCTGACTACTCTAAGCACACTACGACCAGTGGGCGTGGAAAAGAAACTGGAATGCCAGTCATAGCGGTCCATTAACTGAAGTCCAATTGGAAAAGAAAATTTAATATACTAAATATAAAAAAAACTCATTTCAGTATTGTTAAATCTGATTTGGAAAAATTAGGGTTAGGGTTTATCTCATAGCCGCTTAAGATATTATACCCTGCTTATCAGTATTGGAATATCACAGAGCACTACCTCTAGACTAGCTTTTATATGAGATGAACTGGGTTTAGGGTACTGGGCTTTATGCCCACTCAACCCGGTCCAATAATTAAACATATAACACGTACAAAGCACGTATTGCCCCATAGAACATTATACACAATAATATTCTATTATATTGAAAATATACCTATATATCCAACAATCTCCTCCTATATTCTCAATATATTAGGCAATGCCCCGTTAAATAATTGGCTCACAAAATAATACAGTTCATAGACTAAATCAATTATAACTCGAATAGTTCAAATGAGACTAAACCAAAATAATCAAATAGTTCAAAGACTATATCAAAACAGAATAGTTCACAATGACTAAATCAACCAGAGAAACCTGTCATAGTTTCAAAATCAACCAAAGCAGATAAACTTCGAGAACAAAATATGAGTTTTAAGCTTATGAACACAAGAGTCTTAAACTCAACAGAAGTTTTATCAAGCAAGTGACAAAGTTATTCTTCAAAGAAATAAACCAAAACCATATCCTTGCAAACTGCTTTATGTTTACTCCTCCATTTTGAGCAAATCATTATTTTGAAATCTATGTTGGCAGATTCAACTCCTCCATCTTTACTAGCTTATTGAAAACAAGAATATCAAGAGATACATCTCTAAGAATTCTAGTAAATTTCATAAAGTATCTAGTTCTACTAAAGAACTTAATACAATTCAACGATAGCTTAGCAAATGTAACGCAAGCATCACAATCAAGTTTCTTTAACAAAATAAAGAACAAGAACTATTATAGTTTCTGCACAAGAACTATACTATGTTTCAAATTGGAATGATAGAACAGTCAAATCAATTATGGTTAATTCTGAATCATCAAAATTGGAATGAAACATGAATCCATAAAAGAGTTATATCATCAAAATTGGAATGATATAACAACCATTCTAAACATCGGAAACACATCGACAAGTTTTCATGCTTTCTTTTGAAATAATGAGATGATTCTAAGTAAATTATGAAAATATATAGCATCATCAAAATTAGAATGAAGTTATATATTAACAAAATTTATATAGAACTTTTCAAATTATCTAAAACATGCCAACTGCCTAAAATTGATGCTTCGGTTTGAACTTCTCTATGGCTCCAATTGGATTTTAAATTTCAAAACAACTTGGATGTTAAAGCTTTTGACTCAATAGCTTTTAACTTCATTTTCCTCACAGTTTTGATAATTAGATCACTTTCAAGTCTCTTAGCAAGAGCATTAGCTATACTTGTCGCAATTGTACTTTTTCTATGAGAAAGTTCAACTAGGCTTCTTTCAGCCTTAATATACTCCTCTTACTATTATAGATGAGTTATGAGCTACAGTGCATTATAGCTTGATAGTCGCATAACAGAATTAGAGAATTTATATTAAACTTCTCAAATGGATGATTAGCAATAAGTCATTCAATCCACTCAGTCTCTTCCCCTGCAGAGGATAACACATAGAGGTCTGATTTATCGGATGAGAACACAACGCTTGTTTGCCTATTAATCTCCGTAATTTTTTTCTGCTCCTACTAGTGTGAACACATATCCACTAGTTGTCGACTTTCACTAAACTTTAAGTAGCACAAAGCAAACTCTTGAGTACCACTCAAGTATCTCATTAGCCTCTTAAGGGCATTCAAATGTGTATGGGATTATTAGTGAGTCTGCAGATCATACCTACCTCAAAGGCTATGTCTTTTTAGTGCAGATCTTTGTATACATGAGACTTTCAACATATCTCATAGTTGCACCATCATTAGGTGTCAACCTTTTAATCATAATCATAAGGTATTTCAAAACACACTTTCAATCACTATATCCCCACTTTGAAACACATTATTGATTTATCGAGTTTGACTAAGGGTTATCCATTGCCAACCAAAACTCACCCTTATACATAATATGGTGTACACACCACTTAGGTGCTAAATTTATTTGGATAGCACAATTTTAACTCCTTTATAATAGAGATGTCACTTCCAATCAAGCATGTCAATAAAACCAAGTAAATAATAGCCATTATATTTGACACACCACAAAGTTAAAGGCACTGATCTGAATTACTTAATTCATATACTAGGCTCTTTGAGAAATTTGTCAAATTATTTATACGTTAGCTATATTACATATTTTAAAACATATGATAATTTTACTAAATTGTAAATCTTGTTCACTAAACATATTAGTTCAAAACTTTCCAGTACAAAACTGTTCAGTACAAAGCCTTTGTAAATATCCTTTATGAATGACAAATATTTCAATAGATGTAAGGGTAAGAAGAATACTTATTGTAGCAATATGATAAACATGTGAGTAGACATCAAATAAATCTACCCCATTTTCTCGGTCAATCTGTTAGCTACTAAAAAGCATTAAAATTGCTACTGAACAATCAAAATTAAGTTTCTTATACAAAACCCCACTTACTAACTATAGTTTTAGCTCCTTTCGGCAGATCAACTAAATTAAGGTATTATTGTATGACACAAAATCATCTCATTGTCTATTAAAAACTCTTCTAAGCTCATTTGTCATTCAGGTTTTCAAGTGTCCATAAGGCTGATTCTTGATTCCAACTGTGAATCATTGAACGTGTTTGTAGGACTAGATAATTTCATACATTTATCTTTGATGAACATATCCTCAAAGAACTTTGCAAATCTAGATTCTTCTAACACAAATTAGATAGATCCAACATATGTCCACAGAGCCACATTCACTTTCTAAACACACAAATATTTGTTGTAGGTCCTACTTTAGGCCTTCTAGGGTCATGTACTCTAACAAATGTATCACAACACAAATTTTCACTTTAACAAAATTATTTGTGTTTTCATGCCATGATCTACAAGGTGTATTCAATTTAGAGTGTAGTGTCACATTAGAGACATGATTAACAATACAACATCACTCATAATTACACAAGATAAACAACAGTCAATAATATAGAATTCAACATTTCACTAAGTGTTTGATTCCAACTTTTATCAATATCGTTTAACTGTTGTAAGTATAGTGCAGTAGAGATTATGCCAAATGCAAACTTCTCTTAAATTGTTAAAACATATTCACCACCTTTATCAAATCTGAACCCTTGATTTTTAGTATTTAACTATAATTTTTAATTCATTAAGAATAACAAGTGCTTCATTCTTCATATATATGACAGACTTATATTAATCATCTACAAAAGCGATTAAATATTTCTGACCAACAATCGTCTCATCTAGTCACAAAGCTACTGAGATCACAAATATCAGAATATATTGACTCAAGAAGTTGTGTGCTCCTAGAGACCATACTAAATGATTTTCTAGTGATCATAAGCTGAGCACAACTTTCATATTTGTCATATTTAATGGAGTGTCATTTAGCAGTTATGAGTTTTAACAAGAACAAACAATTTAATATATAGTTCATAGTGATTCTAAATTTCAAAACAACTTGGATGTTAAAACTTTTGGCAAAATATCTTTTAACTCCATTTTCTCCACAGTTTTGATAATTAGATCACATTTCCTCACAAACAATTGAATATATAGTTCTCAAATCCTAGCCAAATATGCTATTGTTCAAGAACACAATTAGAACTATTATTATTAATTGTCTCATTTGTTAAACTCAGCTTATACATGCGATTGACAATATATGCACATTATAAGAGTTAATACAAAATTACTCTATTACATTTTGCAAAGTTGTTTGCTTTCTCTAGTGATTCTAACAATGTCCACGTGCTCAAACAAATTGAGCTATATTTCTTTATTCGTTCTTCATCATCTTCGAAACACTAAGCGAGATAATGGCTCATATTTTATAATTAAATTTTGCACACACAGTACAATGAACGATAAAGAACAAAACGTAAATAATTGAGTCATATTCTGCATTACAGAATGCTCATATCTAAGTTACAGATATTTGTTATAAATCTTAGACAAAAATTTTAATTATTAGAGAAGCAAATATATAATCTCACACAAACTACAAACAATGGATTTGTCAAAATATCTATACACATAGTATGATAAAACACTTAACAACCCTAAACATGCTAGTTTTCCAAAGCGAGAATAAATATGATCTAAAACTCTCAATCATATGATCAAACGCACAAAACGTTAACACATTCTTCACATGAAAAATACTAAGAAAATTAGAGTAGATCATACCGACACTTCAAGTTAGAAGTATTTTCCAAATTCGATGTAGAAGTCTGCGTCGTGCAGACTTGTCATACCGTGATGTAAATCCATCGTCTCCAACTCACACAGTTTGTAAGTAACTTTGAAGTTCCTACATTCATCAAATCTTTAAAGATTAGCCAATTAAACAGATTATTAGAACAATCTAATTCACAACAATTTAATTTGGAGTTTCAATTTTATAGTCAAAGACTATAATTTATCAAAATAAATATTTGATCCATAACACATAGCCAAAACAGTTATTCAGATTTGTATTTAATTAAACAATGCTTAATACGGTTTTGAACTTTAGCACTTAGCAACAAAATTCAAACAAATAATTAAATAACAATTTAAATTTGGTGAACAACTTATCTTTAATTTATATCTGCAGCAAATCCAGTCTTCTCCCCAAACACGGAATACAAATCAATATCCAATGGATTGTCTCCACTGGTTAGATCCAGATTTGATTCATTTTGACTGGATCTGGATCTGATCCAACAGTCCAAATACCAAACAGCAATCTCCAACCAATAGAGTAGCTGTTGGACTGGATCTGAATCTGGATCTACTCTAACCATCCGAACACAGAACACCATAATCCACCAATCGAAAAATTCAAAATTTTGGATCTGAGTAGTCTCCTTCTTCTCCTTCTATCTCACACAAAGATCAATGGATATGAAGGGGATAATGAGGCAGCATAGACCAGACGGCTGGCTTCGGCGACCTTCGGCGGCTCGCGCCCAGCGACGGCAGGGGCATCAACAGTGGCGGCGGCTCGCGCCCCCGTGACGACAGCGATGCCTCCACTGGCGTCACCGAGATCCGAACGCAGACAAGATGTCCAGAACTTTGAAGACGACAGCGAACGGGATCTGAACGACGACGACGGTGACCAGATCACCGAGATCCGAACGACGACCAGATCTAGAGTTGCGAAGATGACAGCGAACAGGATCCACGACGACGACTGCAGCTACTGTCGTGATCTGAGGCATCGTCGGCGTCTACCGTCGCAGAGGTATCGACGGCGGCTGATTTGGTCGGAGGTGGTGTATAATATCTTAGATTGTTAAATCTGATTTGGGGAAATTAGGGTTTGGGTTTATCTCATAACCGCTTAAGATATTATACCCTGCTTATCAGTATTGGAATATCACAGAGCACTACCTCTAGACCAGCTTTTATATGAGATGAACTGGGTTTACAGTATTGGGCTTTATGCCCACTCAGCCCGGTTCAATAATTAAACATATAACACGTACAAAGCACGTGTTGCCCCATAGAATATTATACACAATAATATTCTATTATATTGAGAATATACCTATATATCCAACAAGTATTGCCCACTCAAGAAAAGGAAAACTGCACTCAAATTTTTTTTATTATAAAAAAATCTTCCTAGACTATGCTTTCAAAGTATGAGTGACTGAAGTTTTTTTTAAAAAAAAACTGTGTTCAAAACATAAATGAGAGATTTTTTTATGAAAAAAATTTGTGTTCGTTTTTTTTAAATTGGGCAATACTTCAGTGAGAATTTTTTTATAGTTAGCCAAATTAATATCTCAAATGGCTCATCTGAGTCGTAACCTCCCAGTATCGACACACCACCAACAACAATGTACAGCCACATATTACAATGCGTACATACTTCAATTATTCACATATAAACAGCATAACTTTTCTATGAGGAGAAAGAACTTCTAGCAGGAAATAACAAATCAAAATAACTAAACTAACTATAGGAAGCTTGGAAATGCACTGAGTGGCTATGGTCCATTTAACCTGCAGGTTTCCGACTCTCAGGTATTGCATTAGGCTTCTGCCATAGTATTAATAGCGGTACACGCACACCATAAATAACAGAAAATTTCCAAGAACTATATGAACCAAGAAAAAGACACCACAATAATTATAAGATCTCATAAGAACACAATAATATGCATAGATAGCCAATAATTCTTATTCTCTAAGAAATACGAAGATTATAAAGATAATACAACTCTCTCTCTCTCTCTCTCTCTCTCTCTCTCACCCCTTTAGAACACTCGACACACTCATTATGATGTTGAACAATGATAATGACTCACCTTGATCAACACTTGATTCACCATCTAGCTCACATCTACTACTATATATATAGCCCCCAAACAAACCCTAAAAAATAAATACAAATACAACTTATTGGACCTTAAACCCGAAAGCCCAAATAACATACAACCGCTGTCGGTCGACCGCAATGAGTCTCGCCAACACCTGAAGCCTGACCGATCGACAGCATAGTCGACTGTCTCGTTCTCTGTTGAACGATGTATTCTCAAAGAATGCCAGCAGCCTAATTGCGGTCGAGTGGTCAGTCGACTGCACCCCAGGACAGTCGGCCGCAACTCCTCCAGCTGCCTTTCTTCTAGCTGCTATTGCATTATTTTGTTGTCTTCGTCTTCTCCACTTCTTCTTCAACTTCAAGAACTCCCGTGCCTACGTGTATTTGAGGCCACAATCCTAACAATCTCTCACTTGTACCAAATACACAATACTTCAAAGTTATTGCAATCTTACCTCACATTATCTCTGTCAGCCTCCCACTCTTATGAAAGACTCAAGTACTCCCCACTTTCACGAAGAGCAGCTCCACCACTCCATCACGTGAAGTGCACCAACCATCCCCCATAGGCTCATGAAGGATGTGCTACACCAATCCATAGAGCACGAATAACGGTGAAAAAAACCTTCCATGTCAGATTTCGTGTTACAAGACTCCCCAACTCTCAGAATCTCCATTTACACCGGACATGGTTTAAAGCCTCTTAAAGCACCATATGCACTAGAAGTCTCCGTGGATGACACATCCATAAAATACTCAGATTTCCATACACCCTGATTTCGGTTACCCTCATCGACATCACCCCACATATCGATAACAGTGCTCTCTAACTCACAAGGACGACTTGAAGCTTCCATTGCCATATCACAAAGTAAAATCACTGCAACTATCTAGTATCATTCTCATAGTTAGCAGCTCCCACTAAATTAGTAACCTCCCTTGAATTTTCACAACTGAAAGAACTCGAATGCTCCCCACACAACCTACTATTCGATTCCAGCTGAGAGTCAACTACAGGAGAAACGCCCTAAAGTCTTTAAGCAAATATCGCGTTCCCTCACGCTTTCCTTTTGCAATCACCCTTAAACCTGCAGCTATACACCACTCCTTATTACCAACTGTAGTAGACAACCCCCATGATCATCATTAGCTTTCGCACGAACTGTACTAACCCCTCGTACATGACACCTTTGACTATTTTCCACAATCACATATTCAAAAGAACCCTCCTTGTAGTCATCAAACACATCTCTCCTCGGTGTACAATGAAAAAAATCTCCCGAACCAATACACCAATCTCGCGTGCCCAATTCCCCGTAGCTGATAAGCATAACTCTTCAATTTTATCAGACCCAACATTGGCTTTCTTTGGTTTTGCTTTCTTCGGTTTTTCTTACTTCCTCTTCATATAGGTCATACAACTGTGCATCATGTGACCCCTCTTGTGACAATATCAACACTCAGGTCCATATCCTCCATCGCTATCATCCGACCCACTCTCAGATGAACTACTTTGATTATTTTTTCTTCGTCTGCTCTTAGATCTCTTATGTCTCTTCTCAACTGACATAGCGAAATCCTTAGAAGATGATGATAAAAATCCCCTGTTTCTCACCCTATCACCTCCTCATTCAAAATGTTACACACTACATCCAGTAGGGTCGTCGAATCTGTCATAGTGCATGTAATAATCTGTTCCACCGTACCATAACTATCACGTAAAATAGATAGAAGTAACAATGACTCTCTCCTCTCTGAAAACTTCAACACTGCAGCTTCCGTCTGGTTGTAAACCATACAGTAATTGTTCACATGTTCTGCTACTGAACCCCCTTCCTTCAACTTCATAGTAACCAATTTCTTCAGATGAAGAATTTGATTAGATGTCGACTGTTTCTGATACATATCTGTGAAAATCTCCATACCCTCCTTTGTGGTCTTTGCCTTCGAGATATGAAATAATGTATTCATACTCAGTCCCAACTGAATCTGCCTTAATGCCTTCTGATCCAAACGATTCTAATCTGTCAGGACCTTCACATCCTTGTCTGTAAGGACCATCTAGATCTTTCTGACAAAGATAATCTATCATCTGAATCTTCTACATCGCAAAGTCACTCACATCAAACCTTTCGATCTTTGACTTGCTACCAACCATCTTGAACTCAGTGCTCTGATACCACTTATTGTAGAATCTGCCATAACTCATAGTGCTAAGCTAAACACACACACCACAAGCAACAGAAACTTCTCAAGAACTAGATGAACCAAGAACAAACTACAATAATAATCACAAGATCTCACAAGAACACAATAATATGCAGAAATAACTAACACTTCTTATTTCCCAAGAAATATAAAGATTACAAAGAGATTACAACTCTTAATCTCTCTCTTTCACCTTTAAAACGCTCGGCACATACCCCACTGAAGTTGAACAATGATAACGACTCACCTTGATCAATACTTGATTCACCCTACAATTCACATCTATTGCTATATATATCCCCCAAGTGAATCCTAAAAGATAAACACAAATACAGTTTCTTGGACCTTAAATCCGAAAGCCCAAATAGCACACAGTTCCTGTTGGTCGACTACAATTACACCTAGTTGCAGTCGACCACAATGAGTCTCGCCAACACCATGCCTAATCGGTCGACTCTGTTGAACCATGTACTTTCGAACAATGCCAGAAGTCTAGTTGCGGTCGGGTGGTCGGTTGACTGCACTCTAGGACAGTCGACCACAACTCCTCCATCTGCCTTTATTCTAGCTGCTATTGCCTTCTTTTGTTGTCTTCGTCTTCTCATCTTCTTCTCCAACTTTAAAAACTCTCGTGTCTACGTGTATTTAAGGCCATAATCCTAACATGTCCCTCTTCTTATGAATTCATAGTTATTCTATTACTTGCAAGTTAGTAAAAGAATATGAGTTTTTTTTAGTACAATTTGTTCTCGCATGAAAGTATTATTTGAACTACGAAGTCGTTCGATAATGTCATGATCATAGTATGCAGAGGTAGGTATTCAGTCAAGTTGGGTTAGTAGTTGACTGGTATTTAGCTGATGGACTTTAAATGGATTATTCAGTCACAAAGTAAGTTTATAGTAGTCCTCTAAGGGGGCATTTGGTACGTGGGAATGTGCAAGGGAATCTCATATTCCCTCTTAGATTACCTTGTTTGGTATGTGGCAAGCATAGTTTTGAAAGGAATGATAGATTCCCAAGGGAATCAAAATCCTTTGTTGGGAGGATTTTCATTCTCCCCAAAAACCATGGGATTTGAGGATTCCCATGGGATTTCCATAACAAACAATAAAATAACAAAAAACACTAGAATAAAAAAAATATTTCTCCCTAAAATCATGGGATTTGAACATTCTCATGTGATTTCTATAACAAACAATTAAAAAACCCAAAAAACTAGAATAAAAAATTACAATAATAAATGATTCCCGGGAATGCAATATATTATACCAAACGTGATAATGCAACATTCCCGGGAATCTTCATTCCCACCCTCACATTCTCGGGAATCCTTTCATTTCCAGGAATTTTCCAATCCGTGTACCAAACGCCCCCTAAATTACACTGATTATAGTAGGGTTAAGGTAGGGTCGAGTTTTAAGGATGCCCTGGTTCGGGCTCAAGCAAAGCCCTCCCTAAGCTCTGTAGTCGTTAAAACTCAATTTTTTTATATTTGGAGTGTAGAAATAAGAATTTTGAGTTGGACGTGTAGTCGTTGAAACCTAAAGTTTGGTCGAACGGTGCATAATAACTAATTTCTTGAATCTCAGCCATTGATAAAAAAAAAATTTAAAAAAATTGAGTCCAACACATTTGTAAAAAAAAATTGTACGCAAGTTACACAACAATTCCTATAGGTAGATTCCATCTCAACCCTTGATCATCTCAATTTGGACCATTCTCAAACTTATTCATATGCATAATATACCCTCGAGGATATATTGGTCATTTTAACCACACAACTAACTCCCCCCCCCCCTCTTCCTTCTCTCTCAGTTACTCTCCCCCTCTTCTCTCTTTTCGAAGCTCATCCTTCCTCCAAACCCTCTTGAAAAAATCTAATGAACCCTAGCTCCTCCTACTTCCAAATCGCCGAGCTTCCCTTCCCGACCAACCCTAGCTTCGTAACTCCCCTTCTCCATTACTTATTCTCCCAATCTTCGACATCTCTTCGAAGTCCTGAAATCCTAGAACCCTAGGTCCTCCAAATTGCTGCTCCTTTCGTCAGAATCCTTCATCCTTTCTCCAAATCCTTTTCAATCCATGACGAAACCCTAGCTCCGGCCTTCCTCCAAATCCCCTTCAACGCTCCCGAAACCCTATCTCCTCCTTCCTCCACCTTCTCTAGAAAATATGACGCCCCTCCCGAAGCCTTTGATGACATTTACTAACTGCAGACTTCTCCACCCCAAATCTGGAGCTAGGGTTTCGTCGTGGATTGAAGGGGATTTGGAGAAAGGATGAGAGATTCCGACGAAAGGATGAGCGATTCGGAGGAGCTAGGGTTCTATGGTTTCGGGAGCTTTGAAGAGATGTCAAAGATTGGGAGAATAAGTGAGGGGGAGGGGAGCTACGGAGCTAGGGTTGGTCGGGAAAGGGAGCTCAGCGATTTGGAAGTTGGAGGAGTTATGGTTCATCAGATTGTTTGAAGAGATTTGAAGGAAGGAGGAGCTTCCAGAAGAGAGGAAGAGTAACTGAGAGAGAAGATATGGGGGGGGGGGTGCTAAGTGAGAAGAGCGGGAGCAACTACAGCCTTCGGATCTTGATCTTGATCGAATTTTTGATCGGATGGCCTGCGGATTAGTTCGCAACCTCGTTTGCGCTTCCCCCACTTGATTTTACATATTTAGACTAATGTAGACGTTTAGATCAATGTGAACGGTTTGGATCATCCATATGATGGCTAGAAGGGTGAGTGCTCACGGAAAGGAGTGCTCAATGGAAGATTTTACTATATATATATACATATAATAAAACACAAAAAAGCTATCAAGTGGATCTCCTTCAATCCCCCCAAAATCAAAGCCCAGATCTAACCTCACAAAACACATTTCTCCCCAAAAGTTTCCACCCAAAACTCAAATTCAAATCCCCCCACCCAAAACAACTCCTCTATTTATTTAATTATTTCTCTCTCTCTCTCTCTCTCTCTCTCTCTCTCTCTCTCTCTCTCTCTCTCTCTCTCTCTCTTCTATTCAAAAAAATTAAGAAAATAAAAAATTTTAAAATTTTTAAAAATCAAAAAAATTTAAAAACAAAAAAAATTTAAAGTTTAAAAACTTTAAAAATTATTTTAAAAAAATAAAAATATATCAAAAACTTATTTTAAAAAATTTTAAAAATTTTAAATTTTTTTTTTAAAATATTTTTTTTAAAAATATTTAAAAATTTTAAAAAAGTTAAATTTAAAAAAGAATGGAGAGAGGGGTGAGAAGAGAGACTGCCTTCTTCCCTAGGGAACCGAGCAAACCATATGCTCAGGTTCTTCGACTTCCACCACCTACCCGTCATCAATACAACCTCCAATGGCCTCTTCGAACCCCACGTCATCCACTTTTCTCCTCGAAACCCCCCCCCCATCCTGTCACGCCACACCCCATTCACACTCCCGCCCAGCACCCCAAACCCTCATTTCAACCCAAAACCTCTTCCCTTTACCCAAAAATCCCTCCTTTTCACCCTAACAAACGCCGTTCAAAGAAGATGGAGAGCCGCTGCTTCAAGTGCGGGGAGGGCGACCATGTCACATCTCAATGTCGGAGGCTTGGCATCCACTGTTTCAACTGCAAGCAGTTTGGCCATAAGGTCCGAGACTGCCCCGTTCACAACAGGATCGCCAAGTTGGAGGTGGATCTCCCGCATAACAACGCCATCTCGCAAGCCCTTCTAGCGCTTCATGCAAGCACCTTCCTCCACCTTATAAACCCACGATGCATCCCTCTTACCAAGGACTTGGAGAGCGCCTTCAATTTTTCCTGGGGGCGGCACGGGAGCTGGTGGACCTTGCAGAGGGTTTGTGATGGCGTGTACCACGTTCAGTTTCCGACGGCGATAGAAGCAGAGAGTGCCATTGCAGAAGGGGTCTTCAAATTTTCTGGCTTTAATGCCACATTCTCCCCTTGGTCAATGGACTATGGTGCCAGGCTACACCCTAAGCCATGCTTCATTTGGATCAACCTGCCACTACTACCCTTCCATTACTGGAATCAGGAATCCCTCGAACATCTTATCTCCCCGTTCGGCAAACTCATCACCCTCAGCAAAGAGATGCAAGAGAAGAGGTCCAGGGACCAAGCACTGGTCCTCATTGAGGTGGAGGACCTGACACAAATTCCTAAGACCCTCTCCATCATGTATACTACCCCCTGGAGCTATGTGAAGCATGTGCATGAAGTGCCAATTCTGCTACTTGGCAAGCCAATTCTGGTGGAAGATGTTAAATCGGGCAAGGTGCAACTATTCGCGACTGCAAAATCTTCTGAGGAGGCCGGAAGCACGAGTTTTTGGAGTCCAAAGGTGCCGGAGGGCCCCACTGACGCTGGCAATGATGACATTCTTGGCAGGGCTGAAATTCCAGTGGCCAGCGAACCAAACCCCGGTGATTTTGGGGGGGGGGGGGGGGGGGTGAGGTTCCAATGGTTGCGAAATCTCTGCAAGGAGATGGTAAATTTGAAAAGTTTCTAAATATTTCAAATTTGGTGGATTCGAGCTTTAATGAAGGGATCATTCCAAATCCGGCGGTTGCGAAATCTCAGGAGGCCCCAGCACCAATTTTGAATCCTGCCAAGGTGGCATCCCCTATTGTTCAAATCTTAGATTCCTCACATAGTAGCAATCAAGCACCCCCTCTTGGCCCTACCAAATCTCCTTTTGTCCCCACTGTTTCAACCGAAGAAGAATCCCAAGAAGAAGTGCATGAAATGTACTGGAAGGGTAAGCTTGTCACCTTCCCCATGTCTCTGTTTGTCAAAATCCAACCAGCTATTGGAGGAGCACTTAAGGAATCTGTCCAAGAATACCTCAGTCGGTTAAATGCCGCAGCAAAGGTTGTGTTCACAGCAGGCGCAAGTAATGCCAGGGGTGGTGAATGCTTCCGTACTCGCTCTCTCTTAAGAAGGCCAATTCCAAAAGCTGCCGGTTCTCTTCTTTCAGCTCCTCCAGGCTTCGACGAGGGTCCATCCAAGAGGTTAAAGAGATCAAGGTCGGCAGGCAAGATGAAGAGTATGAGGCCTTTCATGAAGCACCTTTCTACCACCATTAAGAAGAAGACCTCAGGTACCTCTTCTTCGGTTGATTCGGTTACAAATGCTCATCTCAACCCATTTGAATTGATTTCCAATGAGGATATTTTAGATGTAGCTGAGTCTATTGGAGTGGAGGCTAAAGGGCCACGCTCGGTGCACATTATCAAGGGGCAACGGAAGGATTTAGTTGATCATTTCGATCAACTAGACCGTTCTATATAACTGCACAGGCTCACTGATCTTTGGGATTGTTCATGTTTATTTTTGTTATTTGCAATTTGTTGCACTCTTTTCTTAATGAAGATGTCCAGTTGGAATGTGAGAGGGTTGGGCAACCCTGACAAATGCTTGCTTATAAAGGAAGGCATCCGCAGTTGCTCCCTTGCTGTCATCTGCCTTCAAGAAACCAAGCTAATTAACCCTGGGCCTCGTAAGCTCTCTTCGATTGGAGGCAGCCTGATCACAAATTGGATTCAGCTAGCTTCCCTCCATAGCTTTGGCGGCGTTCTACTAGGATGGAATGATAAGCTCTTGGAATGCACGTACTCTGTTATCGACATTTTTTCAATCTCTGCCTCTTTCAAACACCGACAGTCTGATGAATCCTGGTCAATCACATATGCACCCTTTGATCAGGAAGATCGAGCGCACTGTTTTTATGAGATTAAGCAAAGAAGAAGCCAGCTGCATGATGCATGGGTTCTGTGCGGAGACTTCAACGTGACTATCTCGGACACGGAGAGGTCCAGGGGTAGAGGCTCCACAAGGGACATGAGATTCTTTCGAGAATTCATCCATGATCTTGCCCTCATCGACCTACCACTCTCTGGCAGGAAGTACACCTGGTCCAAACTGAGATCTTCCCCCGCTATGGCCAGGCTGGATAGATTCCTTATCACATCAGCTTGGGACCTGTGTTTCCCTAGTTGCATTCAGTACTCCCTACCCCGTTATTCATCTGATCATTGTCCTATTATTTTGGACACCCAGATCGTTTCAAGACAGGCACATTACTTCATGTTTGAGAAAGCCTGGCTTGCAAACTCCTCATTTATTCCTGAGGTTCAAGAGTTGTGGAAAAACTTCTCATGTGATGACAGCCCGGTAGACATTTTTGCATGCAAGTTGAAGCTTCTTAGGAGGCGCATTCGAAGGTGGAGGAATGATACTTTTGGCCACATCCCAACCAAAAAGAAGCAACTTCATGACAAACTCCTCAAGTTGGAGATTGAAGCAGAGCAGCTTGATACGCCACCAGACTCCCTCAAGGCTACTCAACAAGAGCTCCAGGACCTCGTCAAAGCCGAAGTAGTGTATTGGAGGCAGAGATCAAGAGTGCAATGGATCAAAGAGGGGGATGCCAACTCCAAATTCTTCCACTCAATTGCCAACGGTAGAAGAAGGAGGAATTTCATTCATAGCCTCAGTATTGGTAACACTCTAACAACCTCTCCCTCTACTATTAGATCAACTTTCGAAAATCACTTTCAAGAGATTTGTGGTACTGCTATGCCATCTGATTTTTGTATTGACTGGCAATCCCTCTATCCTCCAAATGGAGTCAATCTGACGCACCTAGACAATCCATTCACTATCGAGGAATTTAAAAAGACAGCGTTTGATATGAGCAGCGACAAGGCGCCGAGTCCTGATGGTTTCTCTATGTGCTTCTACTATACTTTCTGGGACACAATCAAGGAAGATCTATGTGCTATGTTGCAATCTGTGCAGAGGGGAGATGCGGATCTTGAAAGAATGAATTATTCGAGCATTATTCTTATCCCAAAATGTGACGGAGCCAGCTATGTAACAGACTTCAGGCCAATTAGCCTGCTTAATTGTTCATTCAAAATCTTCACCAAAATCCTCGCCAACAGACTCAGCCCAGTCCTTCACTCCCTAGTGTCATCTTCTCAAAGTGCTTTTCTCAAAGCGCTTTTCTTAAAGGCAAATCAACGGTAGACTGTTTTATGGTGGCCCACGAAGCTATAAACCTCTGCAGCCGAAGAAGATCAGATGTTCAAGATTGACTTTACCAAAGATTTTGATACTGTCAGTTGGGAATTTCTAGACCAACTTCTTTTCGCTAGAGGTTTTAGTCCGGCTTGGTGCAGATGGATTCATATGATCTTTAGAACAGCAAAGTCTTCTGTCATCATGAATGGTGAGGGGGGGAAACATATCAACTCTAAGAGAGGTCTCAAGCAAGGAGATCCTCTTTCGCCGTTGCTTTTTATCTTAGTGGTTGATGTGCTAGCCCAGATGCTCTTCAATGGTAGAAGAAATGGGATTTTCTCTCAACTTCCTATCAGAGGAGCACTAGCAAACCTGTCCGTCCTTCAATTTACGGATGATAATCTCATCTTTTGTCGTGGTGAAGAGCAGGAGATACTCAATCTCAAGGTGACTCTGAAACTTTTTTCCAATGTCTCTGGCCTAGACATTAACTTCAAGAAGTTCTTAGTCATTTAATTTGGTAAATCAAAAGCCAAGCTTCATGCCTTCGCAACTATCCTGGAGGGAAAAGAAGACTGTCTACCTTTCAGCTACCTGGGTATGCCATTATCCAAGGGTAAGCTTAGCAAACGAAGTTAGCAACCCCTAATCCTAAAGATTGAGAGAAGACTATCGGTGTGGAAGGGCAGAATGCTTTCAAGAGGGGGAAGGTTGGTGCTCATTAATGCGGTCCTTAGTGCCTGACCAGTTTATTTTGCATCATTCTTTAGACTTTCCCTCTGGATGATAAAGCGAATTGATCAAATTTGGAGTAGATTCTTTTGGAGTGGCTCAGATAAGGACGCAAGAGGAGTGGCTAGCAAGAGCTGGAAGGCCATCTGCCAACCAAAGGAGCAAGGTGGTTTGGGTGTTCTAGACTTGAAAGTCTTCAATGAAGCACTATTGTTGAAGTGGTGGTGGAACTTTTTCTCCACAGACTCATTAGCTAGCCCAACTCTAAAGAGTCTATACTACAGAAGTTCTACAAACAATCTAACTTGCCAACCAACGGCATCTAGCTTCTGGAAAGGAATTTACTCCCTCAAAGAGCAATTCCTGATCAATGTTCACTAGCAGTTAGGCAATGGCAAACACATCAAATTTTGGACGTCACGTTGGCTCCATGGCAACAACATCGTCGCCCTCTTTCCCTCTCTTGCTTCTGCAGCTTGGAACCCGCAAGTTAAGGTTCTCTCCCAAGGTTCTTGGCTCAATGGTGTATGGCATTGACAACCGCAACTAAACTGCATCTCAACACCGCAACTCTGAAAAGAAAAACAGACGCTCATGGCCCTGCTAACTGAACACCAACCCCCCACCGCCCCTGATCAACCTTCTTTGCATCTTACAGCAATAGGGGCCTTCACCGTCAAATCTGCCTACAACTTCTTCGTCACCTCTAGACTGCGCTCCCCCTACTATGTGGCAACGTGGTCCTCGACGGCTCCTCTGAAATGCAAGATCTTCCTCTGGCTATTGAGTTGGGGTAGACTCAATTCCAAAGATTTTCTCTGCTCTAAAGGTTGGCCAGAAGACACAACATACACAGCTTGTGCATGTCCTGTCGAAACTGCCTACCACATTTTCTTTGCACCATTTCGAAATGGAATTTCTTCACCACACTCTTCAATATACACTCACTGCCAAATGACCTGCATGAATGCTTTACCTCGTGGTGTTTTGGTACACAAGCACAAGGACACACCCTTACTATTTCAATTTGTTGGAGTATATGGCTTGATAGAAATGAGCGTGTTTTTTCTGCTAAATCAATCTCACGGCAACAAATCATTTCTAATGCACTATTTTGGTTTCGATCCTGGCTAGATGGAATGGATGGCATTAAGAAGAAGCAGGCGCTGATCCGGGAGATTAAGCAAGCGGATGCACAGGATATCTTGCTCAAGCAAGCACTAATGCGTATTGGCCAAGATGAGAGTGGAGAAGGAAGCTGTTCGGGCTGATGATACCGTAGTATTATCTTCTTTTGGAAAGCAATTTATATGCTATTTTTTGGGATGCAGTTATAAGTCCATCATTTCCTAATGCTGATACTGTGATTTTTTGGGGGATCGAGTGTTCGGCAGCTGTGCTGATCACACTGGGTCTAATTTTGTAATATGTACTGTTATAATTAGTCTTAATATAGCTTTTTGTGAGGTAGGGGATTACCCTACCTTTTACCAGTCGGGAAAAAAAAATAATTTTTTTTTATATTTTTTAATATTTTTCAAATTTTATATATTTTAAAAATTTTGTAAATTAAAAAAAATTAAGAAAAATTTAAAAAAATAAAAAAATAAAAAATTTGATAATTTAATAATTTAAAATTTTGAAAATTTTGAAAATTTGAAAATCTCAAAGCAAATCCAAATCCAATGTCGAACCCCAATCAAAAGGTCGACGCCGATATCTAATCTACTACTGATTCCATATCGATGACTCCCGTCCACCGAATCGAGCACGAATATCAAGCGACTCCCCTCCACCGAATCGAGAGCCTTTATATGCGATGCGACGACTCTAATTTCATCTCATTAATCGAATTCTCATTCTAATTTTTAATTTTTTGTGTGCTGGGGATTACTCAGTTTTTTGCTGACTCAAATTTTGTGTGTGCATGGGAATTAATTTTAGAGAGGTATGACTGTTTTATTTTTGGGTTTAAAAAATTTTAATTTGGTGATTTATTTGATGATTTTTTTATTGGTTTTGATTTAAGGTGTACGCAACTTAGAGATGGATTATTTGGTGGCCTCAATTTGGACTTCCAAACCATAGCAGGATAGGTAAGCTGGCTAGCAAACTAAAATAACTTGGCAAATATGCAACATTAATTTCTTTACTACAAGAGAAAATACTATCGTGAAGTGTTCCCTTCACTGGTTATTAGAAACCATAGATAACATAACATATAAGAACTTTTAGTGTATGTTTCGATATAGAATTGGGATGACTGGAGTTTACCAGTGAAAAGTGCAAACTCTCCACTCAAGAAAGACAGCTAAAGTAAATTTGTTATTTATTCATTTTGATTTTTTTTATACAGGTGCAATGGGGAGACAAAGTGGAGATAAAAGAAATGATTAGCTTGGATTAGAGTTTTGAGAACTTCATGTATTTCATTTTGGTTGAAATAATAATAAGAGGTATTTCAATTGCAAACTGAGTCTCAGACAAATAAATGTTTAGATTATTGGTATTGTAGATACCTTCATACATGCACTTGCATTACCATTGTATTTAGACATGCTCATAGTGGTTATGGGATTAGAATAAGCTCGATAAAACCTATATGATAATGTCCTTGCATAACTATTACAAGCATCTAAAAGTGATGCTGAAGTTAAAAAAAACTCTATACAGTGTTTCTAACAAACAATATACATTCAAGGTAAGTTTAAGCTAATGATCAAGAAGGTAATGGTTGAGCTTAAAGGTAGATATATTGCTTTCTCATATAATATGTTTGCTATTTCAATTAATTTGCTGGACCTCTAAAACTATTTTATATAATCAAACCAGGTGCACTGTTCCGAAGACGTGCCATAGGCACGTGTCAATGGGCAAACCTAGTATATATAATAAAACAAAAAGAAAGCCATCAAGTAGCTCTCCTTCATTATTAAGGAAATCAATGGTCCAGATCTAAGCTCCGAAAACACATTTTCCCTCTCAAAAGTTTCCCCCCAAAACTCAAATACAAATCCGCCCAAAACAACTCCTTTATTAATTTTATTATTTTTCTCTCCCTCTCTCTCATTCTCTCTCTATTTACTCAGAAATTTAGATTTTCAGATTTCAGGTTTATGAATTTTCAGATTTTTTATGTTTTTTTATTGCTCATGTTACATTAAAAATCGCAAATATATCCTCAATAGTTAAATTTCATCCTTTTCCACCCTCAAAGTTCTAAGTAGTTGGATTTCATACCCCCATTTATAATTATTTTTCAACATATAATAATGGAAATATAGACTTTTATTTACAACTAATTATTGTCATACTATTCAAATTTGAGCTACATAATTGTTGTTTTACTATTTACAAGGCTTTTCATATGATGTATTGTTCCGAAGACATGCCGTAGGCACGTGTCCACGGGCAAATCTAGTATATATATATATTGATCATGTGTGAACTAGTTTGCACGGATCATGTGCGAACTCGCAGTGCACAGATCATGATCATTCAAGATCGGACGACTAAGCGGCGAGTTCGCACGTGATTCGTGCAAACTGGTTCACACACACACACACACACACACACACACACACACACACACACACACACACACACAGGGGAAGCTTCGGTTGTGCACTAGCATTCATATCGACGATCTGAACCGTTCACATTGATCTACACATCTAAATTAATCTAAATATATAAAACAAATCATTTAAAATTCATTTACCCATCTATTGAAGTGTTACAAAATTGTATGGCTGAAAATCATTGTTTTTTATAGTCACATGATGGATGGGCAAATGAATTTCAGATGATTTGATTTTATATATTTAGACTAATTTAGATGTGTAGATCAATGTGAACGGTTCGGATCGTCGATATGAACGCCCGAAGGCCTAGTGCACACGCCACTAGAGGAGTGCACAACCGACGCTTTCCCTATATATATATATATATATATATATATATATATATATATATATATATATATATATATATATATATATATATATATATATATCCCTTTCCGTTGTGCACTAACCTCTGTGTGTACTCGACTTTTAAATAAGTAAAATCAAGTCATTTGAAATTCATTTGAAAGTCATTTGAAATTCGTCACCATCGCCCCATCGCGACGATCCCCTTCCCTATCATCCTCCCTTCCCCGTCACGCGCCCAGTCCTCGTCGCCCCTATCGGTGGTGGTTGGGGATGGAGCCCCAAACCCGACGGGGAGATCACGACGTCGTCGAGCCAACACACCTGTCTTCGACCTCGGGGATGAAGACGACTCTAATCGTCGTGCTCCGGAGCTGCCCCTTCGTCTCCGGATCTGAGCTCCAGTACGAGGCGCACTGCCGACATTGTCGGAGCCACCGCATTGACAGCCCTTTCTTCAGTAAAGGGTGATCTTCGAAGAAGCCCCTTTCGATGCTGCTCCTTCACTGTCATCCTTCCCCCTCGGCACTTCCACTCTTGGGGCCCCTTCTTCGCTGTCTTCTGTCTGAGTATGAAGGGGTTTAACGGGATTACTATTCCAATACATGGGGCAATTTCCTAAAAGAAATGTCTCTTCGTGATGTTCGTTTGTATCCGAACTCAATACATGGGAAGGCCCAGCAAACAAATTTGGGTTATTTGTTGATTTTAGATGTGGATCAGATGGTTTGCAGCTTTCACAGGCACAACGGGGCTACCCACTCATGGAGATCCTTATTCAGGGTTGGAGTCGTCTACAACAGAGCTTCAAGGGCATTTCATCAGGGGAAGCCGATGTGGATTTCGAGGGTTGGTAGTGCGTGCCAAGAAGTCGGGGTTTGCTTCTCTCTCTACGTTGTATGTAATGAAGAGAGAGTAAGTGATGATTGCAGTGTCGGAGTGAGAGACGGCAGCAGTATTATTAGTGAGGTATTATTAATGGGGGGGGGGGGGGGGGTTGGAGGAGTTGTCTGAGTTAGGTTTGACCCGGTGTGAAGAATGAGGTGTAGCACGGTTGTGGGGCTAGGGCCCGAATACGGGGTCCCCCATGAGATGTGCTCACTCGTTACTGCACAGGTGGGGCTTGGGCCCGCAGAAGGGGTCCCCCCATGAGGTGCTCAGAGGGGATATGTAGAGTTGGAGATGTTTGTGTTTTTAGTCGGCATTATGGGGTCACACCTTGAATTCAACCTCCTATAATCCACTGCCACAGGCTTTGCAACAGCACTGCCACTACGTCCTCATCAATGACCCTGAAATCTACAACATCCACTACCCAAAGGGGTGAGAGGTGAAGGTGATTCTTCAGATTGGTTGTGATTTGGTTCAGGTTTTACGTAAGAGAGAGTGTGAGAGAGTGAGAAAGTGAAGATGTTGCTTCTCACTACTCTATGCAGGTGTCTGTTTGTGTTTGTGAGAAATCACTTGAGGGAGTATAACCATGAGAGAGGTGAGTACCCTCTTTATGGCTCTCTTTGACTGTGTCTGTGGTTAGGGTGAGTGAGAGTTTTGCTTGGTGAGAAATTACTTGTGAGAGATAAAGCGTGAGAGAGGTGAAGGTATCCTCTCCACGGCTCTCCTTTGGTTGTGACTTCGACTAGGCAGAATGTGAGTATGTTGGTGAGGGTGTGGGAGGTGGGGAGGAGAAGGATGGGAGCGGCGAATATCTAAATCCCGCGTGATTCGCTTCAGGTGGGTGTGCACGTCCCGTGGAGGCGGTGCATGAAGCTTACGTGACGTACATACAATTAGTTGGTCCTCGCTTCGTGACTGGGCCGAAGATGGGGTCCAGTACATTATTGGTGGAGGTCGGGAATAAGTTGTGGTAAGTTCGACCGAGTTTTAGTTTTAGGTTTTTTGGCCCACTCTCTAAGGGTGGTAGAGTGAGCCCCGATTGTATGTACTGGTTATATTACTTCATATTTTGTATTCTTTTCTGTAAATTTTAATTTGACCCAGTGCTCTCGGTTTATTTGGTTAATTTCTTATTAATGAAACAAGGTGGCCATATTCCACATTTTTCTTAAAAAAAACACTTCAATGAATAGACAAATGAATTTTAAATGACTTGATTTTACATATTTAGATTAATTTGGATGTGTAGTACACGGTTTGGATTTTCGATACGAAGGCCCGAAGACCGAGTGTACACGGAGTGCACACCATGACTAGTGCACAACAGAAGGGGACAACTATGTTATTTTTAAAGAATTGTTCGCATGCTTATTGGTTTCTTCTAGAAATGTCTCTACATTTTCTATAGGAAGGTGTAGTACCCCGTATTTTTAAATATTATTTTAAATATTTATAAATTAATTAAAATGACTTTTTGGAGATTTAATAAATATTTTCTGAAGATTCATCTTTTTACACGTGCAAAACACGTGCAAATATTTTCTTGAAAAGTTCAAAAGCAAAAATTATTTTATGGAAAATAATTATTTATTATTTGGAATTATTTGTATTTTTTTTGGATTTTTTTGATATTTATTGGACCTATTTGCAAATATTACGAAAAGAATGATCTTTTTGCAAAATTGTCATTTTGAGGGATGAAAGTGCAAAACTATTTTTCTGGACTTTTCAAACAGTGCCGGCTGGAAATAAAGTGTTTATTTTTTTAAAATCCCAATTAAATTGGTTTTATCAAGTTTCCAAGTATATGGATCTATTTATGTAAAGATATATTTTAAAAGGATTATTTTGCAAATGTGTTCAAAACCCTAATTCTTCTAATTCCGACCTATTTAAAAGGTGGAGTGTAGCTGTCTTTCGCTGTACAACACAAGGTTTTATTATTTTTTACTTTCTTGGAGATTCAAAGAGGAGATCTTGGATTCTTTGCAAAGGAGGGATTCTTCGTCTTACTTTGTTATATTCGTTTGATCTCTCCAACGAGGTGAGTGATGTAAATTGTTTTGTTGTTTTGTTTTATATATGTGGTATGTGGTGTTTCATCTATTGGAAAGCATGCTAGGGTTTGGTATGAATATATATGATGGATGATAAAAATTGGATCTTTGAGAAGAACCCTAGTTGTTGTGAGTAGAGATGCATGTAGATGATTTTAGATTATTGGAGAACCTAATATAAATTGAGAGTAGGCTAATTCTTTGGATTATTACTGATTCGATTGAGTATGGTGAAAGTTGTGCATTAATTGATTAAAGAAGGAATTTTGGACTATTGGTGAGTTGGATGAAAGCAACTTAGCCATGTTAATGATAAATTTGTTTATGAGTCAACTAAGTCAACTATTGAGAATAGTTGAGATTGAGTTTGAGGAATTTTGAGAATGAGTAATGGATTAAAAGACCATGTCTTGAGGATTTGAGTTGTGATGACTAAATTTGGGGATTTATACATTTGGATTAAATTTGGGGATTGGTGATTTTGTGAAAGATTTCATTTGAATTTGGATTTACTCAAATACTAAGTTTTTAAATCTGAATATTTTGTTATTTTAGTTTATGGATTTGTGAAGTTCTTTTGGTGCACAAGTATGCACAAACATTTTTCATAAATATCGTATTTTTGTTGTTTAAGAAGAAATTGAGTTTTATGCGTTTTCGAAGGATTTGACTATATCTCAACTTATTTTGGTATTGATATATTTTGGAATATAAAACAGAGTTATTTTGATGTGTGATTGATTCTTAAAAACTCTAATTTTGATATACACACACATTCATGTTTTTATTTTGAAGAAGTTCATCAAAAAGCTATTTTATCAATTCAAGTGGTTTTTTATTGGTTTTTATGGATCTTTGTATATCCTATAAGTTGTATTTGATCATATCAGAAATATACTTTTTATAGATTTCATTTTTGTAAAGTAAATCTTCGTATCGGTTGAAATATGTACAACCCAAACTGCAATCTGTAGGTGTGACAGTCGACTGGTATGTTTCGACAGTCACCGTCGCTACCTGGCTGCTCTGTTTTTTTCTCGTTTCTTGAAATCTCGTGCGAAATAGTCGACTGAACCATTTCTCCAGTCGACTGTCTCTGCTCTGTTTTTGATATTTTCTCGAGGTTTTGAATTTTTGCTCTGGACAGTCGACTGGTGACTTTTACAGTCGATCGTCAACACTTAGAATTATTTTTTTTTAAATGTTGGATTTTCGCTCTGGACAGTCGACCGACTCTGGTTTGCAGTCGACTGCTACTAATGTTTCTTGAGTTTTCCAGATGTTCTTTAAATGATTGATTCTTTAAATGTTTTCGGATCTATAACTTACTATTCTAAATATTATTCTTTCTACAGAACATATGTTTTCAAGATATTTTATTATTGGATTTGGATTCTGAAATTTAATTTATAAAGATTTGGGCTTTGTTGATTGGAGAGGTTTCTCCCTATGATCGTTTTGACGATGGATTTGTGAATTTTGGTCTTGTTGAGATCTCTAGGAGTTGAGTGGGACTCCTGTGAACCGGTAGTTGAGATTTGTTGAGTTAGACCTGGGGGGTCTTGGTTTAGTTATTGTTGAGTATTTAAGTCCGGCAGGATACACTGACTCTAGAGATGGAAATTTTGTGTTTTAATAATAACCAACTTAAGAACAGGCACTAGTGGGGATGTAATGGAACTTGGGAAACGTAAGTATAGGCTCATGGTTTTGTTAGTCCAACAGATGCGTTCCAGGACAGTTTGTTGTTATGTCTCGAGAGGACATTTGTGTGTTCACGTGTCGAGGGTCTGCAGGCCTATTCACGGAGCATGCAGGGTACATTCGCGTGTCGAGGGTCGGCAGGCCTATTCACGGAATGTACCTGGTGTATCTGCACGCCGAGGGCCTTGCAAGCCTATTCGTGGGGTACACGGGTTTGGGAGATGATTCTTCGGTTGTTTTTGAGCTATCTTACATGATGCTTGCGCGTCGAGGGCGTGGTGCCTATTTGCGGAGTATTCTGGATCATTTTTTCCATCACTGTAGTAGGATTAGTTGCATAACGAGGGGTTATCCCTATAAAGTGGAGATAGTTAAGTGCTTGCACCGGACCTATGTACTATGGAATGCATAGAATCCGACAAGTACGCATTAGAGAGTCAGCATATAGAAATGTGTTTTCTTGACTTGGTTTGATGCTTGTGTTTTCCTGTTTTCCTACACCTGACACTTAGTCTAGATTCACTTGATGTTTTCATGTATTACTATTTTCTATCTTATATTCCTTGATGTTTCCATGCGTTGCTTAATGGTATTTCTCATTTCGTTTATTCTTGCGATTAATACATGTTGTTGATGACTCCATGCTTAATATTTTATTTATGTTGTTTTGTTTTTATGTCACTCACACCGTTATGGCTGACCCCTTTAGTTTTGGGGTTATCTCTAGCCTCATGTTTTACAGGTTGTTGTTGCTTAGAGCTTGGGTTTGGATGCTTGAGATAATTTGATGCAATAGAGCTTTTATGCAAATTTTGTAAAAGAAGTGTTGTAAAAAGAAAGTTTGTAATTCAAGGTGTTTATTATTTCCGCTGTGTTTTGTAAATGATTATTGTAATAAAAGTTGAAATAAAAATTATCTGTGTTTTTGGACTGTGTTTAATATTACATTGAAGTTGATGCTGGGAATTGTGCCACGTATTTCTAAGATATCATATTGGAAATTCGGGGCGCTACAGAAGGTGCCAGCTATGACCAGTTATTTGTTCTCAACCTTGGGTAAGTTGTTCTTCCCTCACTCCTCACCTTCCTTTGTCCCAGCTTGTAGCTTTCCATCTCTTCTATAACTCCCTCACCCTCCTCCCAGAACTCCGTAATGCCCATTTCCATAAAAGCCAATTCCAGAAAAACACTGCCATTGCTTGGGGCCTCTAAAGAGAATCTAAGATCACAACCTATGGCGTTCGACAAAGCGAAAAACCAACCAGTGAGAGTGCAAAATGGGAGAGATTTTTTTTATTTTATCACAACCTAAACTATACCCATGTTTCACTAATTTGTAGACAATCATACCCATATCTCTTTTTTGCAGTTTAGTATACTATACATGTAAAGTTTTTTTTGATGAAATGGATAGAGTCTTACGACTCCAGCCAGACAATCTATAATATAAATCGAAAGTAGTACAATAAGGATTTACAAGACGTAAAACCAATCGATACAGAACAAGGAGCAGCGAATCACAGAAGGATGAAAAAAGTAAAGCAATAAGAGACAATCGCTACAAAAACACAGTAGCTAGCAAAACAAAACTGCAAGCGAGCTAAAAGACGGAGACTCCAGACGCGAGAGAAGGGACGCTCTATCGCTCGCGTCCCCCCTGCAATGGAGAGACCAAAAACAGCAGAGGACACGCCCTGATGACACCCTGAGGCTAGCTCCGTCCATCATGAAATACAATCGGTAGGCAGTCAGCGATGATCGTAGCGCGAAACTAGCGCTACCCACTGAGAGCAAAAGCAGATAGGATCGAAGCCAGGCATTCGCAGATAGGCGTCAAGGGCAAGGGAACAAAGGTTCCCGATGCCAGGAGGGAAACAAGAAGCCTGACCAAGGCCAAACAACAATAATAGGTACAACCCCTGATGAAACACCAATTCCCTAAACCAACCAAAGCCGCACCATGGCGGTAGAGGTGGAAATATATGAAGGGAGGCATCCATATAACAGAAAAAGTGGATGGAAAAAACATAGGGCACCACAAACCAAATATAAGGTGCACTGAATCAAGTTCCTCCATGCTCGGCCAATTGGGAAGCCGAGCGCCAAAGAGGCCTCCACTCTCACAATGCATAATGTGCCATGAATCAGTCGAAAAGCACTCAGAAGAAAGCCAAAAGACAAGTAGAAAAGAGCTCCATTAGAGTGAACAATATAAGCATGCTACCAGCGCAAACAAACACCAATCACAGTCAGAGGGGAAGGGTGGAAACGCCAACCCAAGAGCACCCCCGGGTACAACAGAAGAAGAAAAAAACTCATACCAAAAAAATCTCCTGCTTATAAACAAGATAGGAATACAAAATCATCACAGTAAGAAGACCTGTGATCAAAGGTACAAAAAGAAGAAAGAAAACTTCCACTGGGTTACAAACACGGGATAAAACAAGCAAGTCAAGAGGAGCACATTGATAGCAGCAACCAAAAGGAACAAAGCCAGTAACTTCTTCAACCCTGCGGAAAAAAAAGTCAGAGGCTATAAATAATCACAGCAACAAAGAATTTTTTTTAATGAATAGAAACATAGAAAATTATAAAGCATTAAGGTTACGGAGGCAAAGTAAAGAGTCATCTATTCTACGACTGGAAAGAGAATCTCTAGCTTTGGTTTTTAATGTCGAAGACCAGAAATTAAAAAGAAATAAAAAATCTTCAATAATAAGAGAGATTGGGGAAGTGTAGTGCTTGAATAACCTCTTATTTCTTTCCAACCATGTGATCCAAATAATAATTTGAACTAATAGATTCCACGATCTGCTGAATCTTTTATTCGTGGGATGAAGAGACCAGCACCAGGATAACTTGGAGGGGATAGAATGGAATTCCCAGGCTAGCGTGCTAATTTTCCACAAGGGGCGAAAAAAATCGCATCCAACAAACAGGTGATCTACGTCTTCAAAACTATTGGAGCAAAGGGGGCACAACTGTCCCCACGCCAAATTCCTTTTGTTGAGAATTTCGACAGTGAGCAGCCTGTTGTTGATGGGGAGCCAAGTGAGGATTTTAACCTTCAGAGGGGCACAGGTATTCCAAATGAATTTAGCAAAAAGGGGAGAGGATGCCTCGAAAGTTAAGAAAGTTATAAAACGATTTAACAGTGAAGATCCCCGCCGAGTTCCAACGCCAAATAAAATCTTCTTTCGGGCGCCAAACAAAATGGTTAAGGGAAAAAAGGAGGTCGTTAAGATCAAAATTAAGGTGTGAAGGAAGATCGGTCGAAAAAGGGATGAACCAATGCCTTTGCGTATTAATAATGGTGAAAGAATCTGCCACCGTGGCAAGGGGATTGGAGGCCAGGCAGAAGAGTGCTGGGAAAGAGGAGGCGTGTTTGGTGTTACCAATCCAGAGATCGGACCAGAACTTGGTCTTGGATCCATCGAAACATTCATGGAAGATGCCGCATTGGAATGCTGCGGCCGCTTTCCATACCCCCTTCCAGAACGGGGAGGCGTTACGATGAATACAGGGAGGGAATTCCCACAGATGTCGATTGGAAAAGCAGTAAACCTTGATACTTTGGATCCAAGGTAAGTGATCAATTTTTAAAGATCTCCAAAGCCATTTACCCAATAATGCGATATTTTGATGTCTTAGGTTCAACACCCCTAGACCCCTGGCCGCTTTGGAAGAGCAGACCAATTTCCAGTTGCTAAGGTGCGAGCCTGGCTTAAGAATGGAGGATCCTGACCAGAAAAAATTACTTCTGATTTGGTCTATCCGCTTGATGACCCAAGAGGGGACATAATAGAACGACATCATATAAAGGGGGATAGATAAAAGGACCGAGTTAAGAAAGATTAATCTACCACCACGGGAGAGGAGTTTCACTGCCCAAACGTTAAGCCTGGATTCTACCTTATCCACCATGGGCAACCAGTCTGCTTTATGCAGTTTTCCCCATCGTAGGGGAATACCCAAATACGTAATGGGAAAAGATGCAATAGGACAGTTAAAGAAATTAGAGATCTCTTGCTGGTGATTGGGAGAGCCTCCAAGCCAGAGAACAGAAGATTTTTGAAAATTGATCGATAGTCCCGAAGCTAATTCAAAACAGTATAACAGAAGTTTTAGGTTACAGAGTGAATGAGAATTCGGTTTGGCGAAGATGATAGTATCATTAGCATATTGCAGATTAAGAACACCATGAAAAAGGCGTGAGTCACCTAGGCCTTCAATGACCTGGGCTTCCCATGCATTGCGAAGAAGTTTACTAAAAATATCTGCAACAAGGGAAAATAGAAGGGATGAAAGTGGAACTCCTTGGCGGAGGCCACCTTTAATTTTAAATTTGTGACATTCAGATCCATTGATAATGATTGAAAAAGTACCAGAGAAGAGACTGGATTTAATCCAAGCAATTCATTTGGGACCGAATCCCCTATTAATAAGAATTTCGAACAGGAAATCCCAGCTAACGTTATCGTAAGCCTTTTGGAAGTCGAGTTTGAGAAGGATACCTTCGGCGTTAGAGTAGTGACAATCAGAGATGATCTCTTGAGCCGAGGCAACGCTGTCAAGGATAAAACGGTCCTTAATGAAGCCCGATTGGGCAGGGTCAATGAGGGGAGATAAGACTGCGCTGAGCCTTGCGGAGAGAACTTTCATTATGATTTTGAAGGAGGTGTTGATCAGGCTAATAGGCCTAAAGTGTGCCACAGAGTGCGCTCCCACCATTTTGGGAATGAGCACAATGTGCACATAATTAATACGGTCGAAAGAAAAGGAACCCTGATGAAGTTCCGTAAACATACGGAAGAGATCGTCTTTGAGCCAATGCCAGAATTTTTGGAAAAAGAAGGCGGGGAATCCATCCGGTCTCGGTGCTGATTCACTTTAAGAGAAAACAACCGATTTAATCTCTTCCATGGAGAAAGGGGCCTCAAGAGAAGAGAGGTCCTGAGACTGAGCCCCATAAAGGTGGTTCCAATCAAGGGTAATAGAGCGCTGTTTGTACGAGCCAATAAGGTTTTTGTAGAAAGAAAGGAAAGCACGATGGATCACCTGATTGGAGCTAAGATCGACACCGTTGTCAATTATCGAAGAAATCCAATTGCAACGTTGCCTGTGCGATGCATAATTATGAAAGAAAGTGGTATTACCGTCCCCCTCCTTTAACCATTTAAATATGGCTCTTTGAGTCAATTTAATATGGTCCTGATGAAGGATGTCGGCGTAATCTCTCTTGCACAAGAACCGTTCAGAACGAAAGGAATCAGATAGGGGGCCCAACTCTTCCAGCTTATCGAAGGACTCGATGGAAGCTAGGAGAAAGTTTTTAAGGAAAACAGTGTTATTCTATCTTTTGTAATGCCAAATCTTACAACCAAATTTAATTGCGTGAAGTTTAAGGAGGATGCTACCCAGACCAGAAGAACCAGTAACTGACGTGAGGCATTCCACGATAAGATTGGCGAACAATTGGTCTTGTAACCAAAATTTTTCGAAACGAAATTTATGATGATGAGTGAAAGGGAAATTAGAGTGAAGGGCGATAGGAACGCGGTCGGAGGAGGGATAGGGTAAGGCTTTGGAGAAAGTGTTATGAAACTGGTTAATCCATTTTGGGAAACAACGAAATGGTCGAGTTTGGCCATCGTCGGGAATTGACGATGATTAGACCAGGTAAAAGATCTACCGTTAAGCGGAAGATCGGTCAACTGCAAAGCTTGGATGCAATCGTTAAAGCTGTTAATGGGATAATTGGAGGAAGACGGGGATGACCTTTCATAGGAGAACCTGGTGACATTAAAGTCCCCACAGAAAAAACAAAGGCCGTCAGTGTAATTGTGAAGCGAAAGGAATTCGTTCCAAAATAAACTGCGCCTATCTGAAAAGGAGGGACCATAAACCGAAATCACCGAGAGAGTGCAGCTGAAAACCGTCCAATGCAGTTGGACGATAAGGAAAAAGTTAAGACGTCAAATTGCGATAAGCGAAAAGACCGACTCTTTGAAGCCGAATAGGATACCTCCCCTAAATCCTATCGCGTCTAAGGAGATCCATTTAGAGATAATGGATCCGCCTATCGCGCGATAGATAGTCGAGGAAGGTGAATCGATCTTCGATTCTTGGATAGAAATAAGATCACAGTGGGAAGAAGCTATTAATTGGTAAATCACCCTTTGTTTAATGGGGCAATTGAGACCCCGGATGTTCCAAGAGATGCTAATCATTAAGAGTTAGATGCTCCCGAACTCTATAACGTTCTTTCTTCCTAATGGAATTAAGCAGTGGCGAATTAACAGAATTGACAAAAAATCCCATATCCTGGGCGAGTACGGCCATATCTTTATCTGACAATGAGTCAAACTGAAGATGGAAAATGGATCCTAGTAATTTTTTGTTCATGGTGGGAATGGGGTTGGCCAAGTTTGATGCCAGAAAGATCCATTGCTTGCGGCAAAGAGCCGATCGGAATCGCTGAGTTCACAATCGCTGTTTTTTAGCCTTAATGCGGGCGCTAGATCTAATGAGACGGTTAAGGGGCTTACAGGACAGAGACTGCTTAAAAGCAGAGCATCCTACCTCCTTAATAGGAGGGAAACGATGCGGGAAATCGACAGAGTCGATATACGAGAATAGTGGGTGAGAAGAGGAAGCTATCGAAGGGAGAGAATGCAAAAGTTCCACCCAAGACAGAGACACTGGCATTTGAAGGTCTGTGGAGCAACCTCTGGGTGTCGATTCACCCGAGCTTGCTCCAATCAAAACCGCCAGGCAAGGGGATAACCAAGCGAGTTTCGCAAATACGAGAACGGGGGAAAGAGAAGCCCGGAGAGAGTGAAAAGGAAAAATGCTAAAACTCAGAGAAATCACTTGCTGCCAGGCTTCGACATTAATAACATAGTGAAGTGAAAAAAAGGAGATAAGTTTGGGGTATACCTGTTTGAGAGAGTGCTCGAGATTGAGCTCCGATTCCTCATCTCCAAGCAAGTTGTCTTGATCAATCCAGTTCTCCTCTTTCGAGGATTGAGACTTCCTGAATTTAATGGAGGGAAGAGTCGGCGCCAACTCATAGAGGCTGGGAAAGTGTGCTTGCTTTTGAAATATATCCCAATCAGAGGCATAATGGGGATTGACTTCCCAAGAGGGCCATTGAGAAACCAGAGCTTGCATCTTGGGAGTGGGGGGAGATGAGGAAGAGGGAAGCACGGGGGGTACCTCTCCAAAGGAGCTGACTTAGGAGGTCCGGAGAGTGGGGGGAGAGGATGCAGGGCAGTCGAGGAGGAAGAGGGCGGAGCAGACACCTTCTCAACTTGGAGAGAAGCGATATCAGGATTGATCCAAACTAGGTTTGGCGCTTTGGAGGGTGAAATCTTCTTGCTGTTCGGGGAAGCTAATCTTTTGTTGGGAAGAGGAAACTTTTTCCTGGCTGGATCCTTTTGAACCCCTTTCAAATTGGCCGATTCCAGCTTAGACACTGAGGAAGAGCAAGGATGGAAGGGGGAGGATGAAGTTGCAGGCTTAAAGACTAGCTTCGGAGTACCAGAGGATGGCAGAGGTGAAGGGCCAGTAAGGCTAACCGAGTCGTGATATTGCACTAAGACCATGAAGGAAGATTTACCATCTGTCAAGTAGTAAACCTCGATACGGCCTTGGTGCTTAGAAACTCGAAACAGAGCCTCCACCTGCAGACACCCCGAGGCCAACATGGCAGAGGAGGAAATGTTTATAATCTCTCCGATGCATTTAGACATGTCACCAACCAGTCGCAACGACTCACAAAAAGGGGGAAGCCCTAAGAGCGTGACTTTGGTTGTTGAAGTGCTGAAAGCCTGCGTAGGAGGGCTGATCTGAACCCATTTTCAAATAGAAAGGGTGATAACCCCTATAGAGATGGATGAGTTTTCAATCAGTTCTTCAAGAATTTTGGGGGATGGACAGCGGATGACCACATCACCATTCGAACAGGTGTTGAGGACCCAATCCCATTCTTTAACATTGCATGAAATGCAGAGAAATTAGTTTAATGTGAAGAAGGGAATCGAACCTCTGCAAAATGAAATAGCGCCACAGGTATCAAAGAATTTCAACCTATTAGACAGTTTCATATTCGGGATGAAAACATGGGTAACGATCAGCTTGGGCAGGAGGTTTTATGGAGTAGTCAGAGCAGAAAGAGGAGGAGGATTGCTGTCAGAGAATCGGCTAGAGATAGGAGGAGGAGGAAGTAAAGGAGACTTAGAGGATAATTTTTGCTTCTTGGGTTTGAATGCCTGATCCTCCGCAAGCTTGCGTTGTAAGGAGGGGAAGTCGAGAGCAGCTAGAACCTCATGTTTTACAGGTTGTTGTTGCTTAGAGCTTGGGTTTGGATGCTTGAGATAATTTGATGCAATAGAGCTTTTATGCAAATTTTGTAAAAGAAGTGTTGTAAAAAGAAAGTTTGTAATTCAAGGTGTTTATTATTTCCGCTGTGTTTTGTAAATGATTATTGTAATAAAAGTTGAAATAAAAATTATCTGTGTTTTTGGACTGTGTTTAATATTACATTGAAGTTGATGATGGGAATTGTGCCACGTATTTCTAAGATATCATATTGGAAATTCGGGGCGCTACAGAAGGTGCCAGCTATGACCAGTTATTTGTTCTCAACCTTGGGTAAGTTGTTCTTCCCTCACTCCTCACCTTCCTCTGTCCCAGCTTGTAGCTTTCCATCTATTCCAGAACTCCCTCACCCTCCTCCCAGAACTCCGTAATGCCCATTTCCATAAAAGCCAATTCCAGAAAAGCACTGCCATTGCTTGGGGCCTCTAAAGAGAATCTAAGATCACAACCTATGGCGTTCGGCAAAGCGAAAAACCAACCAGTGGGAGTGCAAAATGGGAGAGATTTTTTTTATTTTATCACAACCTAAACTATACCCATGTTTCACTGATTTGTAGATAATCATACCCATTTATAACTGATGTTGTTATTCCAAATAATGGCATCAGTTATAATTTTTTTAAAAACTTTTTATTCATTCTCTCTGTTTCCAAACAACGGCAAGAGTTCATATTTATATATAACGGCATCAGTCATTCGAATGCCATTATTCAGGATAACGGTATTATTTATAAGTTTTTTTTACACTTAGAACTTTTTAAAGTTAGAAGATTCACACTTGTAAGAGAAATATACTGATGCCGTTATTCCAAATAACGGCATGAAAAAAAATGTAAAATAGATGCCGTTATTGGAAATAACGGCATGTAAATAACCTATGCCGTTATTTCCAATAACGGTTTATGCTGACGTGTCCTAAATAAGGACAGATCGCTAATTGTTTTGGAAAGTAGGGCAGAGCGCTAAATATTTTCAAAAAGTGGGGCAGTACGGCGAAATTTTCGGCAATCAATGACCTGGATCAAAGGCGGCAGAGATGTCACAATCAACAAAGTACAATGAGCCGGTCAACCCATGTGGAGCTAATGCTTTTAATTCAAATAGAGAGAATGAAGGAATTAATTTTTTTAATAGGACACTTTCCGAAAAAAAATGCAGAAAAAGAACAGTTATCCAAGTATTTGTGCTCATGGACTCAACAACTAAGCTCGCCGCACCCAACGGCGAGCTTAGTTGTTTCATCATTGCTATTGAAAAACAGCAGGTCCGTTTGTTTTGATATTCAGAATAGAGTATTCAGAATACTCTATTCTGAGTTGGCGTTTGTTTTAAGTGTTATTCAGAATTGATATTCAGAATACACATACCCCCTATTTTCCAAAACACCTCCTTTCCAAAACACCTCCTTTACTCTCTTTATTATTATTATTATTATTATTATTATTATTATATATATTATTATATTATTATTATTATTATTATTATTATTATTATTATTATTATTATTATATATATATATATATATTATTATTATATATTATTATTATTATTATTATTATTATTATTATTATTATTATTATTATTATTATTATTATTATTATTATTATTATTATTATTATTATATTATTATTATTATTATTATTATTATTATATATATATTATTAATATATATATTATTATTATTATTATTATTATTATATATATTATTATTATTATTATATATTATTATATATATTATTATTATTATTATTTATTATTATTATTATTATATATATATTATTATTATATATTATTATTATTATTATTATTATTATTATTATTATTATTATTATTATTATTATTATTATTATTATTATTATTATTATTATTATTATTATATATATTATTATTATTATTATTATTATTATTATTATTATTATTATTATTATTATTATTATTATATATTATTATATATTATTATATATATATATTATTATTATTATTTATTATTATATATATATATTATTATTATTATTTATTATTATTATTATTATATATATTATTATTATTATTATATATATTATTAATATTATTATATATTATTATTAATATTATTATTATTATTATTATTATTATTATTATTATTATTATTATATATATTATTATTATTATTATTATTATTATTATTATTATTATTATTATTATTATTATTATATATATTATTATTATTGTTATTATTATTATTATTATTATTATTATTATTATTATTATTATTATTATTATTATTATTATTATTATTATTATTATTATTATTTTATATATTATTATTATTATTATTATTATTATTATTATTATTATTATTATTATTATTATTATTATTATTATTATTATTATTATTATTATTATTATTATTATTATTATTATATATTATTATTATATATATTATTATTATTATTATTTAATATTATTATTATTATTATTTATTATTATTATTATTATATATATTATTATTTCTTTATGTATATTATTATTATTATTATATATATTATTAATATTATTATTATTATTATATATATATTATTATTATTATATATATTATTATTATTTATTATTATTATTATTATTATTATTATTATTATTATTATTATTATTATTATTATTATTATTATTATATATATATTATTATTATTATTATTATTATATATATATTATTATTATTATATATATTATTATTATTATTATTATTATTATTATTATTATTATTATTATTATTATTATTATTATTATTTCAAATTGATATTCAAAATTGTCAGAAATATAACAGAACAGCTTTTAAACTCTCTTTTTCAGAAAAACAGCTTTCAGGTAACTGTTTTCAGCTAGAAATATAACCGAAGAGCTTTTGAACACTCTTTTTCAGAAAAACAGCTTTCAGAATACAGTTTTCAGCTAGAAATATAACCGAACAGCTTTTAAACTCTCTTTTTCAGAAAAACAGCTTTCAGATAACTGTTTTCAGCTAGAAATATAACCGAACAGCTTTTAAACACTCATTTTCAGAAAAACAGCTTTCAGAATACAGTTTTCAGCTAGAAATATAACCGAACAGCTTTTAAACTCGCTTTTTCAGAAAAACAGCTTTCAGATAACAGTTTTCAGCTAGAAATATAACCGAACAGCTTTTAAACACTCATTTTCAGAAAAACAGCTTTCAGAATACAGTTTTCAGCTAGAAATATAACCGAACAGCTTTTAAACTCGCTTTTTCAGAAAAACAGCTTTCAGATAACAGTTTTCAGCTAGAAATATAACCGAACAGCTTCTAAACTCACTTTTTCAGATAAACAGCTTTCAGAATACAGTATTCAGAATACAATATAAACAAACAGCTTTTAAACTCATATTCAGAATAACTCTATTCAGAATACTCTATTCTGAATATCAAAACAAACGGACCCAGCGTGTTTGGTGCTATTTTTTAGTTCAAAATTTTCAAAGAAGGCTTGTTGTTCCCAACGACGAGGACATTTATACTAGATTCGCTGTTGGGAACATCGAGTTTAGTTCAAAATTTTCAAAGAAGACTTGCTGTTCCCAACAGTGAGGACATTTACACTAGAATCGCTGTTGGGAACGGCGATGATGTAGGAAATTTTACAGAGAGTGAAACATTATGTCAGACTTCGTGAATTTTCGAAAAAACCTCCATAGAATTTTTTTTGAATTAAACTCGCTATTCCTAAGCGAGTCTAGTGTAAATGTCCTTGCCGTGGGGAACAGCGAGTCTTCTTTAAAAATTTTGAACTAAAAATAGCACTAAACACGTTTCCCAATGGCGATGATGAAACAACTAAGCTCGTCATTGGGAACGGTGAGTTTAGTTGTTGAATTAATGAATATAAATACTTGGTCAACTATTACTTTTCTGCAAATATTTTTGAAAAGTGTCTTATAAAAAAAATTAATTCGAGAATGTGGTGTGCCATCTGCAGACATGACCCAAGAAGAAGGACGGTCAACACGATGAAGAGTTAGAAGAAGAAGAAAAAGATGACGGTCAGCACAATGAAGAGTTATATTGTGAGATGTCACCAGAGGGAGGGGGCATATTGGAAGGAGACATAGGAGAAGAAGAAGAGAGTAGTGATGGTGAATATATACAATGAGTATAGGGAGCAGGTGATGTGATGGAAATCTGAGGAGTGAGAAATCGATGAGGGAGGGTTATGAGGAGATGGAGATTGTTAAAGAGACATGGTTTTTGATGGAACAAAAACGAAGGGACTTGAAAATCAAATTGAAGGAGAACAGAGTAGGGCTAGAAGAAGAGGCCGGAGCCCAAACTTAGTATCGGATTCCAAGGATGGCGCTTCGCCTACTGCAGGTAACCATAGAACACCCATTTGATTAATTTGTAGCGACAATGTCTTGATTATTCTTTTGAGAAAATGTGGTGTTAATTTGGGGTATAATAGAAACGAGAATTCATACTATGTCGCCCTTATGCATGAGAGAGATTATAAGAGGGTGGAGGGATAGAGAAGTGCGTGTGTGCAGAGATCACCATACGTGTGCGTGGTACTTTTTGTTTACATGAAGATAGTGTTTTGGAATGTTGGGGTATGAAGAGTAGTGATAAAAGGGGTAAGAATGCAGAGACCCTTATGAATATCCAGTCTGATATCATTGGGCTTCAAGAAATGCACGAGTTTAGGTTGGATTCGTTCACTCAGTTGAGCAAGGGGAAGGTTTTAACTATACTCACTATTTTAGATGAGTATATAAGTGAGTTTTCTGTGTCGATAAGAGTTAAAAGAATGAAGGATGGATGGGAGCAAACTATATCTTCTGTTTACGATCCCAATATTGCAGATAAGAGGGGTGAGCTTTGGAGTGAGTTATGTTGTATGAGACTTTTATGGGATGGACTCTTGATCGTTGCTTGCGATTCAATATAACAAGGCTTGCCTCCAAAAATAAGGGTAGAGGTTCTAGCAATACAAGCCATGAGCGTTTGAAAGAGTTGATTGGTAAACTAGAACTTAGAGAAGTCCCTTTAGGAGATAGGAAGTTCACATGGTCTAATATATATACTTGACAATCCGACTATGGCCAAATTAAATAAAGTCCTTATTTCTCAAAATCAGAGAGTGAGTTCCCATTGGCTGTGGCATATACCTTTTCCAGATGCACGTCTGATCATGTTCCTATCATTGTGGATGAGGGATAAGAGTGGAAAACTGCATCCGAATTTTCTATTTTGAGAAAGCGCAGCTATTACTTTGTGAGATTAGGAATATTATCCAACGTTTGTGGGATAGTCCTGGGATAGAGGGGAATGTGATCGATATCTGGGTGGGTAAGATTAGATGACTAAGGAAACACCTTTAAAAATGGGTGAGAGAAAAATTCGGAGAGTTTCCGCAAAATGTCCAAAGACAGAGAGTTTGATTATCGAAGAGCTTGAGAAATGTGAAGAGAGAGATCTTATTAGCAACAAAAAAGAAATTCTTGAACAAGAGAGAGAGGTGAGTTAGATAGATTGGTTAATATGGATGAGTTATATTGGAAGCAGAGATGCAGAGATAATTGGGTGAAAGAGTGTGATAAGAATATGGTGTATTTCCATAAAATTGCTAATGCTCGTCACTGAAGGAACTTTATTACAGGATTACAGGTCGATGGAGAGTGTGTGACAAGAGTCAAGTTAGAGGATGCATTGAAGAATACTTTAAGGACATCATTCGTAAACCTAACGTAAAGATGTGAGCTTAGAGCATCCACAATGGTTTGCTAAATTGTCAATTTTGCCATATTTTGGCAAAAACCTAGCTACAACAGTTTCTCATTTTGCCATTTTTTGAGAAAGTATGAACATTAGCTTCTCAACTTTGAGAAACAATTTGGCGATTCTCAAAATATAGGGTGGAACATGTTGTTCTGTCCATTTATATATATATATATATATATATATATATATATATATATATATTATTTTTTATTTTTCTTAAATTCTAATCGATCGGACGATACAAGGTGTATCATCCAAGAATATTTTAATATATTTTAAAAAAAACTATTGGACGGAACAACATGTTTCGTACAAAAAATTAAAATAAAAAAGAGAGAACAAAGGCATCAGGTGTGACATGTTTTTCCGTCCGAGCTCAAATTTTCTAAAACGAGACAACATGTCCCGTGTTGTTCCGTTTGAGCTCGAATGTCACTTTCATGCATGGTTTAACAATCAATTTAAGACTTAATCACTTGGTTTATTAATTTAATTGTGGTTTAGTGTTAATTTAATAATTAATTAATTCACTAATGATATTTTAATAACTAATATGGTTTTAATTGTACTAAAAATTACTAAACCAACCTCTCGGACGGAACAACATGTTTCGTCCGATAATTTTTTTTACCTTTGTCAAATTTTGGCAAATGACCACTGTAGACAGCACTAATTTTGTCATTTTGCCAAAAAATAGCATCAATCATTGTGGATGCTCTTAGCGAGGACTTATGGGTGACTGAGGAAAATATTCACTTAGAATTCCTAGAGAAAGAATTTGATGAAGTGGTGATTACTAGGGCTATCAGAGAACTAGAACAAGACAAAGCACCAGGAGCTGATGGATTTTCGATTTTCTTCTGACAAAATGTTTGAACATTATAAGAGAGGACTTCTTGAATATCTTTACAAAACTTTTTTTAGGAGAATGTGAGCTAGAAAGACTTAATTGTGCTAAGTGAACCTTATCCCAAAGACCGAATAGATTCTTACATCGAAGGACCTTAGACACATTAGTTTACTCAACAGGTTGAATAAAGTGTTAGCCTCCTGACTAGCAACAATTCTTCCTAGGATTGTTGATCAAGTACATAGTGGGTTTGCGAAAGAGCGAGATATCCTTGATGGATGGCGTTAACAAATGAAACTGTCTCTAGGTGTAGTAAACTTAAAAAGGAAGGATTTTTCTTTAAGGTGGACTTTGAAAGCGTATGATTGTGTGAATTTGATATGTATTGAAGAAGCTTTGATTGGAAGAGGCTTTCGATTGAAATGGGTCAAATGGGTAAGTGTGTGCAGAGAGGAACCTCATGCATTTGGGTTAATGGAAACAGGGAGGATCATTGCAGGTAAAAAAGGGTTTCGTCAAGGTTGTAGGGTTACATGATTAGACATAAATAAATTTATTTATTTGTCATTTTATTAATAGAGTAATTTTTGGTATATTCACAAATATTCATATTGTACATCAACAAAGTCCATGCTGCATAGTAATTAAGTCTATGCACAAAGAACACATTCACAGTCTATAATAGAACTGGGCATTCTATTTGGCAGATTGTAGCACAACAAGTGAGAGGGTCGACTCAAACTTGTTTTGCTAGTTCATTTAGTACGCATCAATGGAACAAAGAATGATTACACTTGTAAATAATCACAAGACAGTTTTATCGTTAAAGGCAATATAAACATGACCTCTAAATCCTGAGCATATAGTGAACTCATTTTTTTAATATCGTGCATTTTGATAAATCAAATAGTGAGGCCTTCTAGACCAATACCTCGATGCATTGGATGTGTCTTATTAGAAATATGTGAACATGTATTTGCAATACAGAATCTTATTTCTAAAAGAGAAGATATTCTCTTGTTCATTTAATGAAGGTTATAATCTGACAGTAAAATTCTATGGGTATATTTTACAGAAAATTTATTTTTTTTTATTACAATTTTTTTAGAGTTATTGTCAGATTGTATAACAGGTTAAATATGAAAACAATGTTTTAGTTACAAATTGACCCATGAAAGTGGTATCACGAATTTCAATGGTGCGTTTGTGAATATCGGTAAAGGATGAGTGTCTTGTAGAACTATATTGTGACAGGGGTCTAATAATAATTTAAATTTTAGTTGGGAAGTAAAATACAAATACATAGTGGACAGTATTGTAATTTTATCCCAACTAGGATTTCCTAAAGTTCCTAACCCTAGGCTTTCATATCCTCTATAAATATGAGAACAAGGGTTAAACCTTGTAGACTCACTTGTGCCTCCCACCAGGATATAGAAGAAAATGAGAGGAAGAACTAGAGTCAGAATTGAAGGAGAAAAAACAAGAAATCAAAGCTTGAAGGTAAAATTTATTGATTTCTGTTCTTATTATTTTATTTGAGATTAGATTAAATATTAGATTATTATGATCTTGGAAATAGGATAGAACAAAATCCCAACAAAGGTGACCTGTTATCTCTATTATTATTTGCTACTATGGAAGATGGACTTACTGGAATGATTGGTAGATGTAGGAGCGGGGGTCTCCTCAAAGGGATTGAGGGGCCAAAGCATGTTTTTCCAGTATCGATTTTATAATATGCTCGGACGACACAATTATCTTTGGACAAAAATCACTACAAGAGGCATTGGTTGTGAGATGGGTTCCAGTATGCTTTGAAATGTGGTTAGGACTGAGGGTTAACTTAAGACAAGTGGGGTTTTATTACTAGGTGAGTGGAAAAAGGGACTGGATGGTGAGATACATGTTAATCTAAGATGTGAGGTTAAAAAAATTCCTCCTCTTAATTATCTTGGGATGCCTACTCGTGAAGGAAAACTCAAAAGAGATGATTGGTTACCACTCATAGAAAAAATTGAAAGGAGATTGATTAGTAGGTTGGAAAGAGAAACTTCTCTCATTTGGTGGGAGGATTACCCTTATCAACTTAAAGCTTACAAGTTTACCAATTTATTTTATGGCTTTCTATGAGCTACTGAGTTGGGTTATTAAGCTTATTGATAAAACTATGCGAGATTTTCTATGGCGAGTTTGTACTAAGGAGAGGAGAGAAATTAATCAAATGAGATGGAGCAGTGTGTGTAAAAGTGAGAAAATTGGGGGATAGGGGATTAAGGACCTTAAAGACTTAAATCTTGCCTTTTTGAGAAAACAGTGGTGGAAGATACATTACAAACCAAATACAATTTGGGCAGGATGGTTCGAATTTTTTCCCAAACTACCCCACTTTTTGAAAGTTTTTCCCAAACTGTCCTATTTTTTTTAATTCCCAAATCATCCCACTCGGTCTTTGAAATACCGAGTTTAGTTAAAACTAACTCGGTTTTTCAAAGACCGAGTGTTAGTCTTGGATTTCGAATTCTAACACCCGCTCTTTGAAAAACCGAGTTATTTTTAACTAAACTCGGTCTTTCAAAGACCGCACGGTTATTTTGGTAAATACTTTCAAAAGTGTGTCAGTTTGGTAAATACTTTCAAAAGGTGGGTCATTTTGGTAATAAGTTCGGTTCGTAGAAGGAAAAAATACCAACTAAGAACTAAAGACCATTTAATTATGTAACAAGTGTTACATAATACTAGCAAACCACAAGCACCAATTTGATTATTTGAAAACTATGTCTAATATTAAACTATTTTAAACTATTATTGTATAATCAAATTAAACTTTATCGGAACCTAACTAATAGTAATAACACTTTAACACTAGTTAAAACACAATATGAACAGAGAAATATGAAATAAATTAAAATAGTGAATATTATAGTTAACTATGAATGTCAATAATAATTATTGGAAAGTACTCAATATTAAACATAGAAAAGGGAGTTCCTGACCTAGGTCACCATCTTTTTCGGAAAGTACTCTTTTCCTTCCATAGACTTTGCGTCTTAAATTTTATGAACCTAAAAAAATATTGTAATTTATTTAGTGTTTGCACCTTTAACTTTTGTACTGCAACCATGTATAGTATGTTTCCCTTCAAAATTTAAATTCCTTTAGGGTTGCACGTTCAGTAGAAAATTCTGGGCCAAAAGATGGAAGCTACTTATACCGGAACTTTAAAAAATTGTCCTCTTGAAAATCAATTTGGAGCAACCACAATAATCGAGACAGGGAATGCTATACGGTTCCAGATTCTACTTCTCGGGGTGGACATGAATGATTGTAAGTACTCACACGACGTAACAATGTCAATCTTCTTCTCTTTCCTTTTTTACCTTAAAGAATCTTGGAAATTCTCAGTGAAGAGTATGCATCACTTTTTTGTTACCAAATATGCAGAGGTCATGAAATTAGTTTAAGTTAGTTTCTTTTAAATTACTTAATTAAGGAATTTAATAAAATTTGCAGCTACCTACTTGTGCATAAATGTTTTGATGTTTCATAAACATATATGTCAGTAAGCATGTGTCGCCAACTCAAGTTGAGTCCACTGACATATATGTTTATGAAACATCAAAACATGTATGTACAAGTAGGTAGCTGCAAATTTTACTAAATTCCTTAATTAAGTAATTTAAAAGAAACTAACTTAAACTAATTTCATGACCTCTGTATATTTGGTAACAAAAAAGTGATGCATATTCTTTACTGAGAATTTCCAAGATTCTTTAAGGTAAAAAAGGAAAAAGAAGAAGATTGACATTGTTACGTCGTGTGAGTACTTACAATCATTCATGTCCACCCCGAGAAGTAGAATCTGGAACCGTATAGCATTCCTTGTCTCGATTATTGTGGTTGCTCCAAATTGATTTTCAAGAGGACAATTTTTTAAAGTTCCGGTATAAGTAGCTTCCATCTTTTGGCCCAGAATTTTCTACTGACCGTGCAACCCTAAAGGAATTTAAATTTTGAAGGGAAACATACTATACATGGTTGCAGTACAAAAGTTAAAGGTGCAAACACTAAACAAATTACAATATTTTTTTAGGTTCATAAAATTTAAGACGCAAAGTATATGGAAGGAAAATAGTACTTTCCGAAAAAGATGGTGACCTAGGTTAGGAACTCCATTTTCTATGTTTAATATTAAAATGTGGTTGTTAAGTAATTATTATTGACATTCATAGTTAACTATAATATTGAATATTTTCATTTATTTCATATTTCTCTGTTCATATTGTGTTTTAACTAGTGTAAAGTGTTATTACTATTAGTTAGGTTCCGATAAAGTTTAATTTGATTATACAATAATAGTTTAAAATAGTTTAATATTAGACATAGTTTCCAAGTAATCAAGTTGGTGCTTGTAGTTTGCTAGTATTATGTAACACTTGTTATATAATTAAATGGTCTCTAGTTTTTAATTGGTATTTTTTTCCTTCTACAAACCGAACTTATTACCAAAATAATCCACTTTTTGAAAGTATTTACCAAACCAACCCACTTTCGAAAATATTTATCAAAATAACCGTGCGGTCTTTGAAAGACCGAGTTTAGTTAAAAATAACTCGGTTTTTCAAAGACCGGGTGTTAGAATTCGAAATTCAAGACTAACACTCGGTCTTTGAAAAACCGAGTCAGTTTTAACTAAATTCGGTCTTTCAAAGACCGAGTGAGATGATTTGGGAATTAAAAAAAAAAGTAGGGCAATTTAGGGAAAACTTTCAAAAAGTTTGGGCAGTTTGGGAAAAAAATCGGATGGTTCAAACATTATCGCAAGCAAAAGAGAAAATTAAATATGGTGGGAAGGTGAGTAATGGGGTGAGTTCAATGATGTGGCGAGGGGTGTGTAGATTATGGTTGATCATTCATGCTAATACAACTTCTTGTGTGGGGAATGGGAAAGATACACGTTTCTGGGATTCTTTCTAGTGAAGAAGTGGCAGATCATAATCGTCTTAGGGTTGAGATTTGAGATTGCGCTATCATACCAAACGATAACATTGACTCAAGGAATTGGGTCTGGGAACGTACAGATAAGTTTTGAGTGAGATCTATGTATAATCTCCTTATTAATGGGGAGTGTTCGAAGTGTCTATAATGTCATTATTTGGAAGTCGATTGTGTCTTGTAAAGTGTGTTTCTTATTATGTCCTTCACCAAATCTAATCTCTACAAGAGAAATCTTAACATTGATACTATGTGTGAAATGTAATAGATTCAATAAATATTCTCGACACTTGTTCTTTGAATGGGGGGTTATATGTGTAGGATTTTGGTTTGATGCTATTCTCTCCAATTTTGAGGATTGTTAGTAGGGGTGGCATCAGGGCCTGTTCGGCCCTGGACCGGCCCGACCTGCACCGAAACCGGGCCAACCCGCACCGAAACTGGGCCAACCCGACCCGAAACCGCTTGGGAGCCCGGGCTTGGTCTGGCCCCACTTATTGCTCGAAAACCTGCAACGAGCCCGACCTGCAAGAGGCCCGGCCCGGCTCGAACCGGGACCGGATTGAATCGGCCCGGTCCGGTCTGGGCTCGAACCGCGGGCCGACCGTTATGAGTTTTTTTCTGAATTTTTTAATTTAAAAAACAGATTTATATAATTATATAAAAATTTTGCTATTAGTTTTGATAACGTCTCTAATAATACTACGGCAATTACTAGTTTGAAAATTACTTTAAATTCTATAGAGCCCATTATTTTTCATAGTAGGTGTGCTTGTCATATTTTAAATCTTTGTGTACAAGACGCATTAAAACACGAACATGATAAAATTAATGCAATGAAAGAATGTGTTAATTTTATTACTTTGAGTGGTCCTATATATCAAAATTTTCATGATTGGTGTCAACTTAGAAGTATTGTATTTAAACGTTTTGCTCAAAATTTTAGACATCGTTGAAATTTTACATATGATCTATTAGGTGTTGTTCTTCATTATCGAACTCATTTAAAAGAATTTTGTGTTGCAATAGGAATGCAAGATTGTGCATTAGATGGTGATTTTTGGTCTTTTGCCGATAGTTTGTATAAATTTTTAAAACCTGTTAATGAAGATATTTTACAATTTTCGAAAACATATTCATTTACATATAGTGGTATTTTACTTACAATTGTCACTCTGATGACAACAATTAAAGATTTGGTAAGCGACCCTCATATTCGTACAATGGTTTATGCGGCTTATCTAAAAAATTTAAAATATTTTCATCCAACTTCAATGTTATAATGTGTTACTAGTGTAATGAATCCCATAATTAAATTTGAAGGCACAAAGAATTTTAATTGAGATTTTTTATTCATATGCTCCACACGAAGAAATACAAGATTTTGATTATGTTTTTTTTACTATACAATTTGAGCATATTTTAAATAATTTATATGATAGCTACGATAAGCTTTTTTCATCTAATACTACACAAATACATAATATTAGTTCTTATTCCTCTATATCAAAGGAAAAGTGTCTTGCAACTAGTAGTGTTTTAAATCTCATTAAATAAAAAAAAACCAAGAACTAATTTACCAAATGAGTTGAATTGGTATAATACACAGCCTCACATTGATGATATAGTTGATGTGTTAACTTTTTGAAAAAAACAATACAAATAATTTTTCTCATCTTTCTCGAACGGTTTAAGATTTGCTAACTACACCGGTGTCAATTGTTGATTCGGAATGTGTTTTTCTCTCTTGGTGGCAGGATAATGAGCCCGAACAGAAATTGTTTGACATCGAAGAATGTGGAGTTACTTGTATGCGTCGAAGACTGGATGAAAGTGGAAGAGAGGACCCAAGATTTATTACAGAAGCACAAAACGGCTCAACAAGTAGCGAGGATTGAAGATATACTAGAAGTGCACTACGAATCATGTATTGTAAATAATTGAAAATTTTATGAGGATGAGATTCTATATTTAGGTTAAGTAGAAGTATACGACAGTAGTCCAATGTCTTCTTTTAAATCTAAATAGAGGTCATCTTGATCTTTAAATACAAATATTTTTCTCATATTGTAATTTGATAATATTTGTATGAAATGATACTTATCTATTTAATTATATTTGAGATTTGTAGTTCATTAAAAAAAATTTTATGAATCACTTTTTAATCTATATGTTCTTATGATTGATGTCTTAATTAACCTTTTCCCTTTAATTTTGTACTAAAAAATAAAGTTAAAAAAAAACAACTCAAAAACCCGCACCGGCCCGACCCGGCCCCGACCAAGGGGCCAGGGTCCAGGTCCAGGCCCCCCCTCCCCTCCTCTGGCCCGGCCCTGTCCTGTCCGCTTCTCCCATCGAACCGGCTCACCGTGGCTTGGGACCGGGTCAAAACCGCGGGTTTTCGACCCGGTCCGGCCCGGTGGAACCGGATGCCACCCCTAATTGTTGGGGAAACTTTGGAGACAACTATGTAGGGAAAAATGAACAAATCATATGGGAACTGTCAACTGTGTGTTGAGTTTATAGCTTGATAGGAACCTATCTTGCTTTCAAAATTCCTTCATTTCTACTAAATTTGTGTTAAAAATTATTTTTAATTTGATTTTGGTTTGGGCAAGTAGGGCATGGTTGAAGAAGAAGATGAGGATGGACATGGTAAGATTCTAGCAAGAAGCAAATGCACAGGGTGTTGACTATGATGACAGAAGCTAAGGAGGTAGTGAGGAGTAGCATTGGTAAAAATATCCGAAACCCGGATCCGATCCGGACCCGACCTGGACCCGGCATTGGACCGGAACCGATCCGGCCTATCCGGGTCCAGGTCCGGAAGCAAAAATGGGACCCGTTGTACTTTCGGGTTCGGATCCGGGTCCGCTCAAAAGAGATCCGACCCGAACCCAGACCCGGACCCGTTAAACAAACTCAAAAAATCAACATAAAAATAAATATTCTATCCTCATCCCTCCCCTCTTTCCTTCTCAATTCTAAATTTTCCTCTTCCGAACTCAAAACGCATGCCTTTTTCTTCTCTTATCTATTCTAAATCCTTCACTCGCTGTCTCCGCTCGCCGCTCACACTCCCGCTCCTACCCGAAGGATAGGAATATTTTAATAAAACCCGGACCCGGAACCAGACCCGGTCCTCACGGATCCGGGTCCGGGTCCGGGTCCAATTTTTGGACCCGTAGGGGACTGGATCCGGATCCGGATAGTGAAGGACCCGATCCGATCCGATCCGACCCGATCCGATACCAATGCTAGTAAGGAGGGCGGAGTGAGATTCAGGGTGCATGTGAGGAAATTTTTATAAATCTGAAGCTAGGGGAGGGTGGTTGTCATTCTTTCAAACTGGAAGCAGGGAATTGTTGAGATGGGTGGCAAGGGTGATTTGGCATTTGTGAGCTGTGCTTTTGTAGAATTTTTTACCAAACTATCCCACTGTTTTGTAAGTATGTACGAAACTATTCCTGTTTGATAATTTAATACCAAAACATCCATGTCGCTAACTGAGTTGACGGCCTTGATAATAATAGGCACGTTAACTGAGTTAACGTGTCTATACTTAGTGATTTTTTATGTACAAAATATTTCTGTCTGTTTGTTTGTGAAGATAGGCATACACGTTAACTCAAATAACGACCTTGGTAAAACAAGGCACGTTAACTGAGTTAACCAATTTTCAGAAAATTTCAACTTTCTGTAAACTTAAATTCTTCACACTCGTTAACTCAGTTAACATGCTTGGTAAGAATAGGCATGTTAACTGAGTTAACGTGTGTGAGTATTTCCAATCTCCAGAAAGTTTCAACTTTCTGGAAACTTGAAATCTTCACAGTCGTTAATTCAGTTAACGGCATTGGTAATAATAGGCATGTTAACTGAGTTAACGTGTCTATACTTAGTGTTTTTTACCCGTACCCCTCTTTGAGGTATGCCCAATACTGTCCTATCTACGAATGCTAACCCCGTTAGCGCGAGTGGTTTAAACACGCACGTTAACGAAGTTAGTGTGTCTATATTGAGTGGGTTTTTTGCCACACCCAAACAAGAGAAAAAAAGTTGTATTTCCTGCAGCACTCTAACTGAGTTAGCGCGAAGAAAATTACTAGGCGTGCTAACTCAGTTAGCGACATTGATGTTTTGATATTAAATTTTCAAACAGGGATAGTTTCGTACTTACAAAAAGTGGGATAGTTCGGTAAAAAATTCGCTTTGGTACTAGTCTGTTAGGGTGTGTCCTCTCGATTAGTTGAATTTGTTTTGTATTTTGGGATGACTTCATTGGTTTCTTTTTTTCCTCCTTGCTTTCTTTTTATTCGTTTTGTTTTGGAGATTGCATCCGTGATTTCACTATTGTATGCTTATTTCATTAAATTCTTATTAAATTCTTATTAATGAAACAGTAGTTGGGGGTGGTATACCGAACCGTACCGTACAAAAATTACTCTACCGTTTACCTTACTAGAGTACTTGGTACACAAATTTCTCTACCATTACTGTGCCAAAATTTTGGTACTACCAAGTTCGGTAATACCGAAATATCGGTATGGTAATGGTAGTACCATGGTAGTACCGGACATCAAGAATTCGCAGTTTCCTACCATTGACTAATTGGGATCACATCATCATCTAAGCATTTTTCCATCAAAATGGGTCAGCTAAAAAAATTGAAAGAGAGAGAGACCAAAAAGACATTCCCAAACTTAGTTCATAGAACTGCATCAAATAATCTTGGTCATGCTTTTTATAACAAAATAAGAAAAGACATTGGTACGGGGTTACCCAAGCTCTTCATACATTTGAGCACATTAAAGAATTGAGAACTGAGCGACTTCGAAGATCTGATCCTGTTATGAATTCTGATGAAGAAACTAGCTTTTGTAGGTGTAGGGATTGAGAAATAGGAATCTGAGTGGCATCAGTAAACTAGTTATGAATTCAGATAAAGAAATCAGCCTTCTAGAATTTAAGGGGAAAATGAAACAGGCAGATATAGCCTGCTGATTGGTTGTGATTTCAGGTTTTTGATTTGGTGAACCGTGAGACCTGCAAACCTTTCTCAGGAATTAATATGACTGAGATGTGAGAAGAATTTTTACAGTTAGCAATTGGGCAAGACACTGCATTATGTTTGCACCTTTTGCCCTCAGGAACAGATGATGAATCTGAAGTGAGCAAATCCTTAGGTCAGACTCAAAATGTGGAAAATGGGGTTTTGCGTTCTCAGTCATTAGACTTAGTGGTTGTGGATGAGAAACGTGATTCTGTTAACAGGAATCAGTTAAAGCTTCCTAATTCAGTGAGTTTTCAAATTTATTTACAATAACTTTTTCATGGAAATTTTCTTGCGAAAGCAAAGGAGAGCCGTTCGTATGCCTCTTCACCAGTGTCCGGACAGACTCAGGCAAGGGCGGCTTCCTTCTGGGTCATTTCTGTTTGACAATAGCTCACATGATCTTTTCAAATAAAGTGTTATCTGAGCTCGAGACTCTGGTATTACCCCATCTCTTCATAAACTTCAATTGAACAAGAACAAATTCTACAGGTTCTGCTTCTTATTTGATATTACGTATGTACCTTCAGGTGAGCAGAGTGCCATACCTTTGTTTACTCTTTCATCCTACATGGCATTCTCGAACCTCTTCATGGTCACTCCCTTTGAAGGTTCCTTAATCTATTTTACATTCTAGCAAACGAAGTAACTCATCAGACAATGATATGAAGACTAGAACTAGGTCACATTTTCGTACTAAGGTGGTGATGAATGATGATCAAATTATTGTCAGTGCAGAAGGTGCCCCTAGCACCATTGGTTCGCATAGAGACAATGCTGCGGATGTTTGCTCAATAATCTCTTATGGCTGTGATTTGTTTCGGTGTGATTGGGTAATTTGATATTTGATTCACTGGGCCTGGGTAATCTGAAGACTAGCTGACTAGGGTAGAAAAAAATAAAAAAGAATGACTGGGCCTAGGCTCGGAACTTATTCGGGGCCTGAGTTTTAAAATTTAAAAATTAGATTAAATATATATTAAATATATTCGGCACGGTACGGTATACCAACGGTATAAAAATTTTGTACCAGTACCATACCATAAAAAATCGGTATGGTACAATACCGAAAATTTGGTACGGTATTACCAAGTTTCGGTATTTTTTGGTATGATAATGGTATGGTACGGTAATATGGTATTTTTTGACACCCCTAGCCCTTTGGATCCTATTTACATTCCCAAAAAAAAAAAAAAAAAAAAATCAATCTCACCATCAAATTCTCCTTTTCTCTTTCTCTCCCTTAACACTCCTCTCATCACTTCCTCTCCCTCCACCCCTCACATTCCTCTGCCATGACACCCTCCTTCTAGTTTCTCCGACTCCACCTTTATCCTCTCTCACAACCCCAACCTCTCCTTTATCTTTGACAATAATAAAAAAAAAACCCATAGAAAATTAATTTTAAAACTTCCTTAAAAAAACACAGAAAAAAATATTAAACTTCAAAGATCAGTCAAAAAGAGAGAGATGATTCAGTAACAAATTCAATATTGTTTGCTAAACAAAATGATTGAATATAAAGATCAGGAGGGATATTAAAACTCAAATTTTTTTTTTGACTTGGAACCTTAAAGCTGGTATCGGGTCCTCCACTACCTGGACCGGGACCCGGTAACAGGTCCAAAAATTGGACCCAGACACGAACTTACAAGAACCGGGTCTGAGTCTGGGTCTGGGTCCTACTTAAAAAAATCTATCCATCGGGTCCAGTAGAGGGAAATAAATATTTGCACTTAAGTATTTTAGCAACCGATGTCCTATTATTCTAACAATTTTTGCACTTAAGTACATGAATAAATATTATATTTACATATCTATCTTCAACAATTACTTTTATATGTATATCCCTCTAACCCTATTATTCAAATTCCATATTATTTGGGGTATTTTTTAACGGGTACGGGTCTGGGTCGGTTCTATTTTGTAACATCCCGAATTCCATTTTCATGTAATTCGTAGCACAACAGGATCTTTTACTCAAATTCGTACAAGTTTACAAGGAAATTAAAACTTTTTTTTATTATACAACAATGTTCTTTACATCAACGCAGCGAAAATTAAAAGAACACAATATTATATATAGTACAACTTTAACATCAACAACTTTAATCATGAATATAATCTTTAGCATCAATCCCTCTTTATGCCCTTTTGCTAATCCAAGTCCTGCATTGGAAAAACTGTGAGTACGTCAGTTGCTTACAACCAACGCAATGTTATAAAACAGCGATTCTCGCTATGCCGTAATATAACGATTCTCTTACTTTAGCAACCACAAACTTGAATGCATAATAAAGTATCAAAAAGTGACTATCCTAAACATGTCAGTGTATGATATGACTTAATGCATAATGTAGATGTTATACTGGAATGACACTAATGCATACTTGTTCGGTATCTATGCATCCCATTCTACATAGGTCCGAGGGTAAGTACCTACGTACTCCATATTAAAGGGTTCAATCTCTCACTATGAAATACTACTACGGTGACTAATTTATATTTTAGATATCCTGTGAGTATTTACTACCACCCGATAATTCTTGAGTAACGTGCTCTCATTGCAAGTGATTTTAGACACACTACCTCACACCTCGATAATTCTGGAGGCGAATGCTCACACCACAAGCTATGAACCCGAAAATTCTTGAGAGTCGTCCTCCGACCGCAAGTGATTTTCGGCCATTACGCCTCACACCCCCATAATTCTGGAGACGAAATCCATACCGTGCTGTCATAGTTATCTCATCACACAAATACCCCACGAGCGTCGTCTTGATCCCAGTAATTCTAGAGTAATATCCCCCTCCGCAAGCCTCAAACCCTGGTAATTCTGGAGATACATCCCACCGCGCTATTAAGGCCCTCATTATCATATTTGCCCATACTTCATCACATCTTCTCTTAGTGCATGTCCTTAAGTTTTAATTTAAAATCACAACCTAGAGCTAGCTTACCCTACCGAACTTAAATTAACACGAGAGAAAGTTAGCCCACATTGGCTACTTCTCAAAGAGAGAGTCAACCTAAACTGGTTACTCCTCAAATTTCTATTATTCACAATGTAGGTTACTAGGGTCTCACCTTACCTCTAGATTAACATCTTTCATGTTCAACCATTGGGGTATTCATCTATATAATAAAACACAAAGAAAGCTATCAAGTGGCTCTCATTCAATAGAGTTGAAATCAATTGGTCCAGATCTAACCTCACAAAACATATTTTTCCGCCCAAAAGTTTTCCCAAAACTCAAATTCAAATCCCCCCAAAACAACTCCTTTATTTATTTATTTATTTATTTATTTTTCCCTCTCTCGCTCTCTCTCATTCTCTTTCTATTTACTCAGAAATTAATATTTTCATATTTCAGGTTTGTAAATTTTCAGATTTTTTATGCATTTTTTATTGCCCATGTTACATTGAAAATAGAAAATATCTCATCAAAAGTTAAATTTCATCATTTTCCATACTCAAAGTTCTAAGAAGTTGGATTTTACACTCCCATTTATAATTATTTTTCAACATATAATAATGGAAACATGGACTTTTATTTACAACTAATTATTGTTTTATTATTCAAACTTGAGCTACATAATTGTTGTTTTACTGTTTAAGACTTTCATATGATGTATCATTCCGAAGACGTGCCGTAGGCACGTGCCCACGGGCAAATCTATTACCCTCATAACTCATATTCTCAATTTCATTTATTCATATCACAATCAATCCTTTTATTCATTCTTATTTACCAACTATGAAGTAAACACTTCTTGGTTAAGCACAAAACCAACAATTCACTTTAATAAGCTACAAAGTTTCTTCGATTAAGTAAATCATTTTCATATTTAACTAATTTCAATTATACATCTCAATTCTATTTGAAAGATAGATTTATTAGTTTCATAACAGAGTCTACTATATCTTTGTAGTTAAAATCACCTAGAATCATCCTTAATTACTTCGTCTAATTTCATTTGCAAAATAGTAAGTTCAAAACCAGAAAACTGTCATTCATGCTACTGGTAAAAATCATAGAAAATTATATACCTCATGAAACTTCGTATTCTTTAGATCAAAATAAAGGTATACAAGTCTAATACAATTTCTTAGTTATAAGTTTCTCCAAAATATTGTATCTATAGCCCTGAATTCTTCGAAATCTATAGTATGATCGAATTATTGAAATACTGCCACTTGTGCAATCTTGTAAAATTCATTATAAATTCAATTCTTTGTGAAAATTTAATTTCTTAGACTTTACATAAAGGTTAACGAGTATACTCCAAGTTCTTAGTTTTGACTTTTCTCAAATTACTTCATCCAAGATGTTGAAATGATCAAAATCCGAAATGTGTACAGATTTTCATCAACTAGTCAACTGCCAACCAGTCCCAAGTTTGGATTTTATTAAAATAGTAAACGACATCCAAATATTATGAAATTTTAAAGAGATATTCCTGACATATAAGAGATGTTCCTATAAAAATTTTAGCTTTATGTTACATCCAGTTTATTAGACATGATTTTCTGAAGCGCAACTAAAACTTAAAACAACAACTTTTTTTTGCATAAATTAACTACTTTGTGTATGAATTTATACTCAATTCATTTAATCTAAACATGATATACTAGTATGCACCCAATACCACTATAACAAATCAATCTAAGATTTCAATTTCTAAATCATGACAATTTTATAATAAATCTTTCAACTAGCATGCATTTATTTTCATATTGCACTTCTACTAAACATTTTAAATAACATCACCGTATTCATCACAACAATCAACTAAAATTCATACGAAATATCAATTTCAAATATCAATTTTTCTACTCATGCATACTACCATACTTTTAGAAAGTTCAAGAAATCACCCACCTTATTTTAATGAACAAGTGAAAGAAAACTCCTAGAAGTGGTTCCTAGCTCCGACGCAAAAACTCTTCATTCTTCTCCTAGCAAAGTCGAGCTCCCCTTCCTCTTGAAAGAAACCGAACACTCCTTCTCTCTTTCTTTTCTTCTCTTTCTTTTCTTTTCTTTTGTTTCTTTTGATGTTTGTGAAAAATACTCATACAATTGGAGGTATTTATAGGGCTAAATGGGTGAATGAAGAGACACATACTACCCAAATTAAATACTCATTATCAAAGTAAATACCCACTCACCATTACTACCACAAACCCCCACCTCTTCCCCTTCCTATGCATGGCCGGCCACCTCTTGGAATGCCCACACATGCACGTGCACCCCACGTGCACACACTTCTCATTTTTTTTAATTATTTGTTATTAGTCCATTTGTGTATGTTTGTTACATGACAAGTGTGTAGGATTAAAAAGTGTACATTTCAAGTGTAAAATAAAGTCATGAGCCTCTCTTTTTAATTAATTTACTTAGTGGGCTTTAAAATAGATTTTAGGCCTATGAGTTTTTATTAGAAAATAAATAATACATTTGTAACGAATTAAAATGAGAATAAAATTGTACATCACTTTGGAAAATTTTAGAGACCAAAATACATAAAATTTTACGTGCAATGCACGTGCAAAATATTAAAAATTAATTTGAGAGAAAAAAAGTCGAAATACAAAATACATAGAACAATAATTATACGGATATTTCACGTAACGAAAAATATATGTAATCAACACGTGTATTGAAAGCATGTGCAATATACGTAAAAACACAAAAATGAAAATTAATATTTGAGTTGGCTCGAATAGGATAAAAATAAATTTTTATAGATGAAAAGTGTATAAATAGTTGAAATACAGAAATACGTAGGAAAATACGTTACGACTATTACTCGTAACAGTATGAAATACACGTACGTAACACATGTGGACAAAATTGTTATAACTCAATTTTGTGGGATATTACATATTTTGAGCGGACCCGGACCCGGACCCGGACCCGGACCCGGACCCGGACCCGGACCCGGACCCGGACCCGTATAGATCTTATTTTAGGACCTGGACCCGTATAGATCGGGCCGGTTCTGGTCCAATGCCGGGTCCAGGCCAGGTATGGATAAATGTGACAGTGCTACTTAAAATCCATCTAGTATCCAATGCTATTTCAATTGAAAAATCGTGGTGATTCTAAGGAGAATGAGGAGGACGTAATGTTATTAGAGGAGAAGAATATAGTTTTCATCGTTGTCGCCGTCATCGGAAAACCCAATTAGAAATCTAATATTTTCCTGTAATTGTGTTATTTTGCAAAAGAAAACCTACATTTTTTAATATTTTTTTTGCAGACTAAAAAAAATATCAAGTCAATCTTTTTTTAATATATGGAATAATTTGGATCGTTGGATTGCATCGACGACCAAGAAGTCATATCCAAAAGCCTTAAACATGTAAGGGTATTTTAGGAAGATAACAACAACAAAAACCACAAAAATGATTACGTGCTTCCAATTTTGGACAAAGTAGACCGATCCACACTACAGATATGGACGATGTATACTGAACAGCAAAATATATATATGATTATATTTATCGGCAAATTGATCAAAATGTGTATAGTTTAGTGAAATTTACTCTTTATTTTGATGACCTGAGGAGCTCAAGTGTTTTTCATGGGCATGAGAACTTCAAAGCGCTTACTAAACGCCCATGGCTGTGTAAAGAAAATCATTCGGCCTAGTCATAGCGACCGATGAGTAATCCAATTGGGAAAAGGAAAATTAATATCTCAAGACTTAAATGGTTCATCTGATTCACGATTAATCACGAACCTCCCAGGCTCCCATTATATCCACAGGCGGAGAAAACCAAACTCCCCTCCAACAACCAACATCAACGATGTTTTTCTGAACTGTATAAATATCATATAAATGTGATTTATCTCTTCTTCTATGGCGGCAAGTCCGACTCAGGAAATTTTTTTAAAGTTAAAATTTGAAACAGGTATGTGCCAGGTGAAGGTTAAATTCCAGAATAAGGAGGCTCGGGCCCTGCATGACATATGAACGGGTCCTATTTTGGAACCAAAAAACTACCGTCTAATATCCACATTCAGTTCCCACCACCACAGCACCTGGGGCCACATCAAAAGCTATTTTGCATCTCAAAAATTGCAATTATGGTGTTTTGATGTGGGTCCGAGTCATATGGCAGTGGGGGTCCTCATCAAATGTGTTTAATTGCTTTGCAGTTGCCAAAGATGAAAGATCATGGATGTGAATGAAAAGTTTATTATTTTTTTTTAAAATACAATTTCCTCTAAAAAGGCTAATCAGAACATCTCCCTAAAGAGCATCAGTATCGTTGCTAAAACTCAAAATTTTGCAATTGAGTTTGAAAAAAATTTCCACTATCGTTTGCTAAAGACACAAAATGTAGAATAAAAATGAACAGTCGATTGCTAAGGATAACAGCGATTTTAGACGATTGCTAAATATAGAAGACGAAACAAGATGTCCCATCCATTTATTTTTTATTTTTTTTAATATGGCCGGACGGAAGATCAGAAAATTATTTCACAAAAATACAAAAAATGTCATTTTGAAATTATGAAAATGTCATTCAGAAATTACAAAAATTTTATTAAAAAGGTTTTTAAAAAATCTCGGACGAAAGATTGATCATCCTTCCGACACCTTCTTTCAAAAAAATCTTTTAAATATTACTAAAATGTCATTCTGTAATTACGAAAATATCATTTTCATAAATTTTATAATAAAAAATTGGTTAGACGGAATCTTCTGCTTCTTTCAAATGATAGCTTTGAACGACTACAACACTCCTTCAAATGCTAATTTCTAAATACTATATACATGCAAGTTTTAACACAATGACAGTGGATGCTCTAAAGGGAGGATCACTTGAATAAGGTAGAAGAAGAAAATGGGGAGTCAATGAGATTCCTTTATCCATCCAAATAGACAACCAGTAATATGAGCCCCCATTCCTGCATATCATTTAAATCATTTCTCTTCTACTGCTTTCGACCGCATCGTCAGCGTCACATTCTTTTCATTGTGAGTATCAGCTCTCTCTTCATAAATGATGATAAATTATTGGGTTGTTGAATTTATGTCTTGCATACTATGTTAGATAAGAAGACAATGAGACGGTGGAGGAATCAATACAATCAATGAAGGAGTGGAACTAAGGGGAAACTGTCAGCGACAGTAACAGCAGCAGGTTGCGGTCGACCGACTCTGGGGTGCATTCGACCCCCTTACTATGCAGGAGTTTCAGAGAGGGGAACGATCGACCGAACACGGCGCTGATGGATTATTTGGATCGGGTCTTGGTGATTCGTGAGAAACCCAACTTGCTCTTCAAGTCAGATTGTGCGGCTCTTATCATATGGTTATCTCTTTAGGAATATCCAATGGCTATTGTATCAAGATATCAAACTAGGGTTTCTCGAGATCTCTATATATTGTTGTTATTGGCTTCCATTGAGAGGCAACAGAAAGAGTACTTCATTGAAGGCGGAATTTGAGAGTTTCTCAAATTGTAAACAACTAGTACTTACTGGTAAGGCTTGAGAGAGGATCGTGGTGAGAATTGTAATATTCTTGTATCTTCTCTAGTTGAATAACATCTCGGGTTTCTTCTTCCCTGGATTAAGGCAAAATTTCCAACTGGAACAAACTTGTGTGTGCTTTGGTGTGTTTGGTATAATCACATATGTGCTTAGTTATTTGTGTTGATTGCATCGAATTACTCAACAAGATCCTCAGTCATGTTTTCCTAAGAAATCCTAACACGGGCTTCATAATGCCTAAGGGTTGCAACCGGGTCGGGTCGATCCGCGACCTGGCCCGCAAGCGACCAGATCGGGACCGGGTCGAACCCGCTAAGCGTAATGGGTCGACCTGAGTCGCCAAAACACCGAAACCAACCTGGTAAAAATGTCGAACCCACTCGTTCGACCCATGGGTTAGGACCCATTAGACCCGCACGGGTCGAACTGCTCATTTTTTTGCTTTTTCCCTAGCGTAAAACAAAGAGACGTTTGACTCTCTGTTTTGGGGTTTTTTTTTTTTTTGATTTTTTGGGGCGGTTTTTTTCTCTATAAAAACTCCCTAACTTCAATCAAACTTTTTCTGCACCTTACTCTCTTACTCTCTTTACTACTACTCCTCAATTTAAAGAATTCCATTCATAAAAAAAGCAAGCAACAAAAAATTAAAATTTCGATCATACCAAATTTTTGGTGGTTCAACAACGCTCTCGACTACAAATTCCTTCAACGAAGAAACTTATTTTCTATTTTCTACGACTACCAGACTATGACGACATCTACTACACTTCTCAATCGACTACTTCTACTTCTACTATTATTTTATCTTTCATTTTATACATACGATGATTCCCGGAGTACGGTATCAAAATTCACAATCTTCTCAACTCTTTGTTTTTTGTTGTGGTTCTAATTTTTTGTATCATATTTTTTCGTTGGTTTTTCTCGGATTTCTCTCTCAACCCTCCTATTATTTTTTAGATTTTTTTATACCTATATCTTCTATATTGTTTTTTACTTTTTCACATACACTATTAGTGTAACACCCCGCAAAATTGAATTATGACAATTTTGCCCCACGCATGTATTAAACATGTATTTTGTACATTATAAATAAATATTTAGGTTTTTGTATCTCTTTTCGTTCTTTCAATTTATTCTGATCTCTTATTTAAACCCAACCCAAATATTTTTGTATCCATTCTAAATTTCCCGATTTTTAATTGGAGTTTAAATTTAAGTTTTAACTCTAATTAATCCTAATCCTAATTAAATCCCTAATCCTAATTCCCTCTGTAACCCCAACCTCATTTAATTCCACTTCCATCTAAACCCACTGTCCACTCTCCATTATTTTACTATGCTCTTACCTCAACCCTTTCCTCCGTCCCACTCCACAGCACACACTTCCTCATATACCCCTACTATCCACTATACTCTACCATAAAACACACTCATCTTCTCAGTCTGCAGCACGCTCTCACCCCTATATATACTCCTACATCCACGTACAACTCTCATACAACTCATTGCCTATCCTATCTCTCTTTCTCTCATTCTCTTATATATATATATATATATATATATATATATATATATATATATATATATATATTCCCTACTTTCTTCTTCTTCTTTCTCCTTCTTCCTCTTCGTTTCTTCACCGAAGGCGAAACCCAACCCCGAAGTCCTCGTTATTGCCTCCCGCCACCCAAGCTCCACCGCCTTCTCCTGCACCCCGCCTCGGTACCTTCACCCGCACTCCGCAACTGCCATCGCCAACGTCCACCTCCATCGAGCTCCCTTCAAGCTCTCGATCGCCACCGCAGCTTGCCAAAGTTCCCCACTGCTCCTAACCTCCTGCTCACCGCGCTCAACCACAATACCCATCTTCGACCACAACAACCATCGCCTTCCTCTCCGATCGTCAGCCACCCCATCACCAGCACTCCACCTCCACCTCACAGTCATCACAGTCGAACCACCGCCGAACTCCACCCCTTGCCTCGTCGCCATCGCTACCAACATCTCACACCTGAGCTCATCTCCTCACAACCGCCAACAACACCGCAATGCTGCTCCTCATCCCCACCATCGTAACTTCGAGCTCCCTTACACCATCCCGAAGCTCAAGCTCCATCGCTCGCCACCTCGCCAAGCCATATATTATATCTAATTATACATATTTATATAAACCTATATATATTTCTATATATTTTTATATAAATAAATACCGACGTGTAATTCCAATTCTTACTCTTTCCAAACTCGGTGAACAATTACAGTCCATAGTACCATCATCATCGACGTGGTTGCTGTCTGTGGTGCCGTAGTCGTCGTTCAACTCGAGTGTAGAATCAATCAAATTTGGAAACGAATAAGTGGATAACAACTTTAACCAACTCTATTTATATTATAGGATGTATGCATGCTAGATAATAAATTGAGTAATCGTTCTTAGATTGTGTATGAATGTTATTTGATTATGGATGTTAATTAATTTGTGAGATTATGATATGATTATCTTCGAAATGTTATTATACTTCTGTTCGAAATTTGATCTCACTTCAGAAAATTGTTTCAATTTAAATACATGGATTATGGGACTGAACTTTTGTATTGTGTATCATGTATGTGTGTACAACCTCTCCTCAAAATTTCATAATTTTTGGATTTTATTTGGTATTTTAATAAAATTTGAATACATTACTGGTTTAGAAATGAAACAGATTTTATTTTATTATTCTGGATGAATATCATACTTATTTCCAAAAATCATATCTCTCCAAATATATGGAATTGTAAGCTGAACTTTTGGTATGTGAATCTAGTGTATGTCGATTATATGCTCACAAAATTTCATAAATTTTGGAAATTGTTTATTATTTTTAAACTCAAATTTATAACTGGTTGACAGTTTTCCTAGATTATGGAAATTTATACACCTTCTGGTGTTTGATCGTTTTAACACCTTAAATGAAGTATTTTTGTAACGCCCCTACCCCGAGCTCGGACAATTTATACAATTCAGAAGACAAATTATTTATAGTATAGTACAACTGCCCACCACAGGTTGCATCTCAAAAGGTGGTTAACCGAATTGGTGACTCTTGATCATAGGCAATAGTATTTATATATTAAATTTTTATGTACAAATTCCGATATGGGACTAAATCTCTATCTCTTTTCCCATTCTCTCTTTGAGATGCTCTCCCATGTGAGCAGTAGCAACAGCACCTAGTGCTGTTACTCTTCTCAACCGAAGGTGGGCCCCAGCTTTCCAAAGCCACGTCACCTACACCAAGTGACGGCATGTTGTTTAATTCACATGCCCCCCACCCCACCCCAACACTTCATTTTTTATTTAATTGCACAAATGCCATCATACATTAATTTTACCAAAAAACCACTTTACTTTCAACATATATTATATATATTATTTAGAAATTACGGGGTGTTACACACATCCCCCCTTTAGAAATCAGCGTCCTCGCTGAGCACGGGGCATGCACAACCAGTGCAGGATCATCCTTTCTAGACGATGTGGAGTGGAGTACCCTGATTCTGCTAGTTGTACAGTCCCCTTACCTGGGCGACTTGTCCCAACCTTGCTCCCTCTCAGGCATACTTACTCGTATATCTGCTAGCTCCATCTTAGGCATACATCTCACCCACTCTTACCCACAATCGGTGTCCAAAGTCAGCTCTGATACCATTTGTAACGCCCTTGCCCCAAGCTCGAACAATTTATACAATTTAGAAGACAAATTATTTATAGTATAGTACAACTGCTCACCACAGGTTGCCTCTCAAAATGTGGTTAACCGAATTGGTGACTCTTGATCATAGGCAATAGTATTTATATATTAATTATTTATGTACAAATCCCGATATGGGACTAAATCTCTATCTATTTCCCCGTTCTCTCTCCGAGATGCTCTCCCACGTGAGCAGTAGCAACAGCACCTAGTGTTGTTACTCTTCTCAACCGAAGGTGGGCCCCAGCTTTCCAAAGCCACGTCACCTACACCAAGTGACGCCATGCTATTTAATTCACGTGTGCCCCCCCCCCCTCTTCAAACACTATTCATTTTTTATTTAATTGCACAAATGCCATCATACATTAATTTTAGCAAACAGCCACTTTACTTTCAACATATATTATATTTATTATTTAGAAATTAAGGGGTGTTACAATTTTGAAGAAACTACATACTGAGAACTTGAAGTTGACTCGTTAATCTTTCTTTTGAGTCTAAAAAATCTAATTTCCAAGAAGTACAGGATTTTCTATGATTTTTAAAAGTTGCAAGAGCTGCAATTTCTAGATTCTGAACCTAATGTGTTATAAATGTTTTTACACAGATTTAATTGGGTTAAATCTAGAGGTTCTTAACTACAATTTTATAGTAGACTCATTGAGGTTCATATAAGACTAAGAAATCAATTTTCTAACAAGTACTAAAATTTATGTAATTATTGGAAGTTGTATTCACCTGTCAAGGGGACACGTGAGGCGTTGTCTCGGCTGTTAATTTCTGGGATCTAGTGTTAAGAACGGAGGTGCGGACGTATAGACCGTAGACTCCTGTCGGAACTTAGGGGATGGACCCATAGGTGTCCGTTGATGTTCTATGTTATCGGATACGAATGAGGCGGAGCAGGAAATGCATGCCGGGGCGTCTTATATTTGTGATAACTTTTAGTGAGGTTCGAAAGCGGAGAGAAACCACCGGGGATGGGCACCATTATGGATGCTCAGGAGTGGAGAAAGACCGCTGGGATTCGGACGGGGTGGAATTTGTAAGATCGGGAGTGGAGAGAGACCACCGGGACTGTGCATCATTATGAATGCTCAGGAGTAGAGAAATAACACAGGGTTCCGACATGATCACTACCGACTGCAGTAACGGAATTGGAGTGAACAACTGCAACCTTACTAGTCAATAGATAAATATCAGAATCATTGTAGAATACATGAGTATGTATTGCATGAACGATGGATTGAACCCTGTAATGAGAAAAAATGCTAGTAGCTTGTATTCAAAAAATATGTTGTAAGGGCGGCATATCGTTCCAAACAAGTGTGCATTGAAAAAGCATATTTGGTTTTTGCATGTTTTCATGATAAATATATGTTTAATGTTTTAATAAATTGTTTATACGCACACTCATATGACATCATATATTTGACTATTTCCTATTTACATTTATTGATTTCAGTTTTATTTTCATTATGCTATGTATATTGTTATATTATTTTTGGAGTTAGTTAAAGTTGTTGTGATTCTTACCGTCGGCCTCACATGCTGACAAACCCAATGTATTGTGCAGGTAAGAGTACCTGGAGTTTAGGCATAGAGGTGTAACATCCTGAGCTCGTCATCTCATCAATCCAAGAGGTTTGGATTTATAGGTAAGATTCCCGTATTTTCCTGTATTATATTATATTTATGTACTCAATTGAAGGAAAAGATTTCTGGGTGTGCTACGATTTTTCTGTGTATGGAAGTCGGGGCGTTACAATTAGAATACTAGAAATTGTTTATTTTTTTCATACACTATTACCATGTTTAGATTACAAGTGTAACACCCCAAATTATAAAATACAACTGAATTCGAAGTTTCACAGGATCTTTACACTTCTTTCGTACAGTTTTACAAGGAAATAAAAATATTTCTTACATCAGAGTTACATTATACCTTTACATTATTACAGCGGAAGCAATTTTACAGTAATTACATGAATAACATTTAAATCAATCTTTGAGCAGCATGTATACTTCAATTTGTCAAGCATCTTTACCCTGCATGTAAAACTGTGGGCCCGTCAGTTCATTCACTGATGAAATATTATACACGGCCATCATCTCTATGCCGGAAACAGTATAAGGATTCTCAACACTTAACAAACCACAAACTTGTTCACAAACACAGTTAAGGGGACTATCCTATTGATGTCGTATTGTGAATGTGCACTTAGTCCTTAATGTAATTATTTATGTTATATGACACTAATACGCACTTGTTCAGAGTCTATGCAGCCCATACTACATAGATCCGAGGGCAAGTCCTTAACCGTTCTTCATCTTGTAGGATTCAATCCCTCGCCATGACTTAATCTACTACTGTAACTACGGTAAGTATCCTAGATGTTCTATGACCTACGAACTCATGTCTAGGCGCCCTAGAGGAAATCCCAACGCACTAACACATGACTCATCATGCAGGTATCCTGTGGTAATTCAGCTCCTACCATAGACATGACACCACCCGCAGTCACCAAACACCGCACGAGCGTCGTCATCGGGATGGTACTTTGGAGTAGTATCTACGTCCTAGTCATGACTCATCATGGGACATCCTATGAATACTCTCACCCCGCCAATCCAATGGCCCTCATACTCAATATTTTTCTCTTACTTTCGTCACATCTTCACTATGTATCTAATCCTTATTTTAATTGAATCATGAACAAAATCAATCTCCTAGGGTTAGCACTCCCACTATACCAGTCTCATTCATTCATTTCACATGACCCAACCTTGGTCTTTTCATTTCAAATTTCATCTCAACATTTGTTCTATTGCCGGTATAAGGCTTAGCTACACCCTAGTTCTTAATTTCAACTCATAATTACAACATTGAGTTTTCATACTCATAAAGTTTTTTTCATGTTTAATCACAATTCACATTTCATATTCATAGTATTCATGTATTCATATTCATAATACTCTTCATAACTCATCATGTCATCTAATTTCAATTTTCAAGTACAATATCATGCACAAATAATAAAAATTCAATTCTTCTAACATGTCACATTCACTAGTTCATATTTTCACTAATTTTACAATTCACAATCTCACTTAGTTTCACAATTCACACTTTTCAAATTTCTAATTACAAAATCTCAATTTTTTAAATTCCATAAAACAATTCATTTAATTTCTTTATCTAAAAGACAATTTAAGTTAATAATTAAAATAATTTCTTTCTTACAAAAGTAGTCTCAAATTCTCATTTATACTAGACCACGGGTCATAGAAAATTATCTCACGAAAATCCAGATATTATTTGAAACTTCGGGGCAATCGACTGTTAAAACATGGTCAGTCGGCTATTTCGTAAAGATTTAAATCTCGAAAAACAAATGATCAGGGAAGTCGACTATTACACTATGATCGATCGACTGTTCTGCAAAGATTAAAAACTCGAAAACAAAATGATCAGGGCAGTCGACTGTTACACTATAATCGGTCGACTGTTCTGTAACTAAAATCCGAAATTTATTACCTGACAGTCGACTGTCGACTCGAATTCGGTCAACTGTCGATTGCACCAGGTTGCAAATTAGAGTAGATCATGGATATATTTTGGCATTGAAAATAAGATCACAATTTTCATATTATTTAAAATCGACGTTTCCATGAAATAATATTTTTAGTCACAAGTTTTCATCTTTCTACAATAATGAAATTTTATTTTAGACAATCAACTACACATGATGCATTTAATCAATTTGTGTCTCATAAGCACAACTTTTTTCACATAGCATGATTTATACACATAAAACATGACAATAAGATAGATTCTAGGATTTCAATTTGTCACGCCCCGCTTCCCAGAATACAGGAACACAGGCACGTAACTGAGGCCCAGCGAATGATGCAGATACATCATTCATAAGCTGTAAATTTAACTCAACAACAAGATAACAATTTCAGCCACGAAAGTATATAAAATTACAACAGGATAACAAAGTACATGACATATTACATGAACATAACCAACAACTGGAAAGAAACATAGTTACGGGTCAAACACGCCCGGATTACAACAAGGATTACATGAATAAAACAGGAATTAAAATAACATGAAATTAAATAAGACTAGAATCTCTGCTCGGCAACACCTTCGGGTAGTTCTCCATCTGGGCCTGCAAGTATATTATTACAAGGAAAGAGACAAAGAAGTACCCGTTAATGCAAGTTACGGGCCGCAAGTGGTACAAGCAACGGGACAATTATAAAATGAAACAAAACCAGGAAAGAACAAGGAATCAAGAATCATATGATAGAGCAAATACAACATGCAACAGAATCAAGAACAAGACCTCATGGAACAAATAGCATGCATGTAAACAAGTAAATAATCCATAAGAACATGTAACATGTGAACGAGTAAGCAAGTAAACGTGTCAACATGAACGCGTAACATGTAAACAAGTAAACCAGTCATCATAACATGTAACATGTAAACGGATCATGCAAGTATACGTGTCAATGTTATGTCTTTTATTAACCTAACTAGGTAGCACTTCATGCATCCCATACCACATGGTTGCTACTCGCAATCAAGTGAACGTTTAGACTAGTGGTGGATTCTTTAGGTCACGTACTCGGGAATCATGTCATGTCATGTCAAGTCAAGTCAAGTCGAGTCAAGTATATCTTGTATCAAGATACGTGCAATGTGGAACATGTAGTTAGTGTGTCTTGTAACATGCACATGTAAACCTGTAATTTAGCAAACTTGTAACTTGTAACTTACAAATTTGCAGCGAGGAACCATGAGCCCCCGACCGAGTACGCTCTTCTATATTGTCCACTACTAAATCTTTTCCCTTTATATCCCAGCTTGTTATCTTTTTATTACAATCAAACATGAAACAATAACTATATGCAACAAGAAGGACGAGTAACATGGCAAGGGTAACATGATAAGATCAAGTAGTCAAGACTTATACAATGCAGGAAATATATTTCAGGGCTTATAAAACATGTGATGCAACTAATGGCATGCATAACACTTAATCAAGAATATAATATATTATAACAACATGCAACCTAATAACAAGCAATTCATGCACAACATCATGTATAGTTCTAAGAGTATTTATATATATCGTGTTCATGCAATATATATAACAAGAAGTATTCGTGATCTTGTACGAATACGGGATCAATAGATTATATATAATATGAAGAGAGTCAAAAATATACTTGCGGTATTTTGCAAAATAGCTTGTACTAGAACAAACGGATTGTACAAGAGACACTTGCATGTTAGTCGACGACGATGATATTGAACAAGAATAACGGGATCAGTATCCCGGGCAGTAGAACACGTGCAAGATAATTGTGGCAGCCACGCCAAATCAGCAACTCCTAGAATAGCAACTCCACAAACCAGTAAACAGCAACTCCACTATAGTAAACAACTCCCTTCAACAACTCCAAGACAGCAACACTCTAAACCGTAACTCCCCAACAACAAACTAATAACTCCAATACAACTTATAATTCTCATAACACCAAAACAGCAACTATCCAGCAACAATCCCAATAACTCCTATTCTTTTCCTTCTTCTTCTTCTTCACTTTTTTTCAACAGAGAGAGGGAGAGAGAGAGAGAGGGAGCGAGCGGAAGAAGGGAGCGATGGTCGAGGCTGGCGAGAGTCAAGCTGCGCGACTGGAAGTAACGAGGAACGACAGCGGGAGTTGAAGGCTCAGGCAGCGGCGTGCTGGTGGGGAGCGGTGGTCGAAGCTGGTTGAGAGCGGTGATGGCGGAGCTCCGAGCGACAAGGAATTGGACGAAGAAGGTGAGGGACGGCAACGGCGAGGAGCTTTGGCGAGCGATGACTGAGAAGCGGCGAAGCGTTCGAGCGGAGGACGGCAGGCGAGGTCAACAGAAGAAGAGGATGGCGACGACTGGCGGATGTCGACTGGAGGGGGAGTAGGAGCGGTGGCGACTGGGTGGTGCGACGGAAGGTAGAGGAGAGGGGAGGTTGTGCAGGCGACAGAGAGGAGCGGAGGGGCTGAAGGCGGCGTGCGACTGGGGGAGGCGAGCCGGAAGCGCTCGACGCGCGGAGTAAGAGGCGAGCGGAGTTTGAGAGTGTCGGAGTTGCGGTGGGTTGAAGACGAGGCTGTCGACGGCTGTGGAGCTCTGTGCAACGTCGATGAGAGGAGAGGTCGGCAATGGTTGCTGACGAACAGAGGAGGGGGTTGTCGAGGCGAACGGAGGTGCGGGCTCTGCGGTGGAAGGTGGAGGAGGAAGAAGATGTGAAGAGTTCTTGTTCGTTTGGTTTCTCTGTTTTGGTAGAGAAACAGAGAGGGGAGAAGAGAGAATGCGGTAGGGGGTTTATATAACAATAAATAAAGTAGTGGAAAGTGGGGGTGAGAAAGTGGGGTAGTTACAAGGAGCATGTGGGGGAGTGGGGGAATGTGCAGGCAAAGTGGGGGAGTTGGAGTACGGGACAAAAGTGGGGGTGAAGATAATATATTGTATAGGGAAGGGGTAGGAAAATAAATCTGTACAAGTATGGATACTGGGTTTTGGGCTTTAATAATGGGCTCAAATATTTAAATGAAGTAATTAGTGTATTGGGCTAATCAATTGGGCTCAGATTAAATATAATAATAAAATAAAACCAGAATATGGGATTGGGCTTAAATGGTTTCAAAATATTTAAATAAAATATTTAGGATGTTGGGCAAGATTTCTGGGCCCAGATTAAAAGTATAATTAAATAATAAAAATCAAAATATAGAATTGGGCCTAAAATAATAATTAAACAATTGGGTTTTGGATTAATAAAATCAAATACGAATTTGGGCTTAGAATAAACAATTGGGTTTCATATTAACCAATAATAAAATCAAAATACAACCTGGGCTCATATTAATAATTAATAAAATCAATAATGTAAACTTGGGCTTAGAATAGTTTAAATAATAAAATCAATTAGGGAAAAATAGTTAGGAGATACTGAGGATTTAAATACGGAAAAATATTTTTAAAAAAAAATACGTATTAATGAAAACAGGGGTTACACAATTTCACACATTTATCAATTAGCAATCATCTTCACAATCATTCTCTAAATTATCATTCCATCTCTAATTTATCAAACATGAGACTAGAATTTCTTGATTTCTCTATAACCATTTTATCAAATCATTTCTAGCATGGCATCTAAAATTTAGAAGCATGAGAAACACCCACCTATTTGAAGAAATACTACTAAGCTCCTACGATCTCCTTGAACACGATTGGTCCTTCTTCTCCTAGAATGAGCCACCACAATGTTCCTTCTCCTTGCACTTGGTGAAACCTGAGCGCTCTCTCTTGCCGTGGGTTGAAGTAGCCGACCTCCACAATAGAGAACACACACACACACTAATGCACTCAATCTTTTATTCTCCTATAGTTTCTTTCTTTCAATTATTTTTCCTAGTGTTGTATGTATGAAGGGAGGGGGTATTTATACTAGTTTTAGGATAGAATGGATGGCTAGGATTACACTAGATAGTTGTAGATGAATGGGTAGGATAAGATGGGAAGTTGTAGCAACCACCCACGACACAAAAACCACCTCTCTACTAGTCCACACCTCCCACTCTCTCTCTCCTACAATCTGGCCAAGAAGGAGGTGTGCAATGCACACACACGTGCAAACACGTGTCCCAACTAGTGTCCCCCTATTTAAAGTTGTACATTAAAAATTAATTAATTGTCTACAAAAATATGTGTCTACATGACAAGTTAATTAAAAAATAGTTAATTCATGGGCTTTAAAAAATAGTGGGCTTTTAGAGAAAAAATACTTAATTTATTAAGTTGGGCTTAGTTTAGAAAAACGAATTTAGGCTCCTTTAAAAGAAAAAAATGGGCTTAAAGAAATAAGAGAAGAAAAGAGAGAAAATAATTATTTGTTTATGTTGTATAAAATTATTTAATAAGAGAATATTTATACAAAATTTTGCACGTGCACAACACGTAAAATCTACAATTTCACATTTATTAAAATTCAGGGTATTACAACAAGATAGCGACCGTAATCAAAGTTGACGAGATTCCACCGGTACTTAGCGTCATCCTCCAATAGTCCCACATGTAGAGCCCGAATTTATACCAATTTTTATGCTAAGATCTCGTGATGTCCTTCCATACGACATAGAAGAAGAAATGTGTAATGTTGACACAAATACAACAAACCAAACCCACTAGTAGTAAAAAAACTAGGAAGAAAATTAATGATTGACACAAATATTATGACTATATCCCCGAAGAGGATAATCAGGGTGTAGGACATAAGGTTTGTAAAAACTTGTTTGAAGAGTTACAAATGAAGGAAGGGTGAAGAAACGGTAAAATTAAACAACACATACAAAATGTACACAAGGATCTATTAGAAAACCAACCGGCCAACAAAAAATTCACCTCAAGACCGGATATGCAGATAGCCACCCATATGATTTCGAAAATGTTCAACGGAAAATAGTCCGTCTAGTTAATAAAGAGGAGTTACCTTTTTCCTATTCCGAGAGTAGGAGCGTAAATGAATTTAACCAAAATGCACTAAATCCACATTTTATAAGAATTCCTAGAAATACATTCAAATCTGATTGTTTTAAAAACATTACAAAAAAATGAGAGATAGTTTAATTTCACTTTTGTATAGTTTAACTTAAAGTATTGTTAACATCCGATAGTGGGCAATGTTGTAACGATTTTTCAATGATGGGCATAACTTGTCATTGAATCGATAGTAATTGCATGATTCAAAAGATGATCATATCACTTGCGGCTTTGCCGTATCTCAATAGTGATTTAGTAATTGCCCATCTTATTTTAGAAGTGTGTGATATCTTTCATATTCGTGATAAACAATTTTGTATTAGTGTTGATAATGCATCTAACAACAATATTTCGATTGGTACATTAAAGACACAGTTAGCTCATCCATGTTTCTCAATTTTTCACGTTAGAAAATAACCAAACAATTTGTGCATAACATTAGAAATTGTATACATTTTATTGCTTTAAGTTGCCCTATAACTCAACAATTTAAAGAATGATGTAAGCTTAAGGGTGTATATTTTAGAAAATTTTCTAAGAATGTCATACACCGATAGAACTCTACTTTTGATTTATTAAATATTGTTACTGAATATAAAGCTTGTATAATTTTATCTTGCAAAAAATATGAAATTTTTTCAAATGAATAAACAATCATGGTATTATACAGAATCTTTATTATGATTTTAGAACCTTTTAAAACCGCAATTTAAAATTTTTCAAAATCTTATAATTATACTTCTACTAGTATTTTTATTTCACTAATTATTATGATGCAAACTTTTCAAGAAATGATTGATGACATTTACATTGGTTATATTGTTAAACCCGCATACACTAAATTTTTGAAGTATTTGTCATCCTCTTATGTTGTATCTACTTGCTACTGTTATTGATTCTCGTATCAAATTAGCGGGTACGAAGTATTTGATTGAAATGTATTTTACTTTACTTGGAGATGAATCTGAAATTGATTGTAACACTTTTTTAGGCTTTTTTGAAACGACATTGAACAACTTGTTTGATTATTATGATAGAATTTTTGCATTTAGTAGTAGTTCTAGTATAGTTACTTCTTTTTTTTCTACTTCTAGATGTAAGTATAAGAGTAAATTAGACGATGCCACTTTTAATTTACTTTCTCAAATTCAATCAAAAAAACCTTGGACTAATCTACCTAATGAATTAAATTGGTATAATCAACAAGATAGTGAGAGTTTTAATGCTAAGATTGATGTGCTACAATGGTGGAAAGAACATGAACATGTTTATAATATTTTTAAAGATATGGCTAAAGATTTACTAACTCCTTCTGTGTCTACAGTTGCTTCAGAAAGTCTATTTTCTACAAGTGGCAGGTTTCTAACAGATTACATGAATCGTTTGAAGCCTCAATCATTGGAGATGCTCATGTGCATAGAAGATTGGATGAAGGCTGAAGATAGGACTCAAGGAATTTGGGTTGATACGTCAACAAGTGGAAGCAACTCGCCCGAAAAAGAACAACAACATTAGTAGGGACCAACAATAACAGCAACAAAAGATTTTGATTATCCCCTCAAATATGTAATTCAAAACATATTGTATGTTCTTATTATAGTTTCTAACTTTCTAATTTTATACAAGTAATAGGAAGTATTATAGTTGTATTTGTATGTAAAAAGTTGAATTAAACAATATATACAATTTTTATTCACACTTTTACAGTTTCACTCTTATAAATTTATTAGTTGTACTTGTAAAAAACAAATTATATATAGTTAAAAAAGATGAAACTCACTCAACCCGAATGCCAACCCACGACCTGACCCGAACCCAAACGGGCTCGACCCGAATGGGTTGTCGGATCGAACGGGCCGACATTTTGAGTTTTTCAACCTGGCCCGGTACGACCTGCTTAACACCCCAACCTAACCCGAATCCGCACACAATTGGATCTGACCCAGGCAGATCCGACCCGACCCGGCATGGTCAACCCGAATGCCATCTTTAATAATGCCCAACTATGAAAAGGGCCTTTCAGAGCATCCACAGTCGTTTGCTATTCAATATGCATATTTTAGCTTAAAAAGCGCTGCAGTCGTTTGTTATTTATGCATATTTTGACAATTTTGCGATAGTAGATTGCTATATATGAAAGCGGATATAGGAATTATGCATATTATACCGGACAGATCTTCACGTCCCACGAAAAAAAAAATTTAATTCGTCGAACGGACCTTGAAAGTCCGTCCCACCTTTTTTAAAAAATTTTCCGAATAAAAAAATTTCACAAATAATGGGTTACCCTCTTGGACGAATCTTGAAGATCCGTCTGTGGATGGGCCCACCTATTTTTCCCAATAAAAATTGTTTTTTAATTATTAAAAAAATTGCAGAAATTATTTTAAATTCCGTTTGACTCTTTTTTGATTATTTTTTTTTTTCTTCCGACGGATCTTCAAGATCCGTCTAACGAATTTTTTATATTAAATAATTGATTTAATATAAAAAATAATCAAATTATCTTGGCATCCCCTTGAGATAGGGGAAGCTTCATAAGATTGGATTGGATGCCGATGATTGAAAAAGTCGAGTCTAGACTCAACCGTTGGTCTGGTAAGCACCTGTCACACGAAGGCAGACTAATTCTTGTTAATTCCGTCCTCTCCTCGATCCTTTTATACATAATGTCTTTCTTTTATCTTCCTTCGGGGGTTAATAAGAGGGTTGACCGGATCAGAAGAAAATTCTTCTGGTCAAGTGTGGATTTGTTTAAACCTGGCTCTCATCTCTGCAAATGGAAGCTCATCTGCACTTCTAAGGCAGCTGGAGGGTTAAGAGTTCTTAATCTTAGGCACCAAAACTTAGCCTTATTGGGCAAATGGTTATGGAGATTTCTAAAAAATGATCACCTGCCCTAGGTTCGAATTATATCCGTTAATTGTTTTTCCCGTCGCAAGATGTGGGATTTTCCGACTTTCCTTTCTTGTAAAGCCTCTTCATTTTGGAAAGGGGTCTGGAAAGTAGCTGGCCAGTTCCGTTGTGACTTAGCCCACGAGTGCGCAGATTGATCCAAGACCAAATTCTGGGATAATTTATGGTTTGGTAATATCAAGCTCGCTTCAGCTTTTCCATCTCTCTATCAGTTAGCGTCTAACCCCTCGGCCTTGGTTGAGGATTATGTTGTTATAATCAATAACCATAAGTTATGGTCGATCCCTTTCGCATGCGTGCTCTCGCCACAGCTCTTGCTTTAGCTCCAAGAGCTTTTCGACGGTATTAACCATTACCCATGGCTTCCGTCTGAAGACTTCAGATGGAGGTGGACCAACTCGGGTAATTACTCAGTTAAATTCTTCTACAATTTCCTCAATTTCAGAGGGATTACTTCCCCGATTGCTAAGCCGTTATGGAGCAGTTGTACTCCCCTCAAATCCAAAATTTTAACCTGGTTAGCGCTGAACAACAAGTTTCTTACTGTTGAAGTTCTCAACATGATGAACCTTGCATTAGGCCAATTATGTGCATTATGTTCCTTACATCATGAGGATGCTGATCATATGTTCCTTAAGTGTCCATTTATCCAACCGTTATGGAGAATCGCTGTCATAGCATGGCAAGCGCTGGCTATCCCCAGCGATTTCTTGTCCTGTTGGAAGCATCAACACCTCATAAAAGAATTTCACAAATCTTGGATTCTTTCGATTATTGCGATCATTTGGGTTATTTGATCGGCACGAAACAAACGTATTTTTTCTCATTCCGCCTTGTCGATTGAGAATATTATCGATGATTTTCTTTGCTTTACTAAATTTTGGCCTTCTAAGATAAAGTGGAAGCGGTACATTTAAATCGTGTAGATGAGGCGATTAGTTTTTTACATTCTTCTAGCACTTAATCTTTTTTGCGCGGCACCTTTGCTAATTTACTGCTCTATTGTCTGCCTTTGCAGATCTAATGTGCGGCCTTATTTTCTTAACCTCTGGCTCTGCAGGGTATTTTGTTTTGCGTTTTCTTTTGGATGTTGTTAGCATTGGGCCCTCTACTGCTCACTTATGGGATATTTTTCGGTTCTCTTTTGACGTCAGTTCCTATTGTATGTTGGTAGACTTTTTGATGCTCTGTGGGTGGGCAGCTTTGTGTCTCTTGGTGGTTGGTATTTCTCTTTAGATGGGAGGACCTGTGTTGGCTGTTGGCACCCGGGCATAGCTGCCTTGGGTTGATGTATTTATGATTTATTTCTGGTGTTGTTAGCTTTTCTTGTGCTTGATATTGGTGGGAGTCACCTTCTTGAGACTTTGCATAGTTTGGATGTGTGCTGTTTTTATTTCAAAGCTTTCACTGTAGTAGCGCTGAGCTATCCTTTTGCACTCGCTGTTCTGGAGTGCTTTGGGTTTGTTTCGTGATCGACTCGCCTGTCTCGGTCTGTGTGATAGGTTTGCCCATCAGCTGGGGGTGCCAATTGCTCCGGTACCAGTTCGGGGTTACCGGGGAGCCTTTTTATATTTTGAGGCTCTCTTTTCTTTTATCTTTGCCTGGCATGTATTGTAGCATTCTCGTATTTTTTAGCGCTTTTGTTTCTTTCTCTCTGGGGTGTTCGGTGCCCCTGGCGGTGGATGTCGAGAGTGTGACCTAACTTCTTTGTGGGGGTCATAGCTCTGGGTTTTTTTTTCAGGTTACATTTTGGTGGTCTGTGTCAAGGTATTGCGTTCTGTTTTGGGCTCTCTTTCTGGATGGTTTGGCTCCGTTCTGTTTTTGGTGAGTGGGTAGCGCCTGCTTGGGGCGTTGTAGGGAGTGATCCCCGCGTCCTTTTCTTTTTTTGGTGTGCCCCTGTCTCATTGGGGTGTGTTTCTATTCGATTTCAGCGCCGTTTTGTGGCGTGAGTGGGAGTGATTCCCGCTTCTTTTTCTTATTTGGAGTGTCCTTGTTTCTTTGGAGGTGTGTCTATATTCGATTTCAGGTGTTTGTCTTGGGATTTTGCTGTTGTCTGCGAGCTGTTGTTAGCTTTGCCTGGGATCGTTTTAGGGTCCCGTCGTCGTGGCTAAGTTCAATTCGGGTTGAGCTTCTTTTAGCGTTGCTAGAGGCCAGTGCCTGCCTAGGAGTCCCGGTTGTGCTTGTTTTTGGCGCGACCCTAGTGCATTGTTTGAGCCGCTTCCTGCTGTCATTTCCTTTCCGATTGCTGCTGGGTTTTGTGGGGGGTCGCCTTGTTGTAGTTGTATTTATTGCTGGGCAAAGCTCTGCTTTGCTCTCTTCTTTGTTTGTTGTTGTGTTTATTTTTCTTTGTTATTTTACCTCATGTAAAATTTACCGATGTACAGACTTAATTCTTTACTTTTTATATATAGATGGCTGGAGTCTCAGGACTCTATCCGTGTTATCTACAAAAAAAATCCTATTAAGTCGTTGAAACTTGGATCACAGAACAATGTGTAGAGCAATATTACTGATAACTCGAGGAAGAGGAGTACGACGTAAGAATATCATGATCGGTTGTCATGACTTAATTGCTCACGGTATTGTTATTTGTTAAAGATACCTTTTTTTAATCTTATTGCTCTCGTTTTAATACTCTTAATACTCTTGTATGTTTAAAGTTTATTATATTTATTCCACACTCCAATTCTCTTTGAAGGCATTATATTTTATTTCATGCAGGGCCGGCTTCTGCCTTGATAAGGGGGAGGCAACCGCTTGGACCCCCAACTTTTGCACATTTTTAAGGACCCCGATTTTTGTGTATTTGTATTTATAAATACATAATTTACACATAATAATTTTTTAGAGACAGAAATTTAACTTTTTTTGCTTTTGTTTTTAAAATTAGTACTTGGCTTTGCTTATTTTAATTGGACATGAATTTGTAGAGAGAATTTTTAAAAAATCTCTAAATCTTCATGTATCGGTTTTTAAGAATTGTAGCTAAAAAAAATTTTAATTTATTTTTAGCAAATTTTTTTAAAAAAATAAATTCTGTATAGGAGCCCCATTTTGAGAGTTCACCTCGGACCCCGTAAACTCAGAACCGGCCCTAATTCCATGTTATGTAGTTTTTATAATTGAGCTCAGTAAGTTTGTTTATTAATGGCTTACTTCTAAAACAGTGTGGCGTTATTTCACATTTTTTATAAAAAAAAGGTTACTTATAACTTATTTGTTTTTTGGGACAAATTCGAATGACTGTTGCAAGTAGCAACATCCTTGGTTCAAAAAAATATAAAATGACTCTTGCAAGTAGCAACATCCTTGGTTCAAAAAAATATAAATAAAAGGTAAAATCACAACTAAAACTTTCGCCTACTCGGTAGGCATCAGTTGGTATCCGATCTAATATGAATCATCCACCACCGATCCAAAAAAGATAAGTTTTTTTAATTTTCTCATCCGCAACCAATCCAAACCTTAATTGGATCGATTTCCATCCAAGCCGATTAAGCTCGGTTTGGATTGGATTGTCGATTTGACGTGCTAATTTTCACCTTCATCATCATTCATACTTTTGTTGAAATTTAAAAAATCAACTTCAATCAAACTTAAGAAACAACTTGCTATTTGTTATTCAGAAATGAATTTAAAATGAAGATTCATAAAACCACAAGTTGGTACTGTATTTTACACTAATTGTTTGAAATGATGACGTTTAAATGAGTGAGAAAAATTATTTTTTCACTTGCATATTTCTGTAATATTAGTTTATTATCATAAAAAAAACATCAATAACCATAACTAATTGAATTTCAGGTACAATAAAAAAAGATTTAGAAAATAATTTCTGCCTGACTTGATTAAAGTAACTAATAATTATTACATCAACTTCATGATTCTATTAACTTGGGCCACGCTGTAAATCAAGCATTTCTCAACGACATAATAGACAAGATTATGCAGAATTAAAACAAAGATAGAACAACTGCTCGATTTGCATCAAAAAAATTAAAAAAGACTGTTTGTATCTCCAAGAAAATGAGTTGTATATTCAAGAAATTAAATGAGAAATAGATCTTCTAGGAACTTGCGCACAGAGATACGATCGGTTCGGTTTCATTGGTTATTTGAAAGCCCCATCCAACAACCGAAACGGTCCAATTGGTTATTGAAGATCAAGATCAGGGCCAACCCAAACCTCCAATTGGTTCGGTTAAAGACCGAACGGTTCGAATTGGATCGGTTCGGACTGATCGGTTCGGATAATAGTTGTCCACCCCTAATTGCCACAATTAATCACTGTTCGAGAAAGAATTAAACCATTCCCAAAATCAGTCATTCCACTATTCTCCACAATCACCCAAAATTTAAAAAAAATTCAAAATAAAAAAAGAACAATCAAATCAAAAAATTAGGCACCTGCTTAATTTTTTAAGATTCAAAAGCCAACAAACTTCACTTAATTACACATTAAAATTTAGTCAACAATAATTCTCAGAACAATACCAGTAATTATATGAAAATTTTGTCAGAAACAACAATTGATAACAATCCATATATTATGTACACAAATACAGTACACCACTAGTTTCACGAATAGAACACAGGGGCCTTACCGGAAAAAAAGCAACATACTACCTGTTATGTAAGGGATCGGGACAACTGGGCACCAGCCGTTTACTATCGTCAAAGTTAACGGCCGGCGTAGAGATATGAGACGGAGCTGGCCTCGTCCCTATAACATCTCTGGCCTCGGAGTTCGGCGGAAATACCCGAAATGCCATCGCGTCGTAGCTATGATTTTGGAACACTAAGAGTTGGATAGTAACTACGAGAAGTAGTAGTAGTAGTAGGGCTCTCTTTTCAACGGCAGTTGTCATCACCGTTATCTCATCAGATCTCCGGCGAGAATCTTAATGAGAGAGATAAATATGTAAACAAAGAAAAAAGTTGAAATGATGCGTTCTTTTATTGTGAGGGATATGGCGGTGGAAAATGGACAGAGTGAGAAGTGAAAGTGAGTCTGGTTTTTGCCAAAATGAACTTGAGAGTTATGTACCTGTTTTTTCCCTGATATAGAATCGATATTTTGGGACCAACATTTAAAAAAGAACAATAAATTGGTGATAAATGGTTGCTTTACTTTTACTATTTGGAAAATATATTCTGATTAGAATAAGAGTTTGAGATAATTTAGATATAATTTTTAAAAGGTAAACATGTAGATGTGTATATAAAATTTGCGGTAGAAATTTTAATTGAACTGTATGGATCACTCTATCGTTTTATATAATAAAAAGTGCGTGACTGAGATGAGTTAAAAGGCTTAACTCTTTAGTATAATTTTACGAGTAAGAGCATCTGTGATCGTTTAAGACTTAAAATTTTTATATTTGGATTTTATTAGAAATAGAAATTTTAAGTTGGATGTACAGTCATTTTTTTTTTGGATGAAACGGATAGAGTCTAAAAACTCCAGCCATGCATAAATAATACGAAATGAAGTACAATAGGGTGGATGTACAGTCATTGAAAACCAAAATTTGGAACAAACGATAGATGCAAACAATTCACACACATTCTCAGCCACTGATTATTTTTAAAAAAATTGAGTCCAACGTACTTATAAAAAAAATTGTACACAAAAGTAAAAAAAAATTGTACACACAGATATACATAACAATTTCTATAAGCTCATTCTATCTCAATCCTTGTTCAAAAAATTCACATCAATCTCATATTTGCTTTATATGCATAATAATCCTATAAATCATAATCCATTGAAAAAAAATCAAGATTTGGGGGAAATTTTCCGGACGCAAGACCTTCTTGCCCTTCTTGCCTCCGATCCCTTTTCTTTCTTTTTTTTAAAAAATCATCTCATACGCAAGATCTTATGGCTTCCAATCATCGTATTGATTTTTTTTTTCAGAAGCAAAATGATATTACGTCCGGCATATTCCAAAAAAGAAAAAGAAAATTTATGACATGCAAGATCATTTGCGTCCGAACAATTTTTAAAAAAAAGATCATACGTAAGATCATTTTATATCCGAGGAAAAAAAAATTTGAACCGACAAAAGACAATCCTTCAATTTCTATATTTCTGAAATTTTTATATTGTCTCTCAAATATCAAATATAGACGGACATTGTTTATATTTTTCCGAAATTTATTTATATATATCTTAAGCTAATAGGCCTACCCCATCTCTCCTTTCTCTATTTTGAAATAGAGAAACGAGAGCAAAAGTAGGAACTGACACGTGCAATCCACACCAATTGCCAAAACAGAATTAATTAAAAAAACAAAACAAAAAAAAACCTTTCCTCTTCCACATCTCCCCAAAACCTACAAACCCTAACCCTCCCTACCCCAAAACCCACCCACATCTCATCACACGTCCATCCCTACCACGACCCGCCATCCAGCTCGCCCCGATCCCGCCCGTCTCGACCCTCTATCGTCGTCGTCCGTCGTTGATCCCGTCCCGACCCCGCCATCGGAGGCGAGGGCAAACCCGCTGTCTGACCACGTTAGGGTGTGGGTTGAGAAGAAGGTGGAGAGCAGAGTGGATGAGAGGGACTGCGAATTGTCGTTCTTGACCGGCGCCCCCAAACTAGTGAGCATTTTTTGATTTCTTAAAGTTTTTTCATATAGAATTTCTAGGGGTTTTGTCTACGGTTTCTTAGAATTGGGAGTTTGGGGAATGAAATATGAGGGTGGGAAGGTGTGACGTAAGCAATGTGGACTAGGTGGAGGAAATTCATGGACTTTGGTCTTGCAGACTTGCAGTTACAGTGCGTTTGGAATCATTTAGGGGTCGTTTAAAAATTTGCAATTTTGCATCATTTCTCCCAAAAAAAAGTGATTTAAAACGCCCCCTGACTGATGGGTGATTTTAAATTTGTAAAATTGAAGGGTTTTTTTTTTGTGTGAAATTTATATTTATTATATTTATTTATATTTATTTATTTATTTATATATATCTTAAGCTAATAGGCATACCCCATCTCTCCTTTCTCTATTTTGAAATAGAGAATGGAGAGCAAAAGTAGGAACTGACACGTGCAACTCACACCAATTGCCAAAACAGAATTAATTTAAAAAACACAAAAAAAAAGTTTCCTCTTCAACTCTCCCTACCCCAAAACCCACAAACCCTAACTCTCCTTACCCCAAAACCCATCCACATCTACTCACCCGTCCGTCCCTACCGCTGCCCGCCGTCCACCCCGCAGCGATCCCACCCGTCTCTACCCTCCATCGTCGTCGTCTGTCGTCGATCCCGCTGTAACCCTGCCCTGACCTCGCCATCGGAGGCGAGGGTGAACCCGCTGTCAGACCACGTTAAGGTTTGGATCGAGAAGAAGGTGGCGAGCGGAGTGGATGAGAGGGACTGCAAATTGTCGTTCTTGACCGGCGCCCCCAAACTGGTGAGCATTTTTTGATTTCTTGAAGTTTTTTTATATAAAAATTCTAGGGGTTTTGTCAACGGTTTCTTAGAATTAGGAGTTTGGGGAATGAAATGTGAGGGTGAGAAGGTGTGACGTAAGCAATGTGGACTAGGTGGAGGAAATTCATGGACTTTGGTCATGCAGACTTGCAATTACAGCGTGTTTGGAATCATTTAGGGGTCGTATAAAAATTTGCAATTTTGCATCATTTCTCCCAAAAGAAAGTGATTTCAAACGCCCCCTAAGTGAGGGGTGATTTTCAATTTGTAAAATTACAGGGTTTTTTTGGGTGTGGAATTTATATTTATTATATTTATTTATACATATCTTACGCTAATAGGTCTACCCCATCTCTCCTTTCTCTATTTTGAAATAGAGAAAGATGAGCAAAAGTAGCAACTTACACGTGCAGCACACACCAATTGCCAAAACATAATTAATTAAAAAAATATTAAAAAAAAACCTTTCCTCTTCCACATCTCCCCAAAACCCACAAACCCTAACTCTCCCTACCCCAAAACCCACCCACATCTCCTCACCCGTCCGTCCCTACAGCCGCCCGCTGTCCACCCCGCCCCCGATCCCGCCTGTCTCTACCCTCCATCGTCATCGTCCGTCGTCGATCCCGCCCCGACCCCGCCGTCTCTACCCTCCATCGTAAGTTTCCCTTTTACTTAAGATTTTTCTACAAAAAACACTGAAGGCAGCATCTGATCGCATTGCAGCTAATGACATCGATTGATTGTTTTTAGCTTTTTATTGATAGAAGGGAAGGGATAAAGAGCGAAGGCCGTAGCTAAATTGTTTGTTCTTAACTCTGCACCGAAGGCTGAGAGTTGTGTTAATGCACTTGATTATCTCTATCAGCTAGAAATGAAATAATGTGGTTGTTATTTTGCTTAATTGTTGTAAAATGATTGGGGTTAAGTTAGGATATCATTAAATTTTCCAATATGAACTTGAGCTGGTTGAATAATTTTTTTACATAAATATTTTTGAATAAAAATCGAAAAATCTCCATTTGAGTTGGTTTATGTCGAGAAAGAAGAAGAAGAATAATTTGTTAAAATGCTGCATAAAAGGAGGTAATTTTATTTTATTTTAGCAGATTGATTTAGGTGGAGTTAATAAACTCGAACATGATTATCCATTGTTACATGCCTCTGCAATATCGATTGTTGTTTCCATTTGGTGAGGAAAGGTGGAGAATTGATATTAAATGTAAAGATGGAAGGCATGTTGGTCGAAAAACAACTGTATATATTCGAGAGTATTATGCATTTCGCTTGCAATCACGCAGATTTGAGGATAATGCCCTATTAAGAAATGGTTGACTAACTCAATAATATTTTGTTGATTCATATGCCGCAATAGAACAAAATCGTCCCAACTAGATGAAGATGAATCAAACAAGTATACGAAATAAGCTGTTATGTGGTCTTTAAGATGCATTCACCGCAGGGGAAACAGAAGCAGGGGCAGTGGGTAAACGATATGTTCTTCTGTCTTCTTTTACTGGGGGACCACGAGATATGTATCAACAGTATCAGGATGCTATTGCAATGTGTCGTTGGGGTGGAGCACCCGATTTTTTAATAACTTTCACATGTAATCCTAAGTGGACCGAAATTATTGAATCACTACAGTATTTTCCAAATCTAAAACCCGAAGATAGACCAGATATTGTTACCAGAGTGTTCAAGCTAAAATTAAAGGAGCTTATGAAAGATATCAAACAACAAAAGATGTTTGGATCAACTATTTCAGGTACAAAATCTAACAAATTTAACCATTTTAAATTGAATTTCAATTAAATTAGTAGAATTTGACTTATATTTCAAATGAGCATATTTTAAGAAGTCTATTTATTTTTGTTGAAAACAGATCTACATGTAATTGAATTTCAGAAAAGAGGGCTTCCTTATGCTCACATCTTGATTATTGTTCGAAGAGAAGACAAGATTTTCAATATTGAAGATATTGATAGATTAGTATCCGCTGAGATTCCAGATAAGGAACAATTTCCCGAAGCTCATGCAATTATGCTTCGGTCTATGATTCATAGGCCAAGCGGGGAGTACAATCCAACATCACCATGTATGGAGAATGGTGTGTGCACAATAAGGTATCCAAGATAATTTATAAATGAAACTATTATTGATAAGCACGGGTATGTTCAATATCGTCGTTGGGATGACGGTCGGACGTTTGTAATAGGTGGCCACAATCCGAAGGTTGTTGACAATCGATGGGTGGTACCCTTCAATTTAGATTTAACAACAAAATATGATACTCATATCAATATTGAGATTTGTGCCAATCCTAAGTTTCTCAAGTACCTTTACAAGTATGTGTATAAAGGTCATGATAGAACTACAATAATCATAGAAGACAATGAAAATTCGGTCCCGGGAAATTCCGAACCTCAATACAAGCCAGTTGATGAAATTCAGCAATATTTAGATTGTTGTTATGTCTCCTCTGTCGAAGCATGTTGGAGAATTTTTGAATTTAGTTTGCATCGTCATCATCCTCCAGTGGAACATTTACAGTATCATCTAGAAAATCAGCAGAGTGTCTATTTTAATGAAAATGCTAACTTGGCTGATGTTGTCTCAAGAGCTGAATATCAGAAGACGATGTTAGATGGTTGGTTTAAGGCTAATCAGGTCTATGAAAATGCTCGAGATCTTATATACTCTAAATTTTCGAAAAAATGGGTATGGTAACCGGTGGATAAGAAGTGGTCAAGAAGACTTCGTGGTCTCGCAATTAGAAGGTTGTACTATGCACCTCCAGCTGCAGGAGAGAGGTTTTATTTACGGATGTTGTTGTGCATGGTACGTGGAACGACTAGCGATGAACATTTAAGAACCGTGAATGGAGTGACCAATCATAATTATCAGTCTGTATGTTGTGCACGTGGGTTGCTAGAGGATGACAACGAATGGCACCAGGCACTAACCGAAGCATCCTCTTTTGCATCAGGTCGTTAGCTCAGAAACTTTTTTGCTTCGATATTGATGTAGTCTGAGCCAACTAATCTGATCAATTTATGGAAAAAATATTGGAGCAATCTATCAGACGATATATTGCATATATGTAGGACTGAATCACATGATTTTGGATTAGAGCTGACAGAAAATGAGTTGAAGAATTTAGCACTTTCAGATATTGAAAGCATTTTGAATCAGAATGGGCGATCTCTTAAAGAATTTCCATCACTCCCATTTTCCGAGAATGTACATGTACATGTCATTCAAAATCGACATATATGCGATGAATTGTGTTATGATGTCGACGAGTCAAAACAAGGGTTTGAGCAATTATTCCATAAGTTGATACATGAGCAAATTCAGATATTGGAAGTTGTGGTTTCAGTGCACTCAAGTAATATGGGCAGTGTTTTCTTTGTTCATGGTAGCGGCGGTACAGGAAAAATATTTTTATGGAATACATTAGTTGCAAGGTTTCAAGCGGAAAGAAAAATAGTCCTTACTGTAGCTTCTTCTGGAATAGATGCTCTGTTACTACCTAGAGGTTGCACTGCGCATTCGAGGTTTCGTATTCCAATAAAAGTCCATGAAACTTCTGCATGTTCTATCTTCCAACATGATGATTTATCTCAACTCATTCAACAAGTAGATTTGATCATTTGGGACAAACCACCAATGATGCATCGCCATGCATTTGAAGCTATTGATCAAACTTTCAAGGATCTAATGAAGTTTAATAATGAAAGTGCAACCGATGACGCATTTGGCAGAAAAGTTGTTGTTCTCGGTGGGGACTTTCGACAGATTTTGCCTATTGTGCCAGTAGGTGGACGACCCCGTATTGTATCTGTATCATTACAAAGGTCACATATTTGGTCTTCATGTAAAGTGTATGAGCTGACAAAAAACATGAGATTGATGGGGAGTTCACTCGTCAAGCTAGCAAGAATGAACAAGAGACCTTTGCAAAGTGGATTTTAGATATGGGAGAAGGTAAAATTCCAGGTGAATCTAATACTGGAGGTTCTGCAAAGGATTGGATACAAATACCAAATGACCTTCTAATTAAAGCTTCAGATGGTCTAAAGGGTTTGATAGACTGGATTTATCCTAATATTGAATCTAGATATAATTGTAGAACCCCGTATTTTCAAATATCATTTTTATATTTGAAAATGAATTTAAATTTATTTTTGGAGATTTAATGAACATTTTCAGAAAAAATTATCTTTTGTACACGTGCAAAACACGTACAAATACTTTTTGAGAAGTTTGAAAAATTAAGTTTTCTTCATGAAAATCATTATTTAATATTAGAGATTTATTTAGTATTTTTCCAGATTTTTCTGAAATTTATTGAAACTATTTGCAATTTTTGAGAAAAGAATGACCTTTTTGCAAAATTGACATTTTTAGGGGTTAAATTGCAAAATATGATTTCTGGACGTTTTGAACAGTATTGATTGAGATTTAGAATGTATATTTCTTTTAAATCCTAATTTAAATGAGTTTTGATGGAATTTCCAAAGATAGAACTATATATGTAAATTGTATTTTGGAAATGATTGATTTGCAAAAGTGTGGGTAAAACCCTAATATTCAATCCGGGATATTTAAGGGACTTTTTCTCCAGCCGTCATTTCAGAAAATACAGAGTTTTTGAGGAGATTTACTTTGGTGGAGAAAGGAGTTTTTGGATCTAGCGAAAGGGGAGATTTTCGTGGACTTTTCTCAAATCTAAGGTGAGAGATATGAAAATTGTTTTGTTGTTTGGTTTATGTGAGATATATAAAAATTGTTTTGTTTGTTTGATTCATGTGAGTGACTTTGTTTTGTTTGTTGATTTTGTGAATGTTATAAATTCGTCTTGTTGTTGATCTATGTGTGCATGTATCATTGATGCATTGATTTGATGTTGTGAACGATTTAGACCTTGTGTTGTGGTATGAATCATGTGAATAATTGTGGATGAAAAAGTAGATCTTTATTATTAAAATTGTGTTGCTAAAGGCATGTTAAGATTTGAGTATGAACATCTGGACATTAGATTATAAATCAGATTTTTGGTTTAGATTTGTGAAAGATATTTAGATCTTGTAAAACCCTAATGAAAGAAATTGTGATTTAGATCATGAGACATGAATTTTGACATATTTGAGGTTTGAGTAATATATACATATACATGATGAGGATTTGTTGAAATTTATTATTTTCCTGAATACGAACTATTTTCGTAAACATTGATCATTAGAAAGCTTCAGATTTTGATTTTGTAATCAGACCTAATTTTTGAAAACTGTAGGCCGACAGTCGACTGGCCTACTATGCAGTCGACTGGTACGATCCTGATACTGTACTTTTAGAATCTTTGAAAAAGTCATTCTGGACAGTCGACCTAGTTCATAGGCAGTCGACTGGTCCACTGAGGAAATTATTTTTGTAAAAAATTATTAGTCCTTCTGGACAGTCGACCTATGATTCCTTTAAGTCGACTTGTATACTTAGAATAATTTTGAGAAGATTTTTGGAAATTACTTCGGGTAAGTCGACTGACCCTCTTTTAAGTCGACTGTTATATGACTTAGTTTATTTTAGTAAAATTTTGGAAATATGTCCTCTGGACAGTCGACTTACTACAGTATAAGTCGACTGGTACTGAAGGATCTTTGTGAACTTTAGTGCTATTTCGAATGATTGGTTTCAGATAATTCAGTATATACTTGACATTCAGTTCAGTATTTGATTAAGCATTTGACTTTGAGATATTCAGTTAAGTATTAAGTTTGAGATATTTAGTTAAGCCACTCTTGTTTAATGGGACTTTGTTTAGACTTTTGAGTTTGAGTCTCTAGAGGTGTGTGACCCTAGTATACTGGTATTGAGTATTTTGTTGAGGCCCATTGAGGCATTTCAGTCATTGAGTTTTGAATTTAGGCCGGTAGGGTATACCACTCTAGGAGATTCGTTAAGTAATTAACCCAAATTGATAAGGACAGGCACTAGTGGTGATATGATAAACGGGAACATGAGTCAAGAACCTCAGTATGGCTTTTGGTGTGGGATTTAATCTCCGGAATTATCACAGTAGATTATTAGTGGTGTGGGATATGTCTCCGGAATTATCACAGTCTTGTAGTGTGGGACAATCTCCGGAATTATCACGGTAACTACTTGTGGTGTGGGATTGATCTCCGGAATTATCGGAGTCGAGGTGAAGCACATGTGGTATTCGTATGGTGACGTGTCAATGTTCGGTGTGGGATGATCTCCGGAATTATTCAAGTGAAATATCTTGGGTGTGGGATCCATCTCCGGAATTATCGGGCATGAGATACTATCCATAGTTTATCTTTATCTCGTAGTAGTCATCGTGTTAGGATTAGTTCATAACGCGGGGGATTGAACCCTATGAAGTGAAGACGTTAAGGGCTTGCACCGAACCTATGTAGAATGGGATGCATAGACTTCGACAAGTACGCATTAGAGAGTCAGCATATAGAAGTTGTGTTTTCTTGACTTGGTTTTATGCATGTGGATTTCTGTTTTTCTACACCTGACACTTAGTTTAGTTCCACTTGATATTTTAAGATACCTGTCATTTCGTACTTTCCATATTCTTTTAGTACTGGTTGTTTAAGAATTTATGAGGTATGATCCTTTATGTTGTTTGTTTATTTTTATATCTCTCACACCATTTATGGCTGACCCCTTTAGTTTGGGGGTTAGGGATCATCTCTAGCCTCACATGTCGCAGGTAGTTGCTTAGAGTTGGAGATGGGATGCTTGAGTGGTTTTTTTTTAGATATAATTGACTCATAAGAGATTTGTGTAAATTTGTAATAACAGTTTTGAGATGAATTTGTATTGTAAATAAAGAAAATATTGAGTTGAGTTTGTTTGAATTCCGCTGTGATTTGTAAAAGACTTGTTGTAATAAAGTTGAAAATTTAGTGGTGTTGATTATGTTTAATATTATATTGAAGTGGATCACTGGGAATGTGCCACGTATTTTCTAAGATATCTTATTAGAAATTCGGGGCGCTACAATAATGACCCAGCATTTCTTGAAAAACGTGCTATTCTAGAACCTACTAATGAAGAAGTTGATTCTATTAATTCTCATATTTTGTCGATGGTTTCTGGATAGGTTGTCAACTACTTAAGTACAGATTCAGTCGAATATACCCCGAATGGTACAAATGAGCAGGATATGCATCCGCTGGAATTTCTACACACAGTTAAGATGAGTGGGCTACCAAAACATTGTTTAGAATTGAAGCAAGGACTACCAATTATATTGCTGAGAAATTTGAATCAGTCTATGGGACTTTGCAATGGAACACGTCTTATTATTCATACTCTGGGAGAACATATTATTATAGCTACAATTATTTCAGAAAGGTGTGCAGGTGAGACATTTGTGAGTCAAAGAATGAGCATGTCGTCTACAGAAATCAGGTGGCCATTTGTCCTCAGAAGAAGACAATTTTCTATAAAGTTGGCATTTGCTATGACAATAAACAAGAGTTAAGGTCAAACTCTCCATAGCGTTGGGGTCTATCTTAAAAAACATGTGTTTATGCATGGTCAATCGTATGTAGCATTATCGCGTTGCACTTTCCGTTCTGGCTTGAAGATATTGCTGACAGATAACTCAAATGATCCCCAACAGACTAATGATCGTACACGTAATGTGGTATATCAAGAAGTTCTTCAAGAAATGCGTAACTCCATGATAATCAATTGAAAGGTAAATGTCATCAACAATCTAATAATATTCAAATGATTAAAATAGTATTTATTGGCACGCAATGTTCTTATATTTTAAGAATCTCATAATGTCATCTTAATAGAGTTTATCAAAGCCTTATTTATTTTTTTTCTTTTTTCTTTTATGTATCGTCTTATATCAATTCGCATGGTTCATTCTGCTATATAAATAATTATTTTTTAATGTGATGCACCTAATTAAATTTTCATTTCATATTTTTTTTAATGTAGGCCGACATATGATATTCATGTGTTGAGAATTCCGTCGCTCGGTAATGTGATTCCAAGTTGAAATTACTAAAATATTTTGATACTAAAATGTTGAAATATGTCTACGTTTTTGTTTTTGTTTTGTATTTACGTATCTATAAACAATAGTTGTTTAGAAAATAAATTTTGCATTTTAACTGTTTGGATTGAACTCTTTTATTATCGTGAACAATTTATTTATGCTATCTGTTGTATATATAATTGTGATTTAAGTATGAAACATTATTGTGATTGAGTTTGGATGTGTTATTATCATTAAATATTTGCTTTTGAATATTGTGTTTTATGTGCAAAACTTTACTACATAATTGTTGATTATTAATATGTTGGATTATAATTATACAGAAAATAAGTTGTAAATATGGGAAGGTCCTGCAGAATTTTTTTAAAAATATTATTGATTTTCAATTTATCTTTTGAAAAAACTATACAAGTTGTTAGTAAAAAGCAAACAAGTTGACGAAGTTTCTCCGGCTCTTGTGCTCTCAGATCCCGATCATCGATCCCTCCTTTCCTCCTTCGTCCTTCTTTAAACTTTCTCCTCTCCCCTCTAGCCACAAACCCTTTTCCTCTCTCCCTCTCTGCCAGTACTCCCCCAGTGCCCTCTTTCTCCATCCTCCGGTGGAGTTCGTGCCGGCTGGAGCTCGTCTTGGGATCGCTTTTGGAGTGCGCTGTCCCCTCTCTCCGGTTTAGAGCGATTTCCCGAAGTCGCTGTAGCGTCCGTCCGATTCCCCTCTCCCCTTTCAAGCAGTTCGCCAGCGTTCCTCTGATTGGCTTTCGCTTCGCAATCAGTGCTCGGTTCCATCGCCCCTAAGGTATTGGTATTTGCACTGTAAGTTGGGTTTCTTATTCTGCCTGATTTCAATTTTTAATTTAGTTGATTTTTGAGTTCTGCTGTGTGTGCCTCATCCTTTTGGCCGTATTACTCTTAATCGGTGAGCTGTGTATGCTCATCTCTCCCTCTATTCTGAGCTCCTTTCTTAGCTCCGAGGGTTTTAGTCTTTCCTTCTCTTCTTTACTGTAATTGTAGTGACCCCCTATCATTTTGGAAGCTCACAGTAGCGGTTATTCTTATTAATCTTCATCTTATTGAGGTGCTTCTGCCAATTCTGGAAACTAAGTATTTCTGGTTATTTTTTGCCTCCTCCTCTTCTTCTTTGCTCCATCGCCGTCTTCGGTGTTGGAAGCCGGGGATCGTTCACCATTATCTCCCCCATTAAGCTCTCTCTCTTTTCCTTTTTTTTTCCTTCTTTTCTTTTGTTGGTGGGCCTCATCGCTAGCCCATGGCGCTCTCATGGGTCCAGGTAGTAAAAAAAAAGAAAAAGCCTAGCAAAGTATCTCCTATTATGGGTACTCATCCACCTGGGCCTTTTCTCTCCCCCAGGCCTGATCAGGCCTCTTCCCTTCCAGGCTATAGGATACTTCCTGCTTATTTCCGATCGTACCGTTCCTGTCATCCATCCACGTCCCTTTCTCCTTCCTCTCATCTTTCTCCCGCCTCTTCTCGTATTAGTTCCCTGGTGTGCTTTCGTTGTCTTCAGATTGGGCATTTCAAAATCGACTGCCCCTTCAAAATGAAGTGTCTTTTCTGTGAGAAAGCAGGGCATGCGAAGCACAGATGTCATGCTCTTCAATAAACCCTTGGGCTTCCGTTAGGGGTTTCTATCTCTGATCAGATCCTGAAAGCTGTTGACATTCAGTCTCTGCGCAAGCAATATCTCACTTCTAAACCTCCCAAAGCTCTGAAGCAGTTTTCATCTTCTAGTGCGCCTTTGCTTCCCACCCCTGCACAGTTGATTAGCTCCTCAGAGCCCTCTCCCACTCTCCCGGTTACTGCTGCTCAGCCAGACCGTCATGGTAAGCAATTTCTACCTCAAGTTTTCATCTCCAAAGCTGATCTCACTGATCGATTGGGTTTCTTTGGCAACTTCGGAGCCATCTCCTTCTCTGGTGGTGTGGTACCATTCTATACGGTGAACTCTTTTCTAAGTAATCACTGTAATATTGTCGACTGGGAATGGGTTCTGTACAACTGTTCTAATGGTGATCTAGTTATTCACTGTCCTTCCGCAAAGGTACTGGAAGATCTTATTGCCTCCTCATCGCTAACTATTGGCAGCATTTCTCTTTCTGTTAGACAGTGGGTTAAGATCCCCTCTTCAACTCAACCTCTTCTCTCTCCCGAGACCAAAGTCTCTCTGGTAGGTCTCCCCCCTTTTTGCGACTCCCTCCGTCTCGTAGGGGAGATGGCGAAGTGTATCGGTGAAGTGGTTAGTATCTCGTCCAAACCCAGATTGGCCTCTGGCAGCTTGCAGATTGAGGCTATTTTCCGGTACCACCCCACTCCTGACCGTATAGTTGCTTTCTGTCTGACTGATGGCATATCGTCTTTTGCTGTATCCGTGCTTTACCATGATCAGGGGTCTGCTTCTCAGTGCGATGCTAATACTCTACCCAAGGCTCATCCCTTTACTGCTGACTTAACCTCTACCTTCCATCCTGGGTATGCTTCATCTGTTAAGTCTAAAAACCCGAAACCGAAAGTTAATCTTGCTGGTCTCCCTCGCAGCAGTCCCCTCCCTCCGATCAAACAGCCAGCACTCCTCCCCATCACTAAAATCTCTCCCTCTAAACCTCCAAATCTGGTTTGGATTAACCCGGAGCGGCCAAGTATCAAAAGTTCGTCTACTGCACCGCCTTTGGTCTCGTCTACCTCTTCCAAGGCTGCTCAACCTATTTTCTCTAAGTCTCCATCTGTGGCGGCTTTGCCCTCCCCTGCTGTGAAAGATAAAAGTTCTTCCTCTCTCTGGCCTGCCTGGGAAGTTAATCCCAACTTCACCTCAGATTGGGAGCAATTCCAACTACTAGCTCACTTCCCGACTCCGAAAAAGTCGGATCCAACTTTCTCGCCTTCCAAGATCACCTCCAAGTCCTCATTCAAAGGATCGGATTGGACAGAGCAGGATTCCCTTTTATCGGAAGAGGAAGCGGAGTTGGCTTCTAATCAGTCGAAGAAGGTACCTGTCTCCTCTTTGTTATTGCATTTCAAAGTTAATTATTATTTCATAGCATTTCTTTGTTTTATATTGATGCGCCCCGAGTCTTTCTCTTCTATTAGTTTTTTATCCTGTATGTCTCGATCTAGTTTGAAGATCGACACTTTCTTATCTAAGCATCTTAGATGGACTTCCAAACCTCTTGCGGCGAAAGCTCGTGAGGTTTTGGAATTTCACTTTTCCTCTATTTTTCGTACTTCTGAGTACGATTCTATCTTCTCCTCTGCCTCTGATGAGCCTAACAATGATCAGTCATTAGATTTAGCTCTGGCTCTTCACCCCCCTTCTCTAGAGATGAGGGGCAACGACTTCGCCGTCTCTCGATCTCCCATTTCCAATAATCGGTTTTTAAGGTCCAGCGCTCGCCTCTTAGCCAAGAATTCCGGTCGATCGGGCTCTTCTATACCGCCTGCTCTGTTAAGTAAAAATTGTTCTTGCCTTCAGCACGACTCTCCAGTCCCGTTAGCCTTATCACCTCTTAGCCACCTGGGCTCCATTTACATACCTATTTTCGACTCCTTGTCCAACTCGGACTTAGCTGCTAATGCTTCCAACCTTGGTTTCAAGATCAATCCCTCGGACTCCCCTCGTATCCTTTCTATTAGAAAGCAGGAATATTCCAGAGTTAAGGAGCGCAGTCTGTTTAATGATTAGTGTCTCCTGGAATATCCGCGGCCTTCACTGCCCGGTTAAACAAAGGGCTATTTTTGACTTAATTACTTCCTCTCATTGTGATATTATCTCCATCCAAGAGTCAAAGTTGGATGCCCCCTCCCCCCTGACTCTTCGATCTTTAGGTGGTTCCATTATTACCAAATGGATCTCTTTGGATGCTACTGGATCGAGAGGAGGGATCATCTTTGGTTTCAAGGAAGCTCTTTTCTCTCTGATTTCGGTTCAACGTCTGAATTTCTTTTTAATTGTCCGACTCCACTGGACCCTTCTCAATTGTACTCTCACCTTTATCTCAGTCTACGGTCCCTCTACCCCTGAGAGGCGTCAGTTATTTTGGAATGAATTCCTTTCCTTACAGCAACTCACCACTGACCTCTGTATTCTTTGTGGGGACTTCAACGTCACCCGCTTTAATTCAGAAAGATCTAACCCAGGATTCTCTTCCACTCAATCACTTATCTTTAACGATTGCATTCGTGCGCTTCAACTATCGGACCTCCCGATTTCCGGGAGATCATTCACATGGTCGAACCAACGTGATATCCCATCTTTTGCCAAGCTTGATCGCTTTCTAGTATCGCTTAACTGGATGACTCGATTTCATCAATCGTTCGTCCAGGCTCTTCCAAATCCATCTTCCGATCACGTCCCGCTTATGCTGCACTCCAATTTTCGTTTCAATTCCAGGCACAAATTTCGATTTGAAAAATTCTGGCTTCAAGACCAACTTTTCGTTAACCTAGTCTCTGAATGCCTAGCCTCAGTTTCCGGTTCTTCCGGACTGGGCAACTTATTGCTTAAGATGCATGCCATCAAACATGGATGTAAGATCTGGAGATACGAGAGGCAACGGAACACTAACTTCCTTAAAGACTTCCTTTTACAATCCATTCACTCCATCGACAAGATGGAGGAATTGGGTCCTTTATCCGATGCTTACCGCTCGGAACGTAAGTCTTGCAAGCAGGAATACGCTGATATCCTCCACCTAGACCACATTAAATGGGCCCAAAGAGCCCGGGTCAAGTGGCTGAAGGAGGGAGATGCGAATACTGCTTTTTTTCATAACTTTGCCTCGCATAGACGACGTTCCAACCATATTTCCTCCATCTCTGCCCAAGGAGTGGAGTTCTCCTCTGATGATTCCATTCATCGGGAGTTCTTAGCCTTTTACAAAAATCTTATTGGTTCGAAGAAACATCGCGCGATCGAGCTCGATTGGAATCTCCTTTATGGCGTCCAAAATCACGACCTTTCTGCCCTTGAGGCTCCTTTTTCTCTTGACGAGATCAAGATAGCGGTCTTCGCTTTAAAAAGCGACTCGGCCCCTGGGCCAGATGGTTTTCCCGCTGTCTTCTTCCAAAAATTCTGGGATCTGCTTAAGGCAGACCTTCTCAAGATGTTTCAAGACCTTCACCAAGGCAACTTTTCGTTTGATCGTATTAATTACGCACACATTGTGCTCATCCCCAAAATAGCGGGTGCTCACCTTGTTTCGGAATTTAGGCCAATTAGCCTGATCAACACCACTTTCAAAATTATAATAAAAGTCCTCTCCTCTAGACTAAGTCTCATTATCTCCCCCTTGATAGACTCAGCCCAATCTGGGTTCATAAAAGATCGATTCATTCTCGACAGTGTGGCTTTTGCTCAGGAAATCATATCCCACTGTCATAGATCTCAATCGGAAGGTATTCTGCTTAAGCTCGACTTCCAAAAAGCTTATGACAATGTTAATTGGGATTTCCTGTTAGACATTCTTGTTTCTCGGGGATTTGGGCCCAAATGGATTACCTGGATTAAATCCAGCCTTTTCTCTGGGACCTCGTCTCTTTTTATCAATGGTTCGGAAGGTAACAAATTCAAGATCAGATGTGGTCTTCGCCAAGGAGACCCACTTTCGTCTCTGCTCTTCTCTTTAGTTGCTGATGTATTTAGCAAACTCCTTCGGAATGCTTGGCACTTGAATATGATTGAGGGCCTTGGCAGCTCCCCCTTATTCGAAGGTGTACTCAATCTCCAATACGCTGACGATACTATCATCTTCACCAAACCGAACTGCCATTCTCTTCGTAATCTCAAACTCCTCCTTTATTGCTTTGAAATGGCGTCCGGCTTATCGATTAATTTTCATAAATCCTCTGTTCTCTAGTTGGGAGGAACACCCAATCGCCAGATGGAGGTCTCTAACTTCTTTAATTGCCCCGTGGGTTCTTTTCCTATCACCTATTTAGGTATTCCCCTTCGATGGGGCAAGCTGCACAGATCGGATTGGCTCCCTCTTATTGATAGAGTGGAAGCCAGGCTCAACGTTTGGTCAGGCAAGCTCCTTTCCAGAGGTGGCAGGCTCATTCTCCTGAACTCGGTGATCTCAGCTATGCCCCTTTATCTTATGTCATTCTACTTCTTGCCTTCTTGGGTCATCAAAAGAATTGATCAAATTAGAAGTAACTTCTTCTGGAACGGTTTAGCTACCTTCAAACCTGGCTCCCACCTGTGTCAGTGGAAGCTGGCTTGCACGTCCAAGGAGGAAGGGGGCCTAGGTGTTCTGGACATTCGTCACCACAACTTAGCTCTCTTGGGTAAATGGTTATGGAAATTTCATAATTCCGATCATTTACCTTGGGTCCGATACATTAGAAGCATTCACCCAGCCTCTTCTAATTGGTGGGAATTTCCTGAGGCGAGTCATCGCCTCGCATCTCCTTTTTGGAAAGGCACCTGGAAAGCTTCTGCTGCCTTCCAGTGCAGCATTTTTCGGTCTTGTAAAGACGGTTCGAGAGCCAAACTGTGGACTGACCAGTGGATTGGCAACACCACGTTGGCTTCAGCTTTCCCCTCTCTCTTCCGTCTAGCTATCTTACCACTGGCCACTGTAGCGGACTCCTTCATCTTGGTTGATGACACGCGCTACTGGATCATTCCTTTCACTATTGTACTTTCCCCCCCATTAGTGGAGGCCTATGTTGGCCTCATTCATATCCTTAACAGCTTTCATTGGCGACAGTCAGAAGGTATTGGTTGGCGCTGGACAGGTACGGGGGTTTTTTCTGTTAAATCGTTTTATAGTTTCCTTAACTCGAGGGGAGTGATATCGTCGGTCGCCAAATTCTTCTGGGAAGCGCCCGCTCCCCTGAAGGTTAAGATTACCACTTGGCTTGCGTTTAATAACAAGCTTCTTACGGTCAAAGTGTTAAACAAGCGTAACCTGGCTTGGGGACAGCTCTGCGTTTTGTGCGGGCAGCACGAAGAAGATGTTAATCACCTATTCATGCAATGTCCTTCGATAACTTCCTTATGGAAGATTTGCTCCCGGGCTTGGGGCACTGTTTCTTTTCCCCTTCAATTGACTTCGGTTTGGTCCTCTAAGCCATCCAACCCCTTGTTCACACCCGCTTGGACATTATCCGTTCATATCATAATTTGGATTATTTGGAAAGAGAGGAATAGTAGAGTGTTCCGGCAGCGTATATCCTCTATTTCAGCACTTATTGATGAGTTTCTATTCCTTTTCTCTCATTGGTCTTTGGTTTTAGACTCCAAGAATTTAACTACTCGTTTTTGTTCTATTTTAGAAAGAGCTCATCAATGCCTTTTCACTCTTCAAGCGCTTTAATTTCTTGAGTTGGCACTTATTTCTGTCACTAACATCTCTCTTCCTCCACCTTTATTATTTGCAGGATAAAGTTATTGATCTAGGGCCGGCTTCCAGCAATGACCCGCAGTAACCTAGGTTATGCGTAGTTTGGGTAGTATTGTGCAGCTCCCCTCCTTCCCCCAGTGGCAGTTAGCCTAGCTTCTTTTGTATGCTCAAGCTACTTCTCTTGATAATTTTGGATGCTGCTCTTTTTTGGTTTTTTTGAGTGGGGTAGCTTTAATCTTCCTTTCCTGTTTACACTTAATCTAGTGGATGTTTTATTATGATCATGCTTATTAATGGTTTCGATCAGTGTTAGCTATTATCTCGACTTTCCTTGCTGCCCTGCCTTCTTAACTTATTGTTTGCGTGATGTTGATGTGGGGTGGCGCTGGATTTAGGCGAGCGATTCTATTTTAGCCACCGAATTAGCCCTGTTCGGCTTTTCTGTGTAGGCCAATTTTGGCCAGGCTGGACTGTGGAGCGTTCTGCTCATTTGAGTGCTGGGTGAGGGTAGTCCTTACTCCAGTTCACTTATTCTTCACCCGCCTTTGGGCTTCTGTTCCTAGTCTATTATCATCACCATCATGACTTATTAATATTGGTTTATTGCTAACTTTATCCTCTTCCTCTTAATCTAGTTCAGTGTGGAATTTTTGTTTTTGTTTTAAGCTATCTGTTGAGTACAGGAAGACCTTGGTCTTTTTGCTTCCTTGAGTGAGCCAGGCTTCTGCGCCCTGGTTTCGTTTATGTTGCCGGGGGTGATCTTAGCTTGTTGGCTCCGCGGGTATGATTCAGTGCTCTCTCAATTTTGAGATCGGTGGGCTATCTGGCAGCAGGAGGGCGACTGCAGTGCTTTTGCTCGATCTCTATTGCTGCACTTTTCTTCTCTTCCTTGGACGGTTTGAAGGCGCCAGAATTCGGTTCGCGGCTTCATTTTCTGTGTCCTGTCCCTTAGCGCTGGTTTATTTATGTTTTTTGCTATCTGTACATTGTTGAGATTACTTCTGCTTTGTAGAGATGATTGTATTACGGGTTTTACCTCTTGTAAAGCTTCTTATCTGTACAGTTATTGATTATAATATATGCGTTTTGATGCGGCTGGAGTCGAAAGACTCTATCCTTTCTCATCAAAAAGATAAAGTCTGTACAATTTGATATACGGGTTTGAAATTTTTTTTTTTTTTTGATCAATCACTAGTTTGAAATTATAGAAAAAATAGTGCATATCGACTAATTGATTAATTTTGATTTTGTGGTTCACGCTCTGTGGGACCCAGCTGTCATCCAATTGCAGTGTGCATAAAAATTTGGTGCGTAGTAGCGCTAGTGCGCTACTTACACGTAATTCGGAGTTGGAACTGGACCCACAAAATAATACGCCATGTTTGAGAAGGTGGAGGCTGAGAATAGAATAGCGTGATGTCGGTAACAGTAATTTGACAATTTGATCAGATTACCGATCACAAATCTCATCATTGCGAATCCAACGGTACAGATTTACTGACTGATTTACTGACTGATGTTTTGCTGTCTAATAGGCATCCATCTATTCCAGTGGGTCCCAAACCGAACTCTGTCAATGTCTTTGATTTGATGTGACCATGTATATCTAAAAAAAGATTAGATCTGACTACAGCAGTAAGCCAGTAAGGTGACCTTGGCTAAAATTACCGAAACAACCCCCTAGGTTTTTATTTTTCGAATTTTTATCTTTTGCATTTTTCACCAGTAGAATATTTCAGTATATAATTTTTTTGTTTATTTTTTTTTGATGATACGGATAGAGTCAAATGACTCCAGCCATGCATTAATCAAATAATAATTAACAATAAGGGATCTTACAAGGCGTAAAACAAATTATCCAAAGTCACTACTCCTAATCACAAAAACAGAGTCTATCTGGACTCGACAAAGGCAATAATATCTACATTCCAAGAGCAAATAAATACATAACGATCGCAGTCTGCGCCTGAAACAGGGCTGATAAAGAGCAGCGCTGATCGCAATGACACGGGACGACGAAGGTCCCTCCGATCCCGAATACCAGCCCTCGAAACCTCAGAGTAGTTAAACCGCGCCTACGATCGACAGAACTCAGAGGGTACAAGAAGCCAAGCATCAGCGCAACTAGAAGAAACCAACCAATCGGGCTAATCCGAAAAAGGACCGCACAGCGATCATCCACCACAAACCAGACACCTCCAGTTGAAACCAGTAGAGGCAGAAACGCTTAATAACAAATCAGAAAACAAGGTAACTCCGCAAAAGAAGGAGTAGATACTGAATTATATAACCAGAGTAAGGATACATAGAAGCAATCTAAGGATCTGTAGATATGAAATCACTAAAATATAAAAACAGCAAGAACTGAGGAAACATCAATAAATATAAAGAACTAGCAATAACTAAACATCAGTTCTCTATAACTAGCTCACAGCGATCCCCCAAACAAGTGAACACATCCAGATGATACCAAAACAGCCTGCCATTCGCAAGACTAAAACGGTTAACCAGTTAACCCAAAGTAGATAGAATATTCACCATGAGCTACAATCTGAGAAATAAAACATAGAAGCATACACAAAGATCTCTACACATGAGATCAGCAAAAGATACAAACAGACAGAACTGATGTATCCGCAAAAGATACAAACCGAAAGAACTGATGTACCATCGGGAAGGAGAGAAGGAAGATGACAGTCCCATAGTAGACCGAGACTGCCTACTCTACAGACCCTAAAGCAAACATACCAAAAAGCAGACTAAACTGCTGCCAAAAGCACCATAAGGGTAGGCAACCCTACTCGTCAATCCTGCATACAAAACACCAAGGGAAATAGCGTCAATCCAAAACGATAAAACCAGAACAGTAGCAATACATAGAACGAGAGTGCTTCAGCAAAGAAACTCAAAGAACTACTGAAACATAAGCTGAGCTCAAAAAGGTCCAAAAGAGAAGTTCTATGAACGTTAAATAGCGTTGAGGTTAATAAGACAATGGAGAGCCTTTTCTTGTCTCTCATACTTAAGGGCTTCTCTAGCTTCCATTTTTAACGATGAAGACCAAAATTTGAATAAAAACAAGAATTCGTCTGATATCGATCGAGGGGAAGAAACTAGCTGACGGAAAATTCTGTTATTCCTTTCCCTCCAAATTAACCATACTATAATCTGGAAGGAAAGGAACCACGATTTGTGGAAAGCGCGATTAGGAGGACGCTTCGTCCAGCATTCGACCAGACTGACCGGAATGTCTGACGATTCCCAAGCCAGTACAGTAATTTTCCAGAGAGAACGTGAATATGCACATTCTAAGATCAAGTGGTTCACATTCTCAGAAACTGAAGCGCAAAGGGGACCTAATTGCCCCCATGCTTGATTTCTCTTATTAAGAATTTCAACGGTAAGAAGTTTATTGTTGAGTGCTAACCACGAAAGGATTTTCACCTTCAACGGTGCACAAGACTTCCAAACCAGGTCGTAGAATGGCGATAACATACCTCTAAAATTAAGAAAGTGATAGAAAGAACGAACTGAGAAATTCCTTGAAGAATTCCAACGCCAAAAGAAATCCTCTTTGTCATGCCAAACCACATTGTTGAGAGCGTCAAGAAGGTTATCAAAGACAGGGGCTAGATGAGAGGGAAGATTGGAAGAGAGGGGAATTGACCATTGCCTTTGTACTTCGTTATTGCTATAGTAATCTGACACCAAGGCCAGAGGATCGGCAGCAAGACGGAAGAATAATTTTTTTGTTTATGAGTGATAAGGATAACAAAAAAGATTGAAAAATATGATCACACTAGATTTGTCCGTTGACACGTGCCTACGGCACGTTTTGGGAGTGCTGCACCTGGTTTGATTATATAAAATATTTTTGGAGGTCCAGGAAATTAATTGAAGTAGCAAACATATTATATGAGGAAACAATATATCTACATTTAAGTTCATCCATCGCCTTCTTGATCATTAGCTTGAACTTACGTAGAATGCATATAGTTTGTTAGAAACACTGCATAGAGCTTTTTTAACTTCAGCATCACTTTTAGATACTTGTAATAGTTATGCAAGGACATTATCATATAAGTTTTATATGTCTTACTTTAATTCCATAACCACTATGAGCATGTCTAAATACAATGGTAACGCAAGTGCAGGTGTGAAGCTATCTACAATATCAATAATTTAAATATTTATTTGTCTGAGACTCAGTTTGCAATTGAAATATCTCTTATTATTATTTCAACCAAAATGAAATACATAAAGTTCTCAAAACTCTAATCCAAACTAATCATTTCTTTTATCTCCATTTGTCTCCCTATTGCACCTGTATAAAAAAAAATCAAAATGGATAAATAACAAACTTACTTTAGCTTTTTTTTTCTTGAGTGGAGAGTTTGCACCCTTCACTGGTAAACTCCAGTCATTCCAATCATATACATCCAAACATACATAGTGAAGGGAACAATTTACGATAGTATTTTTTCTTGTAGTAAAGAAATTAATGTTGCATATTTGCCCAATTATTTTAGGTTGTTGGTAAGCTTACCTGTCCTGTTATGGTTTGGAAGCTCAAATTGAGGCCACCAAATAATCCACTGTCACTTGCATACACCTTAAATCAAAATCAATAAAAAAATTATCAAATAAATCACCAAATTAAAAAAATTTAAACCAAAAAATAAAACAATCATACCTCTCTGAACTTAGATCCCATACACATACAAAATTTGAGTCAGCAAAAAACTGAGTAATCCCCTGTACACAAAAAATTAAAAATTAGAATGAGAATTTGGTTAATGAGATGAAATTAGACTCGTCACATCACATATAGAGGCTTTCGATTCGGTGGAGGGGAATCGTCGATACGAAGTCGCTTAATATTCGTGTTCGATTTGGTGGAGGGGAGTCACCGATACAGAATTAGTAGCGGATCAGATATCAGCGACGCATCTTGATTGAGGTTCGACATTGGATTTGGATTTGCTTTGAGACTTTCAAATTTTTAATTTTAAATTTTAAATTTTAATTTTTTTAAATTTTCAAAATTTTCAATTTGTTTAAAGTTTTAAAATTTTTAATTTTTTTTAATAATTTTTTATAAGTTTTTGATTTTTTGAATTATTTTTAAAGTTTTAAATTTTTTTAGTTTTTTTATTTTTTTTAAAAATAATTTTTATTTTTATTTTCTTAATTTTTTGAATAGGAAAGAGAGAGAGAGAGAGATAATTAAATAGATAAATGAGTTATTTTGGGTGGGGGGATTTTAATTTTGGTTTTTTTAGGGGGAGGGGGGGGGGGGGGTGGAGAGAATGTGTTTTGTGATGTTAGATCTGGGCCTTTGATTTTGGGGTGATTGAAGGTGAGCCACTTGATAGCTTTCTTTCTGTTTTATTATATAGATTATTCGGATCAAATATAACAGTGTACAATGACTCCTATATATAGGAGGGAACCAAATAGTAATTTGATACATATCCGATAAGAGACTAAATGTATATAATACAATATCTAACACTGTAATACCCCGCTAAATAGCATATGGCTATTTTTGCATAGTAATACGTGCACGTCTGAGTAGTGTACACGATTACACATTTTCTAATAATTATCAGTTTTAATTAAGAGATTTCAGACAAATGAGCAGTTCTGAACCCGATGAGGTAAACTCGAAATATCTTCTTGATTAAACTGTGGATTTGTCCCGATTGTTTTGACCAGACAAATTTCGGGAGAAAAATATAATTTCTATAAAACATATATTTTTATTGATTTTAAATTATATATATTAGTTATTTTAAATTGATCTAGTGCTTGAATTGAATAAAGATTGAAATTGTACACTAGGGTTAGGGTTAAGGTATGGTGACCGAGAGTCCCTTGACCTAACCTAGGGTTAGGAACCCTAGCATCATGTGATCATGGCTTGGATCTTGATGAAGATCCAATGGTGGAGATAATTCACCATGAGTGTGTTGACTTTGAGAATGAGAAGTTTCCAAGAAACTTCCAAGAGTTTCTAGAAGATTTGTGTTGGCCACATCTCATCCATCCATCCCTACTCAACTCCACCTTACCCCATCCTCCCCCTCCATCCAATTCTGGCCCTATCTTCAAACCCTAGCCCTCCATCTCCTATAAATCTCCTACTCCACTCATTATCTCATCTCTTATCTTCTTATTTTGTTTTGGCTTCAAAAAAAAGAAGAAAAAAAAGAGAAATAGAGAAGAAAAAGATAAAAGAGATTTTGTTTTAGAAGGAGTTGTAGTAGAGAAGGAGTAGTGTAGTAGGAGTTGTGGAGCTTATACAAGAGGAGCAAGTGAGCCAAGGAGAAAAGCAAGGAAGGCTACAAGGAGGTTCTCTTGCAACTTGAAGATGTGGGTGATTTCTCCTAACTCTACAAATTTAGTTTTTGATTTGTATGTGAATTTTAGCATGTGAAAATAGTTAGAGAATTTTTGATTATCATGTAGAATAGTGGCATGCTAATAAAAAGATGGTTGTATGGTAAGAACAATTTTTTCTTGAGCTTTTGTTAAAAAGCATGTTTGTGAGGGTGAGTTTGGAAATTTCTTGCTCTCAAACGGTTCGGAAATTGGAGCTCAAATTTGGAGGATTTGTTCTTCTGTGTATGTAGAGAATTCATGAATTTTTTCATAATATTTGGAAGCAATTTAGTAGCCCAAACACCGAGTCCAATTCAGGTTGCGAGCAGCTGAAAATGCTGCTTGCTGTGAAAATTTTGCTGTGTCTTTCCGATTTTGTAACTCAGTGTGGACTGGGTATTTTGAGCTGAAATTTTTTCTGGACACTCTTGTATGTGTCTACAACTATATTCTTAAATTTCATATTTTTCCGAGGTCGTTTGATACCTCAAAGAAATTGTAGAATGCACTGGTCTGGAAGTTGCGGCTGAAAGCTGACTGTTTTTAGACTGAAGTTCAAAAGGTCATAACTAGTTGTGTGTGTATGATAATACTATGAAATTTTTGGAGTAGCTTTTTGTATGAGTCTATTTGATTTTTAGAGGTCATTTGATGAAGTTTCAAAAATAATTAGTGTGGAGTAGTAAAAACCCTGTTGAAAGAGCAGATGAAATTTATGCTATGTTTGAGGAAGCATAACTCATTGTGTGAGATGAATCTGAATGCAAATTTTGGACACAAAGGATTGGTATATGTATGGTTTAAGAATCTCAAATTTCATGAAAATTGGACTTAAGGTTGATTTACTATTGAGTTTCAAAATGGACCAAGTTCAGCCTAGTTTAGATTAGCTAGTCTGTAAAGATGTGTAGTTCTGGAATTAATTGTCAAGAATTTGGAAGATTGATCAACTAGAAATTTGTAGTAGGGAGTCATAGCTTTCCAAAACATCCGGAATATTTTAATTCCAGTTTGTAGGTTGAGAGTTATGATTTTCCAAAGACTGGGGCAGATCCAGTCTTAGTTAAGGCATTGTTGGCTAAATAAACCATTTCCACCCTGTTTATGCACCTGATGGATTTTGGTGTTTTTAAGGACCTTTATGATTGAATCCGAGAATGTGTTCAACTAAGAAGTTGTAGTAGACACTTCCACATTTTCATAGGATCCGGAATCGAGTAATTCGGATAAGTGAGCAAATTTTTATGATATTGGGAAAGTGCAGCAAATGCATAAAGGAATGTACGACTAAGAGTATATGAGGTTATTATGGTATCAAGATGATTGAATTCGAGGAAATGGTCAACTAGAGAGTTGTAGACTAGGATCTTAGCTTTTCAGAATAGGTAGTATCAAGCAATTCTGAATTATGTGCTGGAAGTTATGGATATTGTAAGTTTAGCAACCTGTTGTTTAGATCAACTTCAAGCTTAAGTTAACTCGGGGACTTGGGTTTTTTAAAGAATTTGAGGGATATGTTAACTAGGGGATTGCGATAGAGTCTCCTACTCTTCTAGAAAACCTGATTTTGTTGGATTCCGATGAGTGTAGCTTAGGACATAGCTACAGTTATTCCTTGAACTACTTTTATTGGATGATTAATGAGGAATCCTCTGCATTCCGCAATATGGTGATCATGAGATATTAAGTTTCAAATGATGTTTTTAGCATTTCATCTAGAACTTAGACAAGTTCTTATGCTTAGTACTCATGGTGGACATGAGTAAATTGGGAGATAGCCATGTTCAATTTGTGTTTGGTGTCTCGATGCCTGAGTCTGTCAATGGTCAGAAATTAATGGTTATGTGTGTGCTTACCTTCATTAAATTATATCGTATCTTTTGGGTGCCGTTGGACTACTCATTGAGAGTCATGGGCCTGGGTTATTGGTCGATGACCTGTGAAGGTATTGAGAATCAGCGGATGCAATTCCTGTGATGATTATTGTTTTGATAGACCAGTCCGGCTCGACATTGTTGATCGACACCGAGTGTGATTTGGGTAACTATATGTTTGCAGTAAACTGCATTGATTAGGTTTCCTTTATTGTTTCGCTTGAAGACCAAATTAGTGTTAGGGATGATTCCTTATACTCCAACTCGTTCTGAGAGTTGGCACTAGGTGGTGATAACTATGGGGTTGTCGCTTCCTGTCATTAGGAATACGAGCTGTTGTACGTTTCTTGCACTGTTGATTCCTAAAGTACCATGGTAAGAACGGGATGTCGATTTCCTGGTGGATAGGGGGCTTTAGAACTTCAAGGCCATCATGTTCTATGTTTGTGGACACGAACGGATCATAATGGATCTTTTGTGCAATGGATATGCTGCTGCATATCCGTAAGTTCGTCACGGCTTTTGAGGATGGTCCGATACAACAATTATGGGCAACAATGGGATAGCTCCCTAAATTATTTCTTTTTTATATACCTCCTCAATCATGTTGTACTATTAGGAATAGGAAGTGTACAATAGTAGAATGCATTACATGACGAGGGTTCGAATCTCTGAAACTGGAGAAAATGCTTGATCTGGGGCATGTGTAGTATGGAATGCATGTGTGTCCAGAGTCTTACTGACATTAGATTAAGTGCATTTATTCTGTACTCTGTATTTTTGCATTATACTTTAGGTCATGGCATATACGAACACTACGAAATCAGGGTACACGTTCTTTTTCCATTCAAGATGAATTGCGGGTGTGATAGTTGGAGATCACTGTTTTCTTATCAGCATTGCGTCAGTACAATTACTGACGTGCCGACTTAATTAGGTACTGGATACCGGGTCAAGAGGGTAGGAGAGTCAAACCAGCAGGGCATCCAAATGGGGCGATAGTGTACATACCTACCATTCGAGCGGGTGCAGAAGTATCAGAGTCGCGCAGCAAAAGGCTCAAGCTGAGAGGCAAGTCCTAGGGAGGCAGATAGTCCACTCAGCGGAATTTCGGCAGTGACCAATCGATTGTCGGTCTGGAAGACAGCCGATAGCTTCGCAAGAGGAGTCTACATATTTTTGTAATCAGTTGTAATAAGTTTATATAATTTGTATTTCTTATTCAAGAACAAGATAAAGGTTTTAATTATTGATGTAGTGATTCTATTTGACAATGAAAGTTTTTTTTAAATTTCCGTGTTATTTACTGTGTTGAGATGCATTTGAAGGAAAAGATTCTGGTGATGTCACGGATGTCCTATAATGAGGATTCGGAGCATTACAAACACCCCCTCTTAAACTCACAATGGATCGAACAGCGCGAGTTTACTCACCAAATAACGAAATCTCTGGACAGTATGATACTTGGTGAAGAAGTCTGTTGTCTGCTGTGAAAATGTACCAGAGTGAAGTGAAATGATCTCTGCTTCAAAGCACTCACGAACATAATGAAAATATCTCTATGTGTTTTTTTCGCTGATGAAAGGCTGGATTGCTTGCAATGTGCAATGCACTTCGGTTATCACAATGAAGAGGAGTAGCACCGGTGAGAGTTACACTCATATCTGATAAGGGCCAACGAACATGAATAATTTCTCTAGTAGTGACTGTCATTACTCTGTACTCAGCTTTGGTTGAGGAATATGCTACAACTGTCTATTTCTTGCTTTGCCACGAGATCAGTGAATTACCAAAAAATAGACAGAAACCTGTGGCAGACCGTCTGGTGGTAGGATCACCCACCTAATCTGAATCAGAATACGGGCGGAGCACTAGGTTGGATGTGGAGGGCATGATAATGAGCGAGTGATAGTACCCCAAAGAAATCTAAGGATCTGAAGAAGTGCACTGTAGTGAACTGATGTAGGAGCGAAAACAAACTGACTAATAATACTGACTGCATGGACAACATCCGGTCTAGTCATGCATAAGTAAACAAGTTGTCCAACAATCTGTCTGTATCTGGTAGGGTCAGGAAGTGGCTCACCATCTGTGGGACGAAGTTTCACATGAAGCTCTAAGGGAGTGTCAGCCGATCGACTTTCAAAGAGACAAGCAGCGGAGATAATATCTGATGTGTATTCTTTTTGAGAAATAAGTATCCCCCAAGTCCCATGGACAATCTCTAGGCCCAAAAAGTAGAGTAATATGCCAAGAACTATCATATGGAACTTCTAGTGAAGATACTTCTGTGTAGAGGCAATTCATGCAGGATCGTCACCAGTAATAATCATATCATCAACATATAATAATAGAATGACACTCCCCTGCAATGATGAACGCATAAACATAAAGTTTGATGACAGAGTTTGTGACTTAGAGCGTAATGCTCTCTTGCTCAACAAAATTAGGGGTTAGGAAACTGAACGAGCTACGACAAGCTCTCAGAAAAACCAACGATCCAACTCTAGGTTGACGGAGGACTTACAGGAAGGCACCCGTCACCCACCTACGATCAACCTAGACATAGTGCCTCAATGAATACATTATTCTGGAATGTTAGGGAGCTTAGGGATAGGGGGAAGAGAGATATGGTTCGGAACGTTATTAAGAGCTCCAAGGCAGAAGTGGTAAGGTTATAGGAAACCAAACTTGCGAACGGGTTTAAACTGAAAAGAGTAGGGGGCAACAGAATCAAGGAATGGGTGCTACGCCCATCCGCAGGAGTATCAGGGGGGATTGCTATTGGGTTCAACCCGGATATCTTCACCTGCACTGACGGGTACAGTGGAATGTTTTCCCTGACTATCCGACTAAAACAATGATCTGATAATTGGATGTAGACAATCACTATCGTCTATGGGCCAAACGTGGCTACAGATCGATACGCGTTTTGGCAAGAGCTTATCGGTATCCGACAACGATGGTCGAGACCTTGGATAGTCGGAGGGGACTTCAATATCACCAGATTCGCTTTTGAGCACAAGGGAAGAGGGTCTAGTGACAGACACAGAGAAGAGTTTAATCGGGTGATCACGGAACTAGAGCTGATCGATATCCCAATCAATGACCGACTATTTACATGGTCCAACATGCAAGCAATTTCAATTATGGCCAAATTGGACAGGATTCTAGTATCGATGGATTGGGAGGCTAAATTCCCATTAGCGAGCGCTAAGTCTATCCCTAGGCCTACGTCAAATCATTCCCCGGTCCTACTTGATGCCAGGGTACAGGGATCTCAAAGACCAAGGAAGTTCAGATTTAAGAAGGCTTGGTTAGAAGTCCAGAGATTTCACCACATGGTGATGAAAAACTGGGCACTCCTAACTACTGGTTCGGATGCAGCATTCCGATGGTGTGAAAAAGTCCGCAGATTGAGAAAGCAGCTGCGTAGATGGAATCGGTCCAGATTCTCGACCATCTGGCATGCTAAAGATTTTTTTTTGGAAGAAATTGATGAGCTAGAGAGATTGGAAGAAACGAGAATCCTGTCCCAAGAAGAAAGAAATAGGCTACTAGAGCTCCGACAAAATATCGCCAATCTTTATAAGCTGGAGGAGATTAAATGGCAACAAAGGTCGATGATTTCGTGGCTCAAAGAGGGAGACGCGAGCACGGCCTACTTCCACCAAGTGGTAAGCGCAAGACGTAGATCCAATCTTATCTTGTCACTACAGACGGACACGGGAACATCGCAAGATGAAAATGTGATTTCCAAAACCTTTCAAGATTACTACAAGGGCCTCTTCGGGAAGAAGAATGACTTCAGGGTCCCACTCAGGGATGACTTCTGGCAGGCCTGTCAAAACGAGTCAGAGCAAACGCTATCCAATTTGGAGGCACCTTTCTTGGAAGCGGAAGTGGAAGAGGCCATCAGTCAAATGGGATTAGACAAGTCGCCTGGGCCAGACGAATTCCCAATGATGTTCTTCAAGGTGTTCTGGGAAGAAATAAAAGGAGACATTATGGCGCTGATGGATGAATTCTTCCACAACAATCTCATATTGGGCATGTTCAACTTTGCGGAAGTTGTCCTAATACCTAAGCGGGTGGAATCTACGAGGGTGGGGGATTTTAGACCGATTAGCCTCATAAACTGCTCGGTTAAGATCATCACCAAGGTCCTGGCCATCCGCCTGGGGAGCATAATGGACAGTTTAATTAGCAAAATACAGACTGATTTCATCAAGGGAAGATGTATCCTGGACTGTGTGGCTACCGCAGAATAAGTTATCCACCATTGCCATACGGGCCAGTCTAAGAATTTTCTCCTAAAACTGGACTTTAAAAAAGCATATGACTCCATCGACTGGGAGTGCTTGCTGAAAGCTCTAAGAGGGAGAGGCTTCGGGATTAAATGGATTAGGTGAATCAAATAGTGTTTATACACTAGTAAAACGGCAATCACGGTTAATGGCCGACCGGGGCTACCATTTTCTTGCAAGAAGGGACTCTGACAGGGGGATCCGCTGTCACCTCTGCTATTCACTATCGTAGCAGATGTGCTGAGGGGCATGCTTGACAACTGCAGGAGGAGAGGCTGGATAACGCCCGTGGCTAGTAGCAGCTCTAATAAAGGGTGCACGATTTTTCAGTATGCTGATGACACCCTACTCTTTAGTAACGGAGATAGGTCAGAAACTGTCTGCTTTAAAGGGGCCCTCTACTATTTTGAAGTCTGGTCAGGTCTCAGAATTAATTTCCACAAAAGCGTTTTGATTCCAATTGCACTTTCCGATGTAGATGCACAGGAACATGCAACCATACTAAATTGTATGAAAGACGAGTTCCCAATCTAATATTTAGGGCTTCCACTCAGGCAAGGGATGCTTACTAAGACGAACTGGCTACCTATCATAGACAGGGTGGAGGACAGATTGTCAGGCTGGAAAGGAAAATTGTTGTCCCTCGGTGGCAGAGTGGTACTCATCAACTCGGTGTTGTCTAATCTGCCCATTTACTAAATGTCTTTTTTGAGCTTCCTAAATGGGTTATCCAAAGGATTGATCGGATCCGAAAACGTTTCTTCTGGAAAGGGGCGGAATCGAATAAGAGGGGGGGGGGGGGTACCACCTGATCAAGTGGAGTATTGCATGCATGAAGAAGAAACATGGAGGGCTAGGCATCATCGACCTAAGAGACATGAACCTTGCCCTATTGGGAAAATGGTGGTGGAAGGTCTTTTGCCACAACGGGAAAGGATGGCAGGACTTCATTCAACCATATCTTCGGGAAAAAGGTACGAGAAGTTTAGGCTTCCGAGTAGGGTCAAGAGTGTCTCGCTTCTGGAAAGGAATTACCAAAGCAAGCAGACCTTTCAACTCAGCAGTTACATCTACTATTGGTAATGGACAGCCCACCAGATTCTGGTGGGACAAATGGTGTGGTGCCCATACCCTTAAGGAGACTTTCCCAGAGTTTTATGAGAAAACGATTCGACCGAATATAACTGTGGCCGAGACCTGGAAGAGGGGCAATTGGAGACCGCCTTTCCGAGGAAATCTTTCCCCAGAGTTACATCAGCAACTGTTTGAACTGCAAACACACATTACACGGGCCGGTGCGATGTGCGCTCAAGGCCCAGATCAGATGCGCTGGGGACTAGAGACCAAAGGAGATTTCACTGTTAGATCTCTGTATCATCGAATTCACTACCGAGGGTGCAGACCTAGTTGGGCACAGGTGTTATGGAAGGCCAAAACCCCCCTTAAAGTCAGGGTCTTCCTCTGACTAGTGCTCAATAATGCAATCTTCACCAGAGAGAACCTTGCCAAAAGACAACCCCAGATAGCGACCAACTGCGGATTCTGCAACATGCATACGGAGAATCTGAATCACCTTTTTATTCACTGCCAAAGGAGTAAGGCAACTATGACAGAGGTATTACGGGCCTTAGGAACAGGTGACTACCCCAATGAATACGAGGACTTATGGATTGGCCCAAAATTTGCCTCGGTACGCCACGAAATGAAGGAGGCTTGGTACATAGCCATTGCAGAAACAACTTGGGTGTTATGGCTAGACAGAAATAATTTTTATTTTCGTGCTTCATGTAATTGTATTTCTGGTAACTTTACTCATATCATGCATCTTATTTTCTTTTGGGCCACAGCTGCTGCCACAGGAGAGAGAGGGAGGATTGCCAGAGTCTTCCAGGTGGAGGAATTTGATGACGAGGAGGTAGAGTTTGGTTCGACACTGGACTGAGGGGTAGGCGCCATTCATATGGAACATGCTACATTGGATCTCCATTAGCCGCAAATTTCTCTACTTTGTATTTTGTTTTGTCTCGATCTACTGTACTTTTAGTTGTACTGGGTATGGATGATTAGACCCACCTGCCAGGGTTTTGTTGGGGGTTATATTTTATTTTCTGCACTGTACTTTTGTATTTCACCTGGTATGCCGGGGTTGTTTTATTAATTTCTTATTAATGAAACAGGGTGGTGTTATTCCACCTTTAACCTCAAAAAAAAAACTCTGACTGAAGCTAGCCTGGGTGATAACATGGTGAAAACACTCAAACCGGGCTCGAGGAGCTTGTTTCCGACCATATATAGCCCGACACAAACGAAAAACATGATGAGGATGAGTGGTAAGACCAGGAGGGGGATGCATGTAAATAACCTCAGATAAGGTACCATGAAAAAAAACATTCTTCACGTCCATTTGGTATAACGTCCACGAACGAACTGCGGCAACAGCAAGAAAAGTGCGAACTGTAGTCATCTGTGCAACCGGGGCAAAAAATCTCATCATAATCAATACCATGCTCCTTGTGCCGCTCAATGAAGTGATAAGGGCAAATTTTGACATTGAAAATCTATTTGCAGTTGACAGGCTGTACGCCCAAAGGTAGTGGAACAATATCCCAAGTGCTGGTCTGATCAAATACATTGAACTCCTCTGCAATAGCTTCCCACCACTCATGATATTAAATAGCTTCCTTATAGGTTCTGGTCTCAAGGATGTGACAATGCTTGCGTTCAACTACACCATTCTGTTCATGTATGTGAGGGCATGATTGCTGAAAGAGTGTACCATGAGATTGAAGGATCGATCTCATAGTAGTGGAAGTGTCATCACGAGCACCGTCAAAGCGAAAGGTTTTGATATGCACACCAAACTGAGTGTGAACCATGTTTGTAAAGAATTGGTAAATATCAGGTATCTCAGAGCGTTGGCACATAAGAAACACCGATGTGTATCAAGTAAAGTCATTGATGAAACAAACATAGTAGAGATAACCTTTGTGAGAAGGTGTAGGGGATGGTCCCTATATGTCAGAGTGAATAAATTGGTAAGGATGGGTGGTTTGGGAGGTACTTTTGTGATTAAATGGGAGAGCTATATGTTTGGCCAAATGACAATCCTGACAATCAGACAAATGAGTAAAAGAAAGAGAACCAAGGACACCACTACTGGATAAAGTCTTGAGTCGAGACGCACTAATGTATCCTACACGTTTGTGTCACAGATCAGCATCAGAGCGTACAACACCAGCAAAATGCTGATGAGATCAATGTGCATGAAGAAAATCTAGGTGATATAGACGACCTTGTCGACTAGCATGCCCAAACTCCTGACTCGTATGAGCGTCAATAATAGAACAACTGAAAGAATCAAATGTAACGGCAAGACCACTCTCGCATAGTGCACTAATGGAAATAAGGTTCATAGATAAATGAGGAGCATAGAGAATATAGGGCAATATGAGAGTGGGGGAGCTAATAGACCCAGAGAATGTAGTGAGAAGATGTGAGCCATCGGCAGTGTATAGGGGTGTATAGGGATGGAGAGTGAGAGGAAAGTGTGGTGCTGGTGGTGAACAGTGTATAACTACTAGTAAGATGATGTGAAGTATCAGAATCTAAAATTCAGGAAGAATTCATACCGAAAGTAACAGAGAATGCAGGAGCAAAGGGGCCAGTAGTGAGAGACTGACCCAAGAGCTGGAGTTCCAGCTGAGCAAGGCGATGCTGGAGATTAGCCCAACCAGCAGGATTTGACAAGGCTGGAGTAACGGTCATGGACGATGATGTAATGGAATAAGTGCAGCGAAGAGGAATGAGACTGATGTCGCTATGGCATGGATCAAAGTGAGAGCGGAACTGCTGCTGGTGTCAGGATCGGGAGCTGGATGGTGCGTGGTGAAGGATGATGCTGGAAGGAGGAGGTAGGAGACCAGGGTCAGGATGATGGCGGTACTGCATGAGTCTGGAGAAGAAAGAGTACCTGCAAATTTTAATTTTAATTTTTTGATTTTTGATTTTTTGATTTTTTGATTTTTTGATTTTTTGATTTTTTGATTTTTTGATTTTTTGATTTTTTGATTTTTGATTTTTTTTTGATTTTTTGATTTTTTTTATTTTTTGATTTTTTTGATTTTTTTAGTTTGATTATTATTATTATTTTATATTTGGAAAATAGGTATGAGGGTTGAGTTCTGGGTTCGGTTTTGGGTAAGAGTAATAAGGTGCGGGTTTTGGGTTGTAGGGGGGCAGAAAGATTAGGGTTTTTGGAAAAGGTGGTTGTGGAGTTTGGAGGAGGTAGCAGCGGTGGAGTTCGGGGGGAGTCGCGGCGGGGCTTTGTTGGGGGAGAGCAGCGGGGAGTAGAGGGAGACGGGCTATTGGCGACATGGGGTTGAACGGCGGCAGGATGTTGGAGTTGGACAATGGGATGTTGGAGTAGAGAGGACGGGAGGCAAAAGGCAGGATGTTGGGTTGACGCTGACGATGATGGCGAAACGAGAACTTTGGGGAATGGGTGTGGAGTTTTTGCTGACGATGACGTCGATGATGATGGCAGACGATGATGATGTTGCCCTTTTTTTTGTTGGAATTTTAGGGATTTGATGGGAAAAATAAGAAATGAAAATTTATATAATTGTGCTATGATAAGATGATATTGTTAACAGAGAGATTGAAAAATATGATTGGATTATTGGGATCAAATATAACTATGTACAATGACTCCTATATATAATAGGAAACCAAATACTAAACTGATACATATCCAATATGGGGCTAAATATATATAATACAATATCTAACAATGAGTAACAAAAATTTAGCATGATAAACCAAGAGGAATGGAGAGAGGGGTGAGGAGAGAGACTGCCTTCTTCCCTCTGGAACCGAGCAAATCATATGCTCAGGTTCTTTGACTTCCCCCCCCCCCCCCTTCTCGTCATCATTTCAATCCCCAAATACCCCCTTGGAACCCCATGCCATCCCCTGTTCTCCTCGAAAACCCCCCAACATTATGTCATCTCACTCCCACTCACCCTCCCGCCCATTACCCCGGACCTTCCTTCCAACCCAAACCCTCATCCCTCTACCCAAAAAATCCAAAAAACCCAGCTTTACACCACCACAAAAATCGCCGACCCAAGAGGATGGAGCGCTGCTGCTACAAATGCGGGGAAGAAGATCATGATACATCGGAGTGTCGCAAGCTTGGAATCCACTGCTTCAATTGTAAGAAATTTGGTTACAAGGTCCGTGACTGTCCCGTCCATAACCGGGTTGCCACGCTGGTGGTAGACCTCCCATACAACAATGCCATCTCGCAAGCCCTACCGGCGTTACATGAAAGTGCATTCCTCCACCTAATCATCCCAAGACGAATCCCTCTCACAAAGGATTTGGAAAGCGCTTTCAATTTCGCCTGGGGGAGGCAAGGGTGCTGGTGGACACTACAGAGGGTCTGCGACGGGGTGTATCACGTCCAGTTTCCGACCGTGACAGAGGCAGAAAGCGCGATCGCTGAAGGAGTCTTCAAATTCTCAGGCTTTAATGCCACCTTCTCCCCCTGGTCAATGGACTACGGGGCCAGAGTTCGTTCAAAGCCGTGCTTCATCTGGATTAATCTACCCCTCCTACCCTTCCATTATCGGAATCGTGAGTCACTTGAGCAACTTATCTCCCCATTTGGCAAACTAATTACTCTTAGCAGAGAGATGCAAGATGTGAAGGCCAAGGACCAGGCATTAGTCCTCATTGAGGTGGAGGACTTAACGCAAATCCCAAAAACCCTAACTATCCGGTACACTGCGCCTTGGAGTTTGGAGAAGCATGTTCATGAAGTCCCTCTACTGCTACTCGGAGATCCCATAGCGGTTAAAGATGTTCAATCAGGAAAGGTGCAACTTTTCACCACAGCTAGATCATCTGAGGAAACTGGCGGTGCAAGTTTTTGGCATCCCAAGGCGCCGGAAGGCCCTAGCAACGCCGGTGCAGGTGGCAATTCCGGTCCCCTCAGCAAGGCTGTAATTTCGGTGGACAAGGAAACAAATCCCCGTGATTTGGGGGGGGGAGATTCCAACGGCCACGAAATCTCTGCGAGGTGATGGAAATTTTGAAATGTTTCTGAATATACCAAATTTGGCAGATTCGAGCTTTAATGCAGGAATCCTACCAAATCTGGAGGCTGTTCCACAATCTAAGGAAACCCCCGCTCTAATTTCAAATCCTGCCAAGTTAGCACCCCAGGTTGTTCAGATCACAGAATCCTCGGATAGCAACAACAAAGCACCTTACACGGTCCCACCGAATCTCCTATAATCCAGGCTAGTTCTACTGATGTAGAATCTCAAGAAGAAGTTCGTGAAATGTTCTGGAAAGGCAAGCTTGTCACCCTCCTGCTGTCACTATTCGCTAAGATCCAACCAGTAGTCGAAGGAGCCCTAAGAGAGTCTGTCCAAGAAGAACTGAGTCACTTAAATTTTGTTGAGAAGGTGGTTTTCAAAGCAGGCGCCAGCAATGTCAGAGGTGAGAGCTTCCGCACTCGCTCCCTTCTATGGAGGCCAGTACCAAAAGCTGTAAGTTCCTTCGTCTCAGCTCTGCCTGGTTTTGATGAAGGACCATCCAAGAAGCTCAAGCGATCAAGGTCGGTTAGCAAGCTCAAGAACACGAGACCCTTCATGAAGCACCTCTCCACTATTATTAAGAAAAAGACCTCAGGTACCTCTTCTTCTGTTGCTTCAGTTACGAATGCTCATATTAACCCGTTTGAACTGCTTTCGAATGAGGATATTTTAGAAGTAGCTGAATTTATTGGAGTGGAGGCTAAAGGGCCACGCTTGGTGCACATTCTTAAGGGCCACCAGAAGGTTTTAGTTGATCAACCTAATCAACTAGAACATTCTGTCTAACTGCACTAGCTCCTTGATCCTGAGGATCGTATCTTGCTTTTTTATTTTTGCAATTTGATGCACTCTTTCCTCATGAAGATATCTAGTTGGAATGTGAGAGGGTTGGGCAACCCTGATAAATGCTCACTCATAAAAGAAGGAATTCGCAGTTTCTCCCTATCGGTCGTCTGTCTACAAGAGACCAAACTCAGCAATCCAGGTCCTCGTAAACTCTCTTCTATCGGAGGAAGCCTGATCACAAATTGGATTCAGCTAGCTTCTTTTAATAGTTGTGGCAGCATACTCTTAGGGTGGAATGACCAGCTCTTAGAATGCACATACTCTGCCATTGATATTTTCTCAATCTCTGCGTCTTTCAAGCACCGCTATTCAGATGAATCTTGGTCGATTACAACTGTATATGCTCCTTTTGACCTGGAAGATAGAGACCTTTGTTTCTATGAGATTAAGCAGTATAGAAGCCACCTTAAAGATGCATGGGTCCTGTGTGGGGACTTTAATGTCACTATCTCAGACACGGAGAGGTCCAGTGGTAGGGGTTCCACAAGGGACATGAGATACTTTCGAGAATTCATTCATGATCTTGCCCTCATTGACCTTCCGCTCTCCGACAGAAAATACACCTGGTCCAATCTCAGATCATCCCCCTCTATGGCCAGGCTTGACAGATTCTTGATCACATCAGTATGGGAACCCTGCTTTGCCAACTGCATCCAATACTCCCTCCTCAGATATTCATCTGATCACTGCCCTATAGTTCTTGACACTCAGGTCATTCAGCACCAAGTACACTACTTCAGATTTGAGAAAGCATGGCTTGCACAGTTCTCCTTCATTCCTGAGGTTCAAAAGTGGTGGCAACACTTCTCCTGTTCTGGCAACCCAGTTGACATCTTTGCATGCAAGTTGAAGTGTCTTAGGAGGCGTATTCGAAGGTGGAGAAATGATACATTTGGCCACATCTCCACCCGAAAGAAGCACCTTTATGAAAAACTTCTCAAGTTGGAAATTGAAGCAGAGCAACTCCTTGCACCACACGATTCTCTCAAAGCTACTCAACTTGAACTCCAGAATCTTATCAAAGCAAAGTCAGTGTATTGGCGACAGAGATCATGAGTGCAATGGATCAAAGAAGGAGATGCAAATTCCAAAATTTTCCACTCAATTGCTAATGGAAGAAGGTGGCGAAACTTCATCCACAGCTTAATTATCGATAACACCCTCACAACCTCCCCCCTATTATCAGAACAGCCTTCGAGAATCACTTCTAGGAGGTCTGTGGCACTACTGCCCCATCTGACTTTCGCATTGATCGGCAATCTCTCTATCCTTCCAATGAAGTCAACTTGGAGCACCTTGACAATCCGATCACTATTGAGGAGATTAGAAAGGCAGTGTTTGATATGAATAGTGGCAAGGCACCTGGCCCCGATGGGTTCTCCATGAGCTTCTATCATACTTTCTGGGACGCCATCAAAGAAGATTTACTCGCAATGATGCAGTCGGTGCAAAGGGGAGATGCTGATCTAGGAAGAATGAATTACTCTAACATTATTCTAATACCAAAATGTGAGGGAACAAACTCTGTAAGGAACTTCAGGCCTATCAGCTTGCTTAACTGCTCATTCAAGATCTTCACCAAAATCCTCGCCAACAGACTCAGCCCAATCTTACACTCCCTTGTGTCGTCCTCTCAAAATGCATTCCTAAAAGGTAAATCAACGGTGGATTGCTTTCTAGTAGCCCATGAAGCTATCAACCTCTACAGCAGAAGGAGCTCAGATACGCTCTTATTTAAGATAGACTTTACCAAAGCTTTTGACACTGTGAGTTGAGAATTTCTAGACCAACTTCTCATCGCCAGAGGGTTTGGACCAGCTTGGTGCAAATGGATTCATATGATCCTTAGAATGGCGAAATCATCAGTTATCATCAACGGAGAGAGTGGAAAACAAATCAAATCCAAGCGAGGACTCAAGTAGGGGGATCCTCTTTCGCCGATGCTCTTCATCTTAGTTGTTGATGTGCTATCTCAGATGCTCTTTAGTATTCGAAGAAATGGTGTCTTCTCCCAACTACCTATCAGAGGTTCCCTAGCAAACCTGTCAGTTCTTCAGTTTGCGGATGATACTTTAATCTTTTGTAGAGATAATGAGCAGAAGATACTTAACCTCAAGGTGACTATAAAACTCTTTGCCAATGTCTTAGGCCTAGCCATAAACTTCAAAAACCCTTCGATCATTTACTATGGAAAATCGCAAGCCAAGCTTCATGCTTTTTCGACTATTCTAGAGTGCAAAGAAGAAGGCTTACTCTTCAGCTACCTGGGAATGCCACTATCCAAAGGCAAGCTGAGCAAAAGAAGTTGGAAACCCTCATCCTTAAGATTGAGAGAAGACTGTCGGTGTGGAAGGTCAGGATGCTTTCAAGAGGAGGGAGGTTGGTACTCATAAATTCTATTCTAAGTGCCTTGCCGGTATATTTTTCCTCCTTCTTTAGACTACCCATTTGGGTGATCAAAAGAATTGATCAAATTTGTAGTAGATTCTTTTGGAGTGGCACAGACATGGATGCGAGAGGTGTGGCTTGTATGAGTTGGAAGGCAATCTGTCAACCAAAACAGCAAGGTGGTTTGGGTGTGCTAGACCTGAGAGTCTTCAATGAAGCCCTACTATTGAAGTGGAGGTGGAACTTAGTCTCCTCAGACTCATTAGCTAGCCAAACACTAAAGAGCTTATACTACAGAAGTGCTACAAACAGCCTTACATGTCCCCCCATGGCATCTAGCTTCTGGAAGGGGATTTACTGCCTCAAAGAACAATTTCTGATTAATGTGCACTGGCAGCTTGGCAACGACAACCACATCAAATTTTGGACGTCACGATGGGTTAATGGTAACAACATTGTCACTCTCTGTCCCTCTCTTGCTGCTTCTGCTTGGAACCCACAGGCTGAGGTCCTCTCCCAAGGCTCTTGGATCAGTGGCGTCTGGCATTAGCAACCATGACTAAACTGCATCTTTACTCCACACATTCGTGAAGAAAAATAGAAACTTATTGATATGCTAGCAGAACACCAGCCCTCCAACTCAGCTGATCATCCTACATGGCGACTCACAACAACAGGGATCTTCACCGTCAAATTAGCCTACAACTTCTTAATCATCTCTGGCCTACGCTCCCCCTACTATGTGGCAACGTGGTCTTCGGCGGCACCTCTGAAATGCAAGATCTTTATCTGGTAATTGAGTTGGGAAAGACTCAATTCAAAAGACTTTCTTCACTCTAAAGGATGGTCGGGAGACACAACATGCACAGCTTGTGTGTGTCTTTTCGAAACAGCCTTCCACATTTTCTTTGCATGCCCTATGGCCATTACCACCTGGAATTTCTTCACCGCACTCTTCAATATACACTCACTGCCTAACAACCTACATGAATTCTTTACTTCTTGGTGTTTTGGAACACATGCACACAGACACTTGGCATCTCCTCACTATTTCAATTTGTTGGAGTATCTGACTTGCTAGGAATGAGCGTGTTTTTTCTTCAAAATCCTTCACACCGCAACAAATTATTTCTAATGCATTGTTTTGGTTTCAATCCTGGCTAGATGCAGTTGATAGCAAGAAGAAGAAGCAAGCACTGTTACGGGAAATTGAGAAGGCCGATGTGCAGGATATCCTACTCAAGTAGGCACTGATACGTATTAATCAAGCCGAAAGTGGAGAAGACAGCTGCTCAGGCTAAGCTGTTTGCAAGCTATTTTCTCATGTTTTGTTTGCAAGCTGTATATTTTTTGGGACGCAAGTATAAGTCCAATCATTGCTTAGACTGTTCTTTTGGCTACTCCTGATTATCAAGTATTCGGCTACTGTGAGCTGAACCTACTTGATCACATTTTGTACTATGAATTTGTAATTACTCTATATTAATATAGTTTTTGTGAGGTAGGGGATTACCCTGCCTTTAACCAGTAAAAAAAAAAAAGATTTAGGCATGATACTAACCTGGTCTTAATAAGCCGTGACATTTTAAAGTACTAATTAGAATAGGAATACTAAAATCATCATTCTTTACTACAACTTCGAAATTTATTTTGGTCAAATGATAGAGGTTTTAAAGTAATTTAGAGCATGCCTACATTCGATTCAGATTCGGGTGCACATTATTTAATTATTTAATTTGGTCTATTTAATTATTCATATGTTTCTACCTACCATCTGTTGGATATTAATCTCATTTGTTCTGCCCATTAGAAATTGATGCTCGAACAATGAGGGTACGTTACGAAAGTGCAATTTTCTCAATCATCCTACAATTTCAATTTTGAAATTTTAGTATACTGGGTATTTCACAGTATGTAACTATCAATAACAGTTATAAGTGGTGGTGGTGAGGATATCCAATATTTTTGAGCGATCTATGGTATGCTTAGAAACCCTGAATAGAAAAGCCAAACATAAAGAAAATATTATAATTTTTTTATAAGAAAATGAATAATATAGCCTCTTTGTTTCATTAATAGGGTAATAATGAAACAAATTCAGAAAACTGGGCATAAAATACATGGTAATATAACATACATCTAACCTCCAACATCTAGGAGGGTGGGAAAAAATCAAAACAGCACAACACTAACAACATGAAATAATAAGATAGGCAACGACAAAAAACTCCCCTCCAACAGATCCCAGAGGATCGGGCAACTAATCTAAGGTCAGCCCAATCTCTATCCCCTCATCATTGTACTCATCCACCAGGAATGTTCTGGAGATCCATGCTCTAGGTCCTGTCGTAGTCGTTGTAGTCCAAAACAGAATAAGATGCATGATGTGAGTTAAATTACCAGAAATATTCTTACTTATCCCAAGAAAGTAAAAGTTATTTCTATCTAACCATAAGATCCATGGCATCATGATAATAGCAATGAACTATGCTGCTTTCATCTCATTCCTCGGTCTAGAGAACTTGTTACTTATCCATAGTTCCTTAAAGGACACTGGATATTCATACGTACCTAGGGCCTGCACGACCTCTACCAACACCTCCTTACATAGTTCCCAAACTCTATGTTTGCATTGCAGAACCCCCAATTTGTTGCAATATTCGATTGTCTCTTCACCAAGTTTTCATTTGTGAAAATAGCATCATTATGTACCAACCAAATGAAAATTCTCACATTAAATTAAGGATGGCAATTGCCCCGAACCCGACATGGGCCTGCCTAGATCCGACCCGATAATTGGCAGGCTTAAGCTAAAATTTTTCATTTCAGACTGGGCTCGGGCCCAAGTGCTTAGACCCAATGAGCCTAAATCAATTTTTTATATATGTATGTATATGTTTATGTACACATCATGTATATTTATATACAAGCTTTTTAAAAATAGAATATTAATATAAATAAGTTGAAATAAATGTTAAAGTTTATAAATAGAGAAATTATTCATTGTATATAAAATTAAATAAAAATAGACAAAATTGATGTGAATTACTCAAAAGTTTGTAGTATTCCTATTGTTGTTATTTTTTATTGTATATTATTCTTGATATAGTTTTATTTTATGAGAAAGTTATATATTAGAACATGCATAAGTAGTTCAGGCCTAGGCAAGAACTTATTTTCGGGCCGAATTTGAACATAGGCTCGAGCCTAATTTTTTAAGCTCGAAGAAAAGTCAGTTCGGGTTTGGGGCTATGTTTTAAACTTCGGGCATAGGCACGGGCCTATATGGGTCCGGCCCAAATTCGGCTCGTTGCCAGCCCTACCTTGAATGGTGTCTTTGCTTTCCAAATGATAGATGACCGTGTGTATTTGCATCCCCGGAAATGGATAGGAGAATATAAAGATTGTACTATGAACGTTTCTTTACGCTCTATCGCCCAATATTTTTGATCCGGTCCTTGGGATTTATTGACTCCTTCTTGCGAAATGAAACGTTGGAGCTCTTCCTGTCATAATTGAAGTGCATGGCTGAACCTTGACATGAAGGTTGGTCACCACGAGCCCCATTTCCATGTCTTCACCACCATGATGTGTAGCGCCCCGAATTTTCAATAAATAAATATGAAAATACGTGGCACAATTCTCAGTATCTACCTCAATGTAATAGTAAATATAGCCTAACACATAAAAATTTTCAACTTTTATTACATCAATTATTTACACAGCATAACAGAAATTAAACACCTTGAATTACATTTTCTTTCTTTCTACAATACATTCTTTTACAATTTGCATAAGCCATATTATCATTCTACCACATGCATCCAAATCTCAAGCTAACGGTACTTACCTATAATACATGAGGCTAGAGATAACCCTAACCCCCAAAACTATGGGGTCAGCCATAATGGTGTGAGTGACATCAAAAGAAATACAATTTAAAAGTAACATAAAGAATAAATTCATAACCAACACAATCTCACAGTAGTAACAAGACAGAATATGAAATAACGATAAATAAAGCATGAAAATATCAAGTAAAACCAGGCTAAGTTTCAAGTGTAGAAAAATAGAAAACATCATGTATAATACAAGTCAAGAAAACACAAATATTGTATGATGACTCTCTAATGCATACTTGTCGGATTCTATGCATTCCATACTACATAGGTCCGGTGCAAACTCTTATCGTTCTCCACTTTATAGGGTTAAATTCTTCGTTATACAACTAATCCTACTACGGTGATAGAAATAAGATCTAGAATACTCCACGAATGGGCCTAATAACCCTCGACGCGCAAGCATCATGTAAGCATAGTTCTAATACCGGAGAATCACCTCCCTACTATGTACCCCACGAATTGGTCAGCCGACCCTCGACATGCAGATACACAGTACATTCTGTGAATAGGCCTGCCGATCCTTGACACGTGAATATACCGTACGTTCCGTGAATAAGCCTGCCGATCCTCGACATGCGAACATACAAACTGTCCTCTAGATATTCAGTGAATAGGCCTGCCAACCCTCGACATGTGAATATACTAGGGACACAACAAAATACAGTCCTGGAATATATCTGTTGGACTAACAACAGAGCCCATACTTACGTTTCCCAAGTTCTATCACATCTCCACTAGTGCATGTCCTTAGGTTGATTATTATTAATTAAAACACAGTTTTCCCTCTCTAGATTTGGTGTACCCTTTCGGACTTAATTCCACCAAAACAACCCCAAGGCCCAACTGGCCAAATCCACAAAATATTATTTGCCGGTTTACAGGAATACCGCTCAACATCTAGAGACTCACAACTCAAATATCAACATAAAATATTTCATTAAAACTCTTAATTCTATCATCAATTCGTTTATAGTAAGAATTTTTTTTTAAATCACACGAATCTACATTTATCCAAACACTCACAAATTTCCAGAAATAAAATCTGAGATTAATCTACTCGAATTAATAAATTTCACAATTAGAAATCATAGAAAGTCACAAAACGTCAATATCTTGAAATCCATATATAATTCGCTTTCTAAAGCCATAGAAATTAAGAGTCAAACTCTATTATAATCAAAATGTAACTCTCTTTCAAATATAGTATTCTGTAGCAAAAAATTCATCTAAAACAGTAGATCAATAATCTATAAGTTCGAAGAAATAATCGTTCAAGAAAACAGCAAGAAAAATTAGCAAAACAATCAGTATCGCAGCTGTCGGGCGACCGACATCACATTTCAAATAACAGCGTTCGACTGACAAGCTAAAATTCCAAAACCAAGCAATTGACAGTTGACTGTTATTTTAGTTCAAACAGTGGACGGTCGACCGTCGGCTGATACTCAGTCAGCTTTAAAAATCGTGCACTTCACAATTGATACGTAGTTTAAATCATTAAAAGCATGAATTCGTGAAATTAAAACCCTGAGATGATCAAATACAACTTTTCTAATATAATGGAGTTTATAAATCAAATCAAGCACTCAACAAATTCACAAAAAAACAATCTTTTCAACAATTTCTTCAAATCAGGAATATAGGAATATATATGTGTATATATGTGTATATATATCGGTAAAATCAACAAGAATCATGGTATGAGAGTAGTACAATGTTCAATTCAATTTTAGCATCATTATAAATCAAAATCCAATCGAAAACTTCGCAACACACAAAAAAAATCAAGTTTTGGCCTATACCATCAGACCCGAAAATATACCCAGTTCAAACTCTTCAAACTTGATCTTGTGATCTCAAAATTTCCCTTGCAATTTGTTAAACACACATAAAACTATTTGAATTTAATTTGCCCTTGATTATATACATCTACAACATTCATTTATCAAGTTACATCCAATCAAAACATCAAAAGAGAAAGTATACATATATACATAGTAAAGAATCCATCTTTATTCACTTTCATACATTATAAGTCTTACAAACTCATTATATGTCATCAGTTCAGCAAAAACATGAAGGAAAACAACATACCCATAATTTCCTACTAAGTTCTTAACATTCTTAAGTCATCTATATAGAGATTTTATTCATCAATTGCACATCATTCATAAAAAGTTCCACTTTTAATTATCCATCCATCAACATATTCATTATATCATCATACAATCATCTAACATGCATTCTACTAGGCAAATCCTCATATTTAGCATGCATAGATCAATAAGAAATCAAACATATATCACTCACCTTATTGATGAATCAACGAAAGTAATAAAGAATAAGAAAAACTCCTCCTTTCGCAAAAATCCAAGATCCTCGCTTCGAAACTCCGAGAAAATCAATAATAAAAATATCCTTTTGTTTTGTGCAGAGGAGGGACGACTATAGCAGCCCCTTATATAGGCCGAAATCTGGAGTATTAGGATTTTGAGAAGATTTTGCAAAATATTCCTTTAGAATATATCTTTACATATATAGATCCTTTATACTAGGTAACTAGATTAACCAATTTAGTTGAGATTAGAATCAAAATATCCCTCCCAGATCTAGCCGGCACCAGTATCAAGTCCAGAAAAATAAATTTTGTAATTTTTGCCTCCAAGTGGCAATTTTGCAAAAAGAGCCTTCTTTAATAAATTAGCGAAATAAACCAAATCAATTAGAAAAAAAAATTAAAATCTTTACCTCTGAGTTGGCCAGCCATCATGCTCAGCCCAGAAATCCGAAAATCTGGAGTTTTTACTCCAAGTGGTAATTTTGTACTAAAGCCCCTCTTTCTGTAATATTTGCAAACATGCCAAATAAATATCAAAAAAATAAAGAAAATTCATAAATAATACCTACTAATAAATATTAGGTCTCCCCAAAATAATTTTTGACTTTGAGTTTCCCAAGAAAATATTTGCACGTGTTTTGCATGTGCAAAAAGATTAATTTTCGAAAAATATTTATTAAATCACCAAAAATCACTTTAATTCATTTATTAATCTCGAAAACATTATTTAAACATTCTAGGGTGTTACATGATGTGTGGCTGTGTCACCCGTTCATATAGGTCCGGGGAACAAGTCCTTGAGCGGATGTTCCCTGCACCATATGTCCCACCAGAATTTGTACATCATCTGTCCCACCAGAATTTTTACATCATTTGTCCCACCAGAATTTGGTGGATATACCATTGCCAATAAAGGAAGTTACACATTTACTAAAGGGTTCGAAAGCTCTAGAAACTTCCTACAAAAACAGGATACTTTCGGTCCCATGCGAAAACCAAAAGCTATAGTTCCTTTCCCGTGAAGGTAAGTCTGGATATACTCTTGCCATCCTTCCCCGTTCGGGTGGAAGAATCCTAGGAGAGCAAGATTCATATACCTAAGGTCAATGACCCCTAATCCTTTATGAGCCCTGTGCATACATACCTTTCCTACTTTACCAGGTGATACACACCTTTGTTGGCCTCTGCTCCTTTCCATAAGAAGTGTTCCCTAATTCGGTCAATCCTCATAATTATTATAAACCCCCTTTTTTTCGTATTTTTGGTGTATTTTCTCTTCTTTTTTGAATATTTGTACTCTCTTGTATTTTTCTGGACCGTATATTGGAGTCGTTTTCAATATATATTCATTTTTGGCTCAATCTTGATCTTTTGTGATTTAACTTCCGTTCCTTGATTGTTCTTGATCATTGTTGTTATTTTCTCTCTTCATTTGTGTCTTGTTCTCCTTATTTTGATCTTTGGGTGTTCATGGTGGTTGGTGGCTTATCCTATTTTCAAATCCTATTATTTGATCCCAAATTGATTACCAAAGCCAAAATTCAAACTCACAATCCTATTTGAAATCCTATGCAATTTGATCCTTATCAAACCTATTAAACTAGTCCTATTACTACTCTTAAACTATCCACAACTAGCATTGGTATAAATACCCGAAACCCAGATCCGACCTGGACCCGGCATTGGATCGGAACCGACCTGGCCTATCCAGATTCGGGTCCGGGTCCCAAAATGGGACCCGTTGTACTTTCGGGTCCAGGTCCGGGTCCGCTCAGAAGAGACCGGACTCGGACCCGTTAAAAAAACAAAAAAAATCAACATAAAAAAGAATATTCTATCCTCATCCCTCCCCTCCTTCCTCCTCAATTCTAAATCTTCCTCTTCCAAGCTCAAAACTCATGCCTTTTGTGTTTGACATGAATTGTAGAGAAATCCGTCTTCTTTCTAATCTCTCTGACATTGATCGATTTCGTTTTCGTATGAGTGAGTTATGGTTGTTTTACTACAGAGGTGTATTCTATTTCCAGATTTCGTTTCTTGGTAATTTTGATGATTTAACTATTTTGATACTAGTCTTACATATATTATTTTTATCTGAAACTTTGCACAGTATTTCTATACCTATCTAGGGATTACCCAGAATTTTGATAGATTTTATTGATGAGTTTTATACACCGTTTCATGCTTGTTTATGAAAGTTGTACTTGCTGTATTTTGCTTGATGTTATGTAAAGAATCATATTTTCACCCTATTTCCTTTTACTGTATGGAAAATATTTATGAAATATAAAATTTATCTTATTTTTTCTATTTTCATCTCCCTTTGGCAGATTTGCATTTCGTTTCACAATTTGCGAGATATTATAGTTTTCGTACAGCAGTGTTGGGAATTCCAGATTTGCCAAACTATCGCTTCTTGATATTTTCTGATTTTTGTTGGCTAAACTAATTTTACTGGAATATTATGAAACTTTATATTCTGATACTAGACATATAGGGAATTACCCCAGATTTTTCCTGAATTTATTTGAGGAGTTTTAATACTGTTTTTCTGACTTTGAATTCGGTTTACTGATTTCTGGCTGAACGTGTTTTCTGGATTTAAATCAATTTTGAGTTATGATTTTGTGAATTACTATATGGCTTATATACAATCGATGGATTCCTGTGGAAGTCTATTTTCCAGATTCTTTGACGGATTCAGATTTGGATTTCTGTAGTAACGGGAATCACTATTTTAGTACTGTACTATCTTGCTGTCCTGAATATGAACATACACTGTTTTGCTCGTTTATGTGACCGTATATCATCTATACATATTTATTTGTTTCCCTGAACCTAATACTGATTATAAAATGTTACTTTGACACTATTTCATGCACTATCATGTCTGTCGATAACCATAATAAAAGTGATCAAGCCGGGGTTTCTTAAGAGAAGATCTAGTAGTGGAAAATATGGAAACATGTACTTGAAAGGGAACTAGTATTCCATACTGTTACTGTTACTATTACTTTTATTGCTACTGTTACTGTTACTTTTAAAGCTTCTGTTACTGATACCTGAGTATACTGCCCCATTATGGTCCACTATGAAATCTAAAAGCGAAACTGTTTGTTGTAGCAACCATGTGTTATATTTTGGAGCGCATGAAGTGCTACCTAGCTAGTAATACACATAAGACTGATACTGTTAGAATGATACTGTTGGACCGATACTGTGATACTGTTACACTGATATACTGAGTTTACTGTTACTGGACACTGTTAGTTGTCATATGACACTATACTTGACACATTCATTTGTACTGTTACTATACCAAGCTAGTTGACTTTGTTTTACTGATTCATGCTAGTTATTACTGTTGATGCATTATTCCATGCTATTTGTTTACCTTTCCCATGTACTTATATCCTACATTATAAGTGGCCCGTAACTTGCAATTAACGTGTACTTGTTTTCTTTTTTCTTCTCCTGCAATTATGAATTGCAGATCAGGATGGTCAGCTGCCCGACGGCATTGGCGAAATGAGATATTAGTGCTGGAATTCTTGTTTATTAGTATCATTATTATTGTTGCTTTGGAACAATGTATTTTGAGTACTTGGATATTTATTTTGTATTCTAGCGATGTGACCCAGGATATTTGACTTATCCAGATTCTGATTTATTTGAGAAAATTATATTTTGCTTCGAATAAATTCTGTTGGTTTATTACTTCATTTATGTATGTGTGGTTGACTCTTTTGCTTCCGACTCTGATTATTTTGTAAGATGGTATAAAGATTTCTGAACAGCTTATAGATGATGAAATCATTCAGTGGGCTTTTGTTGCGTATCCATATTCCGTATTCTTTTTGGAAAGTGAGGCATGATAGGGTTTTTAGTGGTATCAGAGCATCAGGATTGGCTAATGTATTAGTTTTCTAATATATTAGACTAGCTTGGCTCGAACTGGGATCGGCTCAACATTTCACCAACCATGCATACATAAATGAAATTAATATCAACTATGATTCTGGATGCTAATTGTTTTTGGTTTGTGCAGACTATGGCTCGTGGAAATTTTTCTCAGCCTGATCCGATTGAGGCTGTCTTTGTTGTGCTTGAGCAGCTGGTTAATCAGCAGCAAAACCACAGTAATCTTGTGATGGCTGCTCTTGAAGCTACCCGGGTTCTGCCTCTTGTTGTGCCTGTACAGGCAAATCTTCCGCCTCGTCCAGGAACAGTTACAGATTTTATAAGGCTGCATCCCGATCATTTTTCCGGCACTGAGACGCCTTTGGAGGCTAAACAGTGGTTGATCCAGACTGAGCGCTTGCTTTTGGCGGCACGTGTTGCCGAGACTGATAGGGTGGACATGGTTTCCATCCAGCTGGTGGATTTGGCTCATATTTGGTGGATGGTCGAGTCCGAGCATCTTGAGAGGCCTATTGCTAAGACTACTTTCACTCAAGGATTCTTGGAGAAGTTCTTTCCCAGTAGTACTCGAGTTGAGATAGAACAACAATTTCTGGCCCTAAAACAGGTTAAGTCATTATTCTATTTTGAATTTTGTTACATAATTGTTCAAACAATGTTGTAACATGGACTTCTTGCAACAAGGCTCCAAGTCAGTGGATTAGTACGCAGTTGAGTTTACTAGACTTAGCCGCTTCGTTGCCATTCTTGTGGCAACCGAAAAGGATAGGGCTCGTAGATTCACAAATGGGCTTAAGCAGGATATCAAGAGGCATCTTGTCTCTCTTCGCTTGCGTACTTATGCTAAACTCTTGAGGCAGCTCGAGCTCAGGAGCAGGCTCGTGGTGGTTTGGTTCCTTCTCTGCGGACTGTTCCGTATTCTGTTGCTAGGCCTTCTGGTGGCCCTGTTCGGAGGCTTGTCCCAACCCATCCAGTCAGGGCAGCTCCGTATCCTTCCGCTAGTTTCCAGAAGGGTGGTTTTTGCAACTTCTGTCAGATGTCTGGGCCTGAGCGTAAGAATTTTTGGCGCGTCAGCCGCCGGTGCTTTAGGTGTGGCGCCGCTGATCATTCAGTACGCGATTGTCCACAGCAGCAGCATGTGGCTCTTCCAGCCAGGTTTCCTGTTCTGCAAGCAGGCCCAGCTTGTGGTCCATTTAGACCTCCGCTTCCTTCTCAATGCCAGATTGTCAGTCAGAGGATCGCTGTTCCGATGAGAGGTCAGGCTTTCAACTTGACTGCTGCAGATGCTGAGACAGCTGAAGGGGTTGTGGCAGGTATATTTTGTTTTATTGTTTTGTTGTTATGTTTCTCTTTTGTTTTCTTTCTTTTGATCTTGCTTTGCTTTTTTATGTTATCTTTTTGCATTTTTTTCCCTCATCCTTGATTCTCTATTCTTTCTTCTTGTCTTTTGATTCCTTTTAGGTATCATCCTTATTTGATCTTTTCCTGTCCATGTTCTTTTTTATTCTGGGACAACCCATTCTTTTGTCTCCTCTCGATTTGTCGCTCGTCATCAGTTGGAGTGTAGCAACATGTCAGAGGCTTGGAACATTTTGACAGGTGGTGGTGTTGTCATTTGTTCCCGTGAGTGCAGGAAATGTCCCGTTGTTATTAGGGATGCAGATTTCAAAGCCAACCTAATTATAATTGGGAATTCAGGATTCGACGTCATTCTCGGTATGGATTGGTTGGGTGAAGCCCATGCCATTATTGATTGTCGTGCCTAGAAAGTTGTCTTCAGAATTTCAGATCGAGCAGAATTTGAGTTCCATACTGGGGAGTCTTCCCTTGGCCGAGCAAGGATTGCAGTTGAACAGGTGGATTGTGCAATGGAATTACACTCAGGCTGTGAGGTTGCACCTCTAGTAGTTCGGGATTTCTTGGATATTTTTCTAGATGAGTTGCCTGGCTTACCCCCTGATAGGATAGTGGAGTTTGGTATTGATGTTCAGCCTGGAATGGCACCGATATCGAAGAGTCCCTACATGATGGCACAGGTTGAGATAGCAGAGCTTAGGGTGCAACTTTAGAAGTTTCTTGATTTGAGTTTCATCAAACCAAGTGTTTCTCCTTGGGGTGCTCCAGTCCTTTTTGTCAACAAGAAGGATGGTAGTCGTCGACTGGGTGTGGATTATCAGAAACTGAACAATGTCACTATGAAGATCCGGTATCCGTTGCTCAGGATGGATGATTTGTTTGATCAGTTGAATGAGGTTGCTGTTTTCTCGAAGTTGGATCTTCGTTCTGGGTATCACCAAGTCAAGGTGAAGGCTGCTAATATACAGAAGACTACATTCAGGACTAGATACGGACACTATGATTATCTTGTGATGCCTAATGCGATAGCTGTATTCATGAGTCTTATGAACCAAGTCTTCTCTCAGTTCTTGGATAGATTTGTGGTGGTCTTCATTGATGACATTCTTGTATATTCTCGAAATTGGGAAGATCATGCTGAGCATCTTAGAGTAGTTCTGCAGACTTTGAGAGAGAATCAACTCTATGGGAAACTTAGCAAGTGCGAGTTTTGGCTCGACAGGGTTTCTTTCTTGGGGCACATTATTTATAGCGATGGTCTTTCTGTGGATCCTTCTAAGGTTGAAGCTGTGAAGGATTGGCCTATTCCTAAGTCAGTTTTCGAAGTGCGAAGTTTTCTTGGTCTTTCAGACTATTATCGAAAATTCGTCAAAGATTTTTCAAAGAATGCAGGGCCATTGACTAAACTGACAGGAAAGGATCAGAAGTTTTGTTGGTCTGATGAGTGCAATGAGGCTTTTGTTGAGTTGAAGAATAGATTGACGTCAATGTTTGTGTTGACTATTCCAGATGGTTCAGGCGAATTTATAATTCACTGTGATGCTTCTAGTAAGGGTCTTGGAGCAGTTCTTATACAGAAGGGCCGTGTCGTTGCATATGCATCGAGGAAGTTGAGGCCATATGAAAAGAACTATCCTACTCATGACTTGGAGTTAACGGCAGTGATCTTTGCTTTGAAGCTGTGGAGACACTATTTACTTGGAGACCGCATAGAGATCTTTACAGACCACAAAAGTCTCAAGTATGTTTTCACCCAAAAGGAGTTAAACATGAGGCAAATGCATTGGTTGGAACTTATGGCCGATTATGACATCAGTTTGCAATACCATCCTGGTAAAGTAAACTTGGTGCCTGATGCTTTGAGCAGGAGACCAGCATTTATGTTTCTTACTCAGAAGAGTGATCTCATTGAGCAGATGAGGAGGTTGGATTTGGAGGTTTTGTTGCCGAGTTCTGGTCAGTGTTGTCTTGCGCTCCAGCTTCAGTCTTCTCTTGTTGATTAGATTAAAGAGGCTCGGACTAGTGATGTGCAGTTGCAGGGTTTTCGAGCTGAGGTTGAGTCTGGGTCCAGAACGGACATGGTTATTCATGCCGATGGTTCACTTCGTTTTGGTTCCTGGTTGTGTGTCCCTAAGGGTGAAGTTCATCAGAGGTTTCTTGAAGAAGCTCATCAGTCTTCGTATTCTATTCATCCTGGCAGTACTAAGATGTATCGGGATTTGAAGCTTCATTTCTGGTGGCATGGTATGAAGGGGGCTATTGCTCGGTTTGTGATTTAGTGTTTGATCTGCCAGTAGGTTAAGGCAGAGCATCAGAGAACTGCTAGACTTCGTCAACCGCTCCCTATTCCAGAGTGGAAGTGGGAACATATCACCATGGATTTTGTGACCGCTTTGCCGATGAGTCCTAGGGGTCACAATACTATTTGGGTGATTGTCGACCGTTTGACAAAGAGTGCTCACTTCATTCATTTTCGTGTCGGACAGTCTACTGAGAGCCTAGATGAGGGATACATGCAAGAGATTGTCAGATTTCATGAGATTCCAGTCAGTATTGTATCTGACAGGGATACGAGATTCAGATCTCAGTTTTGGGAGAGTCTTCAGGCTAGTTTGGGGAGTAAGTTGAAGTACAGTACATCTTTTCATCTCCAGACTGATGGACAGTCAGAGCGGACTATTCAGATTTTTGAGGACATGTTGAGATCTTGTATGCTTCAGTTTGGTGGCTCATGGGAGGACCATTTGCATCTCGTAGAGTTCTCGTACAATAACAGCTTTCAAGCCAGTATTAAAGCTGCTCCGTTCGAGGCACTCTATGGGCAAAAGTGCAGATCGCCAGTGTACTGGGATGACATGGTGAGAGGAAGTTTTTGGGTCCGGAGTTGATCACCAGGACAATTGATATGGTGGTTCAAATCAGGAAGCATCTACAGGCAGCTCAGGATAGGTTGAGGCGGTGGGCTGATGTCCATCGGAGGACTTTGAAGTTTGTTGTTGGTGACTGTTTTCCTAAAGGTATCGCCGTGGCGCAGTGTCATTCAGTTCGGTGGTGGGGGCAAGCTTAGCCCTAGGTTTATTGGACCGTTTGAGATTTTGGAGCGAGTAGGTAAGGTGGCCTATCGTCTTGCATTGCTGCCAGCGTTATCAGGGCACGATATTTTTCATATCTCACAACTCAGGAGATATATTCGAGATGAGATCCGCGTGATCGACTACTCTGAGTTGACCGTGCGGCCGGATTTGACTTTTGAGATTTCGCCTGTTGCTATTGTGGATCGGCGGGAGAAAGTGCTTAAAAACACGATATTTTTCATGTCTCACAACTCAGGAGATATATTCGAGATGAGATCCACGTGATCGACTACTCTGAGTTGACCGTGCGGTCAGATTTGACTTGTGAGATTCTACCTGTTGTTATTGTGGATCGGCGGGAGAAAATGCTTAAGAACAAGGTCATCAAGTTGGTTCATATTGCTTGGAAACCTTACTTAACTAGTGAGTCGACTTGGGAGCTGGAGGAGGAGTTTCAGCTGAGGTTTCCTCATTTGTTTGAGTAGTGGTTGTTTTGTTTTGTTTTGCTTTGTTTCGTTTCTTTTGGGGTTACCGTATGTATCTTCTTTTTGAATTTCGAGGAAGAAATTCTTTTTGTTAGGTGGGTAGGATTGTAACCCCTGTTTTTTCATTTTCGTATTTTTGTTGTATTTTCTCTTCTTTCTTGAATATTTGTACTCTCTTGTATTTTTCTGGACCGTATATTAGGTCATTTTCAATATATATTCATTTTTGGCTTAATCTTGATCTTTTGTGTTTTAATTTCCGTTCCTTGATTGTTTTTGATCATTGTTGTTATTTTTGCTCTTCATTTGTGTCTTGTTCTCCTTATTTTGATCTTTGGGTGCTCATGGTGGTTGGTGGCTTATCCTATTTTCAAATCCTATTGTTTGATCCCAAATGATTACCAAAGCCAAAATTCAAACTCACAATCCTATTTGAAATCCTATGCAATTTGATTCGAATCAAACCTATTAAACTAGTCCCATTACTACTCCTAAACTATCCACAACCCAATTAAACCCAATACCCATCTCATATTTCTAAACCCTAGAACCCCCATATATATATATATATATATATATATATATATATATATATATATATATATATATATATATATATATATATTTCTCTCACCTAAACCCTAACCCTAATACTACCCTACATCTCAGCCCCCTCCTCTCTCTCCTTCCTGTTTGCACCGCGCCCCTACCAGCCAAACCCTCGACACCCCCCAGCCTAGGCCGACGCCACCCTAGCCGACCCTTTCCTTGGCTGCACCCAACCGACCAAGCACCCAACCACCTGACCCTCTTCACTATCCCTCGTCTCTCTCCCTTGCTCCGTTCGTCGTCAGCATCGACGGTCCTCTTGATCTCTCTCTCTAGCTCTCTCGTTGTGTGAGTTGCACGTGTGAGAGTTCGCGCGTGCGTTGCTTGGATTCATTGATTTGTGGATTTTTGTTCGTGGGTTTTTTTGTTGCCGGGATCCGTTCCCGTTATTCTTGGTAATCTTCGTTTTCATCTTCGGTTAAGGCAAGTAACTTGTACTCAAATTCATTTGTATGATACAAGTCAAAAATACCGCTTATAATGTAGTTGAGTTCTAGAGACAACTCGTGTGTGTGTTATCTTTGATGAGTTTTGTCTCTATTGTGCTATTTGACCATAGTTGCCTCATGACTCAAAAATCGACATGAAAACAACTAGATTTGACCGTTCTTGATCTAGTCATATATGTGAGATAATTAGGTAAAATTATGTGTTTGATGAGATCCATGTGATATGATGATTGTGAATATGTTATATGCCATATTTCATGATGTTTGGACACCTTTGAATTTGATTGGAACAAGTTTCATATGATTTATGTTGATTTTGTTTTTGAGGAAAATCTGTAATTGTCGATGATCAGTTTTGATTTGTATTTTAGACCATATTAAAGCCAGAATTCTTAATTTTTGTTTTTGACATGAATTGTAGAGAAATCCGTCTTCTTTCCAATCTCTCGGACTTTAATCAATTTCGTTTTCGTATGAGTGAGTTATGGCTGTTTTACTGTAGAGGTGTATTCTATTTCCAGATTTCGTTTTTTGGTGATTTTGATGATTTAACTATTTTGATACTAGTCTTACATATATTATTTTGATCTAAAACTTTGCACAGTATTTCTATACCTATCTAGGGATTACCCAGAATTTTGGTGAATTTTATTGATGAGTTTTATACGCCGTTTCATGGTTGTTTATGAAAGCTATACTTGTTGTATTTTGCTCGCTTTGCTGTAAACAATCATATTTTCACCCTATATGTTTTTACTGTATGGAAAATATTTATGAAATATAATAGTTATCTTATTTTGTCTATTTTCATCTCCCTTTGGCAGATTTAGATTTCGTTTCACGGTTTGCGAGATATTACAGTTTTCGTACAGCAGTGTTGGGAATTCCAGATTTGCCAAACTATCGTTTTTTGATGTTTTCTGATTTTTGTTGACTAAACTAATTTTACTGGAATATTATGAAATTTTATATTCTGATACTAGACATATAGGGGATTACTCCAGATTTTTTCTGAATTTATTTGAGGAGTTTTAATGCTGTTTTTCTGACTTTGAATTTGTTTTACTGATTTCTGGCTGAACGTGTTTTCTGGATTCAAGTCAGTTTTGAGTTATGATTTTGTGAATTACTATATGGCTTATATATAATCGCTGGATTCGTGTGGAAGTCTATTTTCCAGATTCTTCGATTGATTCAGATTTGGATTTCTGTAGTAACGGGAATCACTATTTTAGTACTGTACTGTCATGCTGTCCTAAATATGAGCATACACAGTTTTGCTCGTTTATGTGACCGTATATCATCTATACATGTCTATTTGTTTTCCTGAAACTAATACTTTATAACATGTTAGTTTGACACTATTTTATGTACTATTATGTCTGTCGATAACCATAATAAAAGTGATCAAACCGGGGTTTCTTAAGGAAAGATCTAGTAGTGAAAAATATGAAAACGTGTATTTGGAAGGGAACTAGTGTTCCCTACAGTTACTATTACTGTTACTTTTACTGCTACTGTTACTGTTACTTTTACTGCTACTGTTACTGATACCTGAGTACACTGCTCCATTATGGTCCACTATGAAATCTAAAAGCGAAACTGTTTGTTGTAGCAACCATGTGTTATGTTTTGGAGCGCATGAAGTGCTACCTAGCTAGTAATACACATAAAACTGTAAGAACATAAGACTGGTACTGTGAGACTGATACTGTTAGACTGATACTGTTGGACTGATACTGTTATACTGTTACACTGATATACTGAGTTTACTGTTACTGGACACTGTTAGTTGTCATATGACACTATACTTGACACATTCATTTGTACTGTTAGTATACCATGCTAGTTGACTTTGTTTTACTGATTCATGCTAGTTATTACTGTTGATGCATTATTCCATGCTATTTGTTTACCTTTCCCATGTACTTGTATTCTACATTATAAGTGACCCGTAACTTGCAAATGACGGGCACTTGTTTTCTCTTTCCTTCTCTTGCAATTATGAATTGTAAATCAGGATGGTCAGCTGCCCGACGGCATTAGTGAAATGAGATATTAGTGCTGGATTTCTTGTTTATTAGTATCATTATTATTGTTGCTTTGGAACAATATATTTTGAGTACTTGGATATTTATTTTGTATTTGGGCAATGACCCGAGATATTTAACTTGTCCAGATTCTGATTTGTTTGAGAAAATTATATTTTGCTTCAAATAAATTCTCTTGGTTTATTACTTCAGTTATGCATGTGTGGTTGACTCTTTTGCTTCCGACTCTGAATATTTTGTGAGATGTTGTAAAGATTCCTAAACAGCGTATGGAAGATAAAAATCATTTGCTGGGCTTTTGTTGTGTATCCGTATTTCTTATTATTTTTGGCAAGCGGGGCGTGACAATTTTCCATCGTGGTAGCTCAAAGAAAAACATGTATTATGCTGGTAAGTTGGACAACACCAAATTGATTGAGGTAACCCTCCCTCCCAATGATAATGATTTGCCTTACCACCCTGTTCGTCTGGCCTCCAACCGATCAATAATCGGTTGCAAGTATGTTTTTTTAGTCTTTCTGGCATAGTGGCAAACCTAGGTATTTGATAGGGAAGTTTTCTACCTTACAATTCAAGGTTAGGTCATGGTCCAATGCTTATTCCTCTGGTATGGATATTGGAATGAGCATGCTCTTCTGAAAATTAACACGTAAAGCCGAACAAGAGTATAAAGCCCCTTCGAAGGATACACTCTCCTTCAGGTCTCCTTCTCCAAATAGCAGCATAACATCAACATATTGAAAGATGGTGCTGCCATGACGGCCTCTACGCCCTCCAACTGGCGTGATATGTCCTGCCTCCCTGAAGTTATCTAGCATGGACATAAGTACATCCGAACAATTGTGAATAGTAGCAGCAATAAGGGGTCGCCTTAGCATAAGCCCCTTCTACTACAAAATGCCTTGCATGGAGTCCCAATGATTGAAATGCACGTTTTACTAGTTATAAGACATTGGTGAGTTCTACTGATCCACCTTTCTCCAAACCCTTTACCCTTAAGAGCTTTCAGGAGATGATCTCATTTTATAGAATCGTATGTTTTTTTCAAATCCAACTTTGGAAGATACCTACGTTCATTAGTGACATGATATTGGTGGATAGTCTCCTCTGCTTTGCCACACAATACATAATGCATCTCCCTTTAATGAAAACGGTATGTTCTTTACCTATGAGGTTGTATCACCCCCGCCCAGTATGATTGCTAGAATCTTCGTAATGATCGTTGTCGAGCAGTTAAGTAGGCTTATGGGTCAATGATCCCCAACTTTGCTAGAATCTTCCCATTTTGGTACGATTATTACTTCTGCATAATTCAAGCGACCTAATCTCAGCCCGTGATCTTAGAATTCTTGTAAGACTGCCGTAAGGTCACCTTTAATCTCCTTCTAAAAGGTGTGGTAAAAGAGCATTGGGAAGCCGCTTGGTCCTGGCGCTCTCCCTGCCCATTTGGGAGACCGCCTCCTTGGCCTTTACCATGGTGAAGGGCTCCTCAATGAGTTTGATTCCTCTATTGAGATCATCTGAACATTCTTGCCAGAATTCTTCAGTGACTAGAATTCAGAATTCTCTCTTACAGCCAAAAAGGATCTTGTAGTATCTTGAAAAGCCTATCTGACTTCTGCTTCATCTTGAATCACCATGTTCCGGTTTCAACCGAATGGATGAGGTTTGATCTTTTCCTTTAACCGGCTATCCGTCGGAAGAATGCCCTATCAGCATATCCCTCCTTCAATACATGATTCTAGATAGTTGTTGCCACTTACTCTCTTCTAACTTATATAGATTGGCAATATTGTCCCTATACCCAAGCAGCTGATTGCGCTCCTCCTAGTGAGAACCGTAGTTTCCTCTGACTACTCCATTAATCCTGTCTAGAATCATCTCTTTCAACAACAAGAGGTCTAGAATCTCAAATGGTTCCACTTTCTAATTTTCAGTCTAAGTTGTCCAATTTTCTCAGTCCACACAGCTTCAGCCTCTACTTTTCTAGTCGGCAATGCCCAATTAGTCCATAACATGTGGTGAAAGCCTTCGATTTTCCAACTAGGCTTTCTCAAATCCAAATTTTTGTTATTTCTTAATGGTCGCTTCCCCTATTGTCAATATGATTGGAACATGGTCCAATGTTGGCATCAGAATGGACTAAACAATAACTAACAGAAACTTGGCCTCCGAATCTTGGGATCTAGTGAATTTGGCCATAATGGGCGATGATTTAATGTTAAACTAGGTGAAAAGCCTGTGTGAGATCGGTATGTCAACCAATTCCATCCATGTGATGGTCTTAGTAAACTCCTCTTTGTACGGATCAAATGAACCTCCCCCGTGATGTTTCGAGGCGAACCGCGTAATGTTGAAATCTTTCCTGATTAACCAAGGGAAGTTCCAACGGGTTTGGATTGAGTGGAATTCCGTCCAGAACGAAGTTTTTGAGCTTGCATGGTTATGGTCTGTCACGCTCCGCTTCCCAAAACACGGAATACGAACGCGTGACAAAGCCCAGCGAATGATTTTCATCATTCATGAGCTGTAGGATCGACTCAGCAACATAACAAGAATATAACAAAATGTACACAACCACGCATGCATGAATAATTTATTAAATAACAGAAAGCAATTGAAACAAAATAATAATATCCCAATAGTTTTCAAATCTGGATCAAAGATAAAACTCGGGACTATAAGCCTGTTATAAGGTTTAAGTAGCAACAAATGGAATAAACTCAAATACAAGATAATTATAGTAAGTTTTTTCCCAAGCGAAGCCTAGAAGGTTTGCTCACCAATTCCAGTAGACAATTCATCTCCAAAGTCTGATTATAAATATATAAAAAGGAGAAAATAGAGAAAATAAGACAAATGCCCTTAGTGCAAGTTAGGGTCACAAATAGTAAAGCAAGTACAAGAAATATGGAACAAGATTTGGAATCAAGAATGTAATAGGGATGCAACAAGTAGTGGGGATTCAAGAAAGTAGATAGCAAGAAAGAAAACTCAAGTGATAAGGTTGGGTAACAAATACTAGTAGTAGAACAAGTGGCTAGTGAACATGTAACAGTTTCAAACATCAAGTAACAAGTATCACGTACAAGTGTCGAGTATCAAGTAACAAGTCTAATGTGTCAAGTTGTCAAGTACAAGTAGCAAGTAGCAAGTGTCAAGTATTATGCTCAAGTATCAAGTCTCATGTATCATTTCATCAAGTAACAAGTGTCAAGTAGGATATCAAGTGTGTACAAGTGACAAGTTATTCTTAAGTCTAATGTTTAATTCTATCTAGGTTGTACTTCGTGCATCCATACTTTTATTACATGGTTACTACATACAAACAGTTTCGTTTAGGCCTAGTCGTGGATTTTAAAGGGCGGTGTACTCATGCACAAGTACGGTTCATGAATACGAAAATAAAGTAACAAGTTCACGAAGCAAGTTCGTGAATACTAAAAAGTTCAAGAACCATACAGTGGGTTCATAAATACAACAAGTTCATGAGCCATGTAATGGCTTAATGAATACATCAAGGTGCAACAAGTTCATGAACCGAGCACTGGAAAACACGGACCCCCTTTCGAGTACACTTACCTATATTGTCCACTACTATGGTCTTTCCCTTAAACCCCGGCTTGTTATTTATTATTATCATCAAGCAAGCATGAAAGTGTGCGAAACAAGTCAAGTAAACATAATCAAGAATATGGAACATGTCTAGGCTAGGTAGGTTACATGTTCGAGGGTCAAAACAAATCAAAATATCAAGAACACCGAGAATTCCAAATATGGACAGCATGACGTTGTTGTACCAAAACTGCGATTCCCGTTGCTACAAGATAGAAAATGTGAATCCGTCAGAAGGTCTAGAAATCAGACTCCTGTCCGGTCCTAACGCATATAATTAAGGTACATAAAAGTTGTGTTAACATGTGTTAAAACAGCAAACTATACAGCATTTATGTTCAGCCAGAATTTGTAAAACTAAGTTTATACATATGAAATGGGGTTGAAAAATCATTAATTAATTCTGAGAAAATTAGAGAATGTTCTCTAGGGTGTCCAGTAACAGAATGCAAAATTTCAAGTCATTTACTTACTAGCAGCATAGTTAAAACAAATTGTAAACTAAAGAGGTGCAGCAGTTTTTTGTGAATCTGTGACTACCGACACAGCAGCAGTAAAACTGTGATATCTCCTAGACCGTAACTCGGAATTTAAAAATCCTGGATGCTATTAACAACTAGACACTTAGGGCTACATTTCATATTCAGGACTCAAGTTCAAATTTTGATTTTATTGGGTCGAAACAGCAAGTAAAGAAAAGAACAACAGCAAGTGTGAATTTCTTTTATATACAAGTTGCATGATAAATGACTATTATGAGTATAGATTAGTATGTGATACAAATACGAATGCATTGGAGATCAAATCAACAAGTCACATGTATTTCTCAACTCCGAATGCATTGGGGATCAAAGAATGTAAGATCAACACAATACATCATACAACACACGTCTACAAGTCAAGGGATTCATGTTCAAGTAATTAGGAGATAAAATGGTCCAACTAGTTTTGTAAATATATCAACGAAGGGTTGTGACTTTTAAGATTATGGAATCGATGAGGAATAATTTAAGATCAATAAACGATGAGATAAGGAGGAGTCACAACTACTATCTATTTGCAGTATTTTCAATTAAATGCTTGTACTAAAACAATAATTTGTACAAGAAGAATACTTGCCTTAGGGTGTAGACGATGAGTCCGACGGAGGAATAACGGAGATGGATCCCGGTACGGATCTTGACGGCGATCAAGATCGAAGAAGAATCGACAGTTGAGATCATATCTGGCTGATATGGATGGTGATGATCTGATCAGATCACGATCTAGAGGAGATCTGATGGTTGAGATCAAACCAGTACTCCTTCTCCTTCCCTCCTTCTTCACCGTAACAGAGAGAGAGAGTGGGACCTTGGCGGTGGCTGGCTGACGGCAATGACTGTGCGACTGCGGTGGTAACATGCGGCGTGACGTCATGGACTACGACTGGGGAGCAGTCGACGAGGCGACGGCGGCGATGAAGGGGGCGACACTCTGTTATTGGGTTCAAAAACAGGGGAGGAGACAGCGGGGGAAAGCTTCGGGCATTTGGGCTTGGGCGAGGCGACGAGGGAGGTGAGTAGAGGTGGGGATGATGAAACTAATGGGTTCGGGAGTGAGGTGAGGAGAGGTAGGTGGTTTCGGTAATGGCGAAGGTGGGGTTCACGGTGACGAGGATGAGGAAGACGACGGGGGGTGGTTCTGCGATGGGGCGATGGTGAGAGTCGAAGCAATGGGGTGATGGCAGAGGCTAAGTGCGCAGGGTCGGAGCTTGGATGGAGGTCGAAAGGTTGGGAGGTAGGGAAAGATGGCGAACAGTAGAGTAAAATTGAGTTAGCGGCAGTGTGAATTGGGTTAACACAGTAATTAGGTTTAGGGTTGGGGTAAACTAGGTTTAGGTTTATATATCAGGGTTTTGGGTTATTGGGTTATTGGTTAACGGGTTTGGGTAGGATCCAAAAGAAGATTGAGTCCAAATTCAATATAATTAAGGGAAAAGAAATAGATGAGGAGAATCAGTCCATTCTTCATGAAGAACGACAAATCAGAGCAGATACGAACAATGAAATTGAAATAAATATTGGTACGAAAATTGAGTTGAAACAAATGAAATGATTTTATTAGAAATGGAACAAAATATAGATCTCAAATTGATAGACATAGTACAAGGAATGTAAATACAGTAGAAAAAAATACAGATACAGGGAAATAGGAGTTACATGGTCATACACGACCATCACTACTTGATTCCAGTTAGCACCCACACTCTTTAATAGTTGTCACGCCCCGCTTCCCAAAATACGGAATACGAGTACATAACGTAGGCCCAGTGAATGATGTAAACACCATCCATAAGCTATACCAGACTAACTCAACAATATAAAATAACAATCACAACCACGCAAGAAGATATAATCACATAAACAAGATCAACTTCAATAATAAATGAAATAGTCCAAATAATAATATCCAATATCTGGGATAAAAATAAATTTCGGGTCATAAAAGCCCAAAAACAAATTATAATATCAAGACAATATTCCAAAGAAATAAATCTAGCAATAAAGTAAATTAAGCAGCGTAATCTTTGGTTCAATCTCCTAGAATCGTTGCTCACCAATTTCTTCTAGTATTGTTCCTTCAGTACCTGTAAACTCGCGATCTAAAAAGAAAGAAAGTAATATCCTTAGAACAAGTCGTGGACATCAAGTAGAGAAATCAAGGAATAATAGGAACATGGTATATCAAAAGAAAAGGGACGGGATCAAAGTCAATAACAAAGATAAGGAATGACAATAATATCACGGGATCTATGTTTAATCTTGCATTTAATTAATATTTTCTATTCAAGTTCAATGTTGGTGACAGTATACGGGATTAAGCATGAAATGTCAAATGCGGGTTATTAATCATTTTATTAGCCTATCTAGTGCACGTAATACTGCATCCCATTCCACAGGTTTGGCGCAAGCACACAGCGAACACTTTAGACTGATGGTGAATTCACGGTTCGTGTACTCGGCTCAGTAATCATTTTTTAATGTTCAGTGAGAGTAATTATCAAGCAGTATTATTATGGCCATCAGTCAGTTCAAGTCAAGCAGTAGGGCTCGACCGAGTACAGTTTCCGATTATTCACTACCAAGTCATCACATGATACCCCAGCTTGTTATCATTTTATTTCATCCTATATGAGCATGCAAGAAGGTTTCAATATTTTATTATGCTAGGTGTGTCTAATTCTATACGTTACAGACAACACAAGAGGCAAACATATTAAATAAGCACAAATCACACAATCTGGACAGCATGACGTTCTTGTACAAAAATACAGATTACCGCTAGTAAAGAAAAGCAAATTTGGATCCTTTAGAAATTCTAGAAACTAGACTCTCTTCCGGTACCAGCAAATATATATAAGACATCTAAAAGTTACAGAAACTAGGGTGAAAATCCTATTCTTTTCAGATTTTATTTTCAGACAGCAAGTTATAAATTGTGTTCACATATATGTTTTAGGTGAGAAAACTCATCAATTAAATCTACAAAAAATCAGGGTAGTTCCTACACATGTCTAGTCTCAGCCAAATTTATTTCTTATTTTTATTTTACTGTTATCATGTTCTATTTAATTATGAAACAGAAATGTATGCATGAATTTGTGAATCTGGAAATTCAGACACAGTTGTACTAAAATACTGATATCTAACAGATTATAACTCGGAATTCAAATACGTCAAAAGTCCTGGAAAATAGATTCATGGGGCTATAATTCATGTTCAAAAGTTATTTCAAATTGCAACAGCAACAAGGTCGAAAATCTGATACAAAAAGGAACAACCAGCATGCCAGAATTTAATTTGTTATGAATAGGCAACTTAATTTTACAACCATATAGTTCATGCTAATTAATAATCAAAGTGATGCTAGATGTTTAACATGCATAATTCCAGGATTAAGATGCAATTTCACAGGCATGGTAATCAATTAATTAATTCAACTTCAGTCTAACAGATTCAATTCATCAAACAATTCTATAACATGGATCTAGTTATTTTTTACGTAAACGTGCATATGCAATGTGTAAGAGTGACTAGGTTTTAGATCAAAGATGTAGGCACGATGTTAAGAATATATCAGGTTAGCTCGTGTTAACCCTCAATACACTTAACGAAATTCCATTAGCAATATGATAAAAAGAAGATTGGGATCTACTTGAAGAGATCAAAGAATCTTGAACAAAATAATAAACTAGTTCAAGAAGAGACTTGCCTATAGATGTTAATTTCGAATATTTAGAATAACGGAATGAGAATCCCGGGTGACAAATTCACGAAAACGAAAACACGTGCAAACACACACACAACAACAATCAATCCTGGATCCTCTTCACAAACACTAAACACCGGATCCCAACCAAAACACAAAACACAGCAATCCCAATTCCCTCCTCCTTCACAACACCAAACACCAAACTCAAACTCAAATACCAAACAGCACTAATCCATTCCTCCTTCACAACGGCAACGCAGAGAATGGAAGGAGAGCGGTGGGGGTCGGTGGCGACTGCAGTGCTCGCGGTCGAGAAGCGACAGCAGCGACGAGAGCAAGGGCAGTGATGGCGGGACACTGGCGGTCGGGAAGCAATGCAGCGACGAGAACTTCAACGCTCGAGTGGTGCTCTGTTTGCATAAAAACAGAGGAGGACGGAATGACAGGGGTTCAGAGCTCAATGATGACGACGATGGGGATAAGGGGGATGCAGTGAAGGGGAGAAGACTATCGGGACGGTGGTTGTCAATGAGGGATCTACGGGGGATGGGTTCGGAGGTTGATGGGTTCACGAAGATGAGGGGATGAAGGGGTGAACTTCGGTGGTTGGGTGAGAGGGTGAAGACGACGGCTAGGGGAGAAGCAGGGGGTCGACGAGTGGGATGGAGGTGGCAGTGGTCGGAGCGTCGGGAGAGGCTCGAGCGAGATGGGTTAAAGGGAAATAGAGTCGGGGGAAGATGATATGCGGCTGGGGACTAATTAGGGTTAGGTTTGAATAGTAATTAGGGTTAGGGTAGGTTTAAATAGGGAATAGGGTAGAGAGGTTGGGTTAGCAGGTTAATGGGTTTGGGGTACGGGTTTAGGCTCCAAAATGAGAAGAATAAATAGAAAACAATGAGATAGACATATAGCGGATCAATTTAAACTGAAAACACAAAGAGCAAAATCTGTAGTGAGACAAAAATAGCAGAATTTAAGCCAAAAGATTACAAAATGATCAAAAGGGAGTAAATGAGCCTAAGAAAAGCAAGATTTATTATTCAAAGAAAAATCGGGTACAATAATAAGGTAAAAGAAAATAAAATGCAATAAGATCTAACATAGAAAAATAGGGGGAAAATAATTAGCATTAAAGGATTTATAAAATAAAATAATAATAATTCTTGTATTAATAATAAAAATAACAATAATGAAATTAACAGGAAAATAATACTGATAATGATAATAACAACAATAATAATAGTATTAATGATAATAACAATAATAACAATAACAATAACAATAACAATAATAATAACCACAATTTAATAAAATAATAATAATAATAATAATAATAATAACATTATTCATAATAATAATAATAATAATAATATTAATATTAGCAATAGAAATAATAATAATAGTAACAATAATAACAATAATAATAATAATGATAATAAAAATAATAATCATAATGACGATAGTAATAGCAATAATAACTATAGATTGTATAAAATATGAATTGGGTTTAACACATTTATCAAAATAATCCAACTAGTAAAAATAAATTTGATTTGAGCTAAAATGTAAATAGTCAATCAATTAGTAATACAAAACGAGTTCAAATATACCATTATTTAAAATAAATATAATTATCGATTAGAAAAACACTTTAATATAAAATCCAAATCGAATTTAACAAATAATCAATTTGCAAATATCGAAATACAAATTTTTTTTAGGAAATACGTATTTGCGAAAATGGGGGTTACAATAATACTGAATTTTAGACTCCCCATGGAGTTCATCAAGGCATTCAAACAATTATGAATTGAAGCCATCGGTTATTCCACTAGAAGCGCCATTGGAAGGATTGAATTCCAGTCCTTGATCCTATGTCTACCAATTTTATAGAGTCTGATAGCATGCATAAGCTTAGTCTCCTAATGACCAACCATGTGAACCTTGAACTTATTGTTGGTCCCCCCCCCCCCCCCCCCCACACACACACACATTCCAAAACAGTGTCTTCATTAATTATGGTCTCGGTTGGGTACCAGGTCCTCTCCTAGTTGCTCTCTATTGAGCTCCCAATCTCTAAGTTTGATACATTCATTATCTACTACCTCTAGATGGCAGGTCTTGACCAGTTGTATAACATCACTATAACAACAACAAAGACGTTTTTCCAACTTGTTGAGGTTGTCTACATGAGTCATGGTTTTTCATTCTGCTTGGTTTAGCGCAATATCTTCTGTAAGGTCACAAACTATCATATCTTTTCTCACCATTTCCACCCAAGTTAGTTTAGATCATCCTTTACCGCTAACTTTACCCTTAATACTTATCAAATCACTCTTTCTAACGGGGACACTACTAGGTCTACGTGTGACATGTCCAATCCACTTGAGGCGATTCTCTCTTAACTTATCTTGGATTGAAGCTACCTTTAACATATCTCGTATATGCTCGTTTCTAATTATATCATTCCTTATTTTACCACACATTCATCTGAGCATCCTTGTAAATCATGTGCTCATTTTTGTATTTTATTTGTATTTAATTAAATTTCTGGTTATTTTATTTCATTTCTGATTGTATCTCTTTTCGTCCCTTTTGATTGTATGTTGTTGTTCTCCTTATGATTCATTTCTGTTTGATTCAGCCTTTATATTCTCATTTGATTGATCTACAAATTTGTTCTTGTCTTTGTTTATTGCCTACACCCAATTCATCGCCTATTTGTTTCATATTGGACTCTTTTCTTCCTATTGGATACTACTCAGTTGACCCAAACCCATATTGACTCTATATAACCCACCTAATTGTACCCTAACCCTAATTACCAAATCCTAATATTCATCTATCCCCTAGCCATCATCTACCCTACTGCCGACCTTCATCATCTCCCCTCGCCCCGATCCTCGTCACTGCCGACCCCTAACACTGGCAACACTGACCCCGACACCCTGCTCCTCCCTCGTCCCCGTGCACCCTTGACAGCCCCCGATGCCCAAGCCACCTCGCCGTTGTCGTCTTCCTCACTACCGTCGTCTTCTCTCTCTTGCCGAAGCCAACCCTCACCCTGTGCTCCATCTGACGTTGCTCCTCACCCTAGTGTCGAGCTACCCACAGCACTGTGCCTAGGATGTCACCGCACTTACTGTGCTGCTGCCGTGTGGTTGTGTGTGAGGGCACGTGCGTCTCTTGTGCATGTGTATTTGGTTGGTGTTGGTTCTTGCTCTTGTTCGTGCGTTCTTTTGTTCGTTGTGTTCGTTGTTTGGGATTCGTTTCGTTATTCTGTCTTCTTCATCGTCTTCGTTATGAGGCAAGTAGCTTGTATGTAATTTTTATCATACAAGTTAAATACCGTAAGTAGTCTCGCATGAAATTGTTTAGTACCCTCATGATGACCATATTTGTTATTGATCCGCTCCTTCATCTCTTGATCATGAGTAGTTCACCATAAGTTGTTACCTATTGCATGAAAACAATTAGGTTAGATGGACATCTTGATGCTTATGCTTGTTGTGACATATCATGTGTTGTAGATCATTGCTTCATGGATGTTTGTATGATGTACTATCTTATTATAGAGTGTTTATTCACATGCAATGCTGATTTGAGTAACCTATATACCATGCTTTGTATGCCATCTTAGATTGGATCGTTTGTAATGAAACTATTTGATAATATGCATAAAAGAAATTTTGTTTTACTGCTGCCCTATTTTTGTACAGTAATTTCGACACTGTTAACATCAATAAAATAATAAAGTTGTGAACATAATTTGTAGGCTTTGTATTCTAGTTTTCAGAACTTTCGACGGATCTGAATTCCGATTTTTTATGCATGAGTTATTGCTATTTTATTGCAGTCATATCGTATATTCTAGATTCTGAATTATATGATTTCTGTATGAAACATTATTTTAAAACTGATATTAAAAGTAGAATTTGAACTCTATATTTTTCTGGGTATGTTTAGACATGACTAGGATCAATCTCTAATTTTTGTGAAATTAATTAATGACTTCTGTATCTCATTTCATACTTATGAAACCAATCGATGTATTTCCAAACCGCATGATGTTCAGTAAAGAATTATGTTTTCAACCTGATTCTGTTCATTTTTTAGGAAAATTTTGTGAATATAAACTGTATCCTGATTTTTCTATTTTATCACCCTTTTGACGGATCTGGATTTCGAATTGTATTTTGTGAACTATCTCTGTTTTGGTACTGCTGTACCTGAATTTTCAGATTCGAAGTTTTGTTGCATTACTCTGTTTTCCCAATTATATTGACTATACTATCTGTAATATAATTTCATGATATTTTATATGTTGAGACTAGATATACTAGGGAACCTTCCAGATTTTCTCAGAATTAATTATGATGTTTTCAAATCCTTTTCATGCTTATAAACAATATTTTGCATTTTCTGGCTGAACATAACTTCTGTATTAAACGCAATTTTCAAACCTATTTCTGTGGCTAATATATGACTTGTATATATACGCTGGATTCGGCAGAGATTCTAGTTTCCTGATCTGACGGATCTAGATTTGCAGTTCTGTTGCAATGGTAATCTCGGATTTGGCACAATAGTGTCTTGCTATCCAGAACTGAAAGTTTCGTTGTTTTAACTGTTATAGGTTGTTTTTTTTCACATGTTTGTATTTCCTATTCATCTTAGACTTTTCCTTTTTTCTTACCATGTATTTAGCCCTTTTTATATTCGTTCACATCTGTTTAATAATAATGAAAACTAATCAAACCGGGGTTTTTAACAGAAAAGATCTAGTAGTGGACAATATAGAAATGTGTATTTAGAAGGGAACTCGTTTTCCCCAATGTTTACTGTGGTACCTACTATTTATCTCTGGATGCATGAGGGCATGATCCATAAAACTATTTGCTATTACTCTTACTATTTGTCTGAATATACGACCCTATAGGTTCCACTATGAAATCTTAAAACGAAACTGTTTGATATAGCAACCATGTGGTATAATTTGGGACGCACGAAGTGTTACCTAGATAGTAATAAACATTAGACATAAGAATAACTATTTCACTGTTACATCCTATCACTGTTATCGTTGACTTTACTGTTACTGTTGACGCATTACTGTTACTGTTACTGTTATACTCTTCACTATTTATCCATTGTTTCCTATTATCTGTAGACTGTCACATACTGTTACTTTTCTCCATGTTTGTACTTCATGTTTTCGTTTCATATTTCCCATTCCATTTTCTTGTTTGTACTGCTTGCGGCCCGGAACTTGTATCTAACGGGCATTATATTTTCCTGTCTTCCTTTTTCCTCGTAATTGCTATATGAGCAGATTTTGATGACCGCATACCTACTGGAGTTGGTGAGCAAAAGTTTTGAGCTGCGCATTGGAAAATTTGCTTAATGTTTTGTTTGAACTATTTTATTCATGTACTGAATTGAGACTTGTATTTGGGCTTGTAGTCCCAGGATATTGTTTTGTTTCAGATCTCATATTTGTTTGGGATTTTCATTATTTTGCGAATAATTAATGTTGAGTTATAATTGTTTATGCATGCCTGGTTGAGTATATTGTTATATTTACTGTTGTGATGAGTCAAGTAGATCCGTATAGCTTATGGATGGTGAAAACTATCCACTGGGCTTAGTCACGTACCGTATTCCGTATTCCTTTTGGGAAGCGGACCGTGACAATCCTCATCTCCGTTACACTCATTTTTTTGACATGTTGTTTCTTTATTGCCCAACACTCTGCTCCATACATCATTGTTGGTCTAATAGTCGTTCTATAAATTTTTTCCTTCAATTTCAAAGGTATACGTTTGTTACACAAAACACCACTGACACTTCTCTACTTAAGCCACTATGCTTGGATCTTATGTATAACATCTTCAAAAATCTCCCCACCTCTTTGTATAATTGAGCATAAATATCGAAAACGGTCTATCTTCGGTATCTCTTGACCATCAAGCTTCACTACTTCCTCAGTTATGTTCTGAATATCACCAAATTTACACTTCATATACTCTGTTTTAGTTCTACTTGTCCTAAACCCTCTAGCTTCCAAAGTTTCTCTCCATAATTCTAATTTAGCATTGACTTGTGCTCAAGTCTTGTCCACTAAGACAACGTCATCGGCAAAAAGCTTACAACAAGGCACCTTATCTTGTATTCCTCGTGTCAATTCATCCATAACCAAAGTAAAGAGGTAGTGGCTTAAAATTGTATAACATCACTATCCGACATAAAATTAAAAATTGAAACAAGTAATTTACCGCGTACCTCCACCATCATTACGTGTAATTTTAGCTGCAGCTGCCACTTCCAGGTAGTCACCGAATGACCCTCGTGGGATCTCTTGATACTCTCTTCAACTTGAAGCCATGGGACTGTCGTCCAAACTCGATATTGCTTACATTCACCACCATAGGAGTAAACGGTAAAGGCGATGGCACAAAATCTGGTGTGGGTGTAATTCCACCCGAGAGCTCTTGCAGTGTATCTTCTACTATCTCCTCCTCAAACTCTGAATTCCTTCAATACACGATTATCATCATCCAAGTTAAGACATTCATCTTCTTTTGATTCTTAACTAAGGAATTTTTTCCCAAACTTACCCACTTTTTGAAAGTTTTTCCCAAACTGACCTACTTTTTTTTTAAAATTTCCAAACTGCCCCCTCGCTTTTTGAAAAAGCGAGTGTGGTTAAAACCTCATCGCTTTTTCAGAAAGCGAGTGTGAGAATTTTAATTTTCGAAAATTTAGACTCGCCTTTTGAAAAAGCGCTCTGTTTTTAACCAAACTCGCTTTTTCAAAAAGCGAGATTGATTATTTTCGTAAATACTTTCAAAAGTGGTCCAGTTTGGTAAATACTTTCAGAAAGTGGATTAGTTTGTTAAATAATTTCAGAAAGTTTGGTCATCTTGGTAACAAGTTCTTTCTATATCACATTGTTATTTTCTTTTATATTGTAATTTTTTGATCAAATTTATTTTTAGCCGATGTTTCTTTCTTTTATTTTTATATTTTAATTTACTAAGAATTGTATATTACTTATCTATTTGATTAATTTAAAATTTTGTAATTCATAAAAAAAAATTATGAATATCTTTTTTAATCTATATGTTCAACCCAACTGTTCATCATTTTCCTTTCCATTTATCTTTGTACACTATATATATATATATATATATATATATATATATATATATATATATATATATATATATATATATGCTCAGTTGAAAACGGGTTTGTTTTCACGGGTTGGAAAACACGAATATATATGCTCAGTTGAAAACGGGTTTGTTTTCACGGGTTGGAAAACACGAATTTGAGCCATCGGATCGATCATGATCGCGATCAGCGGCTCAGATCGAGCCCGCCCATCACCCGTTTCAATTGTTGAGCGGAGGGTTATTTTGGGAATTTCGTCCCAAATAACTCTTCGCCTGATTCGTTTTGAAAAAAATAATATAACCTAGGCCGTTGTTGGGAACAACGGCCTAGGTTATAAAAAAATGAATCATAGGCCGTTGTTTGGAATCATAGGCCGTTGTTTATAGAAATTTTATAACCTAGGCCTTTGTTCCAAACAACGGCCTAGGTTATAAATATTGAAAACAAGGCCGTTGTTCCAAACAACGGCCAATGATTCATTTTTTTATAACCTAGGCCGTTGTTCCCCAACGGCTTAAATTATATTATTTTTTTTAGAATCTGTTCAGCGAAGAGTTATTTGGGACGAAATTCCCAAAATAACCCTCCGCTCAACAATTGAAACGGGTTATGGGGAGGCAGATCTGAGCCATCGATCACGATCATGATCGATCCGATGGCTCAGATCACTGTTTTCCAAACCCGTGAAAACAAACCCGTTTTCAACTGAGCTGAGCATATCCCTATATATATATATATATATATATAAACCTAACTTGCGAACCCGCAACGGCCCCACCCGGCCTCCGAGCCAACGCCTAAATAGCAGGTATATAGTTGTTTCTGTCGACTGCATGAAGAATACTAGCTCTTGATTTAACCTATATCTACAGCGTTATAACTTGATACAAAGAAACCATCCACGATATGGATGGTTACTGGCATAATATATATATGTCCCTTCTATACAGAGATCTATTTTAAATTGTTAATACATTTCGGCTTATGAGTTGTACAATTTGATTCAGATGTATTTTATCTTTGGTGATACCTTTTTTCCCCCTTCATGATCCAATATTTTTTGTAACAAATTGTTAATGACCGTTTTATAGGCATCAGATTAATTGTTTGTAAACAAGGATACAGTGTTATTTAAATAAAAATCAAGCTTGTAATATGTCTGATGTAACCTGATTATCCTGAGCTTCGGAAATACCACCAGTTTCACTTGTTCTCCCCTTTCTGTTAGGATCCTATGCATAGAACAAAATCACATTTTTAGCAATGTTCTTTTCTCTGTAGAAGGCTTGGAGAATTCAGCTGGTTGCTGCCCTGTATTTTGTTGAGGCCCTCCAACTATCTAATCTTGCACAGGAACCCGATAACTTAACACAATATCCTTCTAGACCTTAAACTTTGAAAAATACCAAGAAATCACCAGGGTCTGCCTTACAGTAAATTCCTATTCATGTCCTAATGGGATCTTAATAATCCATACAAGCTCTTAAAAGATAGTATGATATACCTTAAATTGTAGTCTGTGATAGAATTGGTCAATTGGACACCATCAGAAGCAGCCCCTAATAATAATTTCAAATTATAAATCAGCAACTGAAGCACTATTAAGAGACTAAATTACAAATAACCCTATAAAACAATTGGAAATAAAGCTAGATCGAAATTGAGCACCATTCCACCGACAACAAGTTTGGTTTTTTTAAAAAAAAAATATATATATATATAGAGTGTACAAAGATAAATGGAAAGGAAAATGATGAACAGTTGGGTTGAACATATAGATTAAAAAGATATTCATAATTTTTTTTTTATGAATTACAAAATTTCAAATTAATCAAATAGATAAGTAACATACAATTCTTAGTAATTTACAATCTATATAATAAAACACAAAGAAAGCTATCAAGTGGCTCTCCTTCAATTTTTAAAAAATCAAAGGCCTAGATTTAACCTTACAAAACATATTTTCTCCCCAAAACTCAAATTCAAATCTTCCACCCAAAACAACTCCTATATTTATTTAATTTAATTTTTTTTCTCTCTTCTTCCCCCTTCTATTCAAAAAATTAAGAAAATACAAATTTTAAAAAAATTTAAAAAATAAAAAAATTTAAAAACTAAAAAAATTAAAAATTAAAAACTTTAAAAATAATTCAAAAAAATCATATAATATATTTTTTGCTCTATGTTTGCTGCTCTATGTTTGTTACTTCAATTAATTTGATGGACCTCCAAAACTATTTTATATGATCAAACAAGGTGCACCGTTCCGAAGACGTGCCGTAGGCACGTGTCAATGGGCAAACCTAGTATAAAAATAAAAATAAAAGAAAGAAACATCGGCTAAAAATAAATTTGATCAAAAAATTACAATATAAAAGAAAGTAACATTGTGATATAGAAAGAACTTGTTACCAAGGTGACCACTTTCTAAAATTATTTACCAAACTAATCCACTTTCTGAAAGTATATACCGAAATGGCCCACTTTCGAAAGTATTTATTAAAATAACCAACCTTGCTTTTTGAAAAAGCGAGCTTGGCTAAAAACAGGTCACTTTTTCAAAAAGCGAGTCTAAGTTTTCGAAAATTAAAAGTATCACACTCGCTTTCTGAAAAAGCAGCGAGCTTTTAACCTGAAAAAGCAGCGAGCTTTTAACCAAACTCGCTTTTTCAAAAATCGTGTAAGACAGTTTGGGAATTTTAAAAAAAAAAAGATCAGTTTGGAAAAAACTTTCAAAAAGTGGGTCAGTTTGGGAAAAAATTCCTTAACTAAGTGGAGCCAAATTAATTGCATGAGTGGACCCCAACTTAGGCCCAATCTGCTGATTTAATCTTTGTGGGATTGATGAGTCTCCTCTGGACCTCCTTACAGGCCTAGAAGTAGGCCCACTCTCTTTAGATTCAATAGCAGGCGGATCCTTTGAATTGGTAACAGTCGATGGGCTTCAAATGCCAAAGGGTTTGGATGGGCCTCTATAGAACTGGGCTTAGAGATTGAATGGGCCTCTGCAAAGCTGGAATTGTAAATAATTTAGGGTGGTTTCACGGTCTTTGTTGCTGGGTTCAAAATTGAATTTGAATCCTCAACCTGCAAAATGTCGAATCTTCATGTTGTCACCAGCATAAAACTTTGGGCCTCCTTTTTTTGGGTGGGGGGTAATTATGATTTTTCCCACCTCTCCTATGTTAAAAGCTTCTTCATTATCTCTTTGCTCATCTTTTTGTAGTGGTTGCCTTCTACCTCCGAATTTTTTTCCAAAATGATCCTCTTTTTGAAAGTTTTTTCCGAACTGCCCTTTTTTTTGTTCCCTAAACGATCCACTCGCTTTTTGAAAAAACAAGTTTGGTTAAAAATAACTCGCTTTTTCAGAAAGCGAGCGTGAAACTTTTAATTTTCGAAAGGTTAGACTCGTTTTTTGAAAAAACGAGTTATTTTTAACCAAACTCGCTTTTTCAAAAAACGCGCTTGGTTATTTTGATAAATACTTTCGAATGTGGGTCAGCTTGGTAAATACTTTTAGAAAGTGAGTTAGTTTGATAAATAATTTCAGAAAGTAGGTCGTTTTGATAACAAGTTATTTCTATATCTCATTGTCACTTCATCTTCTTTAGACTACTATATATGAAATCGTTTGTCAGGACTTTCTATATCACATTGTCACTTCATCTTCTTTGGTCATGATTTTATAAAGTTAGCAACTGTTTAGCAGTAGTCGAGAATATACATAACTTGATATTATTTCAGTATACACATAATTGGTGTGTTTTAAGTTATCGAGAACGAGCCCATAGATACTCCCAATTCCCAGTATACACATAATTGAATTTTGACCTATCAATCATATGTGCTGAGTTCTTGCGCCAAAAGTCTCACACTCGCTTTCTGAAAAAGCGAGGGTAGTTAAAAGGGTCCATAATAAATTTTTTTTGTATTTCACATTGGCGAAAATTACCAAGTTACCCCTTCCTTCATATAACCAGATTATCACCTTAGGGGTAAAAGGGTCATGCGGTAGTGAGGGACGAATGAAGTTCATCCGTCTCTCACTTTCACAAATTTTTTTTATTTATAAACTTTACATATTTAATATATATTATTTATATTTAAAGTATTAAATCCACCGAGAGACAGAAGATCTTGCGCCAACAAAGAAGAAATTTTCTCTCATGGCGTGGTAATAGAATATTTATTTTTATGTTGATTTTTTGGGTTTTTTTTAACGGGTTCGGGTTCGGATCGGGTCTCTTTTGAGCGGACCCGGACCCAGACCTGAAAGTACAACGGGTCCCAATTTAGGACCGGAACCCGGATCCGGACCCGGATAGGCCGGGTCGTCAAGAGAGAAAAGTGATCAAGAGAGAAAATTTCTTCTTTGTTGGAAAAACATAAACTCGGATTTTCAAAACAAGTGCAAGAAATACAAAACAATATATTATGAGCAAACCTTAGTCTACTGACAATATTCAGAACTAGAGAACCATGTCTCATCAATTACCACATCAGGCTTTTGTGGTCTACCATTATGTATAACAGCAGTCATGGATGAAGTTACAACCACCCTTTTAATAAAAGAATTTTTGATGCAAGAACCCAGCGCATATGATTGATAGGCCAAAAGCTAAGATTGATTGGGAGTATCTATGGGCTCATTCTCGACAACTTAAAACATACCAATTATGTGTATACTGAAATAATGTCAAGTTATGTATATCATCGACTACTGCTAAACAGTTGCTAACTTTATAAATATAAATAACTTTATGTATGAAGATCTTCTGTATCTCGGTGGATTTAATACTTTAAATATAAATAATATATATTAAATATATAAAGTTTATAAATTAAAAAAATTTGTGAAAGTGAGAGACGGATGAACTTCATCCGTCCCTCACTATCGCATGACCCTTTTACCCCTAAGGTGATAATCTGGTTATATGAAAGAAGGGGTAACTTGGTTATTTCCGCCAATGTGAAATACAAAAAAAAATATTATGGACTCTTTTAACTACCCCCGCTTTTTCAGAAAGCGAGTGTGAGACTTTTGGCCCAAGAACTCAACACATATGATTGATAGGTCAAAAGCCAATTATGTGTATACCGAAAATTGGGAGTATCTATGAGCTCATTCTCGACAACTTAAAACACATCAATTATGTGTATACTGAAATAATGTCATGTTATGTATATTCTCGACTACTGCTAAACAGTTGCTAACTTTATAAAATCATGACCAAAGAAAATGAAGTGACAATGTGATATAGAAAGTCCTAACAAATGATTTTATATATAGTAGTTTAAAGAAGATGAAGTGACAATGAGATATAGAAAGAACAAGTTACCAAAATAACCCACTTTCTGAAATTATGTACCAAACTAATCCACTTTCTAAAAGTATTTATCAAACTGACCCACTTTTGAAAGTATTTACCAAAATAACAAAGTGCTTTTTGAAAAAGCGAGTTTAGTTAAAAATAATTCGCTTTTTTCAAAAAGCGAGTCAAACCTTTCGAAAATTAAAAGTTTCACGCTCGTTTTCTGAAAAAAGTGAAATGGATCGTTTAGGGAAAAAACTGACCCACTTTTGAAAGTATTTTTAACCAAACTCGTTTTTTCAAAAAGTGAATGGGTCGTTTAGGAAAAAAAAATAGGACAGTTCGGAAAAACTTTCAAAAAAAAGGTCATTTTGGAAAAAAATTCTCTACCTCCAATCTGCAACTTTTGGCAATTTTCAACCCGATGTGGATTCTGGCTGTTGATCTCTACTATCGAATTAGAACCGTTGATCTTGTTAGGGTAGGATTCAGTCATAGGCGGCGACAACCATCTCCCGGAGCACCCTCTCCATCTCATGAGCTCCGTTAAGAGTTGTATCCCTCTCCGGCAATGCAACTTGCATGTAGCCAGGTCCTACCATCTCTCAAAGCCACCACCGGCTTCGACGTGCTTGCCTCCCCTACAGCTGATTATGAGATCTACGACTCCAAGAAAAATCGAATCAGAAATACTACTCAAATGCCCGAAATTCCACAAATCTTAGCATATTACTAAGGTCCGCCCGCACTTTTAATCAAGATGCACGATGATTTGAGATTTGATTTCCTCACCATTTTCGGGTCAATTTCAATCATCTACCCAAACTCAGAGATTAGTTCCACCAAGCTTTATCTTTTCTAGTATACCTTAAGAAGGGACCTCAGTGGATTTTTCCGGCAACGTACAAGAGACAATAAATTGCAAGTGGCTCATTCTTTTCACAGTCAATTCCCATTTGCCGATCGATCATTGAATGCATCCCTAAGATGATTTTCCAACGGCCTTTTGTGCTAGACTCATGCAACAACACACCTCTTTCGTAGCCATTGCTTTTCTTGTTGTATATATAATCCCCAAGCTACTGGATAAGGTAATTTTGACTGGATTTTCGACCGAAGACCGTTCTGTTTCTCTTCCTCCTTCGTGATCACGACATTGTTGCAGACCCCACTTCATGCACTTATTGCATCAAACTTCTTTTGTACACTCCGCCCAAATGTGGTCTAGGTCTCTGCAATCGAAACAGGGTATTGGCTTCTTCTTCCACTTCCTCTGTTTATTCTTCAGTTTTTTAGTGTTTTCTGTCAAAATGCTCTTCTTCTCTGGTTTGGACTCTGTTATGGTCAAAGGCTCTTCGCGCAGTACAACGACAGATGATAAGCTCATCTATTTTCTCCCTGTTAATCGGTCTCTCCAAAGCCAGACTCCCCTCTAGATCCTGAGCTGTCACCCTGCAGCTGCTTTGGCTTCCAAACTGCTTTCTCTCCGCCAGGCGGTAATGCCAGTTTGACTGGCTCCTTTCTTGGTTGAGGTATGGTGTGTGTTGTCGGTTTGTCGACGGGATGAGGGTGTTGGTGATTAGAGTGATGATGAGGTGATGGTTGGCTACAGTAGACTGAGGTGTCCGACGAAGCTCAGACAATTTATACAATTTAGAAGACAAATTATTTATAGTCTAGTACAACTATTCAGCACAGGTTGCCTTTTAAAAAGTTGTTAACCAGATTGGTGACTCTTGATCATAGGCTATATTATTTATAGTTATATATTTTTTGTGTGATTCCCCATTTATATTTATTTATTTATATATATCTTAAGCTAATAGGCCTCATCATCTCTCCTTTCTCTATTTTGAAATAGAAAAAGTATAGCAAAAGTAGGAACTGACACGTGCAAACCGCACGTTTCAATTATGAAACAACCAAAAAAAATTCACAAATCAAAATTCCCAATTCCTCTCACTGCACCACGCCTTTTCATCTTCAAAAAAAAAATAAAACGAAAAACGCAGCAAAAGAACGGCCGCCTCACCACGCCTCTCGCAGCGCGCCGGGTAGCAAGTCGACGTTCGGTGGCTCGCTGGATCTCGCAGCGCGCCGGTGGCTCGACGGTCGGTGACTCGATGGTCGTGCGGTTTGGAATGACATCGACACCGCTGGGTCGCTCAACGCTGGTGAAATTTGCTATTTCTTCTTTTTTAAAATCTAATATTTTCCTTTAAAATCTTACATATATTGAGTTACGTTAGGATTTAAAGATCCTAGCTTTTGAATTTAGTACATACTGCAAAGAGGAAAAAATTATGCTTTTGGGCAAAAAAAATTCAAGAAAAATGCAAAAGAAGAATTTGGATCTCCTCAAACCTGTACAGGAACCCCTTGAAGCATTCATATTGATCTGCTTCCCTTTGCGAGTACCTTCCTGCATCCAAATCTCTCACACCAATTTAAAAAATTCAAAGAAAATCACTTTGCATCTTGCTCTTGATTTCACTGAAATAACACAAATGAGGAACAAATTGTTTGAATATAAAGAGAATAAATTGGACTGTGTGTCTTGATCTCTTGGATTTATGCGTGAATTCTGCATAGTGGAAAGGCTTCTTAAGGAGCTTTTTTCTTAAAAATCTAACAATTGCACAGTGGAAGATTTGCTATTTCTTCTTTTTAAAAATCTAACATTTTCCTTACAAATCTTACATATATATATTGAGTTAGGTTAGGATTTAAATATCTCAGCTTTTGAATTTAGTTTGATCTTCTTGGTTTAACATAATCAACCCACATGAATGAGGATAATAACTCCATCAAAAAAAAGATCGTTTGATCTTCTTGCTTTCGAATTTAGTTTGAATTTTATTTTATTAATTCATAGATGAAGCCTAACAAACTAATTAATCTTCAGCAATTATGTAAGAATTATATATACTTTAAGTTTTTTTTTTAAATAACTCCAATTTTTCTTTCAAATGTTACAGATATTGAATAGCGTTAGGGTTTAAAAATCTAAGCTTTTAAAGTTAATTTGATTTTGGGTTGATTGATTGAATAGTAATGCCATTCATAGTTGGTTGATCAATCTTTTAAAGTTAAAAAGATTGTAATGCCTTCAAAACATTAAAAGCAATAGTGAGGTCAAGAATATCACATTGAGTATAGATATAATATCACATTGAGTATAGGGATAACATATACTCCTTCTTCCATGATATAGATTTTGATGTTATAGATCTTGATTCTTGACTTCATCTACCCATATACTCCTTCTTCTTCTATGTACCAATATTGCACAAGGGTATTTGTTATGCAATACTGTGACTTCTTCAAATAACTAGAGATGAGAGTACCAAAGCCTATGCAATATTGCACATATTTATATGGTATTTTTTATGCAATACTGTGACATCATCAAATAACTAGAGATGAGAGTACCAAAGCCTATGCAATATTGCACATATTTATATGTTTATATGTTTATATGTGTGTTTATATGTTTATATGTGTTTTTCTTTTTTTTTTCTTCTTTTTATTGTTGTATATTTATATGTTATACCATGCGAGACCATTATATTATATCTATATATTATGCTATTTCAAAGGCCTATTGTTAAATTTGAATATTGAATAATCAAGAGATTGGTGTTATTGACACATTTTCAACTATTTTGTTTGCAACAATATGTGTGAAGAATCAAAGATATAGGGAGATTTTCAGTTAGAATCTAACATTTTCCTTACAAATCTTATATATATTGAGTTAGGTTAGGAATTAAAGATCTCAGCTTTTGAATTTAGTTTGTTCTTCTTGGTTTAACATCACAATTTCACAATAGGAATCAGCCCACATGAAGGAGGATAATGACTCCATCAAAAAAGAGATAGTTTGATCTTCTTGCTTTTGAATTTAGTTTGAATTTTATTTTTATTAATTCTTAGATGAAGCCTAACAAACTAATTAATCTTCAGCAATTATGTAAGAATTATATCTACTTTAAGTTTTCTTTTTAAATAACTCAAGTTTTTCTTTCAATGTTACAGATATTGAGTAGCATTAGGGTTTAAAAATCTAAACTTTTAAAGTTAATTTGATTTTGGGTTGATTGATTGAATAGTAATGCCTTTCAAAGTTGGTTGATCAATCTTTTAAAGTTAAAAAGATGGTAATGCCTTTCAAAACATTAAACGCAATAATGGGGTCGAGAATATCACATTGAGTGTAGATATAATATCACATTGAGTATAGGGATAACATATACTTCTTCTTCCATGATATAGATTTTGACGTTATAGATTTTGATTCTTGACTTCATCTACCCATATACTCCTTCTTCTTCTATGTACCAATATTGCACAAGGGTATTTGTTATGCAATACTGTGACATCATCAAATAACTAGAGATGAGAGTACCAAAGCCTATGCAAATTTGCACATATTTATATGTTTATATGTTTATATGTTTATCAATGTTTATATGTTTATATGTTTATCTATGTTTATCTATGTTTATATGTTTATGTGTGTTTATGTCCATGGATGTATCTATGTTTATATGTGTTTTTCTTTTTTCTTCTTTTTATCGTTGTATGTTTATATGTTATACCATGCGAGACCATTATATTATATCTATATATTATGCTATTTCAAAGGCCTATTGTTAAATTTGAATATTGAATAATCAAGAGATTGGTGTTATCGACACATTTTCAACTATTTTGTTTGCAACAATATGTGTGAAGAATCAAAGATATAGGGAGATTTCCAATTAGTTTGAGGCAAACAAGAACTTTTACATTACATCAGGTATGATTTACGCCAGTCTGCCCAAATCCTCACCATCGAAGCTTGCTGGTTTGTCATGGCTGATGAGACCATCAGTAAGAATTTTCCTATAAGAAATTAGGGTATTTAAATTCCTAATTTGTTTTGTAATATTGTAATCATGAAACCTTAATTTACCACCTGCTTTTACTATTGATTTCTAATTAGGGCATTTCAATTCCTGAAATTTTAGAATCCAAACCCTAATTATGGATTCAAAAATAAAGATTGGATTCAAAAATAATTATGGATTTAAAAATAATTATGGACTAATTCAACAAATTTTGTTGATTCATATGTCGCAATAGAACAAAATTGTCTCAATTGGATGAGGACGAACCAAACAAGTATACGGAATGAGGTGTTAAGTGGTCTCCAAGATGCATTCACCGCAGGAGAAACAGAAGCGGGGGTAGTTGGTAAATGATATATTCTTCCGGCTTCTGTTACTTGGCGGCCGCGAGATATGTAAAAATAATATCAGGATGCCATTGCAATATGTTGTTGGGGTGGATCCTAAGTGGACTGAAATCCTATTTTTTTATTACTTGCATATGTAATCCTAAGTGGACTGAAATCATTGAATCACTACAATGTTTTCCAAACCTAAAACCCGAAGATAGATCAGATATTGTTACCAGAGTGTTCAGGTTGAAATTAAGAGAGCTTATGAAAGATATCAAGCAACGAAAGATGTTTGGAACAACTATTTCAAGTACAAAATTTAACAAATTTAACCAATTTAAATTGAATTTCAGTAAAAGATATGCAAATAAGTAGAATTTGACTTATATATGAAATGTGCGTTCTTTTTAATATGCTTTTATCTTCTTCTTTTTTGTGTGTTTAAAATAGATCTACATGTAATTGTATTTCATAAAAGATGTCTTCCTCATGCACACATCTTGATTACTATTGAGGATATTGACAGATTAGTATCCACCGAGATTCCGGATAAGGAACAATTTCCCAATGCTCATGCAATTATGCTTTGGTCTATGATTCATGGGCCATGCGGGGAGTACAATCCTGCCTCTCCATGTATGGAGAATGGTATGTGCACAAAAAGATATCCAAGACAATTTATGAATGAAACTATTATTGATAAGCATGGGTATGTTCAATATCATCGTCGGGATGACGGTCGAACATTTGTAATTGATGGTCATAATCCAAAGGTTGTTGATAATCGATGGGTAGTACCCTACAATTTAGATTTAACAACAAAATATGATGCTCATATCAACATTGAGATATGTGACAATCCTAAGTTTCTCAAGTATCTTTACAAGTATGTGCATAAAGGCCATGATAGAACTACAATAATCATAAAAGAGAATGTAAATCCTGTCCTGGGAAGTTTTGAAACTTAATACAAGCCAGTTGATAAAATTTAGCAATATTTAGATTGTCGTTACGTCTCCTCTGTCGAAGCATGTTGGATAACTTTTGAATTTAGTTTGCATCGTCATCATCCTCTAGTGGAACGTTTACAGTATCATCCAGAAATTCAGCAAAATATATGTTTCAATGAAAATGCTAATTTGGCTGATGTTGTATCAAGAGCCGAAGATCGAAAGACGATGTTAGATGCTTGGTTTGAGGCCAATCAAGTCTATGAAGATGCTTGAGATCTTACATACTCCGAATTTTCGGGAAAATGGGCATGGAAACAGGTGCGTGCGTTGCACGTGCATAACCTCATTTACAATGGTTATGCACGTGCGTTGCACGGGTTGGTAGATGGACAAATTACACTAAGGCCTTCTCCCATTATAGTAGTAGAGATATAATGTCATCGTGTCACTTTAAATTTATGGTCTACTTCATTTTCATATACCTATATCATTCTTATTAGAATTTATCAAAGAGGACTATGTTATTCTTTTTTTCATTTATGTATCAACTTATATCAAATCATATGGTTCATGTCGCTATATAATTGATTAACTTTTTATGTTATGTAGTTAACTAAATTTTTCTTTCATGTTCTCTTTTTATGTAGGCCGAGATGTGATATTCATGTGTAAAGAATACAACCACTCAATGATTGTTCATTCCAACATGTTGAAGTATGGAGAAGACAATTACTAAAGATATTTGGATACCACCATGTTGAAATCAGTACACAATTAACTTTTTTTTTTGGTATTTACCTAGCTATGAATAATTAGTTGTTTATAAAATTGATTTTGCATTTTAACTATTTGGATTGTAGTCTTTTATTATCCGGAACATTTAATTTATGCAATTCGTTGTATATATAATTAGAATTAAAGTATTTGAACAATTGCATAATTATTGTGATTGAGTTTGGAAGTGGCTTATTGCATCAAATGCTCAAGCTTGAAGATTGTGTTTTTTTGGAAGATTTTTACTACATAATTGTTGAATGTTCACAGATTGAATTATAATTATACAGGAAAAAAGTTGTATATATGGGTAGGTTCTGTCGAATTTTTTATTAAATAATATTGATGTTTTAATATATGTTTGATAAAGTCTGTTCAATATTGCACAGGGGGATACTAGTATGGGATTATTACAACTTACCTCTCTCCTCTCTCTTACCCCGTGAACAGTAGAACCCTTGGTGAGTCCCCCGTACACGTCATCAAGAAACATGCGGCAGCTCCACTGTTTCTCTTCTCAAATGGTGGGTCCCCCACATGGTGATGTCATCGTGACATCAATGAAACACACAGCCCCTGGGCTATCTTTCAATTCAACCGTGCCCCCCCCCCCCATTTACCAAATAATTACAACTATGTCATTCTGCTCTTATATATATATATATATATATATATATATATATATATATATATATATATATATATATATATACTAGATTTGCCCGTGGGCACGTACCTACGGCACGTCTTCGGAACGATACAAAACACGAAAAGCCCTGTAAACAATAAAACAACAATTATGTAGCTCAAGTTTGAATAGTATGACAATAATTAGTTGTAAATAAAAGTCAATGTTTCCATTAGTATATGTTGAAAAATAATTAAAAATGGGGGTGTAAAATCTAACTTCTTAGAACTTTAATAAGTGTGGAAAATGATGAAATTTAACTGTTGAAGAGACATTTGCTATTTTCAATATAACATGTGCAATAAAAAAATTCTGAAAATTTACAAATCTAGAATCTTAAAATCTAAATTTCTAAGTAAATAAAGAAAGAATGGGAGAGAGAGACAGAGAGAGAGAGAAAGAGAGAAATATGAAAAAGTGAAGAGAGAAGAGAGAGATAGTAATAAAGTAATGGGTTTTTTAGTTTTGGGGGTGAAATTTTGGTTTTGGGGTTTGAATTTTTGGGGGGGGGATGTGTTTTGTGAGGTTAGATCTAGGCCTTTGATTTTGGGGGGATTGAAGGTGAGACATTTGATAGCTTTCTTTGTGTTTTATTATATAGATATATACATATACTATATATCTTATATATTTTATATTATATTATCTTTTTAACACGGGGTGTTACAGATCTTGATCCCTAGGAGGAGGTGTTGATGACGGTCTTTGACCTCTATGTGGGCTTCTCCGACGAGACCCATCTCTCCAATCATTATGACGGTGGTGAAGACGGTCCCTATGGGGACTCCCTCGTGGAGCCCAACCATTAGGATTTGGCGGAGGTTGATGGTAATGAGGGTGTTCTGGTGGGCTTGTATGTCTTAATCTCCCCTTCTCCGGCAAAGGTGAGCGTCTATGCCTACTCGACGGACTCCTTCAATGTGCCCTATCGGTTCTGGGAGGTGAGGATGAAATAGAATGTTGCACCTCTTTGTCTTAGTAAGACCTATTGCGGGAGTCCCGCGGTGGTTGAATGGGGAAGTCTTGGCCCATAATCTCCTACTGTTCCATCATGATCCTCTCCATGATTTCTTCTTTCTAAGTTGAAGCCTCCATGACGTCAGCCCTACGGGTAGGTAGGAGCCCCCTCTCCATTTGTGATTTTTTCACAAAATAGGTTATTTCTTTCAACTAATTCTCAAAATATATCACTTCTCAAACTAATTTAGAAAATAGATCGGTCCTTATAGGCAACAATACCGAACTGTGGTCTCTTCAATAACAAGATCGCAGTTCATAACTGCATTCTCTGTACATGTCCTATAATGCTGAACTCCTAGACTTGGGAAAAAAATTCTAAGTATAAAATGTGAAAAAATACGACATTATAGTTGGGTACCGCGGCCTCGATATAACATAGGCCGCAGTTCACAACTGCAGCCTCAGTTAATTGCTTCGTAGGACCCAGTTTTCACCATATAACTGAAGCTGCAGTTGTGGACTGCGGCTTATGTTATATTGAGACCACAGTACTCAACTACGGCCTCATATTTTTCACATCTTACACTTAAACAATTTTTCCCAAGTCTCGGAGCCTATTAGCTATGGTATTACTTAGGCTGCAGTTGTGAATTGCGGCCTAGAAATTGAAGAGGCCGCGGTTCGGTACTGCGGCATATGGTATATCGTGCCCACAGTACTCAACTGCAGCATCGTATTTTTCACATTTTACACTTAGAAACTTTTTCCTAAGTCTAGAAGTTTAGTAATATATGACATGTACGGAGACCGCAGTTATAAACTGCGGTAACATTATCGAAGATGCCGCAATTCGATACTGCGGTCTTTGAGAATTGATCTATTTTCGAAATGAGTTTCGAAAGTGATTTATTTTGAAATCGTTTCAAACGGTGACCTATTTCGGGAAAACCTCCTCCATTCATCTTATACCTGACCTGTTAGGGATTTCCCACAGAAAACCCCTCCTAGGATCTTGTTGACTTATTCAATACAATCAATACAAACTACCAAGTGCATATGAGATCATACCAAATACACCAAAGCACACAAATTTATCCCGGTTGGGGCTTTTGCCTTAATCCGGAGGAGAAGAAACCCAAGATGTTATTCAACTAGAGAAGATACAAGAATACTACAATTCTCACCACGACCCTCTCTCAAGCCTCACCAGCAAGTACTAGTTGTTTACAATTAGAGAAACTCTCAAGCTTCGCCTTCAATGAAGTACTCTCTCTCTCTTGGCTCTCAATAGAGGCCAATAACAACAATTTATAGAGATCTAGAGAAAATCTAGTTTGATATCTTGATACAATAACCATTGGATATTCCTGAAGAGATAACCCTACGATAAGAGCCGTCAAATCTAACTTGAAGAGCAAGTTGGGCTTCTCATGAATCACCAAGGTCCGACCAAATAAATCCATCAGTGCCGCGACCGGTCGACCGCACTCCCAAGGTCAGTCGACCGTCTCCCTCTTGGGGACTTCTGCACCCTATGACCGGTCGACCGCACCCTATGACCAGTCGACCACCACTTCTGCAACTACAGCTGCTGACTATTTCCTTACCTCCACTCCGTATCCGATCTTCTCGATTCCTCCATCGTCTCATCGTCTTCTTATCCAACCTAGTATGCAAGACATAAACCCAAAAATCTCCACCTTGGATTGCATGCTCATGAATCCATACCTGTGTGATTTGAAACCCTCTAGACTCTTTTCCTTCTCTTCTTACAAACAACTCGTTTCAATGGCTTCCTCTACTAGTTGAATATATCTCCACCTGTTTTTCTCCTGCTGTATGCCCCCCTCAAGGGCACACCCTAGTAGATGTAATCATGGAGGTGCCATGCTCCACACGAACTCCACCTACCTCAATGCTCTCTCCAACTTCCGACGATATTCGAACGTCGCAGTCTCGCTCAGATGATTCTAGTGACGGCATACTAGATAGTGTTTTAGGAACAATGGGCTTCGAAATACTTGCGCAAGTTTTTCTGTTCCTCCAAAGCTGGTAGAGGTTGTGCTGATCCTGCCCAATCCCCCTCTTATCCTTCATCATCTTACGATAATTTTCCCAAACTGAACGAACTCCACCTGGATATGTGTACCTGCAGTCCTAAACATCTAGAGTTCTCATGGAAATAAGGCTTCGCTTCATCAAAGGAATATGCCTGCCCTCCTCTAGTGTGTGTCCCCTTCCGCCTGTCATCTTTGACTCATTTTTTTTCTCACATCTTACTTCACAAGTCTTGTCAATCTTCGTTTTCACACAACGACATGACACAAACTTGTAAGTAGAAACTATTACTTCACAAATCTTATAAAACTTTGTTCCCACACAATGATATGATGCAGATTTGCAAGTAGAAACCATCTCCCTCTCGGAAAAAACTTGAGAAGAACTAACCGAATTAAAAGAACAACCAGAAATCACATCTAAAGAACTTGAAACAAAAGCACTGTTTAAGCCTTCACCTGAATCAACGGCACTGAATTTGGCATCCTTCTGACTCAATCGCTTGCAACAGTCTCTCATGTAATGCTCAATCTCTTTGAACTGGTGGCCACGGACCTTACCCCGATATACAATTTTCCTTCCAATGAAAGTACAATCCACCTCCAAGCAACTCACAGAAGTTGATGCCGATTTCTGACTCTCCTTCCTAAGTGCATCCTCCTCTAACTCCTTGATCATACCTGCTATGAAAAACTTCTCCTTCGTAGATTTCTCGCCTAGCATGGTTATCATGTTGGATGGATTTGATGGTGAATATATTGAGTTAGAAACCCTTAAATCATCTGCGTTGAATGCCCTTAGTTCAGATAACTCTATATTGAACTCCACTTCATGATCTAGAAGAGCGGTACTTTCCTTCATTGAGAAACCCCACAACTTTCTTTGCTGGTGCATCCGAACTTGTGATGATGATCCCGAGTAGTCAGTTCTGAATCTTGCACAAAGACTCGCTGTACTTCTTCTATACCTGACTTCATTCATCAATGACAACCGGATTAAACCCAAGACTTCTGAACACATCTGCTTCCACTTCTCCTGCTTTGTGCCGATTGGTCTCCCTTTATCTCCTTCTAGGAGTAGATTTAAGTCCTGTTGAACCGATGCTTCATGCATGTCCACCTTCAAGAGATTAAAGTTGATCTTGCCTTTGAACTGCTTGATCTTCGTGATTTGATCTGCCATCATCTCCAAGGAACTCGAACAATCCCTTGAACCCGAAGCTCTGATACCGATTGTCAGGGATTTCCCACAGGAAACCCCTCTCAGGATCTTGTTGAGTTATTCGATGCAATCAATATAAACTACCAAGCACATATGAGATCATAGCAAACACACCAAAGCACACAAATTTGTTCCGGTTAGGGCTTTCGTCTTAATCCGGGGGAGAAGAAACCCAAGATGTTATTCAACTAGAGAAGATACAAAAATACTACAATTCTCACCACGACCCTCTCTCAAGCCTCACCAGCAAGTACTAGTTGTTTACAATTAGAGAAACTCTCAAGTTTTGCCTTCAATGAAGGACTCTCTCTCTCTTGGCTCTCAATAGAGGCCAATAACAACAATATATAGAGATCTAGTGAAAACCTAGTTTGATATCTTGATACAATAACCATTGGATATTCTTGAAGAGATAACCCTACGATAAAAGCCGTCAGATCTAACTTGAAGAGCAAGTTGGGCTTCTCATGAATCACCAAGATCCAACCCAATAAATCCATCAGCGCCGCGACCGGTCGACCGCACCCCCAAGGTCAGGTCGATTGTCCCCCTCTCGGGGACTTCTGCACCCTATGACCTGGTCGACCGCCACTTCTTGCTGACTATTTTCTTGCCTCCACTCCGTCTCTGATCTTCTTGATTCCTCCATCGTCTCATCGTCTTCTTATCCAACCTAGTATGCAAGACATAAACCCAACATGACCCACTGTTCACTTGTAGGACATAGAAAGCATTGGATATATAGGTATATTCTCACTATAAGAATAATATTATGTGTAATATTATTCTATGGGTAACACGTGTGTTACACGTACTAATTGTATGGATATCGGAATGCGGGTTGAGTGGGTTGAGAACCCAGTACCCAAACCAGTATTTATCTTATAAATACGGGCTTGTGATAGTAGTCTAGGTATTCTAATTTTGATACCTAGGATAAATATCTCAAGCACCTTAGTCTAGGATATTAACCCTAATTTCTATTGTTATAATCTCTCATCATCTCTCACAATCTTGAGATATTTAGAATTAATTTTGAGATTAAGAGAGATCAATGAAATCACCGTTCGTCGGGATTTGATCGCCGCCGTCATCGCCACCGCAACTGCTGGAGGTCGGCGTCGCAGTTGCAGATCGCTGTTGTCTCTTCCCCATACAACACTTATTGGATTCTATTATTGTATTGTCGAAGATGTATCTCGTCGAAGATCCCATCAACGTTGCTGGCACCCACCGCCGCCGCTGCTACTGACACCTGGCGTCGTCGCAAGTCACCGGCCATGGCCAGCCCCAACCCTCACACCCGCAGCGGTCAACCACGGCCGTCACCCACAGCGATTATGAACAAGAACAGGATCTGGAGATGGATCAGTCAGATCTGATTTTTCTAATGGGTGATTTGGGTGTTTCATGTTCGGGTCAGTGGAGGGGATCAAGGATGGACGTTGATTTTGATTCAGATCTGACTCCAAAAACATAATCTCATTGGTTGAGATCCTGGTGTTGTGTGTTCGGGATCTGGGATCGGATCCTGGGTGGAATCAGGTTTGACTCACATCCACCTGCAGTGAAGCCTCACTTTTGGATCTAGTATTGGTGTTTGGTGTTCAGGTAGGTTGGAGCAGATCCAGATTCAGATCCAGTCCAACATCTCTATTGGTTGGAGATTATTGCTATTTGGTGTTCGCACTGTTAGGAGCAGATCCAGATTCAGATCCAGTCCAATAGCTGGTCTATTGGTTGGAGATTTACTGTTTGGTGTTTGGACTGTTGGATCAGATCCAGATCCAGCAAAAAAGAATCAGATCTAGATCTAACCAGTGGAGTTAATCCATTGGGTATTGTATTCTGTGTTTGGGGAGAAGATTTGATCTACTGCAGTGTACTTCCAATTCATATCTAAATTAAAGATAAGTTCTTCACCAAATTTAAATTGTTATTTAATTATCCGTTTGAATTTTGTTGCTAAGTGCTAAAATTCAAAATCGTATTAAGCATTGTTTAATTAAATACAAATCTGAATAACTGCTTTGACTACGTGCTATGGATCAAATATTTATTTTGATAAATTATAGGCTTTGACTATAAAATTGAATCTCCAATTAAATTGTTAGTGGTAATAATTTGTTGAATTGGCTAATCTTTAACAATTTGATGAATGTAGGAACTTCAAAGTTACTTACAAATTGTGTATTGGAGACGATGGATTTGCATCTTGGTATGATAAGTCTACACTACGCAGACTTCTCCATTGAATTTGGAAAACACTTCTAACTTGAATTGTCGGTATGATCTACTCTGATCTTTCTTAGTATTTTTATGTGATGAATGTGTTAACGTTTTATGCGTTTGATCACATGATTAAGAGTTTTAGATCATAGTTATTCTCGCTTTGAAAACTAGCATGTTAAGGATTGTTAAGTGCTTTATCATACTATGTGTATAGATATTTTGACAAATTTATTGTTTGCAGTTTGTGTGAGATTTTATATTTGCTTCTTTAATAATTAAAAATTTTGTATAAGATGTATAACAAATGTCTGTAACTTATGAGAGAACATCTCTTAATGTACGATATGGCTCTATTAGTTACATTTTGTTCTTTCTCGTTCATTATACTGTGTGTGCAAAGTTAAATTATAACATGTTAGTCATTATCTTATTTAGCATTATGAAGATGATGAAGAATGAATAAAGGAAAGAACTCTTCGATCAATGTGTTTGAGCAAGTGGACATTGTTAGAATCACTTGAGAAATTAAATAGTTTTGTTTGGAAGAGTAATTTTGTATTAACTCTTATAATGTGCATATATTGTCAATCGCATGTATAAGTTGAGTTTAACAAATGAGACAATTAATAATAATAGTTCTAATTGTGTATAGTTTCTGAACATAGCATAATTGACTAGGATTTGAGAACTATATATTAAATTGTTTGTTCTTGTTAAAACTTATAACTCTACTAAATGACACTTAATTAAATATGACAAATGTGAAGTCTGAATTCAGATTTTGATTACTAGAAAATTATTTTGTATGGTCTCTAGGAGTTTATAACTTTTTGAATCAATACATTCTGATATTTGTGATCTCAGTAGCTTTGTGACTATGTGAGATAATTGTTTGTGAGAAATATTTAATCGCTTTTGTAGATGATTAATATAAGTTTGTCATATATATGAAGAATGAAGCACTTCTTATTCTTAATGAATTAAAAATTATAGTTAAATACTAAAAATCAAGAGTTCAGACTTGATAGAAGTGGTGAATATGTTTTAACAATTTTAAGAGAAGTTTGCATTTGGCATAATCTCTAGTGCACTCTATTTAACGGCATTGATAAAAGTTAGAATCAAACATTTAGTGAAATGTTGAATTCTATATTATTTACTACTGTTTGAGTTTGTGTAACTGTGGGTGATATTATACTGTTAATCATATTTACAATATGTTACCACACTCTAAATTATTTACACCTTGTAAACTATGACATGAAAACATAAATAATTTTGTTAAAGTAAAAATTTGTGTTATGAACCATTTGTTAGAGTACATGACCCTATAAGGCCTAAAGTATGATCTACAACAAATATTTGTGTGTGTTTAGAAAGTGGAAAATGTAGTTCTGTGGACAGATGTTGGATCTATCTAATTTGTGTTAGAAGAATCTATACTTGCAGAGTTCTTGAGGATGTGTTCATCAAAGATAAATGTATGAAATAATCTAGTTCTACAAACACAGTCAATGATTCACAGTTGGAATCAAGATTCAGCCTTACAGACATATAAAAATCTGAATGACAAATGAGCTAAGAAGAGTCTTTAATAGACAATGAGATGATTTTGTGTTATACAATAATACATTAATTTAGTTGATCTGCCGAAATGAGCTAAAACTATAGTAAGTAAGTGGGGTTTTGTAGGAGAAACTTAATTTTGATTGTTCAGTAGCAATTTTAATGCATTTTAGTAACTAACAGATTGACTGAGAAAAATGAGATAGATTTATTTGATGTCTACTCACATGTTTGTCATATTGCTACAATAAGTATTCTTCTTACCCTTACATATATTGAAAATTTTGTTATTCATAAAGGATATTTAAACAGTTTTGTACTAAAAAATTTGTACTTGATGTATTGTACTAAACAGTTTTGTACTGGAAAGTTTTGAACTAATATGTTTAGTGAACAAGATTTACAATTTAGTATAATCATTGTATGTTCTTAAAACATGTAGAGCCGACGAATAAATAATTTGACAAATTTCTGAAAGAGCCTAGTATATGAATCAAGTAATTCCGACCGGTGCCTTCAACTTTGTGGTGTGTCAAATATAGTGGATATTATTTACTTATATAGTTGACATGCCTGTTCTTGGAAGTGACATCTCTATTGCAAATGAAGTTAAAATTGTGCTATCCAAAAAATTCAATATGAAAAACCTAGGTATTGTGGACACCATAGGTATAAGGGTGAGTTTTGGTTGGCAAGGGATAACTCTTAGTCAAACTCATCAAATCAAAATGTATTTCAAAAGTGGGGATATAGTGATTGAAAGTGTGTTTCGAAACACCTTATAATTATGATAAAAGGCTGACACCTAATGATGGTGCAACTATGAGATAGGTAGATCATTCTAAAGGAGTTGAAAGTCACATGTATACAAAGATCTGCACTAGAATAGATATAGCCTTTGAGGTAGGTATGATCTGCAGATTTACTAATAATCTCATACACATTTGATTGCCCTTAAGAGGCTAATGAGATACATGAGTAGTACTCAAGAGTTTGCTTTGTGCTACTCTAGTATTTCTTCGAATGAATGACTGATCTACGACATTATGATGCTCAGAATTTAGTGAAAGTCGATAACTAGTGGATATGTGTTTACACTAGGAGGAACATAAATATTATGGAAATGAAAAGGAAAACAGGCACTGTACTATCTTTCATGAAATCAAATCTCTATGTGTTATTCTCTGCTGGGGAAAAGACTGAGTGTATTGAAGAAATTGTTGCTAGTTATCCATTAAGAAGTTTAAGTAAGTCTCTAACTCTGTTATGCGACTATCAACCTATAATGCACTGTAGCTCATAACTCACTCTATAATAGTAAGAGGAGTATATTAAGGCTGAAAGAAGCCTAGTTGAACTTTCTCATAAATAAAGTGCAATAGAAATAAAATATGGCTAATGCTCTTACTAAGAGACTTGAAAGTGATCTAATTATCAAAACTGTGGGGGAAATGGAGTTAAAAGCTATTGAGTCAAAGCTTTAACATCCTAATTGTTTTGAAATTGAGAATCCAATTGGAGTCATAGAGAAGTTCAAACTTAAGCATCAATTTTAGGCAGTTGACATGTTTTAGATAATTTTGATGATTCCACATAAATTCCACAAATATATAATGTCATTCTAATTTTGATGGTATTATATATCTAAATAATTTACTTAGAATAATTACATAAAGCAGTATACAAGGCTAGAGTTTCAATTTATTTCTCTCGATAATAAACCTGTCACTTACTTTATAAACTTCTATTGAGTTTAAGACTCTTGTGTTTGTTGAGCTTAAAACTTTTATTTTGTTCTTGAAGTTTATTTACTTTGTTTAATTTTGAAACTATGACAGATTATACTAGTTGGTTTAGTCATTGTGAACTATTCTGTTGTGATATGGTTTGGGAACTATTTAATTATTTTGGTTTAGTCTTTTTGATCTATTCAGATTTATAATTGATTTAGCCCTTATGAACTGTACATTGAGTGATGCATTTCTTCTATTTTAAGACTGCTATCAGCCAGTCAACTTCATGTTGAACTGATGAGATAATCCAGTACGTCTATATATTGATAATATAGGAGGAGATTGTTGGATATATATGCATATTCTCACTATATGAATAATATTATGTGTAATATTATTCTATGGATAACACGTGTGTTACATGTACTAATTGTATGGACATCGGAACGCTGGTTGAGTGGGTTAAAAACCCAGTATCCAAACCAGTATTTATCTTATAAATACTGGCTTGTGATAGTAGTCTAGGTATTCCAATTTTGATACATAGGGTAAATATCTCAAGCACATTAGTTTAGGATATTAACCCTAATTTCTATTGTTATAATCTCTCATAATCTCTAATAGAAAGTGGGTTTTGAATTTTGTCACTCTAAAACCTTTTTACTCTAAAACCTTTTTACATATGGAGTAGAGTTGTTAGGGCTTGGGGGTGTACTTTCCTACTATGGATGATATCCCCGCTTTGTTACTCTGCCCTCTAACTTAGAAGGCGTTTGGTACGCGGTAATGTATAAGGGAATCTAGGATTACCCTCTTGATTATCTGGTTTGGTAAGACATAGGTATAGTTTTGTAAATAATCTTAAATTCCTAGGGTTATCAAAATAATTAGTTTGGAAGGATAAATATTCCCCTTAAAAAGGGTGGGATTTGTGGATTCCTCCACATAAAAAATGAGTGAGATTATTGCATACCCAAAACACCCTCTAGATTTTTGGTTTATCATATAACCCGTTCTTGTTCCCTCCAACCATTTTCTGGCTCTTCTTCCCCACCTTCCTCCGGCCGTTTCCGGCGACCTCCCTGTTCGTTGATCTCCCATCATCAACCCCCCTTCGTCGACACCCCCTGTCGACGCCGGCGCCGGCGCCACCCAGAACTCCCCTCCCCCCCTCTTCCCTGTCCTCGACAAATGTTGTTCCACCTAGAATTAAGATCTCCCTCCGCTTGATGTCCTCCACACGTTCCACTTCCCTTATCCCCCAACTCCAGTGAAGAAGACCGAAACCCCCCAAACCAAAGATGGCCCCAATTTCTCTACTTCGACCGCATACTCTTGTTCAGTTATTCACAACAACAGCAGCAGAAGAAGAATAGGCATTCGAAGTTGCGCTTTCATCACTTTCATCCCGTCCTCACCTCGCCCTCTGCCCTCTCAGACCCAAACCCTTATTCAGTTCGTTGCGATATCGTTCACGTGTGTTCCGCCCTCTCGCACACGCTCGCCTCCACCACATCAAACAACGCAGAGTTTTCATTTTGCCACTCAAAGCTGATGATTAACAAGGTTGGGATGAACTAGGGTTTGATTGTCTACTTATCTAATTAGTACACTTGTTTACTTTCAAGAATTATAGTTTAAAATATTAGCAAACATCGTCTTGTATTGTTGCTGCTACTATACTGGAGCAAAGCTACCAAGTAACAGCTGAGGGTTGTTGAGGTTTTTACGTGCTCAATGCAAGTTGCAAGCGAAACTTTAAGGTTTCAGTGCACAACGTTTTTGACTCAATTCGAGCGCTATTTTTGCTGTTTGAGATGTGTGCCGTGCACACAATCTTTATTTATTCATTTTTCACACTTTAATTGTACTCTTCTTCCCCACCTTCCTCCGGCCATTTCCGGCGACCTCCCTGTTCGTCGATCTCCTGTCGTCAACCCCCCTTCGTCGACACCCCCTGTCAACGCCGGTGCCACCTAGAACTCCCCCCCCCCCTCCCGACCACTTCCCTGTCCTCGACAAATGCCAGTCAAAACCCCAGAACTTATATATATATATATATTTTTAAATAAAGCGAAAAGGGTATTTTCGGTAATGTCTACTATAGAGATGGATTGATGGGAATGAATTGTTCTATACTAAACACGGTAATAAAGTATTTCCAGGCATGTAATGTCGTATACCAAACACAGTATTGCAACATTTCCGAAAATTTTCATTTCCACCATCATATTCCTGGGAATCCACTAATTTCTGGAAATTCTCCAATCCGCGTACCAAACGCCCCCATAGCATGGCCATGATTGCGATACCCACCCAAAAGCTTCATCAAACCCTTGAAACCTAAACAAAAGGGGTGTATGTATTCACCGATATACCTCAGTAGTTTGATTCCTTTGTATAAAGTGAGATATGATGCAGTGTGTGAAGTGAAAGTGATGTCCTTTCTTGAACACAGATACAGGCTTGCATGATAATACAGCAAGTGCGCTCAACAGCAGAGATTTACGAAATAATCTCTTTTTTATTGATTCCTATAAAAACTATCTACATCTTCGAAGGAACATCAAATCTTAATTTTCACAAATTTATTCCATGATTTAGATGTGTATGTTGGATTAGAAACACATTTTTGAATCAAAAGCAACACATAATATACCAGTAGCAAGTCTCATTATCACCAGAAAAATATTTTTAAAAAAATCAAATAAAATAAAAGAGAAAGAAAAACTAGCAGTAAAAGTCACAATTATAATTGCAACTACAGATTTAACATCCCTAGATAAAAAGTACTATTTTTTCCCCATAGCTGATCAACAATATTTTGAATCTAGAACCCGCAAGGCAGAAAATAATGGCAATATCTGAGTACTATCCTTTTGACATTGGGCCTGTTATGTAGCCCAAGAACCGTCTAAATATATGTTTGGAGTTATTTTTATTTCGCTCCATGTCAATTTTTTGGGCCAGGCTTCTGCGCCTATAGAAAGTTAGAGTCCTAGATATTCCTCACGAGTTAAGAGAAGGCACAAACTAACTTTCAAATAATTTGGCTAGAGGTTAGAGCATTCACACCCCTGTGGTATTTTGCCATTTTATGCTCTCTTTTTTTTTAGCACTGCGGTTCTATGGTAAATATTCATATTTTGTCATTTCTGCTACAGTAGAATGATATATTTGAGAGAAGATATATGAATATGCATATTATAGCGAACAAATATGATGTTTCGTTCAAAATATTTTATAATATTTTCAATTCATCGAACGAAACATCATGTTTGGTCCGATGTAAATAATATGGTTAGTTACCTGTTTAATAAGTTAATTAGTTAACTTAGATAATTAATTAGCTAGTTTATTAATTAGTTAGTTCATTAATTATACTTAATTACCAAATTAGTTCATTTAATATTGAGTTAGTGGTTAGTGGCCTTTCACTGTGCAAAATGTCCGGTTTCCTCTGAGACATTTGCTCTTTTGCAAAAAAATTCCAGAGGGAGCATGATATTTTGTCTGACAAAAAATTACTTTTTGATCTCTTTTTGTTAAGAACAAATGTTTCATCCGTTCAATTTTTTTCTCTCATTTGCTATTTTCTTTTTATCATTTCCTCACTGCAGCGAAACATTCAAATGATATTTCTATTTTGCCAGTTATGCATTTATTTTAGCATGCATGATTGTGAATGCTCTTTAACAGGCCTAAATATTAAGAAACTCTTGTAAATTTCTTCTTTTATGTAAAGAAAAATTTATTTAAAAAAACAAAATCATCATAAGAATCGCTTAAATTTTATTCGCACTTTCATGTAAAATAATTTGTCTCATTTAAATCTAGTTTTAGTGAGTTATCTTGTCTAATGTCTAATGTCTATTCTACTCCCTCCGTTTCAATATACAAGTCATTCTAGTTTTTTTTTTCTTTTCAAAATGTAAGTCCCATTTCAATATATAAGTCATTCTTGTTTTTTTTTCTTTTTAAAATGTAAGTCACTTTATGGTTTTTAGGCAAATATCGTGTCATTCTTAAATGCCCATCAAGTATTTTTTTATGTGATTTCCAATTTTACCCAATTTTTTTTTTATAAAAGAAGCAATACTAAATTATAAAGGCGGGCAAATTGGACATTTTGCTATTGATAGCTCATTTATGAGCATTAAAAACCAAGAATATTAATACTTTTTTGTCAATCCTAGATTTTTTCTTAATAAACGTGTAGAAACCTATAATAACTTATATTTTAAAATAGAGGGAGTAATATTTAGTTTGGATATCAACTTCATATGTATGCAAGCCTCCCAAATAATTCTACCAAAAAATAAACGGTCCAAATAGTACATTTTCATGGCATTTGTAAGAGCATCCACTTATCATTGATGCTCAAATATGTATATATAGCATTTGGAAAATAGCATTTGAATGAGAGTGTTGCAGTCGTTAAAGTCAAATTTAGAAAAAACGAAAGATGATTTTCCGTCTAACAAATTTTTTTTTAATTATTGAAAATGGTATCTTTGGAATTATGTGATTGTAATTTTTTTAAATATGTGTAAAAAATTCTGAAGAAAATTATCAGCCGGAAGAAGATCTTCCGCACGAGATTTTATTTTTTTTTCTTCCTATAATGGCATTTTCTTAAATATTCAATGACATTTTTTTTGTAAATTTGGAAGAAAAAAAAAATCTAAAGAAAGTTGGCGGACAGAAGATCTTCTTCCATCCGCCCCTCTTAAAAAATATAAAATAAGAAACGGAGGATTATTCTCCATCTTCAATATTTAGCAATCGCTAAATCGAACTGTTATATTTAGACACGCACTTGTTCAATTTTTTTTTGCATTAAATACATTTATAGCAAAAGATAATGAATTTTTTCTAACTAAAAAATGCATCTTTTATATTTTTAGCAAACTACAGTGGATGCTCTAAATTTCTATAAAACAGTAAATTGAGTTCTACAAAAGTGTACTATAATTAATAGGTAAGATTCAAGACAGGTCATGGGTGCAACACCAGGGTCATATTGGAGAATAGGAGAAAATTTTGCCGTACTACCCCCAGTTTTTGAAAATATTTGACTATTCTGTCCCACTTTCCAAAACAATTAGCAATATGTCCTTATTTAGGACATGTTAGTAAGAAACGTTATTGGAAAAAACGGCATAGATTATTTCGATGCCGTTCTTCCCAATAATGGTATTTGTTTGAAAAAAAACTGTCATGCCGTTATTTGGGATAACGGCATAGGTTGTTTTGTTTTTCGACAGTTTGTAGTCTCCACTTAGAGAAAAAATTGTAAGTGTGAAAACCTTATAACAGATGCCATTTTTTGAAATAACGGCATTCTCAATACTGATGCCGTTATTTGAAATAACGGCATCAGTTATAAATTTTTTTTCTAAAAAAGTAACTTATTATTCATCCTCTGTGACGAATAAGTTAAAAAAAAAAATTATAATTGATGTCGTTATTCCAAATAACGGCATCAGTTATAAATTTTTTTTTTATAACTTTTTATTCATTCTCTCTGTTTTCAAACAACGGCAAGAGTTCATATTTATATATAACTGATGCCGTTATCTCCAATAACGGCATCAGTCATTCGAATGCCGTTATTCAGGATAACGGCATTATTTATAAGTTTTTTTCACACTTAGAACTTTTTAAAGTTAGAAGATTTACACTTGTAAGAGAAATATACTGATGTCGTTATTCCAAATAACAGCATGAAAAAAAAAATATAAAATAGATGCTGTTATTGAAAATAATGGCACGTAAATAATCTATGCCGTTATTTGCAATAACGGTTTATGCTGACGTGTCCTAAACAAGGGCAGATCGCTAATTGTTTTGAAAAGTAGAGCAGAGCGCTAAATATTTTCAAACAGTGGGCCAGTACGGCAAAATTTTCATAATAGGATAGCTTCCTTTTGAATTGTACCTTATTGTTGATTAGCCAACAAGCTCAATAAATGCCTACCGCTACACCTCAATGTTGATTGACCAACAAGCTCAATAAATGGCTATATATATATATATATATATATATATATATATATATATATATATATATATATATATATATATATATTTATTGGGGGGTGGGGGCTTCAGTTGCGCCCCCCTCTCGTGCGCACTTCATCGTAGCTGTCTGATCTTTATCATGATCACGATGAAGATTTGATGGCTATCCTTCTCCCGCTCTCTCCCTTAATGAAAATGGGGGTGAACCAGTCATTTCACCCCTATCTGACATACACCCTCTCATCTCCTTCTCTCCTTCATTTTCTCTTCCCCTAATCCCGCTCCAATCCCCAAATCGAAAAAGAGAAGAAAAAAAAACCCTAGCTCCTTCTCCGACGTGATCTTCCCCAAATCGAAACCCTAAAATTGGAGTACACTTTTCCGAAATCCTATCTCTTCCCCCAAGCTCTCCTGAAATCCTAGCTCCAAAACGCTCAGTTCTCTCTCATCGAAAATCTCCCGAGCTCCACCTTGCTCCACCCCCAAATTCGACGAAACCCTAGCTCCACCTTCTCTAACCCCCACTCTCCATTGTGGAGCCCCAACGCTCCACCTTCGAAACACCCCTGACCCTCGACACTCCTCTATTAAGGCTCGAATTTGGGTTCTTCTAAAGTTCTACTACCATTTCACAATCATTTGGAGGGAAGTACATGCTTTTAATGATGAATTTTTGTTCAATTCCTTTCATATTTCTTTTGGTTGTGTGTGTGGGCTATGATGAATCACACTTGGATATAAGTTTGGTTTATTATTAAGTTATGCACTTTGAAAAGATACAACCATTTGTTGCTGTAGTTTGATATGATACTATTTTTTGTTGCTTGTGGTTTGAGTTTGTTGTTGTTATAATTTATGCATTTAGTACTTAGGATTTCGATTTGGGGAAGAATCTCGTTGGATTTGGAGCTAGGGGTTTTTTCGATTTGGGGAGAGGATTGGAGCGGGATAAATGAGAGAGGAAACGAAGGAGAGAAGGAGAGAAGGAGAGGGTGAATGTTGTTGTTGAGTGAAACTGGAGAGTGCGCAACTAAGAGTGCACAACAGGAGAGTTCCCAACACTAGTTGGCAGGCATATAAAATGAAGCTTGACTAGTTGGAAGGCATATAAAATGTAACCCTAGTCTTGTTTAGCTTATATTTAAGTGATCTAGGATGTGAGAATTCATCTGATATTTGGAATGACTTATTTAATCAATATGCTCTCATTACTGATGGTATGCTTTGAATTGTGTCTGTGGGTGGTTGAATGTGAATTCATGATGACTATGAAGTTTCCAAACATTAGTTGGTACTAGTTGGCATGGCATGTAAATGCAGCCATAGTGCTAACACAAACAATACTTTGATTCTAACGAGTTTCATACCTGTGCAAACCAGAGTTTAATGATGTTCACATGTGTTCTAAGCCTATAAAAATAATCATCCAAGTTCTTGTGTGTTAGCTGTGATTGCTTTCTATTGTTGGACATGTTTGTGAACTCAATATCATTTTAATTTGTTTTTTGTTGTGCAAGGTGAAGCTCATATGGAGCTAGAGAAGACATGGAGAAGACATAGTGTGCAGGAGCTTGATGACTTGTACTTTTAGATCAGTAAAAGAGTGTTGTATATCTCAAAAGTGTTGTATAGATGAGGGTGTTTTAGTGTCAATAACATTGTAAAAATTAGAGGGTGTATATTGTTAACTCGGGTGTACGTTGAATTTGAAAGTATAAATAAAAGTCATAATTTCCATTGCCTTATTTTTTTTGGTACAAAATACTTCATTTTTTATAATCTTCAGCCTCATCTGTTTGTACAGGTGGAATTATACAAGTTGTATGATGCTGGAAATTTCTTATATCAGTGCATATCAAGATGCACACCTCAACCACTCACATATCAATGCAAACTGATAAATAGATCTCCTTCTTTCTTATTCATCCGTATACATAAATCTCTTTTATATAACCATCCATTCATCAAAGCCTGGAAACGACACAAACAGAGCTCAATCAGCTCATAAACATCATAAAAAGAGCTCAATCAGCCTAGAAACAACATAAATAGAGCTCAATCAGCTCATAAACCAAAAAAAAAATTTTAAAAAAAAAGCACAATCAGCCTAGAAACAACATAAACGACTCTCAATCAGCTCCTAAACAACATAAAAAGAGATCAATCAACTTTGAAACAATATAAAAAACTCTCAATCAGCTGATAAACAACATAAAAAGATTTCAATCAGCCTAGAAACAACATAAACATAGTTCAATCAACTCAAATAAACAACATGAATAGAGTACAATCTGCCTGGAAACAACATATAAAGAGCTGAAAATGCTCATAAACGACATGTAAAAAATGCTTACATTACATAATAGAGCTCAATATACAAGTAAACAACTAAATAAGAGCTCCATAGTCTGGACTTGACCTAAAATAGAAAAAAAAATGCTCATATACAATTAAACAGAGCTTGAACTACTGCTGTTGCTGCATGAACTGGTGCTGATGCTGCTTTAGCTGCTGCTGCTGCTACTTGAATCTAGCTGCTTCTCCTTGAAAGGCTTCCCCTCTGCATTATAAAAAAACAGAATGACTTTAGAGTATAATTTCACAACATAAACAGAGAGCATGATTTCACAACTCGATGAATACTCAAAATATAGTAGGCTCAGAAACAACATAGCTTCTTCTAAGTGAATTGTTATGCTAATTTTGATTCAAGCATAAGTGTATCAAATGCATAAAAATTGAGAAGCACTATGGCTGCATTATCATGCCATGCCTAATAGCGGGATATGAGGAGACAGCAGGGAAGGAGAGAAGGAGAGATGGGGGGTGAAATTCACTATTTTACCCCCGTTTTCATTAAGGGATAGAGCGGGAGAAGGAGAGCCATCAGATCTTCATCGTGATCATGATGAAGATCAGACGACTACGGTGGGGTGCGCACGAGAGGGGTGCAATCATTTTAATGGGCGAAGACGAGGGCACGTACCTCCAACACATTTTTGAAACAATGCAACATATGAAAAGTCCTGTAAATAGTAAAATATATACAATCATGTTGGACTAAAAAATCACATAGGTATCAACCTATATATACAAACCACTGGGCCTAGAAACAACACGATAAATTATAAAAAACAATTAGAATATCGTAAAACAATCAAATATGTATCTATATATATATATATATATATATATATATATATATATATATATAAAATAAAACACAAAGAAAGATATCAAGTGGCTCTCCTTCAATTCCCCAAAATCAAAGGCTCGTATCCTCACAAAACACATTCCCCCCCCCCCCCCCCAAAAGTTTTTCCCTAAAACTCAAATTCAAATCCCCCACCCAAAACAACTCCTTTATTTATTTAATTCTCTCTCTCTCTTCTATTCAAAAAAATTAAGAAAATAAAATTTTAACTTTTTTTAAAAAACTAAAAAATTTAAAAACTTCAAAAATAATTCAAAAAAATTAAAAAAAAACAAAAACTTATAAAAAAATCATAAAAAATTTATAAAAAATAAAAAATATATACATTTTAAATATTTAAAAATTTTTAAAAAATTTAAAATGTTTACATTTTTTAAAATTTTTGAAATTTTTGAAATTTGAAATTTTTTGAAAAAAATAAAAATTTCAAAAAAATTTAAATTTTAAATTTTAAAAATTTTAAAAATTTTGGAATAATGAAAATTTTGAAATTTTGAAAATCTCAAAACAAATCGATCCAAATCCAAATTCAATGTCGAACCTCGATCAAGAGGTCGTCGCCGATATCTGATCCACTGCTGATTCCGTATCGGTGACTCCCTCCACCAAATCGAGCACGAATATCAAGCGACTCCGTATCGGCGATTTCCCTCCACCGAATCGAGAGCCTCTATATGCGATGTGACGACTCTAATTTCATCTCATTAACCGAATTCTCATTTTAATTTTTAATTTTTTATGTGCAGAGGATTACTCAGTTTTTTGCTGACTCGAATTTTGTGTGTGCATGAAATTTAAGTTTAGAGAGGTATGATTATTTTATTTTTGTGTTAAAATTTTTTTAATTTGGTGATTTATTTGATGAATTTTTTTATTGTTTTTGATTTAAGGTGTACACAAGTGAGAGATGGATTATTTAGTGGCCTCAATTTGGGCTTCCAAACCATGGCAGGATAGAAAAGCTAACTAGAAACCTAAAATAACTTGGCAAATATGCAACATTAATTTCTTCACTATAAGAGAAAATACTATCGTAAAGTGTTTCCTTCACGGGTTATTAGAAACCATGGATAACATAACATATAAGAACTTTTAGTGTATGTTTGGATATATAGGATTGAGATGACTGGAGTTTACCAGTGAATGGTGCAAACTCTCCACTCAAGAAAGACAGTTAAAGTAAATTTGTTATTTATCCATTTTGATTTTTTTTTTATAAAGGTGCAATGGGGAGACAAAGTGGAGATAAAAAAAATGATTAACTTGGATTAGAATTTTAAGAACTTCATGTATTTCATTTTGGTTGAAATAATAATAAGAGGTATTTCAATTGAACTGAGTCTCAGACAAACAAATGTTAAGATTATTGGTATTATAGATACCTTCACACATGCACTTGCGATACCATTGTATTTAGACATGCTCATAGTGGTTATGGGATTAGAGTAAGTTCTATAAAATCTATATGATAATGTTCTTGCATAACTATTACAAGCATCTAAAAGTGATGCTGAAGTTAAAAAAAACTCTATGCAGTGTTTCTAACAAACTATATGCATTTCAGGTAAGTTCAAGCTAATGATCAAGAAGGCAATGGTTGAGCTTAAAGGTAATATACTGCTTTCTCATGTAATATGTTTGCTAATTCAATTAATTTGCTGGACCTCCAAAACTATTTTATATAATCAAACCAGGTGCACCGCTCCGAAGACGTGCCGTAGGCACATGTCAACGGGCAAACCTAGTATATATATATATATATATATATATATATATATATATATATATATATATATATATATATATCATACGGATAGAGTCATTTAGGCTCCAGTCAACACATCTATATTATTTTTTTGACTGGTGTCAGCACATCTATATAGAACCTGAAATCTGAAAAATTTGAAAAAAAAAATCTGAAAAATCAGCTAAGCATAAAAAATATGAAAAATCCAGAAATTTACAAACCTGAAATATGAAAATCTAAATTTATGGGTAGACAAATAGAGAGAGAAATCTGATTAATTGAAGAGAAAAGAGAGAGAGAGAGATAGTAATAAAGTAAGGAATATTTTAGTTTTGGAGGGAAAACTTTTGTGGGGAAAATGTCTTTTGGGAGGATGAATGTGAGCCATTGATTTTGTATCAATTGAAAGAGAGTCACTTGATAGCTTTTTTAAAAAATTGCATTGTGATTTATTTTATACTAGATTTACCCGTGGGCATGTGCCTACGACACGTGTTCGGAATGATACAGTACTATACGAAAAGCCTTGTAGACAATAAAACAACAATTATGTTGCTCAAGTTTGAATAGTATGACAATAATTAGTTGTAAATAAAAGTCCATGTTTCCATTAGTATATGTTGAAAATTAATTATAAATAAGGGTGTAAAATCCAACTTCTTAGAACTTTGAGGCTGGAAAATAATGAAATTTAACTGTTGATGAGATATTTGTTATTTTCAATGTAACATGTGCAATAAAAAGGCATAAAAAATCTCAAAATTTAAAACCTGAAATATGAAAATCTAAATTTTCAAGTTAATAGAAAGAGAATGAGAGAGAGAGAGGGAGGGAGAGAGAAAGAGAGAAATATGGAGAAAGTGAAGATATAAGAGACAGATAGTAATAAAGTAATGAGTTTTTTTTTATTTTTGGAGGGGAAAAAATTTGGTTTTGAGGGAAAAACTTTTTAGAGGGAAAATATGTTTTGGGAGAGTGAATCTGAACCGTTAATTTTGTTTCAATTGAAGGGAAAACACTTGATAGCTTTTTTTTCAAAATGTCTTGTGTATTATTATTATTATTATTATTATTATTATTATTACTACTACTACTACTACTACTACTAGTTGAAATTTGCCATGCACCAAGTGCACGTTGCTTGGTGAACGTGCAAATTGAATAATTTAACAATATTTTATTTTGGACTCCAAAGCCATTTTAGGCTAAAAATAAGTCCACCCAGATAGACCCTTAGTCACTTTACATTTTGTTCATCCTTAGCTGAGGATCACCTACACATTACTATTATCAATATGGTCACAATATCAATTTACATAATAAGTTTTTTAGTTTAGCATCATATTATCATAATACACTAAATCCCTTAAAGCTCATTTGCATTCACAGTCATCTGGAAGCTATCTTCTCGGTGAAAATTCCCTCCTGGTATCATGGTTCACAAAACTCGCATCCTAGATCATTGCAAGCCTCTCCAAGAAATATATAACATATAACATAATAATTTTAGTTTGTATCATAGAAAATTATTACTTACAGCATAATTGAGCGAATTATGTATTTAGCTATACTCCATATTGGGTTCATTGTACTCAATGTACTCTCTTTCTGCCTCCTCTGAGCTTAGTGTTTGCTGCTATAGGCTTCATTTCTAGGAACATCTAGACATTGCAAGCTTCCCCACCAATTGTTTCACATACTTCTATAGGTAACACATATAGACTATGTTATCCAAGTCTCCAAGTGTATATCTCTTCTTTCTCCTCTAACATGATGTTTTATGTAGGCGATTCGCCAAATACATTTGTTTCTTCTTAGTTTGGTCACTGTCATATTTATGGAAGCCATTGGTGTTAAGGCTCTCTTCATCGCACACTTTGCTCATGCTCTCAGATACTGCGGGCTGTCTCATAGTGATGGTTGTCACTTCTTTCGACCTTTCGTGGAAAGTGAAAGTTGTACCAATTTTCTCTGTGTACTCTCTTTGGTTGTAGTTAGCTTGGCTTGTAGCTGATACTGTGCTGTTGTTTCTATCAAGCCGTAATAGAGTAATTTTATTTTTTAAAACTTCCCCCATTAAATAGCCTATCCCGGCGTTTTAAAATGCTGGAAAAGGCTATTTATTCTTTTTTTTTTTTTGGGTGTGTGTGTGTAAATAATAGTGGGGGTGGTTGTTACTGCTGTTGAATATCTATAATTCAATCCACAATCACTTTCATGAATTCATTCTAATAATTTTTTCACAAATCCATGAATCAAACATAATAAACAATAGAAAAGTACTTTCGAGCACAAATTTATTCCAATAATCAAACATAATAATTATACAATGCAGTTCGAATCTTCCATAAATTCAATTGATTCTAATAATTACGTATATGTACAAGTGTTTAAAAGCACAAAATCACAAAAAGTTAAGTGTGTAATCCCAAGTGTACGCCTTCATCGGTTGCTTCCACTGTCTCCATGCCTATCAGTAGTTTGATTTCCTAAATTGTTGTGTGTATCTTCTCTAGTCATAGATAAGAAGAAAGCAAAGCAAAATAAAGTATGTGTTTGTGCATGAAAGCCTTCTATCTAAGCAAAATAGAGTCATCTTCTCTTCTCAAGAGCAACAACTTGATACCAAAAGTAAAATAAAATATGGGAAGTTTAAAGTTTAAGCACATACATGAGAATATGGGAAGTTTAAAGTTTAAGCACATATATGTGAATCACTTATTTGGAAAGCTTATCAAATCTCAGATGCAACTCAAAAATTTTGTCCTGTATATCCAAATTGTACATGCTAACAATGAATGCAACGATATCAAAGGAAAAAAAAGAAGGAAGACTCATTTTTTTTCATACCTGAACAAATGAAACTCCTGCAATAATAGTACAGTATAACAAAAGCTTTGCTTAGTACATCTCCAGAGTGCAACGGGAACGATAGCTTTGCACCTTAAAACAAACAGATACTTCAGAAGATAGACAGAAAATCATGAACAGAAACAGAAACTGGTGCGAGGAATCAAAGAGTTGGAATGGATAAAGATAATGTTCGTGTAGTTTTTGAGGTGAATCATGTCATGCACGAGACATTCAGAGGTCGATAGGATTAGGGTGAAGAAGCTCTGACACCATATCAGCCCGTATCCGTCTAAGAGTAGGTGAAGAAGTGACAAGTCATCACACTTTAATGTAATCTTAGACTGAAGGTCAACCACAAATGATCCTATTACTACTGGATTTGCAGTCAACTGCATAGTTCTTTAACAACAGTTTCTCGACCTGGGAGGTTCCAGTAAAAATGGTGTACAAAGCTGAAGCATTATTCAAGGCTATAGGCACCTGTGTAAGTTCTATTGGAGCTGGAGAAGACTTAGAAAAAAGAAATTTCTCTTCAATTTTGTGTATTAAGTGTATGATGTATGAGTGTTATATTGGAATGTTGGGGCTACATTGAAATTTGTCATAGACTTTGGCTATATATATGAGGCTATTTCCCTCAATGTATTAGCTGCATTTCTAATCCAAACAATCAGTTTCTCAGTACCTCAAATAATACAGAGGATTGTAAAATGTTTCGATCTTTGGATGCAACTCATCTTCTTCTTAGGTTGTTGGAGCTTGGCATGAACTTGTATCTCCCTTTTTAACAATGAATATCTCATATGACCATTACTCAGAGATGTAGACCTGGGATTGATACGGAACCAAGTAAATCTTGTGTGATCTACTTCTCAGAATTTATTTCTTGTTAAATTATTTACTTTTCACTGGCAGATCTCGGTTCTGAGTTGTGATTGTGTTTTAATTCCACCGTATGGTACACCCTATGGGTTGGCACTGATCCTCGTAGTCATAGCACGGAAATCATGTTTTAGTTGTATAGTGTTTAAGTCATGATATGTAGTTGTTCCTCCAAGGTGCTTACTTTGACTGGTTTCTCCACACTATTTTACAGTGTCATTCCTTCATCTAACATATCAGTCTCCTTCTCTCTGTGAGACTAAACACCAAACACGTACTTAAAGTGCATGAACTACATTCTGCAATGACTCTTCTATACACATTCATACTTGAAGCAAAACAAACTACTTTTCTTCGATTTACTTATCAAGTGAACCACATACAAAACAACGAGCTAGAAGCATTGTATTGAACCATTCTTATTCAAACACAAACACAAATAAAAATTACAGCTAATGTACACAAAATGTACACAAAACAACATGCAAGACAGTAAATCAACAAACAAGAAAACTTACATCAACCTTCTCAACCTAATTTTTTCTCCAGTATTGATTTGAGCACGGTTGTTCGTCAAGAAAACGAGCGGGAAAAGAGTGAAACCCTGGAAAAGACGAGGCGACCCTAGAAGAGGAGGAAGAAAGAGAAACTTAACTTCTTTTTTGTGTTGTGTGCCTCAAATGAGCTCGAATGGCGGTCTAGGGTTTCGGTATCTTCCGGTGAGAGAGAGAGAGAGAGAGAGAGAGAGAGAGAGAGAGAGAGAGAAAGAGTTTGGTGGTGAAAATTGTCGGGAATCCGGTGATCCGCGAGGGAAAGAGAAAGAAAAGGCAGCGTCACCGTAGATTGGCGGTGGATTGGAGGGCGGTGACTTGACGGGATTGTAGGAGAGAGAAAGAAAGGGCGGCATGGGAACTAGTAAGGAGAGAAGATTTAGGGGGTTAGGGTTTGGTATTAGGAATTATAGATAAGAGCATCCACAGTCGTTTTTCTCATATGGTATAAAATGGCAGCTACAGTAATAGCAAATGGGTTCGATTGCTGCAGTCGTCGTTTGCTATATTGTTTCTCATTTTTTAGAAAAAATCGAGCGACGGGGTATGATACCCCGTCTCACCGTTTAAAAGAAATTAAAAAATATTAATTACTTATTAACTATTAATGTATATTAATTAACTAAATTAAATAATATTATATTAACTAAACCTAATTACTACACTACCTAAACCTACTGCAGCACTCAATCAGCATTAATTATGCCAACTATTAAGACTGGATCCTTTTGTCTCGGACGGGGTTTGATACCCCGGACGGGGTATCATTCCCCGTTTGAACCATTTTTTTTTAAAAAAAATTGCATTTAATTAGAGAGACGGGGTTTGATACCCCGTCCGGGGTATCATTCCCCGTCCGTCCGGTTTTTTAAAAAAAAAAATTTCAGAAATTAATGGGACGGTGTATGATACTCCGTTTGATACGATTAAAAAATATTTTTATCGAAGAGACGGGGTATCATACCCCGTCCTTTATAATATGAGAAAGCTCGATTCGTTTCTCATATTTGAGAAATGGAAATATAAACTTTCTCAAAATATGGGAAAATGAGAAACGACTGCAGCACTAGTTTTCGATTCGTTTGCTATAATTTGAGAAAGTGGGAATTATAGCAAACGACTGTGGATGCTCTAAGAGATTAATTTGTATGGTCTAGATTAGATCCAAGAATAAGATGAGCGGTCTAGAGCTGAGATATTTGAAGGATTTCTATAGTCCAGATTAGATCTAAGATATTATAAAACTAAGATGAACGACTCAGATGAACAGATTTATTCTTGCTTTTATAATAGAAAATAGATTATATATATATATATATATATATATATATATATATAATAGGCGAATACGTAGATCTTTATTCGAAATAAAGTAAAATTTAATTAAATGCATGGATTACAATTTGATTAAATTAACAATTAGTTATCCCAAAAAAACTGTTCAGTTTTAGGTTTCTTTAGATGTGCCTTACAAAGAAAATTTTCAAAATCTCATAAATTGGATGCAACCGTATTTGAAATAGGTTATGCTTGAAACTAAACACATGCAAATAATGGTATTCTTAGAGCATCCACTCTCATTTTCTAAAAACCAAAAAATAGCATTTGAGTTATAAAAAAAATCTCACTATCATTCGCTATATACCTCAAATTTAGAATAAGAGTGAACAGTCGTACGCTAAACTTAGAAATCGCTTTGAAGAAATGTTAAAAGTAAAAGACGGATGATCTCCATCCGTTTGAGAGAAAAAATTCGGACGGACGGAAGATGATGCTTCGTCCGTCCCCAAATTTATTATTAAAAAAATGAAAAGATGAGAGACGGAGCTCATCCTCTCCGTCTCTCTCTTTTTTTTTTAATATATAAAGTAATATCAGATTCCCCCCCTCCACCACCCCCCCCCCCCCCCCCACCCCACCCCACCCCACCCAACAAAAAAAAATTACAAAAATGCCAACCAAATATTACGAAAATGTCATTAGTTATTTACCAAATTGCCATTAAAAAATTTATTAAAAAAAAATTCAAAGGGATAGGATGAAGTTCATCCGTCCCAGCATTTCCTCTCTAGTTAATTACCACATTATTACGAAAATGTCATCATTTAATTACGGAAATGTCATTTGTTTTTTTTTTTTAATATATAGGTTGGACGGAGGAAGAAGGTCTATCTGATTTTTTTTATTTTTTATTTTGACAGATTTAACACCAACGATAGCAAGTTTCTCCGTCTATTGCTATTTTTCAATTGCTAAATATACAAATTTGGTTTAAAACGACAGTGGATGCTCTTAGAAGACATAAAAAGTATGTTTTAAAAAGTTTCATTATATACATTCTAAAACCTATTTCTTTTAGTTCTTGTTTAGAGAATGAGCTACAGAATCACAATGACATAAAGCTAATCCGAAAATATGGATCGATCATTTGTTGAGTTCGTTGTGTATTTTTCATGTTTCCACACTAATTGGAATTTACACAACTTCAAGTGTTGTTAGTCTTTGTTAACTTAGCCATGATCCAATTGTATGGTAAATTAGCCGTAGGTTTTCTTCCTTGACCTCTTGGTTCCCTACAATATGAAAAGGTCACATTGTTTCCTTGAAAACTTTCTTTCTTTCATTAATTCTTTCTTCATATTGTTGTTTCTGGGTTGGAATTTCTGTACATTCTTAATCTTTCCTAGGAAAAACAAAGTAAAGTAGTTCAAATCTTTGGAAGGATCAAATTGCATCAATCTGTATTAGATTAGTTAAAGCTCATTTTATGGTATAGTATATTTTTCCTATTTTCTTGGTGTCCTCTTTAATCGTTACACTCATGAATCCTCATTTTTAACTTACATACATATATAAATTAAGATTTATAGTTAAATGCAATACTGTTATAGTATAATTCAAGAATGATGGTCTATGCATGTACGATGTGTGATATTCGATAACAAACAAAATTTCTGTAGAAAATTTCTATAGTCAATTAATTCTTTTAATTAGTCTCAAATCAAATTTCTAACTTCCTTCTTGAATCCATACAACAAATAGAGAGTTACATTGCACCTGTGAAGTTTGATTTTTTTTTTCCCCCCTTTTGTCTTTTGTTGGTGGAATTTCCGTATTTGTATATATTCATTATCTTGAGCCTTTTCGAATAAAATAGAATTATTGAACAAGATCTTTGGAATGATTAATTGTTGGTGTCTCTATCAGATTAGCTAAAGGTTATTTGTCTATGTGTATTTGTTCACAATAAAATGGAGTTCATCGAGGATGAGAATGGTCCAATAATTATTTTTTTATGGATTTAATATGGACTGCTTAATTTTAATGGTGTGTGTAAGTAGGCAATAGTAAATTGCTATTAAAAGAAAAACAGGAAAGTACATTGAAATTAAAACTGATAGGTATTTAATTATTTAAATTTATTTTGGGAATCAATTCTCAATGCTCTATACTCTCTATACGCTCTTTCGCATTCCTCCATTCTCTTGGGCGATATCAGAAACCCTAACTCTAACCAGGGCTGTAAATCGGACCGGACGGAATCGGACAGTCATATGTTCAAGCTCGGATCGAAATTGTACTCGGACGGACTTATGTCCGGCTCGGTCTAGATTGGACAAAATTTTTATAATCCGGACTCGGTTCGGTAAAGTATTGGACCGCAATAATATTCGGACGGATTTATGACCGGCTCGAGCTCGGTAAAGAATCGGATCGAATAATTTGTTCAGGATCGGTTCGTATAACAATTCGGATGGTCCACGGTCGGACCATTTTTCGAGCCGGACTCGAAAGGACGACAGACCGTCCTGTTTATTTTACACCCCTAACTCAAACCTCCATTCTGATATATCTTAAGTAGACAAAATTAATTTTATAATGAAAAATTAATAAAATAAACTAATTAAATTCCTACTCGAATTTAATTACAATTATATTATCACAACAACAGTAAAAGTTCACTATCAACAAAAAACAAAAGGAAGATAATATATCTTCAAGTTGAACCTTGGTAATTGTGAATTAAGGAACTGTTTCGCAAATAGCGTATATCACTGTACACAAAGCACAGAAAAAGATAAGTTATCTTCAATTTCGATCTTGAATATGGTGAAGAAAAAAAATAGATAGACCGAGGCTTGTTGAAACAATGTTCTTAAGACGTTTATTCTACCACTACTACGGTGTGTACAAATTATTCGGCAGTCGTCGCCCAAGATGCAACAGTCAAAACTCCACTAACTTACACTACAATAATGGAGATTTGGGCAAGAATGGATATGACAGCCTTTTGTGATATGTTTGCACTGATACAGGGTGGTAGGGAAGATATAAATAGGATCCAGATTTGATCAGAATACAAAGCTATTTATAGCCCTAAGTCCTTGGCGGTTTTTGCAACTGTTCAGACAAAACCGTTATGACAGTTGCAACTGGCCGTATTCAGCCCGTATCAAATCAGAACTTGATTTTTGTAAAAATTAAGTTTACTGTTTTAAGCCCAAGTCCAAGCCCAAGCCCAGGACCGGGCCCGCGTGCACGTGTGTTTCACACCTATGCCCAAGTTGGGTGTGTTCTCCCTCCGGAGAAAATATTCGCACCCCTAAGAGCACACCCTTTTGGCTCAGTTTTTAACTTATAACTTCATTTGCTTTTTTATCTTTCCCATATGAGAATAACTTTCAATGTCAAGCAAAAGTCCAATTCTTCATTTTAACAAGCTAACTTCGGAGGCGAATATTTCATTCATTTGAAATCTGTTTTGAACATTTGAGTACATCATTTTATACGTCTTGATGAGTAGAATACGATGGAACCGATTTCCAACAATCCCCCATGTGAATAATAATTTTCGTCTCCCACCTTATAAAAGGTACATATCACAGAGTGCAATTGAAACAATGTTGCATCATGAATATGTAGATATTTCACTTTGAACCTTCCCTAATTAAAGTTTATCAGACATACTTGGCTAATCGATGAAATATTTCATCTTGAACCGTCAGCCGTTAGTGTATACCTAAATAATAAACTCTACACAATATTGTGTTCTTCACATCCAATCTCTTGGCTGTGTTCATTTTTGCTCTGAACAAATCTCAGTTCTGCGAGTGTTTTAGATAACTTCAGCCTTTTAAAATTCTCATAGAGCCGACCCAGCTCACACTTACATAGGTGACCACATCTATAAAGAGTATCCTACAATACTCCACTTGTGAGTTTCAAGATATAGACATCATTAAAAGCATAGCTTAACCTTTTAATACTTTTATAGGTATGCATTTATTGTTGCACCATAGGAATAAGATGGGACCGAGTCTAAATGCATTACTGATTGAGTTACTCATAACTGATTGTCCTATTGAACCTGGTTCGTGGGATCTCCAGTCGCCAGGTTAGGTTTCCGTATAAGGTAACTCGTATTGTTTTAGGTTTTTAAGCTCATTCCCTTCGATGCACAGTTAATTTTCTCTCTGGATAATCCCTTAGTAAATGGATCCGCTAAGTTACCCTTAAGTTACCCTGTGACCTTACAAAGTCAATGAAAATAATTTCATTTGAGAGTAACTATCGAACAGTATTATAGCATCTACGAATATGATTTGCCAATATATATAGAATTGTGTGCTCTGCTCAGCGCAGCTTGATTATCACAATGAATACATATGGCCGTCAAAAGGTTAGGCCAAAATGAAATATCTTCTAAAAAGTGGCGAAGCCATTTTACTTCTTCACCTGCTTTATGTAAAGCAATAAACTCGGATTCCATCATGGATCGAGAAATACATGTTTGTTTACAAGACTTTCCGGACATAGCAGTTCCTACTAGGGTAAAGACATAACTACTTGTGGATTCTGATTCCTCTGAATCCGATATCCAATTCGCATCACTATATCCTTCAAGAACGGCAGGATATCTGCCATAATGCAATGAATATTTATTGGTATTCTTTAAATACCCAAGCACTCTTAATAGTGACACCCAATAATATTTTCTTGGGTTACTTATGTATCTGTTTAGTTTGCTCACTGCACAAGCAATGTCTGGTCTCGTACAGTTCATGAGGCACATTAAACTACCTATTACACGAGAATACTCCAGTTGCATTATACTTTTACCAATATTTTTGTGCAAAACTACAAATGGTGAAAAAAGGTTTGAAACTCCTTTAATCCCATGAAACTTGAAACTTTCAAACACTTTTTCCACATAATGTGATTGAGATAATTCAATGCCACTAGGTGTTCTTATTATTTTGATGCCCAAAATAGCATCTGTCACACCTAAGTCTTTCATGTCAAAGTGGTTGATTAGCATTTTCTTTACAGTCTTGATGACTTCCAGGTTCTGACCAAAGATTAGCATATCATCCACATACAGGTAAACAATCAAGCATGTTTTTCCCATTTGTTTGTAATAAATACATTTATCACATTCATTAATTCGAAAACTATTTTTCTTCATGACATTGTCGAACTTTTTATGCCATTGTTTCGGAGCTTGTTTAAGTCCATATAAGGATTTAACAAGTCTGCATACTTTATTTTTAGCTCCATTTGAAACAAACTCTTCCAGTTGCTCCATGTAGATCTTTTCTTCGAGATTCCCATTTAAAAATTTTGTCTTGACATCTATTTAATAAATTTCAAGATTATAAATAGATGTTATTGCTATTAGCATTCTTATAGAGGTTATTCGCGTAACCGGTGAATATGTATCAAAGAAGTCTAAGCCCTCCTTCTGATGATACCCTTTAGCCACTAATCTTGCTTTATATTTGTCAATGGAATCATCTGGTTTTATCTTGCCTTTGAAGATCCATTTACATCCAATTGGTTTATGGCCTGGTGGAAGGTCAACCAATTTTCAGGTGTCATTGCTTAGATATGATTCACTCTCACTATTTATAGCTTCTTTTCAATAGGGAGACTCTGAGGATGAGACTGCCTCTTTGTAAGTTTGAGGTTCAGCCTCTAATATGTAAGTTAGAAAATTTAGACCGAAAGACTTAGAGATTTTAGTTCTTTCACTTCTTCTCGGATCGGATTCACCATTTTCATAATGAGTTTCATCCTATTTCTTAGTTGACACTCTCTTGTTCTTTTGATATTAGGGTTTCCATTATTTCATTTTGTGGAAACACCTCTTCAAAGAATATGGTATCTCTTGACTCAATAATTGTATTTACACTGATGTCACATACTTCAGACTTGAAGACTAAGAATCTGTACGCACTACTATTTTCGGCATGGCCTAGAAAATAGCAATCTACAGTTTTTGGTCCAAGTATGGTTCTCTTGAGAAGAGAAACCGATACCTTAGCCAAACACCCCCACACTTTAAGGTATTTGTAATTAGGCATATGTCCTATCCATAACTCATATGAAATGGAATCAGTTTTCTTGTGTGGGACTCTATTTATTATGTGATTCGACATATATAAGGCTCCCTTTACAAGTTTGTAGGGAGACCAGAAGTTATAAGTATGACATTAATCATAACTTTTAACATTATATTCTTTCTTTTTGCAATTTTATTTTGCTGAGGTGAGTATGGGGCAGTTGTTTGGTGGATAATTTCATACTCTTCACACAATTGTGAAAATGGAGACTCATATTCTCTACCTCGATCAGACCTCAACACTTTGATTTTTTTGTTAAGCTGATTTTCTACTTCAGTCTTGTATTTTATGAATGCTGAAATTGCTTCGTCTTTACTATTTAATAAATAGACGTAGCAATATCGAGTGTTATTATCGATAATGTGATAAAATACTTTTTCCCACATCTCGTGGGTAAGGATTTGAAATCACATAAATCAGTATAAATTAAGCATAATGGCTCAGTACTTCTGTCCACCATATTGAATGGTTTCTTGACAATTTTTCCTTCTACACAAATCTCACACTTGTATTTTTTTATCAAATTTAAATTTTGGAATCAAACCTAAAGTTACAAGTTTTTCATTTTTCGAAAATTTATGTGCCCTAGTCTATCATGCCATAAAAGTATTTCAGACTCAAGCAAATAAGAAATTGAACTTTTATTAATCCTAGAATCAGAGTACATTAGATTTTTGCCGATTACGGTTACATTGGCATTGAATAATCCATCACAAAAATATCCCATCCCAACATAAACCCCAATCTTGGTTAGCACCAACTTGTCTGACTCAATCACAATTCGAAAGCCTTTCTTGGAGAGCACAGATTCAGAAATAAGGTTCTTGCGGTTGTCTGGCACGTGAAGAACATCGTTCAGCGTGACTATCTTGCCATATGTGAACTTCAGGATGACCTGTTAACAACCTTCGACCATTAACACAGTAGAATTACCCATATAAAGTTTTTCTTCGTGATCCAGTTTCTGATAAGTTGAGAACAATGACTTATCGAAACATATGTGCCGAGTAGCACCTGTGTCTACCCACCATTGTCCAGAATTTTGGACAAGGTTACATTCAGAAACAACAGCTAACAAGTTTAGGTCATCGATACTTGAAATGATGTTCTCAATGACATTTGCTTCTGAAGTGCTGTCAATTTTCTTGAAATGGCAGTCTCTGACAGAGTGACCAGACTTCCCACAAATCCAACAATTTCTATTGAACTTCTTATTGGGCTTCTTGTCTTTGGATCCTTGATCGGAATCTTTCCTCCTCATGGAATTCTTCTTGTTGTTGTTGGAGTGGCCATTCCGATTGTTGGAGCTTTTCCTAACGTATACTTTAGCCTCCTCGCTTTTGAACTTGATTGTTCCTTGATTTTCTGCTTCAATCTTCAACCTAACAAAAAGATCTTCCAAGGATATTTCACTACAACACATGATGGATTTATCGGCGTATATTCCCCGGCGTTTTACCAGAAACGCCGGGGTAGGAAGAGACCAGAAATGGGGCGTCAAAATGGATGGTTATAAGCTGGCGACCTCTAAAAAACGCCAGGGAATTATGATATTCACCGGCGTTTTTTATTAAAACGCCGGTGAAGGCCATATTCACTGGCGTTTTAATAAAACACGCCGGTGAATATACAGATAAAAAATGTACCAAAAAATCTTCTTTCATTCACCGGCGTTTTTTAGTTAAAACGCCGGTATAGGGTTTGGGATAAATTTCCCCCAAACTCTACAGCAAGTCCTCCTTAGATCAAAAAAACAAAAAAAATCCCAATTTTTCCCCCTCTCTCCCGCACTCTCCCGCCTCTCCTATTTCCCCCACGCTGCCTCTCCTATTTCCCCCAAATCCCCCTTTTTGTTCACGGTTCCATCTCTCTCTCTCTCTCTCTCTCTCTCTCTCTCTCTCTCTCTCTCTCTCTCTCTCTCTCTCTCTCCAACGGAGTCCCGACACCACCATCGCCATTGCTGTCTCCCTCCCCCGCCGTCGTCCCTCGCCGTCCCCTACTGTCTCCCTCCCCCGTTGTCGTTCTCCGCAGTCCTCCACTGTCTCCCACCGTCGACGATCTTGTAATCTGGTAAAAACAAATTTAATGTTAATTTTATGGTTTTAGGGTTTTAGGGTTAATTTTGTTTTGGGATTTGTTAGTTGTAGGGTTAATTTTGTTAATTTTGTTTTGGGAAAATTTTACTAAATTGATTAGGGTTCAATTTTTACTGAATTGATTTGCTAGTTGTAGGATTTTAGGGTTCAATTCAGTTTCGATTCGATCCCAAAATCTGTAGTTGCAAAATTGTAGGAATGGTTTAGGAGTTAATCAAGTTGCTTACACGGAATCTAGTTCTGTCCATGGTGAAAATCTAGTTTCTTATACTGTTTAGCTAAGAGATTTAAAGTACGAAATAAAATGGTTTTCATATTTGGAAGGAGAAGAGATATGACAGAACAAGTCATTGGCATTTCCTAGCTTCCTCTTCTAATGTCCTTTTGATATCCAACTTGTCCTGGCAGTCCTGCATTGGAACATAGAAAGAAAATGAACTCATGGAAGATGATATATATTTTATAACCAACATCATTTTAATTGCATGCTTCAATTTCTACAAGACCACAGTAGAGAACAAAAGCCAGGCTATAAGGAGTCTATAAATATCATGTTTAGCTCATGGCTGCATCATTACATATGCTGCTTTGGTTCATTCCAAAGTCTTTTTACAGGAATCATGTTGCACAATTAATATGTGAATATCTTCATGGTAAGTAGCATCTGTAGTCCTCTAATCTCTCTTTCCATACCGATTTTTGGTAGAATTATGATTTCACATCTTTCATTCCCAAAATATGAAAGAGTTCTAATTTCATTCTTATGGTTCAGTACAAGATAACTTAAGCTTGTCATTTGGATGAAAATTTTGAGATGTATGAACTGAAATACTATGGCACTGAGTCACTGCCTTCATCTTATATTTACTTGTTCTCACAAATACTATGACATAAATTACTCAAGCATGATAAATATAGATCCAACCCAATATAGTTCCATATGCAACTGCAAAATGCACTCAGTAGGACTGCTTTTGATATACTGACTAATTTATGAGTCAGTGATTGGCAATCTACTTTTGATATACTGAGTGGCACTCACTGATTAATCTTTACCTCTTTACCTGACTAATTTTTAGTCTGTAAGTGGCACTCACTGATTGTGCTTCTCTATTTTATGAATCATCTTACTGAGTGCATTTTGCATATGGATCTATATTGATTTGGATCTATATTTATCATGCTTTGGTAATTTATGCCATAGTATTTGTGAGAACAACTAAATATGCTTGAGTAAAAATAGTGAACAAATGGAGTTTCTTCTCATTATTTTCGAGTGAATGAGTGATGATGAGATGGATTATGCTTCTGAAGTTGCACACTATGTTTCATGATTCATTGAATAAATGAATTATAGGAGTAACTAGTGATGATTAAATCCTATCTGAGCATTTAATGATTAATCTTTACCTGACAATTTGAGATTTTTTAGAGTGCATTTTACAAAATTTATGAACAATCTAGTGAATTTTGAGCCAGTGAGTGGCACTCACTGACTTCATCTTATATACTGACTAATTTGGATAATATGAGAAATTTGGAGAACAGAGATGAAAATTTTGAGATGAATGAACTGAAATACTATGGCACTGAGTCACTGACTTCATCTTATATTTACTTGTTCTCACAAATACTATGACATAAATTACTCAAGCATGATAAATATAGATCCAACCCAATACAGTTCCATGTGCAACTTCAAAATGCACTCAGTAGGACTACTTTTGATATACTGACTAATTTATGAGTCAGTGGTTGGCAATCTACTTTTGATATACTGAGTGGCACTCACTGATTAATCTTTACCTCTTTACCTGACTAATTTTTAGTCAGTAAGTGGCACTCACTGATTGTGCTTCTCTATTTTATGAATCATCCTACTGAGTGCATTTTGCATATGGATCTATATTGATTTGGATCTATATTTATCATGCTTGGGTAATTTATGCCATAGTATTTGTGAGAACAACTAAATATGCTTGAGTAAAAACAGTGAACAAATGGAGTTTCTTCTCATTATTTTCGAGTGAATGAGTGATGATGAGATGGATTATGCTTCTGAAGTTGCACACTATGTTTCATGATTCATTGAATAAATGAATTATAGGAGTAACTAGTGATGATTAAATCCTATCTGAGCATTTAATGATTAATCTTTACCTGACAATTTGGGGTTTTTTAGAGTGCATTTTGCAAAATTTTATGAACAATCTAGTGAATTTTGAGTCAGTGAGTGGCACTCTCTGACTTCATCTTATATACTGACTAATTTGGATAATATGAGAAATTTGGAGAACAGAGATGAAAATTTTGAGATGTATGAACTGAAATACTATGGCACTGAGTCACTGACTTCATCTTATATTTACTTGTTCTCACAAATACTATGACATAAATTACTCAAGCATGATAAATATAGATCCAACCCAATATAGTTCCATATGCAACTTCAAAATGCACTCACTAAGACTACTTTTGATATACTGACTAATTTATGAGTCAGTGGTTGGCATTCTACTTTTGATATACTGAGTGGCACTCACTGATTAATCTTTACCTCTTTATCTGACTAATTTTTAGTCAGTAAGTGGCACTCACTGATTGTGCTTCTCTATTTTATGAATCATCCTACTGAGTGCATTTTGCATATGGATCTATATTGATTTGGATCTATATTTATCATGCTTGGGTAATTTATGCCATAGTATTTGTGAGAACAACTAAATATGCTTAAGTAAAAACAGTGAACAAATGGAGTTTCTTCTCATTATTTTCGAGTGAATGAGTGATGATGAGATGGATTATGCTTCTGAAGTTGCACACTATGTTTCATGATTCATTGAATAAATGAATTATAGGAGTAACTAGTGATGATTAAATCCTATCTGAGCATTTAATGATTAATCTTTACCTGACAATTTGGGGTTTTTTAGAGTGCATTTTGCAAAATTTATGAACAATCTAGTGAATTTTGAGTCAGTGAGTGGCACTCACTGACTTCATCTTATATACTGACTAATTTGGATAATATGAGAAATTTGGAGAACAGAGATGAAAATTTTGAGATGTATGAACTGAAATACTATGGCACTGAGTCACTGACTTCATCTTATATTTACTTGTTCTAACAAATACTATGACATAAATTACTCAAGCATGATAAATATAGATCCAACCTAATATAGTTCCATATGCAACTTCAAAATGCACTCAGTAGGACTACTTTTGATATACTGACTAATTTATGAGTCAGTGGTTGGCAATCTACTTTTGATATACTGAGTGGCACTCACTGATTAATCTTTACCTCTTTACCGGACTAATTTTGAGTCAGTGAGTGGCACTCACTGATTATGCTTCTCTAATTTATGAACAATCCTACTGAGTTGGCACTCATTGATTATGCTTCTCTAATTTTGAGTCAGTGAGTGGCACTCACTGATATGCAGTACTTCTTTGTTGCTAAATTCGAATGACTATATTGTTGAATTGTTATGCACTGAGAACCAGCTTAATGCAGTGCTTCTATTGGAATGACTATATTCTTCATATGTAGTGCTCCTATTGTTTGTTTTTTGTTTTGATTATAAGAGTGCTGAATTGGTTTTTTTTTTTTTTAAATTAGCTATACCGGCGTTTTTACAAGCGCCGGTGTAGTTTTCAGCAAGAATTTGGCAGTCTATACCGGCGTTTTAAAAATGCTGGTGTAGGTGATGGCCGAAAATGGTACCCACACATTCACCGGCCACCGGTGTAGTTTTAACCTACACCGGCGGCCGTAAAAAACACCGGTGAATGTCCCTTAGCTACAGCGACACACGATTCAGCGACACTTGCACCGGCGATTTATAAAACGCCGGTGGTATCTACAGCGGCGTTTATAAACACTGGTAAATGTGTAAAAAATGCCGGTAAAGACTGTTAGTCTTGTAGTGTTTCCTTCTTTTTGTGCTTGAGGTAGTACCTGAAGTCTTTCCTAGATGGTGGCAATTTTCTAATGATTGCTTCCACTAGAAAGGATTCGCCAACCTTATGGTCTTCAGCTTCAATCTCATGAATAATGATCTGAAGCTCCTGCATCTGGACAGTGACGGACTTAGAATCCACCATTTTGTAGTCCATAAATTTATCCACGATAAATTTCTTCAAATTGCCATTCTCAGTCATGTATTTGTTGGCCAGAGAGTTCCATAAAGTCTTTGCAGTAGTAAGCGGACAATATATCATTTACAGAACTTCATACAAGCAATTTCGGATGTAGTTCCGGCAAAGAAAGTCTGAATGCCTCCATGCATCAATGGCTGCAAACGTCTCCTTATGGCTTTCAGGAGTTTGCCCCTCAGTGGGCTTAGGTTCCTCCTCCTCGAGAAACCTATCCAACCCGAGGGTTGTGAGATATAAGAGCATTTTGCTCTATCAAGTCTTGAAGTCAATCCCTTTGAAATTCTCGGGCTTGTTGTGCATACTATTAACCATTTTCGGGAGTTCTATTTTGGTAGTCATATTGTTGGCTACAAAAGAAAAAAATAGTAAACATCTTAAGTTGATATACCTTAAGCAGACAAATTTAATTTTATAATGAAAAATTAATAAAAGAAACTAATTAAATTCCTATTCGAATTTAATTACAATTATACTGTCACAACAACAGTAAAATTCACTATCAACAAAGAACAAAAGGAAGATAATATATCTTCAATTCGAACCTTGGTAATTATGAATTAAGGAACAGTTTCACAAACAGTGTATATCATTGTACTCAAAGACACAAAAGAAGATAAATTATCATCAATTTCGACCTTGAATATGGTGAAGAAAAAAATAGACAGAGTGAGACTTGTTGAGACAATGTCCTTAAGACGTTTATTCTGCCACTGCTACAATGTATACAAGTTATTTGGCAGTCGTCTCCCAAGATACAACAGTCAGAATTCTACTAACTTACACTAGAATAATGGAGACTTGGGCAAGAATGGATATGATAGCTTTTTGTGATATGTTTGCACTTATACAGGGTGGTAGGGAAGATATAAATATGATCCAGATTTGATCAAAATCTAGTCATATTTATAGCTCAAGCCCTTGGCGATTTTTGCAACTGTTCAGACAAAACTTTCATGACAATTGCAATTACACGTAGCCTAGTCTCGGGCCCAGGCCGGGCTGGCGGGCGCGTGTGTTTCACACCGACGCTCAAGTTTGGTGTATTCTCCCTCCGGAAAAAATATTCGTACCCCTAAGGGCACACCCCTTTGGCTCAGTTTTCAACTTATAACTTCATTTATTTTTGTTTTTTTCAGATAATGGACTAACTTTCAATGTCAAGCAAAATTCCAATTCTTCATTTTAACAAGCTAACTTCAGAGCCGAATATTTCATTCATTTGAAATCCGTTTTGTACATGTGAGTACATCATTTTATACGTCTTGATGAGTAGAATACGATGGAACCGATTTCCAACACATTCTCCTCGTCGTTATTATCAAAAACCCTAACTCTAACCCATATTCAAGATCCTAATGTTAAAACATCGTTGTAAACCTTAACAATTAGCAAAAAACTCTGTTAACCAATAACCAGAAACCCTAATGCTAACGACCGCTTTAAAACTTACCCTTAACTCTCGCTTGAAAACTCTACAATCGCTGAAAACCCTAACAATCAACAAAAAGGCGTAATCTTAACCCATCTCTAGAAACCTTACTGCTGCTAATTTCGGTGTGGGAGCAATCATATATGAGTTCCTTTATTGACAAAGAAAGCTGCAATCTAGACTATTGATTAGGATCTGGATCTGGCTAGCTAAAAATGCTTGAAAACTTGCAAAAAGTCTCATGCCAAAAATTATTTCGGAGTAAGACCATCCGACGCTCATGTCAGTCACCAACACAAATGATTAGGTTTTTTTTAGTGGAGAAAAATATGAGTTACCTTTGACTGATGGAGGTAGAAGGTATTTATAAGTTAGAAATTAGTTATTGATGATAGACTAGAAATGTAACTTTTATTGATTTGGCTAGGGATTATTTGGTAAAGGGATATAATTAGCAACCAATCCATGATTTGGGAGAATTTGACTAACAATTGTGATTAGCAGGAAATTCATTTCTTCTTGGACAGCATGCAAGCCTTAATTGCAGATCTAGTTGGTATATGGACCTGGAGATAGCCCATATTCTGTTAATTGGTCCGTTCTTTCTGTGAAATTACTACATTACCTCTGATAGCTTTGAATGAGTGTTGGGATTACATGAAGCATTTTTATCCATATCAAACCCTAATGCTAACGGTTGCCTACCCTTAACTATCGGCAGGAATACCCTCTCTATCTCTCTCTCGGATCGTCGCATCTTACTTTGACAACAGAAGCCATGATCCCTTCAAATGGCTGTCCCCTTTCATATCACAAAATGATACATGCGGTGAAACATAACCAACAAATACTGGCATTTCCGCAGCAAAAAGGACACAACAGAGAGTTGTTACAGCGTTTTCCCCCCCCTAAAATCGCCAGGTGGTTTGCTATTATTAAAGGGGTGGTAGAACCATTGCGTTGATCAAGTCTTCGAGCACCGGATGAGAACTCAATTGTTTGCTAATTATTTCCTATTTAATGTTGCTTAAAATCAATCCAACCGACAAAGACAAAAAGCACGTACAATATATGTACAAAATAACTAAGAAACCGGTAAAGTGAACTACATGTCCAAAACAAGTGGCGCCTTGAAATTGGACCAGACAGTGAGAACAGACCAGACTGAAACTCTTATTGAAACATCATTCTTCATATGTACATACATTCCCTTTTAATATTCTACATTCTCAAAATTGACAACAGCGCTAAATAATAGAGTAGAGTCCCCTTATCTTTTAATTAGGACCATATCCCTCCCATTTCCTATACTTCATTTCTAACAGCCCAAGTTTTGAACCCCAAAGTATTTTGAAGGGCAGTGTGGCCCACTTAACCAAAGAGAAGAGGGGAGAGGGTAGGGTTTCCCTTCATCACGTGGGGTTACATGGACGAGCGTTTCGGATTGGTGTCATCTTGGCGTGAATTAATCCACACGTGGCAGTTGGTGATGTAGCAGTTGTAAGCGGCCACTCATGTCTTTCTTCATCATCAACTTTTGTCACCTTTTCTCTCTCCTCGTCACTCTCTCCTTGTATCTTGCAAGTTCAGGCTTTCCGTTTTGTTAAGACCTCACTCCTATCTCAGGTCGGCTAAGGGTACCAGCTCTCTAATTGGGAATGTTATTTTTGCTAATTTACAGTAAAAATAATTAAGTTAATTAAAATGTTCTACAGTAAGATATTGAACCTCTTACGAAGAGATTTAAAAGGTTAACATTGGTACTAGGAAGAAAAATATTACAAAATGCAATATTCCTATAAGGTATCGTTATGAAATTGAGTACAAATTACCCAAAACCAACTGCGCCGAAGACTAGTATTAACACATTCATCACCATTTTCTTCCGTTACCAAGTAGGTTAATTAAGGAGTACTTAATTAAGCATCTACTGGGGATTCTACTGCTTCTTATTAATTGGACACCAAGTTGTTATTGAAACCATCACTATAGCATTGCAGTTAATTAAGCATCATAATTCTCTTGTTGAGTCCCATTTTATTCCCACATCGAATCAAATTATAACATAGACAAGCGCATAACAGTCCTAGAGGGAAATAGAAATAGAGGTGTTAAACTGTTTCTTAGGTGATCGAGTCAAATGAGTGTGAGTTGGTTGCAGGCGAGGCCTGGGCGGATGAATGCCTACACCCTCACCAGGGTTTTCTCTTATGCATTCATTTCAGTCAGAAAGAACACACAGAAAATGCTAGCTTTCATTTTTTTTAAAAAATTGTTTTATTTAAAGTAATGATAGAGTGTAGTCATGTTATTTTGTCAAGAACCTACTACAGAAAAAAGCAAATATCCACGTGAATTATATTCATACATTATGCTAATAGGAGAGAATGTACCCCCTCTCTTATTTCTCCATTTTGAAATAGAGAAAGGAGAGCAAAAATAGGAATTCATACATACTTTAACACGTGCACACACCCAGCCACCATCTCCGCTCAATTTTCGACCATCTGATCTTTCAGATGCGCGAAGACGTGCGTAATCAAGGCTTCCGATCGCACCAAGTCGCCACCCAATCACGCATGTTCAATTCACTCAGCGGGCAAGCTCATCACGTGATCAACGTCTCAGGTCGCACCATGTCACCACATCATCCTGAAACCTTATTCCACTCAGCGGACGAGCACAGGCTCGATGGACGATCTAGATCATTCCAAAAATCGCCAGTTCGATAAATCAATAAAAAAGAATACAGAAAATGATCTAAAATTAGAAAATTAAATTAAAATTCCAAATTTTATTTTTAAATACGAAACTTTAATTGAAAATTTTGAAAAATAATTAAAATTTTGGAATGTATATCTCCTCACTCTTACTCCAAATTAAAATTAGATTCTTCATTATTATTTAGATGTTATTGGATAATTTTGTCAAAAAAAATATTATTTTCTTATTTTAGAAAAAAAAAAATATACAGCATTGCACGAATTATAATACATATTATATTATTTGTATTATATTATATAAATTTGTTCAATATTGTAAGGGTAAACTAGTGTCATATATATAGAAATTCCGTGATGTTTCTCCTTTTCCAACCCGAATTTAGAGAAACAGTCGGTCAGTTAACTGACAAAAAGACAATGAACAATTCTCATGACGTCACCCACCTTAATTTCCAAACTGGGGCCCACCCTGGCACGTAGACCCCGACTCCTAATCATTTCAAGATTAATTTATTAATTTTAATTAAAATTTTTAATAAAAAAGTAACCTATAAATGACAGAATTTTTATACCAAAATGACTCACTTTTTTAAAGTATTACCAAACTGACCCACTTTCGAAAGTCTTATCAAAACAACCCACTCACTATTTCAAAAAGTCTCGAAAGTCATTTTAACCAAAATGACTTAAATAGCGAGTTTGGTGAAAATAGTTGCACTGTTTGATATAGCGAGTGTAAGCATATGTGTTTGTCCACAACCGGACCCAAATTTTTTTTTTATCAAAGTAAGACTCACTGTCTGAAATAGCGAGCGTAGTTGTACCACACTCGCTGTTTCACACATCGAGTCTTACTTTTGAAATTTTTATTTTCTTTTAGTCTCTTAATAAAAAACTGGTGCAAAAAATAATCTGTCCCTGCACGGGGTGTGGTTCTCAAGGTCCGGCATTCGTGTACGCAGGACGTGCAGAAATAGTACATAACCTTCGGACCGATTACATGCGGCTTGTGTACGCCCGCACGTCTTGCGGACACAAATGCCTGACCATCTGAACCCCACCCCGTGCAGGGACACGAAATATTTTTTGCACCAGTTTTGAACTTTTGATTAAGGGACAAAAAAATAATTCAAAGTAAGACTCGCTGTCTGAAACAGCGAGTGTGGTTCAACTACGCTCGTTGTTGCACACAAGCCTTACTTTGATTTTTTTTCCCGCCAAGTTGTGGACAAACACGCCTATGCCTACACTCGCTATCTCAAACAGTGCGGACATATTCACAAAACTCTCTATTTGCGATAGCGAGTAAGTCGGTTTGGTAAATACTTTTCGAAAGTGGGTCATTTTGGTGAAAAATTCTAAATGATAAAATTGTAAAATGGCAAATGACAAAAAGTGAGTTTTGATGCGCTTAGAGCATCTGTAGTCATTGTGATACATTTTTTGGGTATTTGGCAAATGGAAATAGAAAATTTGACTGCGCGCTGTAGTGGTCGAAACCCAAAATTTGGTCAAACGATGGATTATCTTTCGTCTTAAAAGATTTTTTATTTTTTAAAAAAATTGCCTGATTTCCCACACAAAAGGGGACACACACACAAAAAAACCCTCCAAAAGTGAGGGACGGTGAATACACCGTCCCGACATTTTTGCTAAACATTTTTGTCTTTAGCAAAATTGTTAGGACGGTGTATTATCTACCGTCCGACAATAGTTTTTTATTTTTTTTTATTTTTAAATTTTTTGGACGGCACTTTATCTTTTGTCCGATCAATTCTTCGTACGTCTAACCTTATCTTTCGTCTCGCTTAAGGGACGAAAGATAATGTATCGTCAGCTATATTATGGCTTTTGCCAAACCGTCTTCTATATTTGGCAGTCGATTGTTCATGCGACACCCAAAATTTGAATTTTTGGTAGACGACTACAGCGATTTATTTGCTATATTTTTCATTTTTTGGGTATTTAGCCCACGACTACAGATGCTCTTAAGAAGGAAAAAAAAGGACAGACCAAATGTTCCGTCCGATTAATTCTTTTTTTATTAATAAAAACACAATTGAAGGATTTGGACTTTAATAAAATTTTGATGTTATTTGAGTGAAATGGATGTGGACTTTGATGAAATAATTAGAGGGATTTGGACTTTGATATAAAAAAAAATTGTTTTTTAAAATATGGAGGGATCCATTTTTGGTTTTTTTTAATTCTTCCCATAGTTTTTTTTTAAATTTGGGAAAAAATATGTTTTGTCCGATCGAAATAAAAAATTTAAAATTTAGGTGATGATATTTTGGTAATTGTCAAACACCGTTGCCAAATATGAGAAGATACAATCATGGAAAAAATTCGACAGAGAAAAAAAGTTTACTGTTCATAAATTTTAAAAATTTAGCAAAATAGGAAATGACTGTAGTCGGTCTTTTGCCAAAATATAGGAATTTTGCAAAATAGCAAACCACTGTAGTTGCTCTTATAGTTATAGGCCACAAAATTAAGCATTTAAACCATAAGAATAATCTTTAAAAATAACACAAAATTATACTACTCCATAGGACCATAACAACATTCTTCATTAATTAAAATTAAGAGTTTCCTTAACATAGACCACCACCAACCTTTGATTACACAACAAACTAAACACAAACACAAGTACACTGCCTGAAATTAAAATGACGAACTAGAACCCCAATTAAAGACAGTCTTCTTCTTCTTCTTCTTCTCCTCCTCACAAACACAAACCCTCGGGTTTCAACATTGATGGTGGCATGGTGGTCGTCGGATCGGGTTTAGTTAGCTGCCTTGTACCCGTACACACCCCCGAGAGTGAGCTCCATCCCCAGCTCACTGCTGTCAACAGAAGCAGCCTCCGGCTCGCCCTGCTTTGCCACAGTGACATCCTCCACGTGCTCAGTCACGTGGCTCCCGCTGGACTCAGCAAGTTCCAGGGCAACCGCATCACCAACTGCCTTCTTTCCAGCTCCGGAGCGCTTGAACCGGCCGGTGCGGGCCTGCATCACCCTATGCAGCTCAACTGCCATCCGGTTCGAGGGTGCTGCGGGACCCCTAGCAAAGTGACGGATGTCGTAGGCAGCCGGCATGCGCGACGGAGCAGTAGCAGCTTCCAACGGCATCTGCCTGATTGGCTCGCCTCTCAGGACGGCCTCAACGGCAGCCTGGTTAAGATGCCAGCTGCCGGACCACAGCAGCCCCACCGATCCGTAGATCGGGTTCACGATCCGGCCGCAAGCTTCGTACAGCATGGACTTGAAAATCGCTGGAAAAAAAAATCTTGCAGTATTAACATAACATTAGGGTTAGTTAAATGAATGAAATTTTTTGATTTTTTGACTTTTTTTAAAATACCGGGACGGGTGTGGTCTGGGCCTGCGTTCAGCAGGTTGGTCAGTCCAGCGCGGCCGTAAAACTTGGCAAGGAAAACAGTGACGTTGGCCTGGGCTTCAGGGTCTGTGATCCACTCAAGGCAAGGGCGGATGTTGCAGTTATCGTTGCAAGCTTTGCGGAGGACACGGCAGCCATTGCAGCTCATCTTCATTGGGGTTTGGATTGAAGGGAGGAGGGGACTGGTCAGGAAAGAAGGATTCGAGGGGGAGGGGTATTTATGGGTGAAGAGGAGAGCCTGTGGTTTCTGAGCCCCTGGAAAAGCGGTTTGGCTTTTTGGATTTTTTTACCGTTTCTTTCACCCTTACGGTGTGAATTTTGAGGGCGGTGCGGAGTGTCGCTTTTGGATTGGAATTCTAAATGTGACCTTGGTGATATGGGGAAATTGCTAGCATGGCCATTTAGTTTTGTTATTTTTGGTGTTTTTTTTATTTTTTTGATTTATATGTATTTGTAGTGAATAACTGTGATGCCTAATTTATGTAGCACAAATTTTCTCCTCCAATGATTTTTAAGGTATTTTTTAGTTACGAATATTGAATTAGGTTAATGCACTGAAGGGTATGAAAAGGAATTTTTTTCCGTACCGACAAACTTTTGAAAATACTGGTTACTTGCACGCGTGCGGCCTAATATTTTTTTCTTTTTTATGTAAATACTACGACTGTTTGAAAAAAGTACGATAAAGTACATGTAAATGATTGGTGCATTCATTTTTCACTGCTGGAGAAGGCCAGACGGTAGGCAGAATAATTTTAGCAGAGTTTATTATGTTTCATTGCAGCCTATATGTACAAATATGACCTATTATTTGGAGATGTTGTTTGGTAATAATAATTGTATCATATGGAATTAGGTATAAAGTGTAGGGTGTTTATAATTGGATTTAGCTATATACTATAGCATCGATGCACAATGACAGGCGGGTGTAGGTTTTTGATTATATACTATAGCACTGATATCAAATTTTTTTCGTAATCAAAGAAATAGTAAAACATAAATGTATTTATTATAAATACATTTATAATAAATATTAGGGCGTGCATCGCAAGCTTTATCCTATCTATCATGACTGTATTTTCATAAATGTATTTATTATCCCATTAATGATTATTACTCAGTCCTGTCAATCAAAATCAAAAGCAAACATCAAACAAAAGTGTACCCATGTTTCCATTGCACTTCAGGTAGTGAATTATGGACCATATCCAATTAGCCATCATTTTCATTTAACAAATTATCAACAATTAGAAAGTTAACATTCACCTTAAAAACTATCATGAACAACCACATAAAGAAAATCTCAATTTTAAACATAATGAGTAAGAATTAGCTTTCTCACCTTCACTTCCAACTTCTTCATAAACCGATCATCCTGCGTCAAGTAGAAGAAACTCCCACTCTTCCCCGGCGAAGACAGCTCTCTCAGTGCATCATTCTCACAAATGGTAATCATATAATCCATTGGATCAACCGCAAACAGCTTCCGCAAATGCCTAACAATCAGTTGCAATCAAATCAATACCAAAACATAATAATCAATATAACTACACCACAAAATTACCATAAGAAATCTTAATACCTAAAAACCATAGGACAGTAATCCTTCTATCAAAACTCTGCAGTCTGATGAGGTGGCGTAAACTTCGACCCTTCCGGCGGAAACTTCGTCCAAAACTTATCCTTAGGATCAAAATCCCCAGTCGTCAACTCCCTCATCTGCATCGATGCTGGCTTCCCAACCGAATACCTACAAAACCAAAAACCCAACATCTCAAATCCATCCATAAACTCATTCACACAAAAGCCCATTTAACCATTCAATCAAACACCTTATGCCCAACTGCAAATTCAGCATCAAGTCATAATTCTTATGCCCTTTGGATATCATCTGCCCCGGCCTCTTCGCCGCCTCCCCACTATGAAAACACCAACTCCTCCCCCCTCCTCTCCTCCCCACCATCCCTCCCCTCTTACCTGCAACCCCCCTAGAAACCTCCAAACTACCGACAATATCGCAGGTAATATCCCCATTCTCCCCATCTGACTCCCAAATACAAATCCTTGACAACCCCCTCTCCTGTGTGGAAATGAAATAAAGAGTAGGATGGTTTATCTGAAAAACAGATAAACTTCCAAGAAGAACATAACCCTATTTTTTTGACTCAAATGAAGAACAATCTCCTTTCTTTGAAAAAATAGTGCTATCAGTCAAATTTGAGAACTATCATGTATAAATTTTATTAGAAAATGACATTTGTAAGATATCCATACTATTATTAAGCAAAACCCCATTTTGGCGACTTTTTACTATCATGCCCTTATAAACATAACACACCTAAAAACTAATGTAAGGTTAATTCTGTCAAATTTTATCCCTGAACCATACACAAATGGAGGTCACAATCGTAATTTTCACATTAGGGCTAACTCTCTATCTCAAAAAATCTCCTGTCGAATCCCTCTCTCTTAAAAATCGCCACCGCCTCTCCCTCTCCTCATCCCCTGTCAAATCCTCTTCATCTCGCTCCGCCCTCGAACCCTCCATTTAAACTAAACTTCCCCTAATTTCTCTCTCTTCTTCTTCTTCTTCAACTCCATCACTGAGATTCGCCATGGCTTCCCAACCCGACTGCGAGAAATTCGTCTACAAGGCCAAGATCGCTGAACAAGCTGAACGCTACGAAGGTAACAACAAACCCTAATTTCACTTCATTCCGTTTCGACTTTAGGGTTAGGGTTTTGGATCTGGTCTCGAAATCTCGAATTCTTGATTTGTTTTCAAGAAATGGTGGAGGCGATGAAGAGCGTGGCAAACCTAGACATGGAGATCGAGGAGCGCAACCTCCTCTCCGTTGGCTATAAGAACGTGATCGGCACTCGGCACGCATCTTGGCGCATCCTGTTCTCCATCGAGCAGAAGGAGGATGTCACGGGGAATGAAATGCACGTGAGGGAGATCAAGGAGTACAGGCAGAAGGTGGAGTCGGAGCTAAGCGATATCTGTAACGATATTATGGCGGTGATTGATGGACATCTAATTCCATTGGCAACTGCCGGAGAGTCGTCCGTGTTTTATTACAAGATATGAGCTTTTGATATTTTTGTTGTTGGTGGTGGTAATTTTGGTTTTGAGATCTGTGCTTGATTTGTAGTTGATTTTTTTAGGAAAGGTGATTACTATCGATACTTGGCAGAGTTTAAGGCTGGCAACGAGAAGAAAGAAGTTGCTGAGAAGTCACTGAAAGCGTACCAGGTATGAGTTTTTGTTCTGTTTGTGATGATGTTCATGACAATGTCATTGTTTGATAGTGTTAGTTTAGTTGAGGGTGTTGTTGGTGTTTATGGTTTCATTTAGTGTGTGTTTGGAAATGGAGTTAAGTTATGATAACTGGAGTTTTTTTTGGAGATATCTATCAGACTTCACCTTTCTTAACTTCACATTGTTGGGAAACAGTTTTGGAGTTGAGCTCAACATTTCTCAGCCTAACTGATGTTATCCCAAATCTGCTTGAACCTAATTTATCTAAACTTTGCCCAACTTTGCTCAATTTCTTGGTAAAGTATGGAGTTAAGTTATCTCTAGGTTTTTAGTTTATTTTATTTATGTGTGTGTGTGATTTGTGTAGGGGGGTCAGTACTGGAGAGTGATGCATACGAGTTCGTATAAGTATGGGTATTCGGGACCAGTTAGTGTGCCGTGTTATAGTTTTGGTGGGTCGTATGAGGTGCCGAGAGTGGATGCGGGGAGGAGGCTATGGGAGGATGCGGTGGCGGAGCACTAACAGGAGGTGTCGTGGGTGGACGTGCAGCATGGGGAGGGAGAGGATGAGGGGAGTGGGGGTGCTAATGTCAACGATGAGGAATGTAAGTTTTATCTAATTTCTAACACAGAATTTTGTTTGAAAAAATATTGTTTCGATTAGGAGTTCGTGTTATCTAATGGGTTTTTGCGTCCTCTTGACACAATTAGCTTAACTTTTTTTTTTGACTATTCAATTGTTAGTAAACAATTAGATGCCTATGGATTAAAACCTGTTACTAAGCAATTAGAGGCATATGGAGTCTAATAGTTATATGTTCTTGGTGAAAAGAATTTAGTAAGTTGAGTTTCTTATAGCTGCAGGATGGCAAGTAAGTTTAGTTTATAGAATACTAAATAAATAAATAAAATTATTTTTGTGTATTGTTGTTTACTACTTAGGCTGATGGAGGCCAAAGGGTGTTACAATCTTGATTGTAAAGGATTTGTACGCTATCCGGCAACAAAATATGTTCCAGTATCAAAGATTAAGCCATTATTTGTTGTAAATGAAACTCAATATGATATTACTCTCAAAATATCCAAGGTACGCTAATCTTTCCTCACATTATACTTTATTACCAAATCTCGGCACTACGTTCATGTTACTAATCTGTAACAAATTTTATACTTATGTTCTTTCTAAATTTTTGATGCCTTACATTTGTAGAGATTTTAAGATTATGAGTTATTACGAGTAGTCACCCACTGTCATAGGCTATTTAGTATACATGTTTTTTGTACACGTGCATCGCATATGCATTATACTAGTATATATGGCCAGAACCAATGTGAACGCAAATTAGATGATGGCGCAATAGTTGAAATTCCGTTAACTAATGGCACTAAAATTCACATTAATGTCACTGACGATAAGCAGACTGGTAGATGATTTGGAGAAGTGATTTCGAGGCTATTTTCGAGGCGATCTCGGAATCCATTAATTGGGTACTTGTTTCCTTAATTTTTCGAGGCGATCTAGGAAACCATGAATTGGGTACTTGTTTCCTTAATTTTTTTGGTTTAGTCTCTTCGTTTTCTTAAAAAAAGCAGGCCAGTAAATGGGGCTTGTTTCCTTCAATGATAGATTAAAAAATTACAGAATTAACCTTATATTTTTTTTAGCTTTTGATGCATATGGGGGCATGATAGTAAAAAGCCGCCAAAATTGAGTTTTGCTTAATAATAGTATAGATTTATCCAACTGACCTAGTTTTAGACACATCGGCATAAAATGCTATTAGCAACAACGGCATAGGTTATTTTTATGTCGTTGTTGTCAATAGCAGCATATGTATAAAAAAATCACATGCCACTTTTGGGAGTAACGGCATAAGTACATTTTCTACTTATTCGTGAACTCTCTGACTTGAAAAAATTTGTAAGTTTGAAAATATCTTATAATTAATGCCGCTATCCCCAACAGTGCTATCGAAATACCTGATACCGTTATTGTAAATAGCGGAACAGTTCAAAGAAGATTTCAAATTTTGATTTCAGACCTATTTAATGAGAAAAAAATTATAAATCTTCTTTGAACAGATGCCGCTATCCCCAACAGCGGCCTCAGGTATTTCGATGTCGTTATCCCCAACAGCAGCATCAGGTATTTCGATGCTGCTGTTGGGGATAGCGGCATCAGTTCAAAGAATATTTCAAATTTTTTTATCGTTAAACAGGTCTAAAAACAAATTTTGAAATATTCTTTGAACTGATGTCGTTATTTACAATAACGGCTTCAGGTATTTCAATGTCATTGTTAGTAATTGCGGCATCAGTTATAAGATGTTTCCACACTTACAATTTTTTTCAAGTCAGAGAATTCACGAATGTGTAGGAAATATAATTATGTCGTTACTGTAAAAAGCGGAATGTGAACTCTACGCCGATCCTGCCAAAATTCAAGAAATATACATTTGCGTGCATGCCACGTGTTGTACAACTGACATCTATATGGCATTGCATTAACTAGAGCACGCGATGGATAAAAGAAATGTCGTTATGTTGAACATGTAGTCGATAAAGTGTGTCCTTTCATGAATCGTCATAATTTTAAACATTAATGGTTAAGAGCATTCCCACTCGTTCCCTAAAACCCCACCCCATCGCCATTTTTTCAGAAAACCCCACCCCATCGCCATTTTTTTAGAACCCCCCCCCCCCCACCCGTTCCGCAAAAGGTGGGGCCCTACCGCAAAAAAAAATGGCGATCAGAAATTGGCGCCACATATATGCGGCTCCAACCGCAAAATGTTTCTTTTGCAAAAAAGAAAACCCTTTTAATTATGGAATATATTAGTACATATTTATTTATTTGATTTGTTTTTTTAAACATCTTTTATATTTTTTATTTATAGACAATAATTATACTACTGATAATTTTTTTACGAGATCTTTAAGATAAGACTAATTGGATATCTTCCAAGGTTTGTTTTAAGTGTATTAGGTATTTAATTGTTAATATTTTGTAATTTGAATAACGCGGTATTCTTTTTCTATAAGTTTTTTAACGAGGTCATCAATAATTATATTACCACTTTCTTAGAAAGTGTATTATCTATTTCTAATTAATTGTATTATAAATTTTTAATTATTTGTATTATCTTTTTGCATTCAAAAAATTAATTTTGTGCAAACAAAAATTACAAAAAAAAAAAATTTGAAAACCCAAAATGGGGTACTATTAATGGAGCACCACATTTGAAACCCCTAATTAAAATAGTTATTCCAAGGAATATACCAAAATGGAATCCGAAAATGAGGATGAAGATAAGGTTCCATTGGGAATGCTCTAATAAGAGTGGTGTGCATTGTACCCTATCTCAATTCTATGAGCGAAATGACAATGGAGATCCAATCACAACCCTCCTCTCTTTCTCCCTTGTGCGCTAACCCTTGTTATCGCTACTGCTTTCATACTCCGTCCACTATCTCCATGGCGACTGCTTCCACTGTCTCTACACTCATGCCAACGTTGACTACCCCACCGCCTCAAGGACGAAGCTAGAATATTTTCTCCATAGAGACTAAGGGTTATATATATATATATATATATATATATATATATATATATATATATAAGGGGTTTTACACGTTTTTTAGAGTGGCTAAATGGGTAAAATACTAAAAACATAGGGCGGTTTTGAAAAAATGGGGTAGCATTAGTCACCCCCAGCCTCTTTATAGCTCCGTCGTTGTGCTTCATCTCCTGCATTACCATCATCTATATTTCTATAACTGTCACTATATTCTCTGTTGCCGCAAAACCCCGCGCCAACCTATCTTCTCAGCTCTTACTTGCTTCACTTTCGACCTCTCCTCCACTCCCTCTCACAACCCTCCTCTCTTTCTCCCTTGTGGTCTAACTCTTGTTAGCGCTACGACTTTCTTACTCAGTTCACTATCTCCTTGGCGACCGCTTCCACTATCATTACACTCATGCCAACATTGACTCCCCCACCGCCTCAAGGACGAAGCTAGAATATTTTCGTGTGAGAGGCTAAGGGTAATATATATATGAGAGGGGTTTTAGAAATTTTTGAGAGTCGCTAAGACCATCTCCAACCCTCTACTCCATTTTGGAGCAACTTTTACTCCAAAATGGAGTAACTGTAACATCAAACAGTAAGTTCATCTCCAACCCATAACTCCATTTCTAACTCCAAAAAGGAATATTCTCAGCATATTATTTTATTGCGTTATGTATTTTGCATTATTTTTTTTATTGCACGAGTTTAGTTTGAATATTGTATTTTGCATTATGGAGTTTGCATTGTTTTTTATTTGAATGTTTATGAAATTTTAATTAAGGCATCCTAAATTGTTCGAAGTTTTTGTATATTGTAATTGACATTTTGTATTATTTTCTAAATATTAAATATACTAAATATTTAATTAATAACCTTCAATATGAAATAATGTATAGAACATAAATAATTTAAAATTTCATTTCTGGGAGTAGAATGTAATAAACTTTGTTAAGAAAATATTGAATTAGGGTTTAATTAAAAATTAGAAAACTTTTAGAGGGGTTTAAAAAAATTTTAAAAAAAATTTGCCGCTGGGTGAACAGTAGCACGCCATGTATGGCGCGCCACTGTTCACCCCATCTCCTTCCTCGCCAAAATGGCACCTGAAATGGCACTGGGTTGGAGGCCAAACCCAACTCCAAAGCCCACTTCAGCGCCATTTTGGAGTGGGGTTGGAGATGCCCTGAAAGGATGAAATACTAAAAATGTAGGGGGGTTTTGCGAAATTGGAGTAGCATTAGCCACCTCCAACCACTTCATACTCCGTCCCCGAGCCTCATCTCATGCATTGTCAATGTTGCCGCAGCAACCTCCCCGCCAACATCTCCTATCTTCTCAGCTCTTACTTGCTTCACCATCGGCCTCTCCTCCACTCCCTGTCGTAATGATCATTGCCAATTCCACAACTAGAGTGTATGTCACGGAATATTGGACAATTTGAAGGTTTTAATTGGAAAACCATTACAGAGGAAATTAAGTGTACCAACCATTTTTTGCACGCTAATGCTTATTCCCCTCTATCTCAATTTGTGTCAAACCAAATCATTTAAAAAGCACTAAATGAATGAAACACCAATAACATTACAGCATTGTTCTAAAAGAAAAACAAAAGGAAAAAAGATAAAGGAAAAAAGGAAAAAAAAAAAAAAGGATGCATAACTGGATATTGTAGGCGAGGGTAGTTTAGTAACAGAATAGAAGCAAGAAAGAGAGAGGGTAAGGACAATAGGACATGCAGTTGGGTCCAAAAGCAAGGAGTATAGAAGCAGGGCGCGTGGCGAACACGTCCAAAAATACGCATCAGCTCGTATCGCCACGTTTCGCTCCTATTCCTTGTTACCACTCTACTCACTCTTATTACTGCTGCTATCACCACCCCCTAATTTCAGGAATTCTACCCCCCTCGATTAATTAACCCTGGTTTCGCATGTTTGGTTTTTTTTCTTTTCCCGTCACTATGGGCGCCAACAATAGCAGCAGGTGGTTTTCGCTTTCTTTCTCGAATCTTATTGTTCTCACTTCTCACTACGAGTGCCGTTCAACGTTCTTATCTGCTGCTATCTGTGTTGAGGGAAGTGGTCACGTTTTATAGCAAATCCCCGAATTAATTAGTGGCTCGGTAGCAAGTTAATGAAGGAGTGAGGCTTCCAAAGAACAATTAATTAGTTTTGATTAGAGCTTTTAGACTATAGGATATTTTAACAAATGCCCTTATTCAAAAAAATAAAAACTAGCATATTCTTCCACTATTTAAAAAAAATTAAGAAATATCCTTAGTTTAGATGGAACTATTAAAATATTTGTTAAGTGAACTCACGTGCGTCACACGTGACACCGTCAAATAACCTACACCCACTAAATAAACGAATGTTTTCCTAAAGCAAAATCAGAGAAAGAAAACGAAAGGTTTCATCAATTGTTGTTGTTCTAAGGTTTTCCTTAACGTTTTCGCATCTTCGTTTCCTCTATAGGTCGTATGGGAGGTTGATTTTGAACATCAAAATGTAGAGAAAGACGTAAGTTCTTCTTATCCATCCCTTTCTTAGTATACGTTAGGGTTTCCTATGCCGTATACATACTGGTTTGTTTGTTTGCTTGTTTAATGGTTATTTGCATTCAAATGATGGTTTTTAATGGCCTTGAATACATAATACTGTATGAAATTTGTATGAGATTTTGATACAGACCAGTTAGGAAGCAGCGGTAATGGCAGGGGAGAGGAGGTCGCGAGTGCAGAAGGAAGATAGAAGAAGCAGCAGGAAATTTGAATGTGAATGGTATCTGTATTTGGCTTTGTATCAGATTAGAGTGTAATAAATGTAAGAAAGAGGGATTTAGTGTAAAAGTGTCAGGCGAAGGGGTATAGGGAGTTGGGAGCCCTTGGATCTTAATTGAATATATTGTAACCGTCGATTTCAGTGGGGTCCAGGTTTGTAACCGCTCAAACGGTCTGTCCATTCACGTGCATTGCACGTATTCAAGTTTATAAAAGGCCACAGACGAGCTGTGAGCTCTGTGTGTGTGATTTGCTCCATTCCTTCTTCTTCTTGAACAATTTCTTTCTCTAATCCTCCATTACTCAATTCCATCGACCTAGCTTCACTTTTCCTCCATAGAAATGGCCAAGAACAAGGGAAGAGCTGTATCAATGGTATCAGAGCCTAACGATCCTGCCGCGAATCTGGAAGACGAAGGGGATATTCCTCAAGATTCGATCAACGAAGGAGTTCTTGGGTTCGCTCCATCTTTTGGGTGGCAACAAAGCCATCAGTTCTTGAACGGCAGGGTATCAACAATGGAGAATCAGGTTAAGGAAATTGCGGCTCAAGTCTCTTAAATTTCGTTGGTTTTGGCACAGATGCAAATTTTAACTCAACAAATGGGTGAGATTCGATCAAATTAAGAACCATCAGAAGTTCCACCGCTGAAGTCCAAGGGTAAGCAGAATCTAAACCATGGGTTTGATGGGGGTGGGAACTTTATGAGTAACCATCAAGGTAGGGAGGTTCTTGATAGAGAGTATGCAATTGGAGGAAATTTTTTTTCAAAACCACCAAAATTGGAGGTTCAAATATTTTCAGGGACTGGGGATGTCCTTAACTGGATTTTTCAAATTGAACACTATTTTGAGGTGTACAAGATTCAAGGGGATGAAAAAGTGAGAGTTGCATTTTTCTTCCTCAAAGATGAAGCAATCCAATGGTGTCGATGGTTGCTTAAGAATAATGATGGTATGGTGACTTGGAAGGAGTTCAAAGAGGGTATCTGTAATATATTTGCTTTGGGCATTTATGAAGACGCAGCCAAGTCTCTATGCAGACTAGATCAAACGACAACAGTACTTGATTATCAAGTTAAATTTGAGAAACTGCAGTGTTTGGTAGAAGGTGTTAGTGAGTCTTTCCTTGTGCAACAGTTTGTAAGTGGTCTCAAAGAAGAATTGCAACATGATGTTGCTATGGTTGAACCACAATCTCTTAGTGAGGCATTCAAAGTTGCTTTAAGATTTGAGAAGAAATCTAATGCTCTTAAGCAGTTTTACAAGACACCATATAGATCATTTATCAGAGGATCTCATTCTGGCTATAACCTAGGACCTTATCAGACACAATCTGTTGCGCAAACACCCTCAAATATTCCACTAGGGAAGCTCTCTAGTAATGCAAATTCGGAGAGACCTTTCTTGAAGAAACTCACACCCAATGAGGTGTGGTAAAGGAGAAGAAAACGGTTGTGTTTCCATTGTGATGAGAAGTATCTACCGGGACATTTATGCAAAACAAAATCCTATATGCGCATTGAAGGAGAATGGGACATGTTCACTTTGCAAAATGAGGAGGAGTTGAACCAGTTGCTTATAGAAGATGATGCAGGAGAATTAGAAAAAGAAGCTGATAATCAACAGCTTCTCAAGGTGGAATCAGATGGAAATACTGAGTGTTTAATCCTTAAAGCTCAGCTTAAAGGTGTAGATGTCCATATCTTGGTGGATAGTGGTGCGACACACAACTATATAGATCCCTTTATACTAGAAAGAGTAGGGTTGCCACTTACTCTTAAACAATCCTTTAATGTTAGTGTTGCGGGAGGCAAAGAAGTTGAAGGGAGTGGATTGTGTTCTAATGTGAAGATCAACTGCCAAGGGTATGAATTCATTGATGATTTCTTGGTGTTCCCTATTGGGGGCCATGATGTGGTTTTGGGTGCTAAGTGGATGAAAAAAGTAGCTGAAGTCATAGTTAATCTAGTCCACAAGCAATTGAAGTTTCACCACAAAGGTATCAATTGGGTGTTGCAAGGGTTGAATCCAAGCCCTACACAAGTGCTAACAGATAAAGAGGCCAATAAGACTACTCTGCAGACACATCGAGGCTTTGTGTTGTACTTCATGGCAGCTTCTGTGAATCAGACCACGTCCATAAATGAAGATCCATATCTACAGCAGCTATTGAGTGAATTTCAACTCTTATTTGAGGAGCCAAAGAGTTTGCCACCTGCAAGAGATTGTGATCATCAAATACCAATTGACAAAGAAGCTAAACCTATATGCATAAGACCTTATAGGTATTCATTTGAACAAAAAAATGCAATCGAAGAGATCATTGAGGAGATGCTGAAGCAATGGACTATCCGGCCAAGCAATAGCAGCTATAGTTCACCAGTTGTATTGGTCAAAAAACATGATGGTTCTTGGAGATTTTGCGTCGACTATAGGTCACTTAATCAACAAACAATTAAGGATAAGTATCCTATTCCTATTATTGATGATCTACTTGATGAATTGCATGGAGCTAAATTTTTTTCTAAGCTAGATTTGAGATCTGGCTATCACCAAATTAGAATGCACTCTGATGATGTATCGAAGACGGCATTTAGAACCTATAGTGGACATTATGAGTTTCTTGTTATGCCCTTTGGGTTAAGTAATGCCCCATCCATATTTCAGTCTCTAATGAACGATATCTTCAGGCCTCATCTGCAGAAGTTTATCCTTGTGTTTTTTGATGATATTCTGATCTTCAGTAAGACTTGGCATGAGCATTTGCAGCACTTGAGAGAGACCTTTCTTATACTACAAAGGAATCAGCTATTTGTGAAAATGTCTAAATGCACATTTGGGCAAAGGGAAGTAGAGTATCTGGGGCATATTGTATCTAGCTCTGGCATTGCAGTAGATGAAAAGAAGATAGCTGCAGTTAAGGAATGGCCTACTCCTACATCTGTTAAAGCTTTGAGAGGATTCCTTGGTCTCTCAGGTTATTACCGTAAGTTTGTGAGGAATTATGGGTCAATTACTTCTCCTTTAACTGAATTGACCAAGAAGGATTCTTTTATTTGGAATGATAAAGCTGCAGCAGCTTTTGAGCAATTGAAACAAGCTCTAACTACAGCACCAATTCTACAACTACCTGATTTTAATGAGACGTTTGTGGTGGAGTGCGATGCTTGTAAAGAAGGGATTGGTGCAGTTCGTTTGCAAAAGAAACACCCTATAGCTTATATCAGTCAGGCCATTAAGGGGAAGTGTTTGTATTGGTCAGCATATGAAAAAGAAATGCTGGCGATACTCTTGGCAGTAAAGAAGTGGAAACAATATCTTTTTGGCAGAAAATTCATCATTCGCACTGATCACAAGCCACTTAAGTATTTGTTGGATCAGAGATTATCTACGGCAGCACAACACTCATGGTTGATTAAGCTTTATGGGTTTAATTTCGATGTGGAGTATAAGAAGGGAAGTGATAACATTCCAGCTGATCGACTATCTAGAAGAGAGTTGGATAGTTTTTTAATCCAACTAAGCTCTTTACCTCCAAACTGGTGGGAGGATATTATGGAAATGAATCAAAATGATTCTTATTTTGTAGATTTGGCAGGTAAGGTTTCTCAACAAGTTGGTACCAAGTTTTCTTTTGTTCGAGGAGTTTGGTATAAGGGTTCCAAAGTGGTTATCAGCCCAACTTCTTTTCTCAGAAATTTAATGATACATGAACATCATAACACACCCATAGGGGGTCATTCTGGATATGACAAAACTTTACAACGGCTGAGGAGGTCATTCTGGTGGGTAGGAATGAAAGCAGATGTTCAACATTATGTACGGGAATGCACAGTCTGTCAAACAAGCAAGTACTCATGTCAATCACCCTCTGGATTGCTCCAACCATTACCTATACCTCAACAGATATAGGAACAAGCTAGTATGGATTTTATAGAAGCTCTTCCTCTCAGCTGCAGGTATTCTGTCATCCTAGTGGTAGTGGATAGATTAAGCAAATACGCCCATTTCTTTCCTATTAAGCACCCGTACACTGCTGCTTCAATTATTCAAGTTCTTAAGAGGGTGTTTTCAAATTGTATGGCATGCCCATCTCCATAGTTTGTGATAGAGGTACGGTTTTTACAAGTTCTCTTATGAGGAAATCGCTTCGATTGCAAGGAACAAAGCTGCACTTTTCAACAGCGTACCATCCACAAACAGATGGCCAAACAGAGGTGGTTAATAGGTGTTTGGAAACGTATTTGCGGTGCTTTTGTCATCACAAACCAAGTGATTGGAGTAAATGGTTACCCTGGGCTGAATTTTGGTACAATACTTCTTACCATAGTGCCATCAAAACTACTCCTTATGAAGCAGTGTATGGTCGGAAACCCCCTACAATTACTTCCTACATTCCACATACAGCTAAAATTCCCCTGTTTGAAGAAGCATTGTTGTCCAGAGATGTGAACCTACAGCTGCTGAAAGATAATCTCAAACGAGCTCAAGATAGGATGACAAAACAAGCTAATGGTCATCGACTGGATAGGGAATATCAAGTTGGAGATTTGGTATATGTCAAATTACAACACTATCGTCAAGTGTCAGCTGCAACCAGAACTATGCACAAATTTGCCCCACTCTACTATGGCCCTTATACTATTCTTAAGCGTATTGGAGCTGTCGCTTATAGATTAGCCTTGCCAATGGGTTCTAAAGTCCATCCTGTCTTCCATGTTTCTCTATTTAAGCGGCATTTGGGATCTACTGTGGAGATCCAGCGGAGTCTTCCAGAGCAACCTTCCACAGCTTTACTGGAACCTGATTGTATTTTGGATCGCAGAACAATCATCAGAGGGAGGAAATTGATATCGGAGGTTCTGATCAAGTGGAAGTATCAGGATGTATCTACTGCAACTTGGGAATCTTACTGGGATCTAGTCCGAAAGTTTCCCCTCTTCGACCTTGAGGCAAGGTCTCAATATAGGGGGGAGGAGTTGATACAGACCAGTTAGGAAGCAGCGGTAAACAGGGGAGAGGAGGTCGCGAGTGCAGAAGGAAGATAGAAGAAGCAGCGGGAAATCTGAATGTGAATGGTATCTGTATTTGGCTTTGTATCAGATTAGAGTGTAATAAATGTAAGAAAGAGGGGTTTAGTGTAAAAGTGTCAGGCGAAGGGGTATGGGGAGTTGTGAGCCCTTGGATCTTAATTGAATATATTGTAACCGTCGATTTCAGTGGGGTCTAGGTTTGTAACCGCTCAAACGGTCTGTCCATTCACGTGTGTTGCACGTATTCAAGTTTATAAAAGGCCACAGATGAGTTGTGAGCTCTGTGTGTGTGATTTGCTCCATTCCTTCTTCTTCTTCTTGAACAATTTCTTTCTCTAATCCTCCATTACTCAATTCCATCGACCTAGCTTCACCTTTCCTCCATAGAAATGGCCAAGAGCAAGGGAAGAGCTGTATCAGATTTAGGGACAATTTATGGTTAATTTAGGGCTTTTTACTGTGTGACTTTTGATGGAATCTAGGTATTCAGTATATTGTGTTGTTGGCTTTATCTTGTATAAAACTAACTTTTTTTTAAACTCGAATACAATGTAATTGATTTTAAAGGTTTAATATGCGTATTTTTTTAGGGTTTTGAATACTATACCAAAAAATTGTTAAAAGTGAGGGTATCCTAAGTTTTTTAAATAGTGAGAGTATATGCTAGTTGTCACTTTTTGAATGGGACATTTGCTAAAGTGCTTTTTATCGTTGATATTTATGTTATTTTATTGTGCCACATGTGAAGCACGTAAGTTCGCTTAATGGATATTTTAACGCTTCCATTATTTTTTGGTTTTTTAAAATAATGGAGGTACATGCTAGTTTCCAATTTTTTGAATGGGGGGGCAGTTGCTAAATATTCCTTTTGACTTTGAACAACAATTCAGATTTCAGTTCTAGTTCTGATTTTATTTTTCCTTTTAAAAAAATTTGATTGATTTTTTCCTTCTAAAAAGTTTCTGATTTACTTTCAGACTTAATTATAGTATTACACTTAATCATAGTGATTATGCAATATTTGTCGTTGGAAAAAAGAGGAGAAAGGATAAAAAAGACTGATGCAAGAAACTAGAGAGTTAGGATTGTGGTTGTATAGATTGAATATATAATGCATTAACTATCTCTATTTGTCACACTGACTGAGAATGTGTGCAAAAGTTCTTTGTTTCGAAAGATTAATCCAAATTTATACGATCAATTAAAGAAAAAGAAACGAGTACACTGAGTGTGTTAATTATCTAGCATATTCAGTTTCAAATGATATTTTGTTGGAACTTTTTAGTCTATAAGAAATTCAAAATTTCGCTTAAGATTTTTAAAGATTTCATTAGTTATTTGTCATCTTTCGCTAAGACATAACACAATTGTAAGTTCCAGAATGTCCTCCCAAAAGGAATTGTTAATAATTTTTTGTTTGAAGAAAAATATGGAATATGGCCACCATATTTCATTAATCAAAAATTAACAAAGCAAGCCCAGAGTACTGGGCCAAAGTACAAACTACAAACAATAATTAAATATGAAACAATATGACCAGCACAGACAATCAGAGATCCTTCCAACACCCTTGGAGAGTGGGCCGACAAACCAATAGTCCACAACATTATCGAAGAGGTCAAATCGGTCGTCTTGGGCCCTAACTCCTCAATTAATGTAATGGACCCCATCCTGGGCTCAATCACAAATCACAGCCCATCATAATTGTATGTACGTCAAAAGCCCAGGTCTAAGCCCAAGTGAAAATTACATGATATTTTTTATTTAATTAAATAACTAGTCATTTTTTACGTACTTTTATTGAAGCATTAGTGATTATATATTCCAATAATCTCAAACTTGTTAGTTGTTTCTATTATTCTATGATCTCAAGTTGGAAGTTGAGCCTTTGGAATTAGTTACTTCATTGGTTCGCTTGTACAATATGTATGAGAAAATAAGATATTTTTTGAGTAGATGAGAAAAGATGAGTTGAGGTGTGTTAAAAGCAAAATGATATGAATGAGTATTTATCATTTTTTTTGGGTTATGTTTAAAATGTAAGTTGATGTAATTAAATATAATTAATTATAAAACCAAGAAAATGCTCAAAACTCTTTGGAAAATTGTATTTTTGCATGCTAGTTAATTTTTCAAAGAGTTCACTGAACTTAGTGTCATTAAGAAAGGAAAAGTCTCCTTAAGTTTGAATTTTGAAGCCTTCCCGAGAGGACAACCATGCATCTTCCCAAGAATTTTAAAGAATATTCCTTTGAAGAAAAGCTCGGGCTTTGTTGACAGGCCTATGGGAGGGCTAAAGCCTGGTCTTTTGGGCAGTACACTCTTCAAACTGAAGATCCAAGCCCGACCCTTACCTTTTGAATCTCAACCATTGATTTAAATTAAAAAAAAATGAGTCCAACACAATTTTTTTATAACAAAAATTGTAAGCATAGGAATACATAATATTCTCTATAGGTCCATTCGATCTCATCCCTTGATCAAATAATCAAACCAACCTAAAAGGAACTTTATATGCATAAATAATCCTATAGGCTATATTCCATAGAGAGAAAAAAAAATTGGGGGGGGGGGGGGGGGGGGGGGGCAGGGGTGTTGCGTCCATTCTGTTTTTTGGTTCTTTTTTTTAATTTTGTCAGACGCAAAATCATTGAGCATCTGATTCCTTCAGGATTTTTTTTAATCAGACGCAATATGATCTTGCGTCTGAAACATTTATTTTTATAAAATTGATCGGATGACCTTTTTTTTATAATAAATTGCTTAGACGCAATATCATCTTAAGTCCGAGAAATTTATTTTAGATCGGACGCAAGATGATCTGCCTATTCCTATATTTGGAAAATTCCTAAATCGTCTCTCAAATATAGAAGCCTACTGTAGCTATTTTTCCAAAATTTAAAAATATAGGGAACGACTACAGCAGTCGTTCCCTATATTTTTCAAATTTTGGAAATATAGGGAACGACTACAAATGCTCTAAGCCACTTTTTAAAACTATTTGCAAAAGTATGACAGTACTCAAACTATTGGTAAGATTGAGCTAGTCGTTGCCACGTCAGTTGTGGCCACTATTCCCATTAGCAGCATCTTCCTTTCAAAGTTCGTTAATATGACTAGCAGGCGCTCGTATAATTTTATTTTTTTTTGTTTGTTGCTGCTATTCCTATCAGGTCGCTTATGCAATATCGACCTTATTTGGATCATATTGAGACACTTAGCTCAATCCAAAGAGCTAGTGCTCTCTGAAAAAAATCAAACAAAAATCCTAAACTAAGGTCGCTAATGGGAATAGCGACCTCGGTATACTGTGGTCGCGGTTCCAACTAGCGGCCTCAAGTGGGACCCGACTGCTAATAAAATGTCAGGCTCTCTCTCTCTCCACTTCATTTTATTTCTTCTTCTTTTTCTTCCCTAACCCCAACTTCGAATCTCCAAAAATCTTAACCCGCAAATCCTCTAAAATCTCCACTCATTTTCACTTATTCAATCCCAAATTGGGGCTCCTCTCACTTTATTTATCCCAGATATCTCTCCTCCTACTTCGAATCATACATTCTTCCAACTCTTGAAAGCTTCAAATCCATCTTCCAAATTCAAAATGCTAAATATGTATAAATAATATTTACTACTTCTAATATTTGATTGATGTTGTTGGTTATGACTTTTTTTACTTATTGTTGAAAATATGCTTAAATTTTGAAAATTATCTGTCATTTAGTGTTGAATGTTGCTTAGGCACTTAGCTTCACAATTTTGGTGAATTAGCATATTTCTATGAATTATTTTCTACTTATAATGTTAGTGATTAGATAATGACCCGTTTATTCCTCCTTTTTATGTGTGTGTGTGTGTGTGTGTGTGTGTGTGTGTGTGTGTAGAGAGAGAGAGTGGGAGAGAGTCTCATTCCGTTGTGCACCACCCAAGGTGCACGCGGCGTGTGCACTCGGCCTTCCGACGTTCATATCGACGATCCAAACCGTTCACATTGATCTACACATCGAAATTAGTCTAAATATGTAAAATTAAGTCATTTAAAATTCATTTGCAAATATGGAACACTTAGAAGTCTAAGTTGTTGTGTTCGTTGTATGTCATAAACTGTGTTATTTATTTATTTGTTAAACGACTAATATTTTTAATCCTATTTTTCAAGTTAATCATTGCAAATATGGTACAGACGGGTGGTGCGGTATCGGGCAGTGCTAGGTCTCGAGTAAATAGTATTCTTTTGTTCGTTTAAATAATATGTTTGCTCCTATGTAGTGTTGAATAAACATTACTGTATTTATATGGGACGCTATTGATGAAGGACCTAGTACAACTGTACAAGTGGCCGGGGACAGGGATAATCATCACAGGGTGGCGATGTTGGCTCCCATCAAGTTACATTTTGAATTACCCCATATAAGTAGGTAGTCACATAAGTGGGTGATAGATGCAGCAAATCAGGCGATGTTGGCTCCCATCAAGGTATATTGGGCTGGGTGACACACGTGGAAAGATAACCCACGTGGGGTAGTGACTCATTATAGAGACGAGCACAATATGCTGTGAAAGGAGTTCATCATATGAGAGTTGTACACGCCTGAGGGATTTCTCCTTAAATGTAATGGCTAATCCCAACAGCGACCTTAGTTGGGGAGGATTTCTCTTTACTCTCTGTTAGCTCTCTATTAAATTTGCGAAGAAATCATTCTAAACTAAGGTCGCTAGTGGAAATAGCAATCGCGGTATAGTTGTAGTCACTATTTCCACTAGCGACCATAGTTGGGGAGGATTTCTTCTTACTCTCTGTTAGCTCTCTATTATATTTGCGAAGAAATCCCCCCCAACTAAGGTCTGTATTGGGAATAGAGACTACAATAATACTGTAGTCATTATTCCCACTAGCAATCTTTGTTTGAGACGATTTCTTCACAAATCTAACTCAGAGCAAGGAGAAATCCTCCCCAACGAATATCACTATTGGGAATAGTGACAACAACAATATTGTAGTCGCTATTCCTACAAGCGACTTAGTTGTGTGAACTTTTTGCAAATCTAACAGAGAAGAAGGAGAATTCATCCCAGCTGAAATCACTGGTGGGATTAGCGACTTCAGTTGAAGTCCAACTGAAGTCGCTAGTCCCAAGAGCGGTCTCAATTGAAAGCTTTGATATTGAAAAATTAAATATCAATGTTTCCTTGTTTACATGTTAAAAAAAATTCGACAATCAACGTAATGAACAAATATCACAAACTAAAGCTCCACATCATATCCAACCATCAACATCTCAAATTCTAATATTCATCCACTTTCAACACTAGCCCAATATCACAAATGTCACCAACTAAAATTCCCCATCATATCCTTCGCAAGAAAATGCTCATCTACAATCACCACATCACAATATATCACAAACAACACAAACTATTAAAAACGTTTCTAAAATTAACATTAGACTAATATCACACAGTGACACAGATCACAAAATTACATCTCTCCATCTACAACATTACCAAATATATTGCGCATCACAAATTATTACAAGATCATCACAATATCACAAAATTTAGCAAGATATTTGTTTATTTAGGAATCTGTGTGTCCGCGTCCTCCACCACTGACAATGGAAGGCTCGGTGGAACTTTTGGAGGGTCTTTCAGTGTAACACCCCGCAAAATTGAAAATGACAATTTTGTCCCGTGTGTTACGCACGTGTATTTTGTAAAGTATTTCACTACGTATTTTGTATTCAATTATTTATGCATTTCCGTCTTATCAAGATTTATTTTATCTTATTTTGAGTCAACTCAAATATTAAATTTCAATCTATGTATTTTTACGTGCTTTTTAAGTGTTATCGATGCACGTATCGATTACGTATTTTTCCACCGCTACGTGTGATATTTTCTATGTAATTCAACTATTTATTTAATGACGTATTCAAATTCATTTTATAAATAGAAATTCACTTTTCTCTTATTTTAATCAAAATACTTTTATACGTGCGGTGCACGTATTTTCTATGTACGTAGTAATTACGTCGTGGAATATATAAAAATTAATAAATAAACATTTTTTAATTTTGAATTTCAATTATCTTTAAATATTTTTCCGTCGATAAATTCGATTTCGTATTTTGATATTTTATGTGCGATGCACGTATTTGCGGTGCACGTATTTAGGCATCATCTTTTTCAAAATAAAATTTTGAAGTACGTGTGCTTATTTTATTTGTGCATGAAAAATCTAATTTATAATTAAACTAAACTAATTTTATTTAAAAATTTACAATATATTATAATCTATATTTTAATATAAAATATATATGTATATGTATGAATGAAGTGTGTGCAAGTGCGACGCACATGCACGTGTTTATGCAAATGAGAAATGGCCGGCATGTGTTTGGGATGGAGGGGGAAATAAGGTTTTGAATTAATGAGTGGATTAGTGGAGGAGTTAGTGAACAATTGGTTAATATAACCACCTAATTAATCTATAAAATACCCCCTTCACATTCTCCTCCTTCCCCTTCCTTCTTTTCTTTCTCTATCAAGATCCGAAACCAATCCAGCCAAGTCTTTTGCTTTCTCTACTCACATACAAACATACACATCTATATGTATAACTATTCAATTATATATATACTTATATATACATATGTAGAAGTGTATATATATGTATATAAATAAGAGAATGAAGTGTTGTTTTGTCTTTGCTGCCGAAATGGAGGTTGGGTGTTTTTCTTGTGCACGGCTTTTGATGAGGCAAATTGGAGCTTCTCTTGGAGTTTATTGCTAGGGATTAATTGAATACTTCAATGCTTCTTTGGGTGGGTGTTTCTTAAATCCTTTCTAATTTTAGGAGTAGGTTGCATGCTAGATGATATAGAATTTAATTGTTAAATCTTGATTGGTATAGTAAATATAGATTGCTTAATTTACTCTCTAAAAATTTGATGTGATGCACGTTGTAAGAAAAAGCTAAAAATTTGTGATTGAAGGAAAAATGCATGTTAGTTGAAAATTTTATAAAGTAGGTTGTAAGTAAAATTAGAAATTTAAATTATGCAAAATAATAAATAGAATGCCATGAAAAATTCTAATTTTTTTATTAGAAGATTTTTAGGAAAATTGTGAAAGAAACTAAAATTTCGCTCGATTAGAATTGATAATGAAAATTTGGGGAAAATTATCACCATGTTAATTGCCATTAAAAAGAAAAAGAATTCTATGAATGTGTAGTAGAATAATACTTTACAATTTAGTGAACGCGTATGGCGTTTGAGATGTTCTTAATTTTGTTACATATCTTTAAATTGCGGAAAATTTGCGTTGATACACGAACAATCAGCAAATATTTGTTACTGTACTTTTTGAAGTGTGTGGTATGAGTAAATAAAAATGGCGTAATGAATCGAAGTTCGGTTGATTGTTATGTTTTAACTAAATGAATTAGGCCGAGACTGGATACTTAAGGAATTTAACCCTATTCATATCAGTTAGTCACTCTGGACTTATTGGTCTTCGGGTGCGCTTTGGGTCTGTTACTGTAGCTGAGCAGAGGGGTTGATCTTGGGTTCGAGTCTTGAAGAGACTCTGTTTTATTGAATTTTCGATTTTTTCCCCAAATACAGTGCGGTTTACATATAAAGTGTTCAAGTAAACTCATATCGGTTAGTCAATCTAGACTTATTGGTCTTCGGGTGCGCTTTGGGTCTGTTACTGTTCATGGGCGAGGTTTGGTCTTGGTCCTGGGTTCGAATCCGACCACTGCCCTTTTGTTTTGTTTTTTATTTTTTTTATTTTTGATATTTTGAGTTTTCACTAGTTTTAAAGTGCAATAAAAATTGGAAAAAAATCTATTATTCTTCTAAAATTGTTCAGACTTTATAAAAAATTATTTCTACAATATTTTGATATATTTTTGTGAGAATTGAAAGTGGAATTTACATTAAATAATGTTGAAGAACTCGAATTTATCAATTAAAAAGGTGACTTTTGTATAATTAAAGAGAGATGAAGTTTTAGAATGTAATTAGATTTCTTCTCGATGAGATTTTATGGTTATTAACATTTGATTAAGAGAACATTTGATTTTGCACACAATGCTATAAGTGATTAAATTGATAAAAGAAGTTGAACTGAATTATTTCATGTTATGAGATTATAAAAGAAATGTTTTTCTTTGAGAAAGAGATTGTGAATAAAGAAATTAAAATATTATTTTGAGATTGAATGTAACATATTGTTAATCTCTAGAAAGAGATAGTTGTTGGAATCTAGAGGCTAGGCGAGACCCTAGTGACCGGCAGTATTTATTAATAAATTTGAGAGCTAACCAGTATGGGTTGAGCATCTCTTGAAAAGTAGCCAGTTGGGCTGACCGTCTCTTTTGTTTGGTTTAAGTCCGGTAGGGTAAGCTAGCATTAGGTTGTGATGATTTTCTTCTAAAACAAATTAAAAACTTAAGAACAGGCACTATAGTGGAGATGTGATGAAAGTAAGAGAAAAACACAAGTATGAGGGCCTCGGATTCACGGTGTGAGAATTTCACAGGCTGTTTACATGATGCGTCATGTCATGATGTGAATCTATCTTCGAATTATCGGGATCGTGGCGACGCTTGTGGGGTGCTTGGTGACTACGTAGTGCCGTTGTCCCATGACGGAGGCGAATTGTCCATAGCTGTCTACATGATGTGTTATATCATGACGTGGAATTTCTCTCCAGGCTGTCTGGACATGGGCTCGTAACTCATAAAATATCTAGGATACTTACCGTAGTTACCGTAGTAGTTAAACTCATAACGAGGGATTCAACCCTACAAGATGAAGAACGGTTAAGGGCTTGCCCTCGGATTTAAGTAGAATGGGATGCATAAGTTCTAACAAGTGTGCATTAGTATCATGAAATATAAATAACTGCATTAAGGTTAAGTGCACAAGCACACAAGACATCAATAAGATAGTCCCGCTTAGCTTTGCTTGTGATCAAGTTTGTGTTTGTTAAAGTATTAAAGAATCGTTATACTTTCGGCATAGCGAGGATGGTCGTGTATAATATTCCGTCGGTTGTAAGTAACTGACGTGCCCACAGTTTTATATGCAGAACTTGGAATTTATAAGAAGATATAAAGATGAATTTGTTACTGATGATTACTTAAATGCTAAAGTTGTTACAATTGTACATTTATCATTGTTATATTTTATTTGTTCTGCTGTGTGTTGATGTAAAAGACTCTGATATAAATAAAGTTTTAAATTCCTTGTAAAATTGTACGAAGTGAAGTATAAAGATCCTATGGAACTTCGAATTCAGACTTATTTGGAATTCGGGGTGTTACATCTAGCGTGCATTTGTGTTCCCCATCCCCGGCCACTTGTACTAGCGGTTTGATTCATCTCGTCATGCATAAATAAATGAGTTTTATTAAATGCATGAAATTAAACATAATCTTCATACATAAAAAAACAAATTACTTATGACACATAAGTACTACCCGAGGGTCTTCCACTCCGACAACGATGCTTGTTGTGTCCACTTTCACAGCATTTTGACGTTCATGTCATTGCGAATGCACAAAGTTCTCGGCCGACCTTTCATACATCTTCTAAGTGCGCATCAGCTATGAGTTTTGATCCAAGTAGGACAGGCTAATATGCTTCGTCTTGCTAGGATAAAATGTGGCGTTCAAGTAAGTGGTAAGCAATTGGTTGAATAGAATGGATCAATATAAGGTCGGTAATTAACAGTCGGAGCTGCACAAGCCGCTGGTACATGAGAACATGGAATGTGGTCGAGCTGGAATTTCTGACAAGTACAAGTACGCGCTCCCAGGTCAACTGTATGCAAATTTTCACCATTTTGCTGGCCAACTTCAACTCGAATACATGTTCTTACTTGAAATACGCTACGATTATGATGAAACATTATAGCATCATGCATATTAGCTACCTCATGTCATATATTGAGAATTTCTTGAACCCACGGAGCCCAAATCTTTCCCTCACTTATAAGCTTATGTGTTGCTTGACGACATTCGATAAAGTAATTATTGAGACGATAGAATACCATCTCCATAATTGCCATCACGGACAAACTACGAACCCCCTTCAAAACAAAATTAAATTTTTTTGATAAATTCGTAGTCATCATGTCATATTGACGTCCTCCATCTGCAACAAATGCCCACTTCTCGATTGGTTTCTCCTTAAGCTAATTGATAGCCTCGATTTTTACCTTTTAAATCTCTGCCAATTTTTCCTCAAACTTTTTCAACTGATTTTGAAATGCTACCATCTTCATCTTATTCCTCAAAGCCTTGTTGCTAAATTTGCTAAAATTGGTAGCAAAGTGCCGCATACAATAACGATGATATTCATGTGGCTCATTCCATGATCCGTTTTCTAGCTCCATGTACGACAAGATACATGCTTGACGATCAGAAATAACACATAACCCTTGGTGATCGGTGACAAAGTATTGAATACAACTCATGAACCAAGTCCAGCTTTATATACTCTTTCCATCTGCTATTGCAAACACAAATAGAATTAGCCGATAATTTGCGTCGGGTGAAACAGTTATCAATAAAGGTCCCTTTTATTTTCCATAAAAATTAGTTCCATCAATACTAATAACCCGTCTAGAAGACTTAAATTCTTTAATCGAAGCCCCACAGGTCCAAAATACTCACTTTAATATTTCCTCGCCGAGACTAGACGCAACCTTATCCCAATGCACATTAGTGTCAGGATTTGATGCTTGTAGTGTCGATAAAAGAGCAGGCAACTTCATATACTCTTCCTCAAATCCTCTAAACAACCAATCAATAGCTCTCTGTTTTGCTCGCCAAGCCTTATGGTAAGAAACCTTACAAGACTATCTCAATAATTGTCTTCAGTGTTAATCTTAATTGTGTCTTCACAACATTCAAAATCAAATTTGAAACCATCTTAGATTCAGCTTTATTAAGGTCTTGATTTAATGTCAGATTAAGACATGTATGTGGCCATTGTAATAATTTTTTCACCGTGAAATGTGTCTGCTCTTTTGGAATGATTGCACATAATCTCCATAAACAACCTGGCTCTACCACATCGGGGTTTGTTGCCCGCTCATCTTTTTTATGAACCTTTGGTGTCAATTTATGTTTCAGGAAATATACAGTTTTGGTCGATTTCACTATGACGAATTCTCGGTGTTCCTTAATGGAGAACATCTTCATTGCATGTTTCACATCATCTTTGGGTAAAAACTTCTGCCCAAAGTACAATTCACATTGATCAGATGAGCCATATGACTCTTGACCAAAGGGATATACCTTCACATTGTTAACCCACTCACCTGATTCAAACTCAGGCACAGTTGCACTCGGGAATTGAGTCAGGGGGACTGCTCGTTGGAGATTATGTTGAAAGCCCTCAACATAATTAATGTTTTCATCTTGATACACATTTTTTTCATCTTCATCGTCTCCACCATCCACCTCTTCTTTATTTTTTTCATCTTCTAATAACTCATTATTAACAATAGCATGATCGTAGGATTGAATAATGTTTTCATTATCAACATGAGCACGTATCAAACTAGAAAGGCGTGGCAACTCATATTCCGTGGAATTTGTTTGTATTGGAATTGTGAATATGTCTTCATGTGGATGCGATAATCTTGCATGCGATTCAAGAGGATGATGAGACTCATCTCACGGGCCGGCACTTCACGGACGAGACTTGTCTCACGAACAATATGTGGCCAACCATTAGGAATCTTGATTTGCTCTATATATAACTCTAGTGCAGTCCAACTAGAATTCAGATCAAGTGATCTTGCAATCATGACAATAAGAGTGTCATCATCAACTATAAGTATCGCCATGAAATGTTGTCCTTCGCCTTGTCCAACTGCATACCGAGCTAGAAGTATAACACTCCATTCTCATGAATCTCATCTATCCATGTTAGTTAATTCGTAGGCATTCTCTACTAGTTCTTGCTTTGTCATATTACGATGAGCCCAAACTATTTTTGTTTTAACGCCTCATAAGAAGCTCCTAGCTTTGGTTCTCATAGTATTTCTTTCCCTTAATACAACCAAATAGAAATTCTGTAGTCCATACCTATACATGAAGAGACGAATGTGCGGTTCATTATCCAATCACCAACATAACAAAATTACAATAATCTTAAGCAACCAAATATGAAGTAGGAAAACTTATGTGAATTCTTATGAATCAATTGTTCACAACACCTTAGCTATTTTTGTAAATACATATTCAAACAAGCAATAATGAAATTTCAATATCTTGGATATTTATGTTTTCCTCTAACACACATTCAATTTATACCCAACATTCACAAATATAACCCTCAATAAATCAATAATCTCGTCATGAAACAAACTCAAATGTTATAAAAGATAAAAAATGTAGAGTATGACATACTTGATATGACGACCAAATTTGGTCAGAGGGCACCAGCGGCAGAAGCGAAAGAGATGATGCGAAGAGGAGGAGGAGCTAAGGTTTTGAAAATTGAGCTAGAGTTTTGAAATTTCAAATTTAGAGGAGGATAAAGATGTAGAAATAAAATGAATTGGAGAAAGAGAGAGAGAGAGAGAGAGAGAGAGAGAGAGAGAGAGAGAAAGAAAGAAAGAGAGAGTGAGTGAGAGCCCGACCTTTTATTAGCGGTCGGGTGCCACTTGCGGCTGCTAGTGAGAACAACGGCCACACTATACTAAGGTCGCTATTCGCACTAGCAACCTCAGTTTATGATTTTTGCTTTATTTTTTTCCTCCACATAGCACTAGCTCTTTAGAATGAGATAAGTTTCTCGATATGATTTGAATAATTTCGTTTTTCCCATCAGTGGCTTCACATAGGTTGTAGCCGCTGATGGAAATAGCGGCTACAAACAAAATACTCAACAAAATTATACAAGCGCTCGTTATTTCCATTAGCGATCTTTGAACGGAATATGTTGCCTGATATGGCTAAAAATAGAACCAAATCGGGACCGTTCAAATCGGGCATGAATCTTAAAGCTCTCAGGGGTAAAACGGTAATTTTACCTGCAAACGGGTCTGAAATGGGAACTGGGTATTTCTTCAAAGCCCAATAACCCAAAAACGGATCTGTCCTGCTGGGTTAGGGTGAAAACCCATTACAAACCAGCCCAAGTCATTTAAAGAGTAATTGAAATTTATGGTTATCCCTAAGAGACAATTAAAACCAAATCTCTTATCATGAAACGATTTAAATCTTACATCTTATCCAAAATACTGGGACATAGGGATAAATAATTATCTCTAAATTGTCTCTAAAGGCGACTATAAATACCCCCCCCCATAACAAGGTGATCAATATTTTTCCACATAAACGCTCTCTCATAATCTTCCTGATTACTGACTTGAGCGTCGGAGGGATCGTCGCCGGAATCCATCCCGGTGTATCGAACTTTTTGCAGGTTCACAGAAGCAGCTAGAAACCAGTCAAACGCCACTGAAAGTCAACAGGTTTGCCTTTATTTTTTCAAAAAGAATCCACAAATTCATCTTTTTGCTCCTACACCAAAATTAGCAGCAACAAATTGGCACCGTCTGTGGGAAACGAAAAAGCAATCCAACCTTACTTCATCAGCGAAGGTAGTTTCAAACCATGCATCTAAAAGAGAAGAGGAAGGCAAAGGCCTCCAGTCGAAGAGTCACTCCCCTTCCTCCTCCTCCTCCAGTCCAAGACGTTCTTCCTCAACTCAGTCAGCAAGTTCAACAACCACAGTCTGAACAGCATTTTCCTCAATAGCCCCCTCCTCAACAGGCCCCTCCAGGGTCTCAGGGGGCTACCCCCGGGGGGCTCTCGTCGAAGTCGTCCAAAGCAACATCCTCATCGTGACCATGTTTCGGTCCACAATCCATCAAATGACTTTATGGCTTCTCAAAGTCCTCCGAGGCCGGATCTCTGTCAAGTAATTCTTAACCATCGGCAGGGGGTCGACCTCCGAACTCACTTGAATAAATGGCGAGCCCCAGAGGAAGTCCCTCAACCTGAGCACCCAGGGGCCTCAAGAGTCCGAACCCCTCGTAGACCGAGGACCAGAAGATTCCCTCCCCCGAGGAGGCAAAGAGAGTCCCCTCTACATCATCGGCAGAGAAGTCATACTCCAATAAGCCGAGCCACACCTAGGGACCGTCGAGCTAGAGGGGCGCCAGTCACTCAGGCCAAGCTCCAGAACTTCAAACAAGATATCTTGCGAGCTCTTAATATTGCCACAAGTCAGGATCAGTGTGCCCCTAACCCTCGCCATACCGCCACTCATGAGGGAGAATCCCGAGGGTCGACTAGATCTGACCGAAGGGATCACTCGGTCCACCGACGTCTCCACAAGAAGGAGAGGCTCCTCAACAGGATCAATCATGAAGAAGAACAGTAAACCAACAACTTCCGCCCAAGCAGACCCCCCTTTTCCAGAGACATCATGGATGCTCCGGTCCCCGAAGCCTTCAGGCCGCCTCGCTTTGAATCCTACAATGGGGAGTCAGACCCGGCTGATCATATCGAGAGTTTCAAAACTCTCATGATGATTCATCAAGCCTCGAATGCGCTCCTTCGCAAGGCTTTCCCAGCAATATTGAGGGGACCAGTGTGAGAGTGGTACTCCCATCTATCCCCAGCCTCCATCTTCTCATTCGAATAGTTTAAGGAGCTCTTCCTCACCCACTTCGTAGGCAGTCGCCGAGCTGAGAAAACAACTGCATCATTGCTAGCCCTCAGCCAAAGAAAGAGAGAATGCCTAAGAGATTACGTCTGGTGTTTTACTACCGATGCCCAGTCTATTGCCTTCCTCAACCAATCACTAGCCTCTGCGGCATTCAGGCACAACGTCACTAACGCCGACCTCAATGCATCTCTTGCTAAGAAGCCTCCTCGGGACTTCTTGGAACTCCTGCTTACGAGCGAGAAGTACATCCGAGCGGAAGAAGATCTCAACCCTCCCAGTCTTCTGGAACCATCTTCCGAGAAAAAATAGAAGAATACAAGCGAAGAAGGGTCCCAAAAATTCCAGAAGGAAGACAATGGCCAGCGCCGCCCAGCTCCTTATTTTAAGAAGTTCACCCCCCTCAATGCAAGTATATCAGCAGTTCTTATGGAGGTGGACAAGGAAGGGCTACTTCGCAGTCCCCCTAGAATGAATACTCCTGGCAAGAAAAGGAACAAGGATAAGTGGTGTCGCTTTCATAGGGACCACGGCCACGACACAGATGATTGTCAGGCTCTCAAAGAAGAGATCAAAGAACTCATACAGCGGGAAAACCTGGCCCAGTTCGTTCGAAAAGACGGGGTCGATCTTCCACCCCGAGGATCCTACAAGCGAACAGAGAGGCCCACCGATTTCCAAGATTCTGAACTGGTGGCCGTCCTCCACCTTATCCATGGAGGTCCAATAGGGCGAGAACCAAACTCCTCCCAAAGGCCTTCACCCTATCGTAGAAGTAGGATTACAGTTTTCAATAAGGCCGATGCTTGTAACATGGCCAAAAAGTATGTAATAATGGCTCGCCCCATTGAAGCGGCCACTTAGTTTGTTTCAATAAAACTTAGCATTTTTCTATTGAAAATTATTGCATTTGCCTCATTTCTATCTCTCTGAGTCACATCTACGACTCGTTAAATAGTAAGTTTGGAGCCAAGCTTGTCCTACAGGGTTGCTCCCACAACTTACTAAACTCAAAGATGAGTTTGGAGTCCAACACTTGGTTCGACGCCGCTTTAGCTGCTTATAAACAAACAAGTGCGGAGCAGCTCACCATTCGGAATTGCTCTTACAACTCGCTAACCCCCTCAAACAACAATATTGGAGTCCAATACTTGGTTCGACGCAGCTTTGGCCGCTTGCGAACGAGCAAGTGCGAAGTAGCTCACCATTCGGAATTACTCCTACAACTCGTGGAAATTCGTAAAAATAACAAGTTCGGAGTCCAACACTTGGTTCGATGCCGCTTTAGCCGCTTGCGAACAAGCAAGTGTGGGGTAGCTCACCATTTGGAATTGCTCCTACAACATGTTGATAACCTCATAACAACTAGTTCGAAGTGCACAATCATAGTGCGAAATTGTCCTCACAGCTTGCAAGTATGTGGTTTTTGAGCTTAAAACGAACATTCATACTACTTCCACTACTGGTTAAATTTTGCAAGAAGCAACTTCGGAGCTCAACTCTTCCCTAGTTTTGGTCCTCAAACTTGTCTCCCAAATGGCTTTCTCCTAAAGCCTGGTGATGCTCTTCGTTCCGCTCGCCTCCCAAGCGGCCTTCTTCTCAATGGGCTCGGAACCCAACTCACCCCTAGAGTTCTCCTTAAACTCGCCTCCCAAATGGCCTCCTCCTAGAGCCTGGCGATGCTCTTCCTGCTCACCTCCTGAGAGGCCTTCTTCCAAACAAGTTCGGAGCTAAAACTCTTCCCTAGAAATGCTCCTCGCACTTGCCTCTAAGAACGGATCTTCCCATGGTTCTTATGAGGATCTTCCTAGCTTATCTTCTTATCCCATAAGAATGGAGCTCCTCTTCGAAGATTCCGGAGACCGAAGCTCTTCTCAACTTGACAAAAACAGACATTGCGAGCCTATTTTGACCATAAATACAGGTGATTCTTCAACTGACCTCCAAATAAAAGTTGTAGATCTTTGATTCAGCTTCGAAACGAGGGGTCAAATGTCCCAATCCGACCTCCATAGCACCGAAAAATTGGGTCCCAACACAACTGCGCCAAACATGAAAATGAGGAAAATCATTGCCTTAAGATTTGCGCGTGATCTTTATCAATGGCTCTGATCGAGCCACATAGCTCGGATCCAAAATCCGAGCGTCCGAACAACCGAGTGAAAATGGGGAAAATCATCGCCTTATGATTCGTGCTTGATCTTGATCAACAGCTCTGATCGAGCCACGTAGCTCGGATCCAAAATCTGAGCGTCCTAACAACCGAGTAAGAAAATGGGGAAAATCATCACCTTAAGATTCGCGTTTGATCTTGATCAACGTTTCTGATCGAGCCACGTAATTCGGATCCAAAATCCGAGTGTCCAAACAACCGAGCGTGAAATTGGAGAAAAAACTCTGCCTCAAAATTCGTGTTCGATCACGATCAACGGATCAGATTCTCCAAACAAACAAAAAAAGGAAGAGAAAACAAAAATTATATATATGTTAACGGGTCGGGTTCGGATCCGCTACCCACAACCCTCCTTCATCCTCCTCTTCCTCTTCTCCTTCAGATTTTCCCGCCAAAAACCCCAACACTGCACCTTTCCTCTCCTTCGATAGCTCACCGACCTCACCATCACATTCGCCGAACTCCGTAAGCATCCCCCACGTCGAGCTCCCTTGCCATCTTCGAGCACTTCGAGCTCTCCTTCACTGAGCTCTGCCATAGCCTCGCCATCATAGAGCTCCCCTCCTCGCCGAAGCTCCCTCCTTCGCGAGCTCACCCTGATGCCGAGCTCCTCGCCATGCTTGCCAAGCCTTCGTCGAGCTCCCCTCAGTCAACGAAGCTCTTCTCATCACCGACGTCGAGCTCTTCCCTCGCCATGGCTTCGTTGAACTCCTAGCCGAGCTCCTTCTAGCTTCGAACCCATGGCCATCGAGCTTCAATGAATAGCTCGAGCTCCTCTCCTCCCTTTCTCCGTTGTCGAATTCCTCCGTCGAACTTCCTCGATGCCAGAACCCATCACTGCCGAGCTCGAGTTCCCGCCTCGTCGAGCTCTGCCCAACTGCGAACTCTCCTCCTAACTTCAAACCCAAGGCCATCGAGCTTCAATGAATAGCTCGAGCTCCTCTCCTCCCCTCCTCCGTCGAGCATCCTCGCCAGAACCCATCACTGCCGAGCTCGAGTTCCCGCCTCGTCGAGCTATGCCCAACTTCGAACTCTCCTCCTCCAAACCCAGACATCTCATCTCCTCATCGCCAAATTCCAATATCGAAGCTCGAGCCTCCTCGTCGAAGCTCTGCCGAAGCTCTGAGCTCCTCGCCCAGCTCATCGCCGACCTCCACTGTCGACAAGCCTCGCCAAGCCTCCGTCGAGCTCCTCGCCTCGCCACCCGAGTGCGACCTCCATCCTCTTTGAGCACCCTACTCGCCTCACGCTCGAAGAAGTCGAAGGGCGGAGTCGACGTCGAAGAAGAGAGGGAAGAGGTCGAAGACGGAGGAAGAAGGAAGAAAAAAGAAAGAAAAAAAAATCCACGTGGCGGTCAACGGTCAGTATTGACCGGCCACGTGGCACCATCTTATTCAATCTCAACCCCCGTTCGGCGAAACCGAGGATCCGAACTACCGAGCATGCAAACGCAGAAAAATTGCCTCCTCGCAATGTATGCTCGCTCGATCGTGATCAACGCACAGCATTGTTCCACGTCACCAGAAAAACTGCCCCCTCGCTATGTTCGCTCGCTTGACCGTGATCAACGCACAGGATTGCACTACGTCACCAGGTAAATATTTATTTATTTATTTATTTATTTGAATTAATTATTTTGAAAAATCTGGAAAAGTTAATTAAAAATTGAAAAAATTAACTAAAAAATTCTAAAAATAATTACTAATTAGGAAAATAATTTTAGATTCCGAAAATATAAATTATTAAATTAGAATAATTAATTAAAATCTTCAAAAATTAATTATATAAATTCGGAAATTGAATAAAAAAATTCAAAAAATAATTAGAAATTAGAAAAAATCCAGAAAATTCTAAAAATAACTTTGGGTACTTTACAAGCTCAGAAAATCACCGTTACACCTCGAGCAAGATCCAAACTCCCCCGAGAACTTCGATAAATTCTATTAGCCATTGAAAACGGACCAAACTACTCCTCAAATGCTGTGAAACTCAGTCTTTAGGAGTGGATGACTTGTGATATGGCTAAAAATAGAACCAAATCGGGACCGTTCAAATCGGGCACGAATCTTAAAGTTCTCAGGGGTTAAACGATAATTTCACCTACAAACGGGTCTGAAATGGGAACTGGGTCTTTCTTCAAAGCCCAATAACCCAAAAACAGATCTGTTCTACTGGGTCGGGGTGACAACCCATTACAAATCAGCCCAAGTCATTTAAAGAGTAATTCAAATTCATGGTTATCCCTAAGAGACGGTTAAAACCAAATCTCTTATCATGAAACAATTTAAACTCTACATCTTATCCAAAAATACCGAGACATAGGGATAAATAATTATATCTAAACTGTCTCTAAAGGAGACTATAAATACCCCACACCCCCCACCATAACAAGGTGATCAATATTTTTTCACATAAACACTCTTTCATAATCTTTCTGATTACTGACTTCAGCGTCGAAGGGTTCGTCGGAGGGATCCATCCCAGTATATCGAGCTTTTTGCAGGTTCATGGCAGCGACAAGAATCAGTCAAACGCCGGTGAAAGTCAACATGTTTGCCTTTATTGTTTCCAAAAAGAATCCATAAATTCCTCTGTTTGCTCCCACACCAAAATTAGCAGCAATACTGCTGATGGAAATCGCGGCCACTGATGACGTGAAATGACTAACTCAATCTTGTCAATAGTTTGGGAACTATTATATTTTTTTAATAGTTTCAAAAGTTGGCTTAGTACTTGTAAACAATTCGAAATAATAAGCCCATGATTAATTATAATAAGTAAATCAGTGGTAGGCCTTATCAGAGTCCATTTCACATCTTTACTATTTTAATGGGAGAGTTGGGGTTTGTAACCAAACAAACCCTAACTTTGTAACTAAACAAACCTGTGCAATACACATCCAAACTAAATCCAACAATATATATGTGTACCGCATGTGTCACCCAAATCAAAACATTCAAATATAAACCTTTTTTCATTTGATATATATCTTTACTATAAAGGATTTCCGGTTCAAATGAGGTTTCCGGTTCAAATTCTCCCTACGTTAGAGTTTTTATTTTTATTTTTTGAAATCGTTACTATTTTAATGGGAGGGTTGGGGTTTGTAACCAAACAAACCCTAACTTTGTAACTAAACAAACCCGTGCAATACACATCCAAACTAAATCCAACAATATATACGTATACCGCATGTGTCATCCAAATCAAAACATTCAAATATAAATCTTTTTTTTATTTGATATATATCTTTACTATAAAGGATTTCCGATTCAAATCATCCCTATGTTAGAGTTTTTATTTTTATTTTTATTTTTTGAAATTATTAAAACGTGCACCGCACGTGTAAATTCTCCCTAGGTCAAATCCTCCCTAAATATAAAGGAGATTTCCGGTTCAAATCCTCCCTACGTCAGAGTTTTTTATTTTTATTTTTTAAAATTAATAAAACGTGCATCTCACGTGTAAATTACTAGTAAGCAAAAATTAAACAAAGGGATCTTACGGTGCTAATGCTTTCCTCTACTTAAAAAGTCCAATAGCCACGATCGCTTTAAGATGCGAGTGATTGATCGATCTAACAGTCCTAAAGTCGTCGCATGGTACGGAAAGAGTGTAGGGTTTTTTTTTCCCCTCCTCTTTTAGAAATTAATTTATATTCGAATAAAATATTTCTCCTAACTTTCGGATTTGTAAACTCAGCTCCAAACTTTCGGGTTAAAGATTTTGGGAGTGCCGCCCGATTATTGTATTCTACAATTAAAAAAATAATTCTGGGCCGGGGCAAAAGGGTGAGTGAACTGTTGTTGACATGGGCCCCGTCTTGGCTGGTCTGCTATCAATGCGGGCGGGCGAAGGAACGGGCGCAAAAATCCAAAACCTGCAGGAGCTGTCATATATTATACAGTATGTATGCCACGATATTGCTGCTCAGAGCATCCGCTATTATTTGCTAAAAGCTCAAATATTAACATTTGGGTTGAAAAAACCAAAAATTTAAAATAGAAGTGAACGGTATCGCTATAGATAGCAGCTGCATTAGACATGACAAATGCTAAATATAGAAGACAAAAAAAAATAATATGTCTGAAAAAAAATAATTTGAAAAAGAGGACATTCCGTCCTCATTTTTTCCTTTTAAAGAAAATCAAATTACTCAATTAACCCGTCAACTATATATCCATTTCCTTATTTCCCTTTCCTTTATAGAAAAAAAAAAAACAAACAAAAAAAACTGAGATGGGATTGGGGGGGGGGGGGGGGGTTACTAAATAGTATATTTTCATTTTTCTTATTTTAAGAACAAAACAAAAAAGAAAAAATATCAGACGGAGGAAGAAGCTCCATCCAATAATTTATTTTTTTTTGGGTCGCGACAGATTAGTATAATAATAAAAAAAATCACCCCACGGACGGATGAAAAAGCTCCGTTCGGAGGTATTTTCTTTTTAAAAAAAAACCCAAACGGATGATGATCCTCCGTCCCTCCTATTTTTAAATATAAAAGTTTTTTATATTTGTGTTAGACAGAGGAATATTTTCGGTCTTAAATTTTTTATCTTTTCATTCTTCTAAACTTAGCAATAACGATAGCGGCGCTCACCCATCTTTTCTACTAAATGCTAAAATTACAAATTTTAGAATAAACGATAGTGGATGCTCTTATAGTTAACGTGAAAGGAGGATGGGACATGTGAGCTTTGGGGTGCACTGGGCTTGACTATTCGACAAGTTTGTTTATTTGTGCCTTACACCCTCATTAATTTCACTATTTTGTAGATCAGGGCCGACCCTGAGTTTACGGGTGCCCAAGTCGAACTCTAGAAATGTGGCCCCCATACAATTTTTTTTAAAAATTTTTTTATAAAAAAAACTTAATTTTTTTTACTGCAATTCTTAAAAATCGATATATATATCAAGAAATAAATGAAGATTTAGGGATTTGAGTAAAAAAATCTCCATACAACCTCAAACAAAACTAAAATAAGTCTGCTTAAATACTAAACAAAAGCCCAAAAAATTAAACTTGGGGGACCCTAAAAAAATATTACGAGCAAAATATGTATACATAAATACACGAATTTTTTTTTTGGGAGGGGCCCTAAAATTGTAAAAAAATCAGGGATCCAAGACGACCACCTCCCCTGCCTCCACTGGGGGGCCGACCCTTTGCATAGAGGATTTTATGACATGATACACCTTTACACAAACTATGATACTTGTAATGAAACTAGATATTACAACTTATTTTATTTCTTTCTAAATTGATGCTTGTAATGAAACTACCACTACAACAAAATAATTTTACCTCGGCAATTTTACCCTGGTGTTGGGGTAGAAACACCGGGATAGAACCCAGATAAGAAAAATGAAGAAAATACACCCCCCTATTCCAGCGTTTCTTAAAAACGCCGGTGTATATGTGTGCATTTTTATCCCCCAAACTCCCCTCGATCTGTCTCTCTCTCTCTCACTCACTCAATCCACGCTTCTTTCTAATTTCGCTCTCTTCCGAGTACTGAAGAACCCAAACCCCCCAGGCCATCGTCGACCCCTGACCATCGTTGTCACCCGTCCCCCCCTCCCCACGTCGCCTAGCCCCTCTCTCTCTCACAAACCCTAGCCCCAATCACAAACCCTAGCCCAAATCGTGTCGCCCCTTACCTTCCTACCCCCACGTCCCTCTCACAAACCCTAGCCCCGACCATGCCCCCCCACGTCGTCGTTTCAGTCGCTCTCGCTGTTCCCGCGCCATCTCTCTGATGACCATCATCTTCCTCCATCTTGCAAACCCTAGGTATGAATTTGAGAATTTGGGAATTTGTTAATTTGTGAAGTAGAGTATTTAGGAATTTAGAGAATTTGTTAGTTTGTGAAGTAGAGAATTTGAGAATTTGGGAAGTAGAGAATTTGAGAATTTGAGAATTTGTTAATTTGTGAAGTGTAGAATTTGAGAATTCTGGGTATCTATAATGAGGATGGATAAGAAGAATAGATTGATGGTTAGGACAAATTGGATGCCATTTTTGTTCGATTGGGTGTTAGGAATGTATGCTGAAGCGCAAAAAACTATGGGGTTGACATCTTAAATCTTCGAATAATGGGTGTACTTTAATTAGAGGAGTAAGGAATCCAGTGAAGTAGACGCTCCTCAAGAGTCCTGTTCGTACTCATTAATGTCTTAGTTTCTCTTTTCTCCAAGTGTAATATTGAACTGTTGCTAATATGTGAAGGATTCTTATTTAGGAGTTGCCTAAAAGGAATGCAATTGTTACTAAGGGAATGGCTTCTTATGTCCCTCCAGTGCTTCTTCGTCTGAAAGGAGTGTGTAGTGAAAACTTGTGTGATGCTATTATGCATAGGTCACATATGTTAGGTTGATTCCTCAGTTATGATATCTATATGGTATCTTTATAGTTTCTTCACTCATGTATGTATATGCAAATGCATGTGGGTGTGGGATGCTATTATGCATAGGTCACATATGTAGGTTGATTCTTCAGGAGTTGCGAAATCTCCATAATTCTGGCATTTGTTACTTAGCTCGTAATTGCCATCTCCTCTGTTGTTATGTTCTGGCTTCTTGCCTCTGTTTGATATCCCACCAATTGTATATTTATATTTGTGTGCATGGCTACTCCATCCATTGAACAAAACTATATTCACTTTTAATGTTGTTGGGTCCTTTGACATTACAATGAAAGTTCATTAGAATTATCTAAATTATGGGAAATATTTTAGAGATGAAAAATGGATTCTTACTCCAATTCAAATGCTCATTGTATCTATTAAATTGGATTTAGTTATGAGTCCTTCGATATATATGTACTAGTATATATGGGTATTGGACAGTGTAGAACCATTCAAATTACTAATCAAATATGGATTTGTAGTTTAATATTTGAGCAATATTTGTAGAACATTTGTATCTGCTCCATAGTAATCAAATACAAACATGATAATCATGCTTATATGTCTGAGTGGTCTATTATGTGCATGCATTGTGCAAGTATTGGGTAGTGATAAGGATGCTTCTTCTGACACCTCTTGTTTGAGAAGGGCTCTATAAGAAAAGCCCTATAACTTTTGGAGTATAGGCAGCATTAGTGCATTACACTTGTTTCTGATATTAGTAGGGATGCAAGTAGATTACAATTGAGTCTTAGAATTCTTTAGTTTGTAGGCTGGTTGGCCTATCTATTCATGTTTGTATCTACAAGTCTACTTTCTTCTTTCATATTATTATGAAGTACTGATGATTTTTAATTTTCTTTTGGGGGCCTCTAGCTTTGATCTTCATATTCAGGTTTAGATTGAAGAAAGGGGTCTTCAGTTTGGGTTCTTTGTAGTATGTGCTTCATTTTTTCATTGTTCAATTCTTGAAGCTGATCATGATTAAAACAAAAATTGAGACCATGCAGGACTGTTGGTTCCTCTGGTATCGTTGGTTTGGGATAACATTATATTGCATTCTTATCTGCAATTGAAAGAAGTTTGCAGTTTCACAACTTTTTAAGAAAATTAACCGATGCTAGTTATATTGTGTTTTGATGAAATATATATGATCCAATAGTTAATGAAATGAACTCTCAAATTCTCTCACTGCATAGTGTGTGCTTGTTTGAAGTTTGGTTGAATGCCAACATGCAAGGGGTTTATAGCCTTCAGAATAAACTGGAATGATTATGCATTTGGAGATGGGTTAGTTGCTTTTTTGTCTGAATTTGGAGATGAGATGGATCATGTATCTGAAGTTGCTCACTATGATTTTTTGAGGAGCGACTAGTGATGGAAATTTTTTTATCTAAACTTTATATACAATTATATCATGTTGTCTACATGAGTATCAGTTTCTAACGTAATGTTCATGCTTGTTGCTTGGGTTTGAAAATGAGATTGTTCTTTGCCGTATGGTTTTAAGTGATGATGAGATGGATTATGTAACTGAAGTTGCATACTATGATTTATAGAGGAGTGACTAGTGATGAAATAATCCTGTCTGAACTTATGTTTCGGTTTCAATTGACAGTTATCTCATTAGTATTATAAAAGTATAAGTTTCATTTCAGTTAGTAGCATTTTTGCCTGACAGTGAAAAATTCTTTTTCACTCTTTGTAATTCAATAATTTGAACTCCATATTCTGATTTTGATTGTAAAAGTGGTGCATATATATATATATATATATATATATATATATATATATATATATATATATATATATATATATATATATATACCGGCATTTTTACAAATGCCAGGGTAGAATAATTATATGTGGAGAAGAGGGCAGTCTTGAATACGCCCTACACCGGCGTTTTTACGACCGCCGGTGTATTTTAGGAAAATACCGACATTCGTAAAAAACGCCGGTGTAGACCCCCCCTTTTCTGCGATGCCTTCTTCAACGGCATTTGCATTGGTATTTTTAAAAACACTGGTGAATTATTCACCGGCATTTTAAAATGCCGGTGAATATCAGAAAAACGCTAGAAAATACCTTGTGTGTTATAGTGTACATATCAGGCTGTCGAAGTTCAATATTATTTCTGAAACCTAGGGGTGGCCGATCATACCGAAATAAGCCAACCGACCGGTTTTCCAACCGAACCAATCGATTTGGTACCGAAAAATTCGGTTACAAAAAGTATGGTACGGTACAACCGTACCGAGTTCTAAAATCTAGTTCAGTTTCGGTATGAATATGGTTCAGTCGGTATTTTACCATACCGTACCGAATGAACTCTCCTTTGATATGCTGCACTGTGCAAGATGTGGAATTGATTGGGAGAAAAATGGTTGGTCCTTCTTTCACACAATTTATATTGAGATGTTTTAGTTAACTGGAGTTGTATTTAAGTTCATGTGGTAGAAAGCCACTCAAAGTAATTAAACCACATTCTTGGTCGCTACTTTTTCTTAAGCTTTCAAGAATGCTTCGATGCTGCTTGAATATTATTAGTAAGATTTATCTTTTTAAAATTACATTTCATAACTACATGGAAGATTTCTCCTATTAGTTTTATGAATTCCTCACTTCCATCTTTAGTCCTCCTTTTATTGTAGTTTTCCACTATCCTGAAGCTTAGAAATATTGCATTTACCAAAATAACATCAGTAATTTATCTTGGCTGATATATCACTATTAAATTTCACTTTTATTTTTCAGTAATCAGTAATATTCTATGCTATTGCTTAGTTATATGGAAAACACAATTTTGCAGTATGTTCTTGGTTGATTTTTTTAAATGAAATGTATTCTTAGTTTTGGGTATAACTCCAATACCGAACCGTACCAACCGAAGTAGTCGGTATACCGAACTTTTTGGTTGGTAACGGTTTGTATATTTTCAAACCGAACTAGTTTGGTATAGTAATGATACAATGTTAAAAAGTCAAGTACGTACCGAGTCCACCCCTACCAAAACCCACAAGAAAAGGTTTTAAGACAATTCTTTTCTTTTTCTTCTATAGGCTTAATCGAGTTAAGAGTAAAAGATGATACCGAACTTCAAATTCAATTTGCTTGAACATATCAGAGACGATTGGATTATTACAAGTCGTCATAAGTTGCATTCTGACTTACAAGAATCTAGTTACTTTGCAACTTCAAAATTGTAAGTATAAATAATATTCTTAATATATAAAGTGATTGAGCTAAAGAAAATCTTGCAAGTTGGATAGGCAAATTACAAGCAACTATACATTATAAACCTTAACTATCAGTTAATTCTTTATTTATAAATGGCACGTATTGTATAGTTTTAAACAGCACCCATCAATTTTTATTAAAATGGAGAGTAAGTTTAATTATTTGAGATTTAATATACGTATGAATTCCGTTGTTTCATTTATGAATAACCCAAATAAAAAAAAATTAAACTTTTCCGTAAGCATTTTTATTAGCTCAGTTCAAAATTTTGAGCAATATTCATACTCATATTTGTATTTGCTAAAACTAATTTATCATGAATCTCTAATGTCTAATATTATAATGGGAGAATGCCTTAATGTCATTTGTAAATCTACCAATGCGATTGCACTTGCATAACTAATATGAAGTAAGTTTCAGCTTCGAGTCCTCACTATGTTATATATTTTACTTTATTTTAAAAAATATATTAAATATGTATCACACGTATAAATTATTATCTATCTATAATATAATATTTAATCCATATTATAATGAGAGAGTTGGGGCTGCAAATCTACCTATTTACGTGCAACACATATACAATCCCAACTCTCCCATTATAGTCTTCATATTTACTTTTAGAAATATATAATCCTATTTATTGAGATATGTATCGCACAAGTATATTAGAATTTTTGCTTTAAATTATTTTTAAAAATTAATACGTGCATCGCACGTGTATATTACTAGTATGATAAGTAATATAAAAACATTAAGGATATTAGGGACTATCTCCCGGCCCCCCCCCCCCCCCCCCCCCCCCCCCCCCCCCACACACACACACACACACACACACACACACACACACACTTCTAAGTTACAAATATATATGTCAAAGGGGGGCCAAGCTAAAAATATTATTTTGAGTCTCATAGCTAGGTTCTTTAGAAAAATGAAAATATTAAAGAACATAAAAGATGGAGACATATCCATCAACTTAGGCCCTTTGTATTTTTTACTCCTTTGGCTCCAAAACTGTGGTTAGAGCATCCACAGTCGTTTGCTATATACCCAAAATTTGGAAAATTTAGAAAAAATCGAGCTGCAGTCGTTGTCTAAATACCCAAAATTTGGGTATACGATGAACAGTTGCGTGCCAAATATAGCAGGCGATCTGGCCAAATGGAAAATATAGCTCACGGAAGATTATAATCCGTCCGATCTAATTAACGGAAGATAATCTTCCGTCCCGTACAAAAGTACTGAACCCAAATGATTAAGAAGCTTTTGAAAAAGAAAAAAAAAAAAAGTCAACCAACGGCGTATTATACACCGTCCAAAGAGATTGACGGTTGATAATCTTCCGTCCGAACCAATTTTTTTTAAAAAAAAAATCAACAAACGACGCAATTGGCCAACGGTGTATAATCCCCCGTCATTTGAAATTGACGGCACATTCTCTTCCGTCCCAGGCCAATTTCAACTTTTTTTTTATTTTTTTTTTTAATTTTTTTGTCTTGTAGTGCATTAAAAAAATATAAAAAAATGAAAGTTAGTACACGTCAGACACTAAATGACGGGTAATTAGCTTCCGTGTGTGCCTTCAGGTTTTTTGTTTTTTTTTTTTTTTTAATTTTTTGCCTTCTAGTGCAATTTAAAAAAAAAAAAAAAAAAAAAAAAAAAAAAAAAAAAAAAAACAACTAAACTGGAAGTCAACGAACGGTGGAAAATCCCCCGTGCGGTAAAAATGACGGGCTATAATGATCCGTTTGTTGGGTTTTTTTAAAAAAAAAATTAAAAAAAAAAAAAAAAAGTCAACCAACGGTAAATAATCCACCGTGCGATGAAATTGACGAAAGATTTTGACCCGTTGTTGGATTTAATTTTTTTTTAAAAAAAATTTTAAAAAAAAAATAAACGGACGGTTAATAAACTACCGTCTGATCAAATTGACGGTGCTTTATAACCCGTCATTGGCATTTTAAAAAAAAAAAAAAAAAAAGTTAAAATTGCGTCTACCAACGGTTAATAATATACCGTGGCTTCAAATTAACGGAGTATTATCACCCGTTGTTGGGTTTTTTTTTAAAAAAAAAATAAGAGTTAATACCGCTCCACCCACGGTATATTATATACCGTCTTATGAGATTTACGATAGATAATCTTCCGTCGTTTATACGGAAACAAACGACCGATCGAAAATACCCAAAAAATAGCTTCAACGACTGCAGCTACATTCTATTTTTTCTATTTCTAAATTTCTATTTACCCAAAATTTGGCTTCAACGACTGTGGATGCTCTTAGGGAAAATATTATTTTGAGTCTCATAGCTAGGTTCTTTAAAAAAAATGAAAATATTAAAGAATATAAAAGATGGAGACATATCCATCAACTTAGGCCCTTTGTATTTTTTACTCCTTTGGCTCCAAAACTGTGGTTAGGGTGCAGACATTGAAGTGGGCAAATCATGAAGGCTCCACCCCTTCCAACTTGGTACATTCTCCATGCAAATTGGAGACAGAGATGAAGGACATAATCCAGTATATTAATATGGGCCCCTATATACAGTTTCAATTTTTAATTAAAAAATTACTAATTTTAGTTTAATCAAGGCACGCATATCAATATGTGCATCCCCTCTTTGGCCCAATATGGGCAAATCAATTATATTTTGGAAACAAGCTTGTAGGCTGCCTACGTTCAGGATATGAATTGATATTCTTATTATTTGGAGGGTGATGTTTGGGAAGGGGTGGGGTGGTTTTAGCAAGAATCTATTTAGAACATTCACAGTGGTTTTCTAAATTTCTCAATTTGCCATTTTTTAAGAAAACAAGCACTGCAATAATTTCTCATATTGCCATTTTTTAGCAAACGATCAAATCTGTTTCTCAAATTTGAGAAACGATTTGAGAATTCTCAAATTATAAAAGACGGGGAATGATTCCCCGTCTCTGAAAAATTAATATATTTTATAAGGAACAGACGGGATATGATTCCCGGTCTCTCACTTTTTTTTTTTAAGTTTTTTTTTTTTTAAAATAATACCCTCCTCAAACGGGACATCATTCCCCGTTTGAGCCAGACGGGAGATGATGCCCCGGGAGGTTTTTCATTTTTTTTTTTCCTGGGTTTTGTTTAGTTTCCTAATTTACCCTTCCAACTATATGCTACCACATTATTCCTGGGTTATATTTGCCATTTTTTTTTAATAAAGGGACGGGGAATGATTCCCCGTCTCTAATGGAAATGAGAAATATTTAGCAAAGCACCACTGCACGATCGTCCGCTATATGCTATTACTGTAGATGCCATATTTTAGAAAATGAGAAACACCACTGTGGATGCTCTTATGTCAGTTGGATTAGAGAATCGTTTGCTATATTTGTCATTTTTTCATATCTCCAATATTATAATGGGAAAAGACCATAGTGTCATTTGTCATTTTGTCATTCTACCAATATGTGCAACGCATGTACATAACTAATATAAAGAAGGTTTCCGGTTCAAATCCTCCCTATGTCAGAGTTTTTATTTTTATTTTTTGAAATAATTAAAACGTGCATCGCACGTGTAAATTACTACTTTCGATAAATGATGGTCTGCAGTCGTTTGCTATTTTGTCATATTTTGGCAAAATCGCTACAGTTGCTTCTCATATTTGAGAAACGAACTGGCAATTCTCAAATTATAGGGGACGGAACCTGTTGTTCCGTCCCTATTTTTTTTAATTTTTTAATCGGATCAGACGGAACATGTTGTTTCGTTTGATCCTTGTTTTTTCTTTTAATGATCAGACGGTACAACGTTGTACCATCTGGAAAAAAAAATCAAAAATAAAAAATAAAAAATAAAAAATCGCTGAAACGAGACATGTTGTCCCGTTTCAAGCTTTTTTGGCTTGGACAGGAACATGTCCTATCCAGCCAAAAAAGTGATTAGGTTAGTGTATAATTACGTAGGTTAGGCTATATTTTATTATTTAATTTATTTAATTAACCTATTTTAATATCTAATCATTAATTAATTAACCGTAAAAAAACGGACGAAACAACATGTACCGTCTTTCTCAAATTTTAGCAAATCACCGTTGCACTGAAATTCTCATATTGCTATTTTCATTTACCATTTTGTCATATTCTTTAGCAAACGATTGTGGATGCTCTTAGCACCGTCACATTTACTTGGTACCAGGACTCGACCCAGATCTAGCATTGGACTGAAACCGACCCGTTCTATGCGGATCCGGGTCTGGATCCTAAAAAAGACTCGATGCAAATCCAAGTTCGGATCTGGGTCCGGGTCTGGGTCCGCTCAAAATAGAACTGACCCAGACCCGTTAAAAAATACCCCAAAAATATGAAATTTGAATGATCAGGCTATAGGAATATACATGTAAATAGTATTTGCCGAAGATAGATTTATAAATATAATATTTATTTATGTACTTAAGTGCAAAAATTGTTGGAACCGTAGGGTATCGGGTGCAAAAATACTTAAGTGCAAATATTTATTCCATGCTATCGGACCCAACAGGTATATTTTTAACTAGGTACCGGACCCAGATCCGGACCCGGACCCAGTTCTCGCAAGTCCAAGTTCGGATCTAATTTTTGGACCCGTGAGGTACCGAGTCCGAATCCAGATAGTGGATGACCCAACCCGATAAGACCTGATACCAGCTCTAGTTGTAGTATCTTATTACCCCCATCTATTACAAAATGGGTAAGAGCATCTGTAGTCGTTAAAGTTAAAATTATCCATATATCGATATATAGAAATAGAAATTTGGATTTCGCTGCACTCGTCGAAAGCTATATTATAGCAATCAATCATTTAATATTAAGCGACGACATTTGATGTGCCGTCGGAGGGGCGAAAAAGCAAAATTTGGTGCGGAATTGTCGGACAGCACATGAAGTGCCGTCCGTTTAAAAAAAAATAAAAAATAAAAAAAACTGCAGCGAAATCCTAACTCACACTTAATAGCTACTTTAAAAAAAATGGCATCCTAACTCACACTTAAAAAAAAAGAAAATGTTTTGAAAAAAAAAAAATTGTCAACCGCATGTCTAGGACGGCACATGAAGTGCCGTCCGACACTAAGCACCTGGATGGATACTTAATAGCTATACTTAATAGCTAATAATTACATATCTATACTATCTATACTTAATAGCTAATAGCTAATAATTACATATCGACCCAAATTATCTTTACTTAGCAGCAGTTTATTAAAGGTCGACGGACGGCACATCAAGTGCCGTCCGGAAAAAAAGGCTTTTATCAGCTAAATTATAATTTTTTCAAATGGACGGCCGTCCGACGCTTATAATAATAATAATATTTAGTGGGACGGCTCTTCGAACGCCATCCCTCAGATATCGATAAATGCTATATCGATTCTCATTTATAGCAATCTACTGTAGCGATTTATCGATAATATCGATATATAGCAAACGACTGCAGCTGCTTTTTAACCCAAATATCGATATTATCGATATATAGCAAACGACTACAGATGCTCTAATGATTTGTGCAAAGACTTTGTGCACAATGTTTACTCCATAAGTTAATATGCCACAATGTCTAATTACTCATTTATAATTTTCAGTCCTCCATGTATAACAAAGATTCTTTTGATGCGGTTTATATGGTAATGATAGCTAATCACCCATTTATAATTCTCGGTCCTCAATGTATAACAATAATTCTTTTGATACTGCAAAGATTTTGTCACATTACCTTGTAAAGTATGTTAGGATTGTGGATTAAAATACACACTGACAAAATGAGTAAACGTTAGAGAAGATGAGAAGACACGAACACAGCAAGAGAAGCAGTAGCACAACAAGAGAAGCAATAGCAAACAGAGGTAAGGACAGTCATATGCTGTCGACTGCCCCACTCGTTGGTTTGGCGAAGAGTAAAATTGGTCGACAATGTGTGGCGCTGGGTGTTTATTTGGGTTACGGGTTTGGATCCCATTATGTTGTATTTGTATTTATCTTTTAGGGTTTACTTGAGGGCTATATATATAGATATAGATGAAAAGTCTAGGGTTCAAGCTTTATGTCGTTATCATTGTACAACTTCAAGATAGGTGAGTGCTAAGTATTTCAAACATGAGAGAGAGAGAGAGAGAGAGAGATTGGAGTTTGATCTCTTTGTATCTTTATATTTCTTGAGTAATAAGAAGTATTAATTGTCTATGCATATCTTGCTATTGTGAAATGTGATATCTTGCGATTATTATGGTGTCTTGTTATTGGTGCATCAAGGTCTTGTAGGCATGTTGACTTCCGTTTTGGGCACAACAAGTGATATCAGAGCAAAGGTTTCGTGATGGCCGATATCAAATAAAAAATCGAGAGGTTCGATGAGAGTGGCTTCATAATGTGGAAGATTCAGATGTTGGTTTATCTCAGTCAGAAAGATCTTGATGGTTTGTTGTTTGATGAGAAACTGAAAGGTGTAGATAATGATGCAAAGATCTTGGCAGAGTGGAACCGTTTGGATCAGAAGGTGGTAAGGCAAATTCAGTTGGCACCGAGTAGAAATGCACTATTTCACGTCTCGAAGGCAAAGGCCGCAAAGGAGGGTATGGAGATTCTCACGGATATGTATGAGAAATCGTCGGCATCTAATCAAATTCTTCACTTGAATAAATTGGTTTAACATGAAGTTGAGAGAAGGGTGTTCAATAGAGGAACATGTGAACAACTATTGTATGCTTTACAACCAGATGGGAGAGATTGAATTTTTCAAAAAGGGGATAGTCATTGTTACTTCTATCTACTCTACCCGGTAGTTATGGTACGGTGGAATAGACTACTACAGAGACTATGAAAGATTCGATGACTCTGTAGGATGTTGGAATAGAGTGTTTCAAAGGTGAGAGAAAGGGGGGGGGGGGGAGAGATTAGAGTTTGATCTATTTGTATATTTATATTTCTTGAATAATAAGAACTATTGGTTATCTCTGCATATTATTGTGTTCTTGTGATTGTGAGATCTTGCGATAATTGTGGTGTCTCATTATTGGTGCATCATGTTGGTGTATACCCTAGAGGCCAGTTGTGTATTGACATTACTAGTTTATATTGCATTATGAAATTTATTTTATATATGAGGTATTTTATTTATTGTGTTGTTTATTGTGATTAAATGAGCATAAAAAAGTCCTTAGAATAATAGGTTCAGTGCCATGGGATATCAAGTGCACGACTTGATTGTGAGATCCTATAGGTTGTAATCAGAACACTATTCTTAAATGTCCCTAGTCAATTATTATTGTGAATTAGGACAACAATAATGCATAGAGACTAGTATGTACGTAGACCGATGACCATATCTCACAGGTCAGATATGAGATATCAAGTCTTCACATGGGTACATATTATAGTAATAATGTACTGAACTAACCCACCATGAGAACGTTGCATGGACGTTACGTGAGTGTCATAAGCGATTCTCACAGTGACCATGGTGTATGTAGTCCTTTGACTTGAAGTCACTACAGTCTACATAAGAAGTTATATATTTTAATGTCGTCAAACGTTGCCTATAATAAGGTGATTATAAAGTGGACTATTGGATATACTACAAATCATACGGAAGGATGTGAGTGACTTAGATAGGATTTGTCCCTCCTACATAACATGAGCGATATCTACGGGCCCCTTGATTGAGTGAGACTGCAAAATACATGGCCGTGCTCAAATGAGTCCATATGAGATATTGAGCTCATTTGTTTTAGTAAGTCTACTCGAACATCAAGAAACCAAAGATTGAACTATACAAGGGTGTTGTAGTCAATTAAGATATCTGGACAAAAGAACTAGACTACATGGTAACATTGGTCACGAATATGTTATGTCTAATCACTGAAATTTTCTTTACTTGAGTAGTAGTGATGTATTGCTAGATATTGTTCACTGTTTGTAATACGATAATATGATTTTAGTATTACTGTCAACGTAACGATAACATACAGGGTCACACACTTAAAATGGATCGAACTTGGGATTTAAATTCATAAGATAAATTTAATTGGGAATCCAAGTAAGACTTAGACACCTGACAACGGTTGGACATTTAATTAGATTAAATGGGTTGACTAAAGTTCAGAGGCCCACACACAAATCTGACCCAAGTCGGATTGTGAGCCCAACAACCTCATTACTCTCTCGGGGTTAATTTTCCGCATCTATATATATGATACATATCTGTGGAAAAGAGTTACACGAGAAAACCCTAGTCGTCACAGAAATTGTGAGAGAAAGATCGTGAGGAACAACCCCATCCCGCAGCTAGCACCGCGGCATGAGGAAACCTTGGTTTTGATCCGTTCGTGTGAACACCTAAGAGGCACCGCAACATTGTAATGCTGTGATCGAAATATCTTAGAGACAGCAGATCCATCCATAAGGTATAATTCCTAAACACGATTCATGGTTTTCGCATGGATCCATGGCTAGGTTTCAATAATCTTTATAATTTTTCCGCTGTGTATTCATTCTGTGTTTGCCATTGAAACCTAACACATCAAGGTCATGTGGGCGTGTTGACTTCCGTTATAGGCACTACAAGTGGTATCAGAGCAAATATTTCGTGATGGTCGATAGCAAGTTGAAAATCGAGAGGTCCGATGGGAGTGACTTCGCAACGTGGAAGATTCAGATGGTGGTGTATCTCCATAAGAAATATCTAGATGGTCCATTGTTTAATGGGAAACCGAAAGATGCAGATAATGATGCGAAGATCTTGGCAGAGTGGAACCATTTGAATCAGAATGCGTCAGTTGGCACTAAGTAAGAAGGCGTTGTTTCCATCTCAAAAGCAAATTCAGTTGTCATTGAGTAGGAAGGTGTTGTTTTCTATCTCGAATGCAAAGACTGCAAAGGAGGCTATACAGATTCTCACAGATATGTATGAGAAACCATCGATATCTAATCAAAATTTTCACTTGATGAATTTGGTTAACATGAAGTTGAGAGAAGGGGGTTCAGTAGCGGAATATGTGAACAATTACTGTATGGTTTACAACCAGATGGAAGCTATAGGATCGAAGTTTTCAGAAAGAGGATAGTCATTGTTATTTCTATCTACTCTACCCGATAGTTATGGTATGGTGGAACAAACTATTACATGAGCTATGACAGATTTGAAGACTCTACAAGAAGTTTGAACAACATCATGAATGAGGATGTGAGAAGGAAGAGAAACATACAGTTTTCATCATCTTCTAGTCATCCCACACTTATAGTTGAGAGGCATGAGAGATCTAAGGAAAGTCGAAGAAGAAATTATCAGAATAGTGATTCCAAGAGTGGATCTGATGACAACGATGAGGAACGTGGACCTGAGTGTTATAAATAACATGTGATGTAGAGAAAATTGGAGATTTACTGAGACCGAGATATTGTTTTCTCATAGCAGGTGAAGAATATAATGTAGAATCGCAGCCTATACTTTGGTTTTGATGTTTAGCTAATTACATAAATTATTAAAGTACACAATGAGTTTATTTAGTTGGTCAGTGATATTGCAAACACAGCGGCGGAGCCTCCTTAGAGCATCCACAGTCGTGAAAGGTAAAAAATAGCAAAATGCATAAAATAGAAAGTGGGGTTTTTTGTAGTCATCAAATGCTATAAAATAGCAAAGTTGTACAAAATTTGATTGGACGAAACTTGAAGTTTTGTCCCGTTTAAAAAAATATTTTTTAAATATTTTTTTGGGTTGAATTGAATATTTTAATATTTTAAAATGGCAGACGAAATTTGAAACTTCCTAAGAGCGATTTTTTTTCCCACGGACGAAACTTGAAGTTTAATCATTAAACCCCTAGGTATAATTAACTAAGCCTTTAATTATTTAATAAATATCTAATTAGCATACTAAGTATAATTAACTAATTAATTATTTAGTTAATTAATGAACTTAATAAATATTCTAAATCTACGGACGAAACTTGAAGTTTCGTCCAAACTTTTTTCACATATTCTAAATATTCTAAGTCATCAAATGCTTCTTATATAGTGACTTTTGGAGTTCAACTCGTCCATAGAGCTGCTCTCTAAACTTGGCTCCCAAATTCTTCTTCTCCAGCTCGCCTCCCAATCGGCCTTCTTCTTCCATAAGCATGTGCGGAGCTCAACTCATCCCTAGAGTTGCTCCCTAAACTCGCCTCCCAAATGGTTCTTCCCAGGAGTTTTACGAATCTCTTCTTCATAGCTCCTCTGTGGCGAAGCTTCTCTTCGTAGCTCCCCTCTTCGTAGCTCCCCGGGGGCGAAACTCCTCTTCGTAGATCCTCGATGCCGAAAATCTTCTCAACTTCAAGTAGGCAAAGATATTGCAAGCATGTTTTAACCTAAAGACGAATGATTCCTCAGGAGACTTCTGAAGAGGAATTGTAGATCTTCGAGTCACCTTTGAAACGAGGGGTTACACACTCCAATCGGATCTTTGTAGCACCGAACAAGTTTGTTATACTACAACTGCATGCATATATTCGAAGAGAAAAACTGACTCCCCAAAAAAATTATTTTTGGGCCTCCGATGACGGGAAAGCCCATAAAAAAGAAAAAAAAAGTGGAGAAAAGGCCCAAAAGCCTATGGAGGGAGAAAGATAAAGAGAAGGGGGGAGAGGAGGGCGAGGCTCATAAGCCGCATGTGCCCACGGTCAGCCTAAAAAAAAGCGACACATGTCGCCAAAAGATAGAAAGAAAGAAAAAAAAAGTATCAGCCGTGCCCACGGTCCGCGTTGATAGGTCAATGGTCATGTGGCGCCACCACCGCGCGACACGTCATACCCGGTGCACCGGGTAGAACGGGCAAAACGACACTTTTGGGTCGTCCGATCTGGGCAATCTTCGAGCCCATCTGGGTCATCCGATCTGGGCAATCTTCGAGCCCATCATGATGAGCGGCTCAGATTTGATCAAGTAATTTTTTAAAAAAATTATTAATTCGGCCTTAATATGTAAAAATTCCAAAAAATAATTAAAATTATTAGAATAATTATTAATTCAGAAAAATATTTTAATATTTTGAAAAAGTAATTATAAATTTTGAATAATTAATTAAAATTCAAAAATTAATTATAAAAATTAAAAAATTGAATAAAAAATTTTCAAACTGGTTTTTTTAAAAAATTGGGGGGGGGGGGGGGCGCCATCATGAAAATCACAAAAAGGTCATGAAATTTCTCAAAATAATTCTGGGTATTTTATAAACTCAGAATAACATCGTTGTACCCAGAGAAAGATTCAAACGTCCTCAAAAACTCTAATAAGTTCTGTAAACCATTAAAAACAGACGAACTACACCTTAAAGGATGTGAACTAAGTCTTTAGGAGTGGGGGGCTTGTGATATGGGTAAAAATGGAACCAAAGCGGGATAGTTCAAGTCATGCACGAATCTTAAAGCTCTCATGGGTACAATAGTAAATTCCACCACAAACGAATCTATAAAAGGGAGTTGGGAGCCCAGCTACCCAAAACGAATTTATCATAACAGCCCAACATGAAGGAGTTCATGATTATCTAAAAATCATTTTAAACTCATAATTATCTATAAGAGGCAGTTCAAAAATTATATCTCTTTACAAGAGAAGAGTCCGAACTTTATCTTCACAACCACTTCTATCTCTTCATGAAGAAAAAAGACAACTAACCTTATCTCTTTGTCAAGAGAAGAGTAACTGACCATATCACTTCATGAAGAAGAGAATAACCAACTCTATCAAAATATCAAGAAATAGAGATAGATCAGCATCTTGAAACTGTCTCCAAAGTGACTATAAATACCCATGACCTCCACCAGAACCAGGTAATCAATATTTTGCCACTAAAAACTTGCATATTTTTATAAGTTTTGATTGAGCATCGAAGGGTTTGTCATCAGGGCCAACCCCAGCATTTTAGACTTTTACAGGTCAATCAGAGCAATCATCATCATCCAGATCAGATCCAACGGTTCAAATGAGTCAGATTCAGGAATCGATATCAGCTTGAAATAGTCAATATTGGCAAAAACTAAAATATCAGTTCTTTCTATTATTTCCAAAAAGAATTCATATCATCTATTTGCTCTCACACAAAAAAAGAGCCGCAACAAATAGCATATAGGATGAACTGTAATTTAAAACGAATACCAAAAAAATAAAATGGAATACCTTTACTTCATGTGAAAGCCAAAGTTTCACCAGAAATTAATGGGGTATCAGGCCACCCATTCTCTTGCAAACGGGTTCTCAGACAAGGTGATCCGCTCTCACCCCTCCTCTTTACCATAGTGGCAGACGTGCTGAGATCCATGATGGCCAAGTGCAGTAGAGCAAGTTGGATTGCACCAGTGGCTAAGGGAGCCAATCGTCAAGGTTGCTCTATACTCCAGTATGTAGACGATACTCTCCTTTTTGGCAATGGCAACCTAGGGGAAACTACTGTCTTCAAAGGTATTCTGTATTTCTTTGAAGCCTGGTCTAGCCTCAGGGTTAATTTCCACAAGAGTGCTCTCACCCCCATTACCCTGACCCCTACAGAGGCTCTTGAACATGTCACAATCCTCAATTACTCCACAGAAAGTTTCCCCATTCAGTACCTGGGATTGCCACTAAGAACCAGGAAGCTAAAAAAAGCGAACTGGATGCCCATTATTGACCGGGTTGAGAAACAACTAGCAGGCTGGAAAGGCAAAGCCCTATCCTTAGGTGGGAGAGTCACGCTTATTAATGCAATCCTCTCAAACCTCCTCACCTATTATCTATCCTCTTTGAAATGCCATGGTGGGTAACCTGTAATACCCTGATTTTCATTTATAAAAATTATTATTTTGTGTTATTAATTTGTACGTTTTGTGCACGTGCAATCCTGTGATATAAAATTTTATAATTATTTTCATTACATAAAAAAATGAGTATACACACATATATATATATGTCTTTTCTATTGTTTTTATTAAAGCCTATTTTTAAACAAATATAAGTACTCTTTTATTTTGAGCCCAACTTAATTTATTTTGAATATAGCTAATCTGGCCTATTAAATAAAGGCCCATGAATTTATTTTCTCTTTTTATTACAACTTGTAGTGTAGACAATTTTTATAGATTTTTTATAAAAAAATAAATGTACAACTTTTTAAAATGGGAGACTATACAAACACGTGCATTGCACTAGCACTTGTTTGTATACTTTTTCATTGTGGCCGGATGGCATGGGAGGGAAAAGGAAAAGGAGTGGAGTTGTGGGAGGTGGTTTTAGTAGTCATGGTTGGTTACTAAAACTTCCCCTTGAATCCTAGCCTTTATTTCTTAACTCCTAGATCAATCCTAGCCTTCTATTTGTCCCAAAATTTTGTAAAAATACCCCCCTAGCCTAGTTATCCTTACACTTTTCATTATCCAAACCTATAGTGAAAGAATACAATTGTTAGTAGTAGATTGTTAGTAGGAAGTGAGAATAAAAGATTGAGTGTGTGTGCTTGCAAGCTAGGAGGCCGGCTACATCAACTTGGAGCTCTCGGGTTGCACTAGGAGCAAGGAGGAGGAGCACTCGTTTGGGCAAGCTCAATCTAAGAGGGGAAGGGCTCTTTCGTTTAGGAGTTGTTGTGTGATTTCTCTCCAAATTAGGTGGGGGGTTTTCTATACTTCTAATTTAGATGCCATACTAGAAGTGTTGAAATAATGATGCATGAAAGAAACTAATAAGAGTAGACTTAATTTGAAAAAGGACTTGCTAGTTGATTAAATTAATGCTTGATAGATTGTATGTTAACTTATCATGAATCTTAATATTGTGTGCAAATTTCTTGTAGTTATAGAAATATTGAATTGGGATTGTTGATAACGTCAAAATTGAGTACGAAATTCTAGTAGATGAAATTATTGTTTTATGTGCTAAATGGACTATCGTGATATTGGTTCAAATGAATAAGATTGTCCTATGCATTTGGGTTTATGAAAGAGAGAAAAACAGAGAATTATATTTATATTGTGAATTTTTAATACCAAGTTGTGTTGAGAAATGTCAAATTGAATTATGAAAAGAGTAGTATGGAATTTAAATTATTGTATGAGAAATGTGTATTAAATTACTGAAAAATTATTTTAAAAATACTGGGGTGTTAATTTAAGGTAGAATATACATTCTGGAGTTTTACATGGCTTTTGGTGCAAGCAAAATAAAGATAAGGATTTTGAACATCGAAATGTTTTAATAAAACAGAGAATCAAGTTAAATAGAATTCGAGTTGTGTATGTGACAACTTGAGATCATAGCTCAAGTGGTCGGTAAGCTTTTTGGCGCTACTGTAGCACGGCGTGTGGCTCTGTGGTCGCTGGTTTGACACCTGTGTCCACCTTTCTTTTTGTGTGCGGTAAAAAAAAAATTCCAATCACTGAACAGAGAGTATATAACTCTCTGTCTCCTCTTCATATTGTTGATCGCCTTCGGCCAGTTGGCTAGCGCGTGCGGCTGTCTTCTTAAAGGTTGGGGGTTCGATTCTGGGTGTAGCCAGAATATAAATTTTTTTGACAAATTGATTTTTGGGGTTTTCTTGATGTATAAAAATTCTGAAAAAAATACCGTTATTATTAAAAAATCATATACAACCTATGAAAATTAATTGGGAGTTATTGGACTAAAATAAAGTGTATTTTTGAGGTAAAATCTTATTCGAAACTATGGTTTCTTACTCGTATAATTTCATAAAAATGTGTGATTTCACAAGGTGATTAAGATGAGTATTAAAAAAGGAAAATTGATGGAAAGAAAATATAAATGTGAATTTTTGTATGGGTTATTATGTTAAAAGAATAGCATGACAATGGTGATTTTTGTGAATATTCACTTTGGCTAGATATTTTCGTAGTATGATTTTAATGTGGAAATAAATATTAGTTATGGAATGCGTGATTTATAATTGAACTCCATGTATGATGATTGACTCATGAAAAGATTGGAAATCATGAAATTGGAAAAGAGAAATTTCTTGAGTATGACAACTCAAATATGTGAATTGTGAATTGAAATTGAAAATTAGGGTGTAGCCAAGACTCACACCGGCAATTGGAAGTAATGAGATATGATAAATGAAATTGAAAAGACCAAGTTTGGGTCATTGGAAAATGAAAAAAATAAGACCGGTATTAGTAAGAGTACTGACTCTAAGAGATTGATTTTGTTCATGATTTCATTAAATAAGAATTAGTACATAGTGAAGAGGTGATGAAAGTGAGAGAAAAACACAAGTATGAGGGCCTCAAGTCTACGATGTGGGTGTGATTCACAGTTTGTCTTCACGATGCGTTGTGACATGACGTGGGCACTACTCTGGAATTATCGGGATCTTGGCGATACTTGTGGGGTGTTTGGTGACTGCAAGAGGATCGTGTGCCATGAAGGAGGCTGAATTGTCCATAGGTTTGTCTTCACGATGCGTCGTGATATGACGTGGAATTTCCCTCCAGTTTTTCTGTACATAAGCTCGTTACTCACAGAACATCTAGGATACTTACCATAGTTACAGTAATATAGTAAGTCATGACGAGGGATTGAACCCTACAAGATGTAGAACGATTAAGAGGCTTGCCCTCGGACCTATGTAGTATGGGATACATAGAATCCGAACAAGTGCGCATTAGTGTCATGTAATATAAATAACTGCATTAAGGACTAAGTGCACAATCACAACACGACATCAATAGGATATTCTCCTTAGTTTGATTTGTGAACAAGTTTGTGTTTGTTAAGTTTGGAAAAACATTATACTGTTTTCGGCATAAAGAGGATGACCGTGTATAATATTCGTCAGTTGAATAAACTGACGTACCCACAGTTTTGTAAGCAGGATAAATGACATGAAAAAGATTAAAGAAGAACTGATGCTTAGAGATTATTCAAATGTTGTTGTACTTTCATTCATGTAAATGTTGTAATTTTTGCTTCTGCTGTAAAGTGTAAAGATTTCATTGTAACTCTGATGTAAAGTGAAAAGTTTTAAATTTCTTGTAAAATTGTACGAAATAAGTGTAAAGATCCTGTGGAATCTCGAATTCAGATATTTTTGGAATCGGGGTGTTACAAATCCAAAGAATTGATCGGACTCAGAAACGTTTCTTATGGAAAGGGGCTGACCCGGATCGAGGGGGTTATCACCTCATTAGGTGGGAGAAGGCATGCACGAAAAAGATTCATGGTGGCCTAGGGATAATTGACCTGCGAGATATGAATCTGGCGCTTTTGGGCAAATGGTGATGGAAAGTGTTCCACCCTAATGGAGAAGGGTGGCAGCAATTTGTTCAGGGCTATCTGCATGGGAACGGAACGAGAAATCTGGACTTCAAGATAGGGTCGCGAGTTTCCTGGTTCTGGAAAGGCATCACTAAGGCATACGAACCCTTCACTAGCTGTGTCAAGTCAGCTATCGGTAACGGCAGACTCACCAGATTTTGGTGGGATAAGTGGTGTGCTGATCACACGCTAAGAACCCTGTTCCCCGACTTATACGAGCAGGCGACACAACCACACTGCACGGTGGCTGTAGCTTGGAAAAGAGGTGCCTGGAATCCATCGTTCAAATAACCGCTTGGCATAGACTCTAAGCTCAGACTTACAGAACTTCAGGCATACATCTCCAACACTGGAGTTGGCTGCTCCCAGGGTCCCGATAAAAAATCATGGGGAGTGGAGAAGAATGGCAAGTTCACGGCTCGCTCCATGTACAAGCGCATCCATTTTAGGGGTTGTACCCCAAAGTGGGCTGCCATCATCTGGAAAACGAAAGCTCCGCTAAAAATCAAAGCTTTCTTATGGTTGACACTGAATGATGCGATCCTGACCAGAGAAAACCTTGCTAAGCGCCAACCGAATGTGGACTCCCTTTGCGGATTCTGCAGCGCTGCCCTAGAGAATAGAGACCATCTTTTTCTTCAGTGTCCTAGGAGTAAAGCGCTACTCATAGAAGTACTCAGTGCCCTAGGGACAACCCAATAACCTACTACTTACGAGGACCTGTGGGTAGGCCCAAAGTTCACAACAGGGAGGGGTACTATGAGAGAAGCGTGGTATTTAGCTATCGCCGCAATGACCTAGGTTCTATGGCTAGACCGAAATAATCTTTATTTTCGTAGATCTTGCAATAGTATTTCTAGCTGTCACGCCCCGCTTTCCAAAACACGGGAATACTAGCACATGACTGAGGCCCAACGAATGATGCGAATGCACCAATCATAAGCTGTACAGGTACTCAACAACAAGATAACAAAAATAAACTACGCAAGCATGTAAATTCACAATATGATAATGAAAGTACAGGATATAGTACATGATATAATACATGACATAAACAACAACTGGAAAGGAAACATAATTTCGGGTCAAACATGCCCAAAATACAATAAAGATTACATGAATAAAACAAGAATTAAGACAACATGATAATTAACAAAACTAAAATACTTGTTCAGCAACACATTCGAGTAACTCTCCTTCTAGGCCTGCAAGTACATTAATATAAGAAAAAGAAACAAGAAGATGTCCGTTAATGCAAGTCATGGACCGTAAGTGGTACAAGCTAAGGAAAACAGGTACAAAACAAAACAAAAGAGAAACAAGAAAAAGAGCAAGAAATCGAGAGTCATGAAATAGGAAAAATGCAATATGTAAACATGATTATGAACAAGACATTATGGAACAAGTGGCATGTAAACAAGTAATCAAGTAAACAAATATCAAGTCAACATGAACATGTAACATGTAATTGGATCATGCAAGTGCACGTGTAAATCTTAAGTCTAATGTTTAATTCTATCTAAGTAGCACTTCATGCATCCATCCTTTTACTACATGGTTGCTACAAACAATCAGTTACATTTAGGCCTAGTGGTGGATTTTATAGGACGGTGTACTCAGGTCAAACATGTCAATTGTATCTTGTTCGAGATACGTGCAAACTTATAACATGGAATATGTAGAGTGTAAACTTGTACCGTGAAACATGTAAACTTGTAATCATGTAATGGATTCTAGAGATGGCCCCCGTAGATTCTAGAGGTGGCCCCCGTCAACCCCTGACGTAGCACTTAGTTTCATATAACTTGTAATTATGGGAAACACAGACCCCCTTCTGAGTACACTTACCTATATTATCCACTACTATGGTCTTTCCCTTAAACTCCGGCTTGTTACTTTTATTAATTTTAGTCAACCATAACAGATATCATATTTAACTACTATCACGGGTGAAACATTCCTGCACATAAACATGTATAATCCTAAAAGTACATATGTGTGTATTAATTTGTATTCATGTAATGTATATGTCAACAAAGTATTCACGATCATATGTGAATACAGGATCGACGGATTACGTATAAAACAGATTTCAATTCGACTTATGAATGTGAATTAGAATCAAGAAATATACTTGCGGTATTTATGCAAAGAAGCTTGTACTAGAACAAACGAATTTGTACAAGAGATACTTGCCTGATAACCGAAGACGCTGATATCAAATACCAGAATAACGGGATCAGAATCCCGGACAGCGAAGCAAAACACGGGTGAGACACCAAACAGCCAAACTCAGATCGGATCCCCACACAAAACACCAAATAGCAATGAGATGATCCAATCCCTACTCCAAAACAGCAACACTTCAACTCAATCCTCTACTCCCTGAAACAGAAAGCTAGGAATGATTGGTAAACCTTAGTGACACCATAACTCTATTAAATTAGTAGAAAAAGAAGTTAGGTTTTGAATTTATCGGGACCAAGATAGATAGTCATTAGACCTCCATGTCATGATATATGTCTCAGTACTTCCTAAAAAAAATGTTCGTATGCTCCTCTTCTCATAATTTGTTTAAAATTTTAAAATTTCGCCTTGTTGTGTTTCGAGGAATAGTCAGGACGTGTACACATGAGGCTTTACCACTGTTATAATTTCCCTTTACTATATATTGGTTCCAAATCCAATTGAATATTTCAATTCTTACCATCTAAACTTTACTTTTGTGCCCATGCTGGTCTCAAATTTTAGATCCACCCCATATCACAAAATAGAACACCGAGAGAAATTTCTCCCATATTTAAGGGAGGGTGGAATCGCTTAATCATATTAACTTTTTTAAATGAAAGTTCAATTTTCAGAAGGCTTCAAACATTAAGCTTCTGTTTTGTTCATTTTTGTCAAATTATTCTGTTCTCTTCATGCACTGTACTAATTTCAGCAATCTCTGTTACTTCTGTTCTTGTGTAGGCTTACAACAGAGTTGGAGAATGGAGCACAATTCTGACATGGGCCGTGGAGTTATAGGGGTGGTTGATGTTTCAAATATAATGGTAATATTCTTCCTTGTTGACATAAGTTACGCATGAAATGAATGCACCAAGAATGCCCATCGTACTATAAAAGAAGGAATTAACATGTGCTATGCATAGATAAATATATATTTATCTTCAATTAGATTCGTCATGCAAATCTAGTTCCTTTTCAATTATGACTTGGTTTTAAAACTTATCAAAGTTATATCATGTCAAAATTTTATGTGAAAGCTTGCTAAGTTTGGTATCATCAGTATCCAAACTGTCAGTGCAACTTAAATAGTTACAGTCCAATTTTTGTACAAAGATATCTCATTTTATATCTGTGCCAAGAAGAGCAACGTATATCGCTCTTCTAAGGTGACAATTGTTGAACGCTTGAACACCAATGAACACTAGTTCGTCATTTTTGCCTTGTTTGAAGTATACATTTTAGATTTCAGTGCAAAGGCAATAGGTGTACAGCTTTAATTCGACTCTCTTGCTGAAGTTCACAATTTTATTTTATTTATTATAGTTTAATTTTTTGAATTTATTTACCGGATGATGGAGAGGGGCATGTATTGGTTATGAACTCAACAAGGATTTCAGGATTGTGAAGAATATGCCAGATTGGAGGAGTGGCTGGGCAAGATAGGGGTGGCTGGGCAAGAGAGCAGATGAATACTGGGATAAAATTTTTGATGCGCTAGAGCTGGTACTATTTTTTTTTTTGATCAGAAAAGGTTGGCCTAGGCCCCCCCTAGTTTCATTAAAAAGTTTTTAATAAAACAGGAAAACCAGTTACGGACAGTGATATTCATGAGAGCCACATACGGACCATGATATTCATAGTCCCACCCAAAAAAAAGAACCAGCAACATGAGACTCTCCGGAGCCCGTGAGATCCACCAAAATACATGCAAGTAATTAAAAAAAGGCCCAAAATACATCAATAGGAAGCCCCAAAACAACATCAAACCCCACACATCCCCAAAAGACTCCCAGCTGAGTGTCCCGCCTCCCACCATGGACTCAACCTTCCTCTCCTGTCCCATCCCCTTCCTGTAATTCGACCTCGCCGGTGGAAATATCCTTGTATATGTCCTTGATCTTCTTTGTCTGTTCGTCACCAGCCGTTTTAGACCAGAACATAATATTAGCAATGATCTTGAAGAGCAATTGTTGATGCATGATGTGTTTGTGGGTGCTTCTAAAGATTCAATTGTTTCTTTCTAGCCATATGTTTCAACATATAGCCGCCATCCCCGCTGGTACTATTAAAATTTCCCTTTGAGACTTTTTCATGTATGAATGCATTTTTTAGCTAGATAATGTTTAATCTTGTAGAATTTGAATCTCACTATAGTACTTTGTCCCGACCACGAGTGGGTTCAGTGTAACAACTGCCGCAAGTGGAGGATGCTAAGCATTATTGGATTTGACACCAAGAGCTTACCTGATGAAAGGTTAGTGCATTGTTATCTCATCATTGATAATCATTTAATTATTATTTACAGTTAAAATCTAATATAAGGATAAAGATCATGGTGTTTTATAGAGAATGAAGCCTGAATAGAGTTCACAATAATAGCTAGAAGTATATAACATTGAACTTAAACTTGATTTTGAGTTAAGCTTAATTATGGGTTCATAATCCAAACCCAAAATTAAGCTCAAGTTCTAGAGATTCTCTAGAAACATCATAAAATATTATCACCTACTCTATATGTTCTAGAGAATTCTATAAAATAATTATCTAAAGATTTGTGTAGAAAATTCTAGGAATTGTAAGACATAAAATCTAGATATTATGGTAGAGAGTTCTATAAGACTTGTAAGATATTTTGTAATCTTGGAGCCTATAAATAGCTCCTTCCTCTCCCATTTGTAAACAAGTTGAACAAATAAATAAAAAGCAAGTTAAAGAAAGAGTGTTCTTCATAAGTTCTCTAATTCTCTCTAAAAATCTTTCAAGTATTTTCTAAGTATTCTTTCATATCATTCTTCATACTTAGAGGGTTTCTTCTCTTGGTTTCACTCGGGTTTCTCGGGTATTACGGTCTTGGGCTAGTGCTAAGCACTATCGGAGTTTCTTTACATGGTATCAGATCCATTCTAATCTTGTGCTCATCAAGATCGGGGTTTAAGAGAGCTCGGTTTATTCTAAGTATGGAATCAATGGGTCGTGTAGTTGGATTGGGAATGGAGATCTTAAACCAATCTAACTACCGGTTTTGGAAGTCATGTATGGAGTCATACTTGGTTAGTGAGGACTTATGGGATATCGTCGGCGGTAGTAGCACAACACCACCAAGGGGAGATGCTGCAACAGCGGAAGCGACAAAGGAGTGGACACAGAAAAATGCCAAGGCGGAGTTTGCTTTGAAGAGGTCAATATCCTCGGGAGTATTTGAGCATGTCTCAAGGTGTACATCCGCTAGTTCGATTTGGCAAGCATTAGATAAATTGTTCAACAAGAAGAACGAGGCTCGGCTACAATTATTAGAGAACGAGTTGGCGAATGCGAAGCAGGGAGAATCTTCAATCTCAGAGTTCTTTATCAAGGTAAAAAACCTTTGCTCAGAGATTAATACTCTTAATCCGGAGGAGTCGATTTCAGAAGCTCGGATGAAGCAGTCTATTATTCGTGGTTTACAACCCGAATATACACCGTTTGTTACTTCAGTTCAAGGATGGGCTACATAACCTTCCTTGGAGGAGTTCGAAAATGTACTAGCTTCGCAAGAATCACTAGCCATGCAAATGGCGGGAGTTAAAGTCAATGATGACTCGGGGAGCGCATTTGTAGCTCGGAGGCAACAAAGTTTTAGAGCCAAGTTCAAGGATAGTGATACAAAAAATAATGATGGACGAGAAAGATCTTCTATGGGAGATAAGAAGCAATTCAAGTGCTACCGGTGTGGGAAACTTGGGCACTTCAAAAAGATTGCCGAGTTAAGTTGAAAGAAACAAATATGGCAGAATCAAAGGGTCACACTGAAGACGAAGAATGGGGAAAATGTTTCACGGTGGAGGCTGCATCTTTAGGTACATCCACAACTAAAAATCTTGAAAATGATTGGATTGTGGATTCTGGTTGTAGCCATCATATTACCGGAGACGAGAAGTTATTTTCTAGTCTTCAGTGTCATGACGGGAAAGAAGCCATCATTATCGCGGATAATTCAATCCACCGCGTTGAGAAGGAAGGGACTGTTGTCATTAAAGGAGATGATGGAAGCCCAATAACTCTCAAGAATGTATATCATGTTCCTGGAGTAAGGAAGAATCTTCTCTCTGTGGTAAATGCGGTGGACTCAGGTAACTACGTTTTATTTGGCCCAAGTGACGTCAAATTCTTAAAGAATATTAAAGAGTTAAAGGCGGATGTGGTTCACACCGGAGCACGAGTTAAAGATCTATATGTTTTATCGGCCTCCAACTCATATGTTGAGAAGATGAGCACCAATGATAATGTCTTTATATGGCATGCTAGACTTGGTCATATAAATATGACTAAGCTCAAAGTTATGGTAAATAAGGATTTGGTTAATGGGCTCCCAAGGTTGAAGATTCAAGATGAAGGAAAACTTTGTGAAGGTTGTCAATATGGAAAATCACATAGGCTTCCATTTGACAACTCCACTTCACGATGCAGCGCTCAGTTGGAGAGGATCCATAGCGATTTGATGGGTCCAACAAGAACACCCTCCTATTCCGGGTTTCGTTACATGTTGTTGTTCGTTGATGATTTCTCACGGTACACCTGGGTATACTTTGTGAAGGAAAAATCAGAAGTATTTTCAAGATTTCAAGAATTCAAGGTTACCGTGGAAGCCGAGTTAGGTCGGAAGATCAAGACCCTAAGGACGGATAATGGAGGAGAGTTTATGTCAAAGGAGTTCCTCTCTTTTTCTCAAGAGCATGGTATCAAGAGGGAATTTAAATGCCCATATACACCTCAACAAAATGGAGTAGCAGAAAGGAAGATCCGACATCTAAGCGAAACGTATAGAAGCTGACTACATGACAAGAATTTGCCTAAAGCCTTATGGGCGGAAGGCATGAGATGTGCAGCATATGTCATCAATCGAATGCCACTAAGTCCGAATAACATGAAGTCTCCTTATGAGATGGTTCATGGGAAGAAGCCAACGGTGAAACATCTCAGGATATTTGGATCAATCTGCTACGTCCATGTGTTTGACTCTCAGAAAACAAAGTTGGAGGCAAAGGCGAAGAAATGCATATTTGTCGGTTATGATGAACAAAGAAAAGGGTGGAGGTGCATGGATCCTGAGACACATAGGTACGTCGTGTCCCGTGATGTTGTCTTTGACAAAGTTTCCTCATATTATGGACAACCTCAAGTCTTGGTCGAACAAGAAGGTGGAGATTCCTTCAAGGTTGATGAACCAGTTCCTCAAATGCCAAGTGAGAGAGGAAGTCTTGAAAAAGAGACGCAAGGTGAAAGGGTGAGCACTAATCAAGAGGAAGATGATGATGAAGATCATGGTTCCATGGCTAATCAAAGGCCTAAAAGGAACATTGTTAAGCCTGCCCGGTTGAGAGATGAAAGGTTTGTCACTACTTACTCATGTTACTTTGCCGCTCCATTAGATGAAGAAGAGCCATCATCTTATGATGAAGCTAAAGGTGTTCAAGAGTGGGAGACCGCAATGGAAGAGGAGATGAATGCCCTTATAAAGAATGAAACTTGGGATTTGGTTCCGAAAACCAAGGATGTTCAACCCGTTTCATGTAAATGGGTGTATCGAATTAAGCGGAAAGCGGATGGAAGCATTGATAGATTTAAAACAAGGTTGGTTGCTCGGGGGTTCACTCAGAAGTATGGAGAAGATTATGATGAGACTTTCAGTCCTGTGGCTAAGATGACTACGGTACGTTTACTTCTTGTTAGGATTATATACTGAAAGCATCACTTTTGTATTAACTTTATTTCCTTATTTTTTTTTGAATGAGAATCATATGGGCATATGTTTGCATATTGTGTTTATTATAATATTAATGCAAGTATCTGATATTCTATAAGGTTGATAATATGGTGTGAGGTGACACACAGAAGATCATATTATCAGTTCCCTATGGAATATATAAATAGTTCACAACCTAGACGGACTTGGATAATCCATTGGAAAGGTTGTAGTGTAATCTGGTATTAGTCTATCTTGACTATAGGTTTACACTAGTACACTTTGTGTGTATTGAACAGGACCACTTGAGGTTGTTCTCTTTGTACTGACTACAAAAGAGAACAAACACCTCTGTTATTATGGATGCTTATGCTCTTAATCCAGATATAATAACAGATATGTATATGCAGTGTACATTACTTTAACTCATAAAAGAGTAAGATTCATTATGGATTAACAACCTCTATGAATTGGGTAATAGTATTGTATGTATGATGGGCTGTTGATTGTAAAAGGAATCCATGTCCCGATACGTCGGGTTGATGATGTCCCCTTAAGGATCTCATAAGGATTTTTATGTAAATCCTGCAGGTGGATTATATCCGACATGACAAATAAAGTTGAGTGGTACTACTTAAGGATAAAAGATGTTGATCAATATAGTTGTCAGTAACTTAATTTGATCGACGGACATTCGATATCTTAACATGGGGAGCTCAACGAGCTTATAATAAAAGGAGCCCATAAACATAATTTGGGATTAGGAAGGTAGTGCAACAATAGCTCCTTAGTGGACCGAGCTATTGTTAATGGGCCTGGGTTGTATGTTCGGGCTGAACACGGGATACCCAGATTCGTTAGGAGACCTAACCCTAATTTCTCCTCATGGTCCCTGCCGTAGCCTTATATATATCCTCTATTCTCTGGCCGTCATGATCATCTGAAATATAAGATGTTTTCTCTAAATTCGTGATTCACATAAGGAGAGAAAGAGAGGTCAGCCAAGGAGAAGAAAGGTTAGGAGATCGTCGCCCACACGACGTCCAACCCGAGGAAGGAATACGTGCAGAAGATCTTGGGGTCATTGTCGTCCTCTTCTCATCGCAGGTATAATTCGTGAACCTTATATTCCGCTATATAGGGTTAGATCACGTATTTAATCTGTTAATCTTTTATGATCGATACGCACACCAATCCGTAGTCCTGGGAATCATCTCAGTTCCATCAATTGGTATCAGAGCCGGTATTGGATCTGCGTATTGATTGTTACATCCATGTTGTCCAATAAAACTTGTGTTGTATGATAGTTGGTAGATGTAGATCTGTTCTAACTCGGTTTTGCAGGCATCTTAGATCCAACTATTATGGTCCAATACATGTTTTGTTTGTGTTGTTGTTGTTTTGTGGATGTAATTATTGTTTTGTTGTTGTTTTGTGGATGTAATTAATATCACGAGGGTTGATCGTGCTTATAATTTTAATTTTTCAATCTAGATTATGTGTGAACTCCTTCGGGAGGCATAGGATTGATGTAATTTTAATTTTTTTTTTTTTTTTTTTTTTTTCGATCGATCGTAATGGCGGTGGTGGCTGTTTCTGACGCCGGAGGAGATGCTGGTTTTTAGGCAGTCCGGAGATCGACAGATGGTTTTCAATGAAGAAATCGGGCAGCCAAACCTTAAAAAAAAAAAAAAAAAAAAAAAGGCCAACGCAGGGTCAAATTTGGGATTCGCACAGTCGGGGAAGAATCAGGATAGATGGTCATAATAGTTGGATATTTATTTTCAAATTTATTGCCATTATTGCTTAGTCTGATTATGCATGTTTATTATTTTGTGATTTTTTTTGAAAAACTAGGATCACATTAATAATGGACAGCATGGACATAAATTAACTAGTAGAAAAATCCTCATTGTTAAATAACTAAGTGGGAGAGGGAATTCATTTAACATGAATCCCACGGTCTCCATTGCTGGTTTGTAGGTGATATAACTATGCTTGCGTGTTGGCTTTAGTGCTTTCCTCCATATCGGATGAGTATAATCATGGATCACCAGTACAGACTTCCTTAGGGATAATTATAGAAAGTTACCTAGTATGTGTTCACTTCTCCATCTAAAGGAACTCAATACAAGATAATGGACTTAGTATTAAGCAATGGTATACACTTAGATACAAATAATGATATCCTCCCCATCGGAGTCACTGCTATTATTTGTAGGACCAGAGCAAGACCAACAGATTAATTTTATTTGTCATAAAGTTGTGTTGACATGATAGTAAAATTAATAGGAAAAACCTACTTGAACAAATATTGAATTTGTACACGTCCACACTATCGTGGCATGCTAAATTCATGGTGTTTAAGGTGTTGGTGATTTTTTTTTATTATTGTTTTGAGGGAATCAATATTTAATTAATTCAAAAAGTTTTGCCCTACATAATTTTTTTTTATGTGATTCTCAGGATTTCAAAAATGGGTTCTTTCAGTCCACTTATGGTGATTCTTAAAGAAAACAAACTTACTAGCCCTAATTATATTGACTGGAAACGTAACTTGGATATTGTCTTAACTGCTGAAGAGTAGAAATTTGTACTCAATGAAGTATGCCCACCTAAGCCTGATGCTAACTCTGATGAAGAGGTCAAAGAGGCTTATAAGAAGTGGAATAAGGCAGATGAGATGGCGCGGTGTTACATTTTGGCATCTATGTCAAATGTACTGCAGCATCAGCATCAGGCCATGCCCACAGCTTATGATATGATGTAAGGAACTCTTCGGACATCAGAGTAGAGCAGCTAGGCAATTTGCTATGAAGAGTTTGATGAATGCATCTATGGCTGAGGGGACACCAGTAAGGGATCATGTTCTCAAGATGATGGGTCATCTAAATGAGATGGAGATCCTTGGTGCTGAAATCGATGGGGAAACCCAGGTCGATATCATTCTCGGGACTCTGCCTAAAAGTTTTGACTCGTTTTGCCTTAATTACAACATGAACAAAAGGTTGTATACTTTGGCAGAACTTGCAAAAGAACTACAGGATGCTGAAGCTCTCTTCAAGCAGAATGCCCATGTTTATGTGACTGAAAAGGACTCTACTTCTAAGCCGAAAGGTGGTAAGAAGAAGAAAGTTCAGAAACAAGTAAACTCAGCAAAGAAGGGCATGAGACCTCAAGGCGCTGTGAAAAAGCCAAAAGGCAAGTGTTTCAAGTGTAAAGGATCGGGACAATGGAAGACTGACTGTCCACTTCTCAAACAAAAGAACAAAGAAGGTATATCTCATTTACTAGTTGTTGAAACATGTTTAGCGGTGTTATCTACCGGCACCTGGTGTATAGATACAGGAGACACTAATCATGTCTGCAATACATTGCAGGGGTTCCAGGAAACCAGACGGCTCAGTGATGGAGAGATATGCTTGTTTATGGGTGACGCTACAAGAGTAGTGGCCATTGCAATAGGAGATGTTATTTTATCTTTTGGTAGAAATAAGTCTTTGACATTGAGAGATTGTCTTTATGCACCTTCACTTAGAAGGAATTTAATTTCTGTTTCCATGCTAGTTAAGAATGGATATTCAGTTTATTTTAATGACAATATTGTTATTAGAAAAAATAAGCATTTTATCTGTTCTGGTGTATTGGTTGATAATCTATATGTCATTAATCTATTTCGCCCACGATGCAACTTATGGAAATGAATAATGTCTTCTAACATAAATAAGAGAAAAGAACCTTCTTGTATGAACCAAACATATCTTTGGCACTTGCGATTGGGGCATGTTAACCTAAGAAGGGTTCAAAGACTGGTTAAAGATGGACCTTTGAGTTCATTGGAAGTGGAGGCACTACCAGTCTGTGAATCCTGCTTGGTAGGTAAAATGACCAAAAGGCCTTTCAAGGCAAAGGGGTATAGGGCCAAAGATGTGTTGGAATTTTCATTCTGATTTGTGTGGGCCCATGACTGTCCAGGCTAGAGGTGGCTTTGAATATTTTGTCACATTTACTGACGATTATTCAAGGTATGGATATATTTATTTGATGCGCCGTAAGTCTGAATGCTTTGAAAAATTCAAAGAGTACAAGGCAGAAACGGAGAAAAGTCATGGAAAATGTATCAAATCATTACGTTCAGATCGTGGTGGCGAGTATCTGTTTGGGGAGTTTAGGGACTATTTGTCAGAGGCTGGGATTACATCCCAATTATCAGCACCTGGAACACCCCAACAGAATGGTGTAACAGAAAGAAGGAATAGGACTCTTATGGAGATGGTTAGATCAATGATGAGTTATTCAGATTTACCGGATTCGTTTTGGGGATATGCCTTAGAAACTGCAGCTTATATTTTAAACTTGGTTCCTTCAAGTCAGTACCAATTACTCCCACAGAACTGTGGACGGTGCGTAAGCCTAGTCTGAAACATGTTCGGATTTGGGGTTGTCCAGCACACGTGCTGAATGGGAAAGCCGATAAGCTGGAATCTCGTACAGAAGTACGCTTGTTTGTAGGCTATCCAAGAGGAACGAAAGGAGGTTTATTTTATAGTTCTAAGGATCAGAAGGTCATTGTTAGCACCAATGCTCGATTCTTAGAGGAAGACTATGTCATGAACCATAAACCCATAAGTAGAGTTGTTCTAGAAGAACTGAGAGGTGAGACGCCAAATACTTCAGTACCAACAGTACAACAGGATGTACCACCAGTAACTGCACAACGTGTCACAAATGTTACACCACAACCGATAGTGCCTCGTCGTAGTGGGAGGGTTGTGATACAACCTGATAGATATATGTTCTTGGGAGAGTCGTCAGACTTTGTCCCTGAGGAACAAGATTATGATCCCTGTACCTACAATGAAGCACTCCAAGATAAAGATGCAGAGTCTTGGCAAAAAGCAATGATATCTGAAATAGAATCTATGGATTCTAATCAAGTCTGGGAGCTTGTAGAACCACCAATTGGTGTAAAAGCCATTGGATGCAAGTGGGTCTATAAGAGAAAAAGAGGATCAGACGGTAAGATTGAAACCTTTAAAGCTCGACTTGTTGCAAAAGGTTTTACTCAAAGAGAGGATATCGATTACGAGGAAACCTTTTCGCCAGTAGCCATGCTTAAGTCTATCCGGATTCTTTTATCTATTGCAGCTCATCTTGATTATGAGATTTGGCAAATGGATGTCAAGACAGCTTTCCTTAATGGAAGTCTTGAGGAAGACATCTATATGAAGCAACCAGACGGGTTCATTGAAAAGGGCCAAGAGCATCTTATTTGTAAGCTCAAGAAGTCCATTTATGGACTTAAGCAAGCTTCCAGATCTTGGAACATATGTTTTGATCAGGTGATAAAATCCTATGGATTTGATCAATGTCAAGATAAATCGTGTGTATACAAAAAGTGTGACGGAAACGTAGTGGTATTCCTAGTACTTTACGTGGATGACATCTTGCTCATTGGAAACAATGTGAAGGTATTATCTAACGTAAGGGTATGGTTATCCAAACAGTTTGATATGAAGGACTTGGGAGAAGTAGGTCACATCCTTGGGATCAAAGTTCTACGAGATCGCAAGAAAAGGATGTTGGGCTTGTCCCAAGCTTCCTATATCGATACTATACTAACTCGTTTTAGCATGCAAAATTCTAAGAAAGGTTTCTTACCTTTTAGGCATGAAATTGCCCTATCAAAGGAGCAGTGTCCGAGGACACCCAAAGAGATAGAGAACATGAAAGCAGTTCCTTATGCTTCAGCAGTAGGAAACTTAATGTATGCAATGCTATGTACGAGACCAGATATCTGCTTTGCCGTTGGCATGGTTAGCAGATATCAGTCTAACCCTGAACAAGAGCACTGGACTGCCGTAAAGCATATTTTGAAGTACCTGAAAAGGACTAAAGATTACATGCTAGTTTACCAGGCAGATAGTTTAGTTGCCTTGGGGTATACAGACTCAGATTTTCAGTCAGATAGGGATTCCAGAAAATCAACCTCAGGTTATGTATTTACTTTGGGAGGTGGAGCCACTATATGGAGGAGTATCAAGCAAAAATGTATTGCTGATTCTACCATGGAAGCCGAGTATGTGGCAGCCTCTGAGGCAGACAAAGAAGCGGTTTGGCTCAGAAACTTCCTATTGGACTTGGATGTGGTATCTAATTTGCCTAAGGCTATTACACTTTATTGTGATAATAGTGGTGCAGTTGCAAATTCGAAAGAACCACGAGCCCATAAGGCAAGTAAACACATTGAGCGTAAGTACCACCTGATACGAGATTTCGTAAAGAAAGGAAAAGTTGCTGTGATCAAGACAGCTTCAGTAGACAACCTAGCTGATCCCTTCACTAAGAGCTTACCAGCTAAGGCTTTTGATAGTCATGTTGAGAGAATGGGAGTCAGATGCGTAGCAGCATAGCTTTAAGTATAAGTGGGAGATTTGTAACAGTATACTGAAAAGCAATGCTTTGAGTATAAGTGGGAGATTGTTAGGGTTATATACTGAAAGCATCACTTTAGTATTAACTTTATTTCCTTTTTTTTTTTTGAATGAGAATCATATGGGCATATGTTTGCATATTGTGTTTATTATAATATTAATGCAAGTATCTGATATTCTATAAGGTTGATAAGATGGTGTGAGGTGACACACAGAAGATCATATTATCAGTTCCCTATGGAATATATAAATAGTTCACAACCTAGACGGACTTGGATAATCCATTGGAAATATTGTAGTGTAATCTCGTATTAGTCTATCTTGACTATAGGTTTACACTAGTACACTTTGTGTGTATTGAACAGGACCACTTGAGGTTGTTCTCTTTGTACTGACTACAAAAGAGAACAAACACCTCTGTTATTATGGATGATTATGCTCTTAATCCAGATATAATAACAGACATGTATATGCAGTGTGCATTACTTTGACTCATAAAAGAGTGAGATTCATTATGGATCAACAACCTCTATGAATTTGGTAATAGCATTGTATGTATGATGGGCTGTTGATTGTAAAAGGAATCCATGTCCCGATACGTCGGGTTGATGATGTCCCCTTAAGGAGCTCATAAGGATTGTCATGTAAACCCTGCAGGTGGATTACATCCGACATGACAAATAAAGTTGAGTGGTACTACTTAAGGATAAAAGATGTTGATCAATATAGTTGTCAGTAACTTAATTTGATCGACGGACATTCGATATCTTAACATGGGGAGCTCAACGAACATATAATAAAAGGAGCCCATAAACATAATTTGGGATTAGGAAGGTAGTGCAACAATAGCTCCTTAGTGGACCGAGCTATTGTTAATGGGCCTGGGTTGTGTGTTCGGGCTGAACACGGGATACCCAGATTCGTTAGGAGACCTAACCCTAATTTCTCCTCATGGTTCCTGCCGTAGCCTTATATATATCCTCTATTCTCTGGCCGTCATGATCATCTGAAATATAAGATTTTTCTCTAAATTCGTGATTCACGTAAGGAGAGAAAGAGAGGTCAGCCAAGGAGAAGAAAGGTTGGGAGATCGTCGCCCACACGACGTCCAACCCGAGGAAGGAATACGTGCAGAAGATCTTGGGGTCGCTGTCGTCTTCTTCTCATCGCAGGTATAATTCGTGAACCCTATATTCCGCTATATAGGGTTAGATCACGTATTTAATCTGTTAATCTTTTATGATCGATACGCGCACCAATCCGTAGTCCTGGGAATCATCTCAGTTCCATCACTTCTATCTTTAGCCGCAAGCTTTGGTTGGAAGTTATGGCAACTAGATGTGAAGAATGCGTTTCTATACGGTGAGCTTGATAAGAGTATCTTCATGGTGCAACCACTTGGTTTCAAATCACGAGAGCATCCTGATTATGTGTGTAAGCTTAAGAAGGCTTTGTACGGGTTTAAACATGCTCCTCAAGCATGGTATGGAAAACTTGCTCAATTTCTTTAGTTTTGCGGTTATGTACCATCAAATTCGGATCCAAGTCTATTCTTCAAGAAGAATGGAGGAGTCCACGTGGTAGTTCTTCTTTACGTGGATGATATGATAATCACCGGGAACGATGATGCTGAAATTGCTCGTCTACAAGAGGATATGTCGGTGAGGTTTGAGATGAAGAAGTTAAGTGAGTTGAATAACTTTCTTGGTTTGGAGGTTGAAAGGGTAAAGGATGGAATCTTCATCGGTCAACAAAGCTATGCAAGAGGATTGTTGAGAAGTTCAGGGTACACGAAGGAAAGACACGTACTACTCCGATGGATGTAAACATAAGGCTTAAGCGCGATGAAGGGTCCTTGCTACCCGATCCTCGACCTTATCGCTCTCTTGTGGGAAGTTCTATATTTAACCATTACAAGACCTGACATTGCCTTCGTGGTAGGTCTCATAAGCCGTTTTATGCAAGAACCAAAGAAACCACATTTAGAAGCAGCAAAGAAGATCTTGAAGTATGTGAAGACAACTCTTGGCATGGGTTTGGTGTACAAGTACAATGCCAAGGTTTCTCTTTATGGTTTCACCGATGCTGACTTTGGTGGAGATCTAGATGATCAAAAATCAACATCAGGTTATGTGTTTTTATGTGGAGACACAAGCGTGTCGTGGTGTAGCAAGAAACAAGGAACGGTGTCATTGTCTACCACTGAAGCAGAGTATAAAGCTTCAACACTCACAGCTCAAGAGTGTACATGGCTTCGAAGACTCCTTGAAGATTTGTTCGAGCCAATCAATAAGTCGGTTGCAATTTATGGAGATAATCAAAGTGCTATCAAGTTAGCTAATAATCCGGTGTTTCATGCAAGGACGAAACATATCGAGTTAGAGCATCACTTCATAAGGGAGAAGGTGCTTGATGGAACAATTGAAGCTTTGGAAGTTCGAAGCGATGACAACGTTGCAGATATCTTTACAAAGTCATTACCAAAAGGTAAATTCGAGTTACTTCGCTCGAAGCTCGGTATGGTTGACAAAATCAAGTTTAAGGGGGAGTATTGAAATTAAACTTGATTATGAGTTAAGCTTAATTATGGGTTCATAATCCAAACCCAAAATTAAGCCCAAGTTCTAGAGATTCTCTAGAAACATCATAAAATATTATCACCTTCTCTATATGTTCTAGAGAATTCTATAAAATAATTATCTAAAGATTTGTGTAGAAAATTCTAGGAATTGTAAGACATAAAATCTAGATATTATGGTAGAGAGTTCTAGAAGACTTGCAAGATATTTTGTAATCTTGGAGTCTATAAATAGCTCCTTCCTCTCCCATTTGTAAACAAGTTGAACAAATAAATAAAAAGCAAGTTAAAGAAAGAGTGTTCTTCATAAGTTCTCTAATTCTCTCTAAAAATCTTTTAAGTATTTTCTAAGTATTCTTCCATATCATTCTTCATACTTAGAGGGTTTCTTCTCTTGGTTTCACTCGGGTTTCTCGGGTATTACGGTCTTGGGCTAGTGCTAAGCACTATCGGAGTTTCTTTACATATAAATAATATTTTGAACCAACATCCTTTTTCATTTTTCAAAAAACACTAACCTCTTATCAAGATCAAATTAAAAGAAGCTTGTTTTTTTTCTGTAATTCCCTTCTGGCTCTTAATTCTTTAACCTTTTCCCCAATTGCGGGATATATAATTAGGCTTTGCACCATTTAGTGGAAAGTGTGAAACTCCCGAACAACAACAAGAATCTGGAGTCGTTACAGTGTCGGAAAAGCAATCCAGAAGTAGTCTGGAGCAGGTGACTGTTCAATGTGAACAGGAAGAGGCTCTGGATTCAAATTCTAGTCTGTCTGGAAGCTATAACCGAATTGCCACACCATCTAGCTGCAAAAGACAAGAGAATTGCAGAATTACCTCTGCCCGTGGGAAAAAATTAGGTTCACTTATTGAATGGCCATCCAGTGATATTAAGAGTTATGTGTAAGATTTTGTACTGGAAGTTAAGAATTTCTGTACTAATCTCAAATTCTAATAGAACTATAAAATCATTCACTTATTGAATGGTTCATCAAGTTTTGCTCTACATATACTTGCAGGTTTTTGTAGTTGAGATTTTGTTAACGAGGGGATGGCCATATTTTTCAGAGCATCATAGGGATCAAGGCAGTGGATTGGCCCCATGGCCGGTTCGTTTGACTTCTCCTCCCCGTCTAGCTGACTTCTATTATTCAACTGAGATGTTCGAAAGACAGACGGTAGTATAAAATTTCCTGGTCATCTTAGATTTTGGATATTTGTGCTTGATTCTAGGTTTATCGTCATTTTTAGTATCTAACTTCATGTCTTTCTAATGATCTGTGTTCATGCAACAAAATTATTGTCAATGGGAACAATGTTTCTTATTGTGATTCAAGCTTACACTTAGGAGGAAACTTTTATATATGGTGCATTTAGAAAGTGCTGGGATGACTATATCTGGTCATTTGAACTACTTAGTTTTCTTATTTTTGTCGAGTCATGTTTCAGATCATTCTTGATTTGAAACATTTATCTTATTTTTAGTATCTAACTTGATGTCTGTCTATTGATCTTTGTTCAGGCAACAAAATTATTGTCAATAGAAACAATGTTTTTGTAATTCAAGCTTACACTTGGGAAACCTTTGTTTTGGGATGCACTATATCTGTTCATTTGAACTACTTGGTTTTCTTATTTTTGTCGAGTCATATGTGCAAAGTAATGGAAGAAAATATCAGTGAAGTTTACTATCACCATTGATCTTTTTCCATATTGTATAAGCCTAAATAAATTTTATATGGAATAATTTTATATGGTCTTATATTATTTCATCCGATTTATTCGTACGTCCTATTCTGAATGATTGTCACGACTGTTGGCAGGTGCGAAGCGTACTCAACATACCCCAGAACTTACGATCTCCTCCATGCTTGGACTGTCTTCTCTGGCCTCGAGAAGAAAGGATGCAGTGCCGAGGACCTGATTATCGAAATGGACTGGATGTTGAGGCCAACCGGTTTCATTATTATCTGTGACTCACGTGTGATTATTGAGTTCATCAGGAAGCACTTGACAGCTCTTCACTGGGAGTCGGTAGCTCAGGTGGACAAAATTTGGTGCTCTACATATCTCCTCAGTTTATAACTCTACTCGAGAACTATGCTGCCTTGGATGAGCTATTATGTTGTGTCATTAGATGGGAACCAAAAATGTAGAATCATTCGAGAGCTGTCAAGCACAAACATTTTTATGGAATCATTCGAGAACTATGCTGCAATGTAAGCTCAAGGGACTGAATTAAGCCCTTTTTTAAAAATTAGTTATTCTCTGTTGTTGATTGTCGTTATTGTTAATAATTGTATGTTGGTGGTATGTTAATGTGCAGGGTAAACTCTTGGAATAAGAGAATATGAAACTGGCTTACTTATTGGTAATCCACTAGCTGCCTTGGATTATATAGAAGGCTCATCTATATATATGCTAATGAATAATTAATAAGATAGACCATACCTAGTGCTAATTGAATAAACAAGACTATGTAACTGGATGTTTGTTAATTTTTGGTTGTTAATATACTTCTTTGGAAATTTCTATACTTCTTCCCTGTAGTATTTTCATTTTGATGGGAAATAAGTTATAGCTTAACTTGATTTTTTTTGCTTTGTATAGTGAGTTACAAATGGCAATATTGAGGAGCTTAACTAGCTACTTGCTGATAAATATTCATGTTGATTCAATTGGTTGTATTGAATGAGATTGAGGAGTCTATGCTGTTTTATAACATATATATGAAATTTTATTTCATATAGTGTAACTTTTTATTAAAAAATGTTTTAAAATTCAAAAAAATACCTATTTATCCCGGCGTTCCCGGCGTTTTTAGAAAAAACGTCGGGATAGGGTGTTTTTTTAAAAAAAAAAATAATTAAACTATCCCGGTGTTTTTGGTCAAAAACGTCTGGATAGATTATCTTTTCTTTTTTTTTTTCTGACAAAAGCTCTATACCGGCGTTTTATTAATTAAATATCAGGATAGATATAGGCTATAGCGGCGTTGTTAAAAAATACCGGGATAGACCATATATCTGTCCTGACGCTCACTATAACGGCGGTTCTGACGGCATTTTCAGAAACGCCGCTACGGAATATCCCGACATTTATAAACGCTGGAATAGCCCAAAAAAATGTCGGGAAAGCCTGTGCGGTTTGTAGTGATATATATATATATATATATATATATATATATATAGAGAGAGAGAGAGAGAGAGAGAGAGAGAGCAATGCTCAGTTGCAAACGGGTCTGTTTGCACAGACCCGTGCAAACGACATTGCTGGCCATTGGATCAAGTTCAACTTGATCCAAAGGCCGTGATCGAGCCCCGCCTGTTGAATGAACCTAGGCTGTTGTTTGGAACAACGGCCTAAGTTGTTTGAACAGCAACATTTTACAGCCTAACGGCCTAGATTATAAAAGGTAGCTGTTTCAAACAACGGCCTATGTTTTATAACCTAGGTCGTTGTTTGGAAATAACGACCATTGTTTCCAAACAACGGCCTAGGTTCAAAAGTGAAAGTCAGTGAAAGAGCGAATGAGGTGAAGAGTTATTCGGGACGAAATTCCCAAATTATCTCTCACAACTTAAGTGAGATGGGGTGATGGGCTGGTTCGATCATGGCTGTTGGATCTTGATCGATCTGATCCAATGACCAACAACGCTGTTTGCATGGGTCTGTGCAAACAGACCCATTTGCAATGGAGCATTGCTCATATATGTATATATGTGTGTGTGTGTGTGTGTGTGTGTGTGTGTGTGAAAAAGTTATTGGCACATTCCACTTTTCATGGGAAACAAAATACATTTAATTAGCATTTAGTGTGGATATAAAGTCTTGCGCAATATTACTAGGCTCTCCCACCCCTCCTACGAACCACAGTTCGAATCTTGTGATCCATTCTATTGTGTGTTCTCGATCAGGGTCTCATATATAAATACCAATTGCAATAATTCAATGAAATTAAAAGGAAGGGGAGAGAAAAAAATTTAATTTAATTAATTTCGACGACAAGATGAAGAGTATATATAAAATAGCAAACCCTAGGCCAGGCAGGCAGTTCACGAGCCATTCGATCTTGAGTCGGATCGGATGGAAGATATTAGATTAGATTGGAGGGGTTGGTTATTCAAGGGCTTTTTGGTCATTCTATAACATTTCTAAAACCTAGCATTCTCAAAACCCCTAACTTAGCCTCCCTCCCCAACCTTAATCTCCCTCCATCTTTCTCCACCTTGTGCCACCGTCGAACCCTCCAATCTTAGCCGTCGACCTTCACCCCTCTTTAGGTCCATCTTCCTCAACCCTAATCGAATCCGACACCCTCTCTGCAAATCGACATCCATCCCTCTCCATCCCCACCGTCCAAACCCTAACTTCCAGCGTCGACCTCCGCCCCTCGCCATATCCACCTTCCTTCCCCTTCAGAACCATAGCTTCCTTCCTTCAATTTTGATTTCGACTTTCTTCAACCCCCTCTCTATCTCACCACTACTGTCAGATTCTCCACTTCAATCTCTTGATCATCTTCTCCAGTGACTCCTCTTTAAAACCTTCCCAAATAGAGAGGTACAATTTAAAGTGTTTGATGAAATGTTCTTGCAAAAGTCTCTCTCGAAGATTACAACAAACTATGTTGGTAAAATTCTCAAATTCTTCAAGTATTATTAATCTTAAAGTAACTAATTACAGGTGGGGTATTCGAAATTTCTAAGAAGCAGAAGATTGTACTCAAGGTGAAGATAGTATTGCAGGGGCATTGGTGAAGAGAGTACTGCGGGGTTTGTCGGATCCTTAACCTGTTGGTTTCGGGATATGGTGATGGTGGGCTTTTTAGGCTTTGCTTGATATTACTTTCTTTTTCCATTATTTCGGAAGATAATGAATTTATTATTGGAACCTCTTAGTGACATCTACATTGTTTATGTCTGGTATATTTTTTCACTGCTTATTTGATATTAGCAACAACCAACTACGTCATTATCATTAATGACATGTCTAAAGTTAATCATATATCGAACAATTCTTATATTTTCAATTGTCTACGACTAATGATTGTAGATCGACAGAAAGCCTCAATGGTGTCAATCGTATCTTACGAAAGACACTTATTTAGATCAGTTGTCGAGAAAAGTTCACTGGAAAAAAAAAATTCAATGTTGCACATATTTTTTCAGATAATCCGTTAAGTCGACATCTATCAATTCTAACTAAAGTTGACTGGACTTGTCTTTTTATATAAGGAAAACGAACTGTCTCACACATCGTCACTCACTGATAAAAATATATGCGACGTTGACTAAGATTGGTTTTCCTCCTGGATAGATCTTGTACCGCATTTATTAAACTACCACTCACAATGTGATAGTCTGATTCGCCTCATTGTATGCTATTGTAGCTTTCACCAAAACCGACATTTTTAGAATTCTTAATTTTCTTTTGTCCTGCAGTTTCGTATGAGATTCTATATGCCAGCATCTAATATCAAAACAGACATGTCCTCTCCATCTATATATATGTTGATAACTGGGATACCCATATGTTAGATTAGTGAGCATTCCAGTTATCAACCTATATAGAGATGAAGATGAGCTGTCTATTTTGAGATTAGATGCTGCAGTTTATTTTGACGCAAAATTATTTTACTTGTACGGTTACCAGGTTGCAGATAGAACCTCATACGAAACTGTAGGAAGCAAGAAAATTAAAGAATGCTAGAGTTGCCGATTTTGGTGAAAGCTACAGTAGCATATAAGGAGGCACACCAGACTATCACATCGTGCATGGTAGTTTAATAAAGGCGGTACGAAACCTATTCAGGAAGAAAACCAATCTTAGTAAGCGCTACATATATTTTTATCAGTTAGTGATGATGTTGTGTGAGGCAGTCCATTTTCCTCATATCAAAAGGCAAGTCCAGTCAACTTTAGTTTGAAACGATGGATGTCGACTAAAATTAACGGATCATCTGAAAAAATATGTGCAACACTGAAATTTTTTTCTGGTGAACTTATTTCGACAACTAATCTAAATAAGTGTCTTTCGCGAGATACAATTGATTCCATTCAGGCTTTACGTCGATCTAAAACTATGAATCATAGACAATTGAAAAATATAAGAATTGTTGGAGATATGGTTATCTTTAAGCATATCATTAATGGAAATAACGTAGTCAGGTTGTAGCTAATATCAAAGAAGTAGTGGAAAAAATATCACACAAACGATGTAGGTACCAACTAACAAGAGGTTCCAAGAATAAATCCATCACCTTCTGAAATGATTAGAAAAGAAAGTAAGTCCAAGCAGAAGCTTAAAAAGCCCAGCACCACCATATCCCGAAATCAACAAGGTTAAGGATCTGACAAACGCCGCATCCGCGGAACTCTCTTCACCAATGCCCCGCATTATTCCAACAAAAAATCCAAGCCCGGGCACAAAAGGTCCAGGATTCAAAGAAAGCCCGGCCCGAAGGCTACAGCCCAGGCCCAATTCAAGAATCCTACACTTTAGCTACCGCCAAAATTGTAAAACAAATCCTCAAAGACCTTGCTCAAAAGAAATCATCCTCTTCAAAAATCGTGCGCCATTACCTCAACGACCACATCTCAGGCAACAAACTCCGATTCCTAGTCTTCAAGAATCATGTTCTCATGCAGATTCCTGACGTTCCTGATGTTAAGAGTGTTAAGCTAGTAGAAGATTGGTGGGAGTTTTTTTGTTGTTGTTGGGACATCAGTTGCTTTGTGAGACATTGGGGCATGAACCAGAGGGGGAGCCCAATGTGGATGAGATTGTGGATTGGTTGTACATGTTCCCACCACATGCGCGTTTCAAGTGTGTGGCAATGCAGGACATGCAAAAGGGGAGGAAAACAAGGAGAAAAATGGCTGAGAAGAATTTTCTGAATGTTATTATCCAGGTTAGTATATATGCTATTAGTTGGCTATATTTACTGCAGACTCCTATATGACTCTTTTTATATGATTTCATCTTTCACTTTGGCACTTAAAAGGATTTCGACAAGAGTTTAAAAGCACTGAGGGTATTGGCATTGTTTCTGTTGTCACTGGACTTCACAGTGTCTTCACCTATCTAGCTAAATCATCAGATAAATCTGTCAATCCTTTTATTCTGAGGAAAGCTTTGAGCAAGTTGGATGCTAAAAACCTTGCTTTGGTAATTTGGAATGCTGAGAACTTTAATTTTGCCGTAAAAAAACCATATGATCCAGTTACTGATCTTATATATCAACTCTCTTGGGCAGGGAATAATGGGAGATCCTTGTGCTGCACTTGAAGAAATTGTCAATTGCTTACATCAGTCATCTGCAACTTCAAGTTGCAATAATACAAAATCAGGACGCCAAGATGGAACTTCAAATTATGATAGAAATACGTCCATAGCAGATAAAAATTTCAAAATTAGCTATCACTTAAAGCTTTCACCTTGAGATGAAGTATGCAGATAGATCCATTGGGGAACTCCAGAACAAGGCACATCCTTTCCAATTTGGAACATTTGTAGAACAAGTATGTGAAGGCTGTAAAAAATGGATTATGTGTTCTGGAAAATTTTATACTATACCACAAGTTCTTATATGTGGTAAGTGTCTTTCTTAACTTTAAGTTGATTTGATTCCTTTTTTTATCCTCTATACTATTTTTAATTTTTTTTTGCAACATTAGTGCACATGCTTTTTTTCTAAAGCAAAAATAGAAATTGGGACCTAGTACAAGTCAGCATACACAAATATACCTTTGACCAAAATTGGAGTGGAAAACAATGTGCACTGTACATACTCATAAATCTAGCTGGATTCAACTTGTATTGAGTTAGTGTTATATGTTTCAGCTTTTAATCAAGAGAAGAATGATGCCGAGAAATCTGAGGCACTGAAAGTTAAAATATCTAAAACACTTGAGACTATTTAAGGGGAAGCTGATTTCGCTTTTTTGTGAGGGGAGATAGTTCGGAAAATCAAATATCACCTGATGGTAAGTCAGAAGACCCACTTAGGTGTTGTTTTAAGTAGTTAATTCATGCAGATAAAGAGTCTTTGAGTGTTGATTTTGATTTTATTAGTTTTATTCATGTGTTTACTTTTCAGGTTTGTTTTGTTTCTCGTAGTCATTGTAGCCGCTGAAATCGGTGTGGGGGCAAACACATAGAATTTGTGAATTCTTGGAACGTTGAATAGTCAAACCTGAAACCTTTCTGCCAGATTTTGACCGTGATCTCCCGCCGTTGACCTGCAAAAAGTGCGAAACACCGGGGTTGATCCCGGCGACGTACCCTCCGACGCTCAAGTCAGTCATCAGAAAGATTATGAATGAGCTTTGATTGGCAAAAGATTGATTACCTGGTAACAGTGGGGGATAGGGGGTATTTATAGCCACCTTAGGAACCAGTTTCGGGATAAGATCAAATCCCTACTTCCCAGTGAATGGATAGGAGGAATCAGGGCCGTTGATTAAGATTAATCATAAACCCTAATTCCATCCAGCTGGACCGGGTTTCTTGCGGATTGGAACCCGCACCCAGTTAAGGTGGATCCGTTCGTGGGTTGTTGGACCTTACAAAAAAGGACCCGGTACCCATTTCAGACCCGTTTGTAGGTAAAATTATCATTTTACCCCTGAGCTTTAAGATTCGTACCTGATTCGGACGGCTCTAATTTAACCCCATTTTTAGCCATATCACGAGCCCCCCACTCCCGAAGACTGAGTTTGATCAGCCTTTGAGGAGTAGTTTTACTGTTTTGATAGCTTGCAGAGTTGTATCGGAGTCCAAATGAGGGGCGTCGAATCTTTGTATGAGGTATTATAGTGATTTTCAGAGTTAGTTGCACGCTCAAGGATGTTCTTGAGCTCTCCTGAACTTTTGGTGATTTCTCTTAATTTTTATTTATTTTTCGGACCATTTATTTAATTCCGTGAAGCAGTGATTTATTGTTCGGGGCATTAATTAATCATTCTAAGCAATAGTTATTTTTTCAGGGACTCAAAAATATTTTCCTGAATTTATAATTATTTTTTAAAAATTTTAATTAATTTTCCTGAATTTTTAATCATTTTTCGCAATTTTTAAATTAATAATTCGAATATATTAAATAAAAAATAAATTTTTATTACTATTTATGACGTGGCGCAATCTGGGCCGCCTATCCCGCATCAGTGCGGAGTTTTGAGAGATCGGACGGCTCGTGTCGCTCGGCACTATTTTCTCCACGCAAGCAGTTCGGATCGCCATTTGCTCGGATTCCGAGCGACGTGGTTCGGCGTTGTTTTCTCCATATGAGCAGCTCAGATCGCCAGTTGCTCAGATCGGGATTCTGAGCAACGTGGGGTGATCTGGGCCGTTCATCATGGCGCGAATCACGAGGTAAGAGATTTAGATCATGAGAAAACGCTATCTTGTCGTTTTGTGGGCGTGGCGTGATCTGAGTCGCTCATCATCTTCCGGTGCGAATTTTGAGACAATCTGACGGTTGGGGTTGCTCGGTGGCATTTTTCTTCAAATGTGCAGCTCGGATCGCCAGTTGCTCGGATTCCGAGCGACGTGGTTCAGCGTTGTTTTCTCCATATGAGCAGCTCGGATAGCCAGTTGCTCGGATTGGGATTCCGAGCGACATAGGGTGATCTAGGCCGTTCATCATGGCGTGAATCACGAGGTAAGAGGTTCAGATCACGAGAAAACGCTATCTTGTCGTTTTGTGATCGTGGCGTGATCTGAGTCGTCTGATTGAGATCTTGCACGATTGTTGAGGAGAAACTTGTTTTTCTCCAATACGCAGCTCGGATCGCCAGTCGCTCGAATTTGGATTCCGAGGGACATGGGGCGACCTGAGTCGTTCCTCATGAGATTTGGTGCGAATCTCGATGTGAAAGATGGTGTGGATCTCGAGAAAACATTATCTTGTCGTTTTGTGATCGTGGCGTGATCTGAGCCGTCTGATTGAGATCTTGCACGATTATTGCGGAGAAACTTGTTCTTCTCCAATACGCAGCTCAGATCGCCAGTCGCTCGGATTTGGATTCCGAGGGACATGGGGAGATCTGAGCCGTTCATCACGAGATTTAGCGCGAATCTCGATGTGAAAGACGATGTGGATCTCGAGAAAATGCTATCTTGTCGTTTTGTGATCGTGGCGTGATCTGAGCCGTCCAATTGAGATCTTGCACGATTGTTGAGGAGAAACTTGTTTTTCTCCAATACACTGCTCGGATCGCCAGTCGCTCGGATTTGGATTTCGAGGGACGTGGGGCGATCCGGACCGTCCCTTGATAGCTCGGTAGAGTGCCTCGGCGGTTTAGAGGAATAGCCGAGCGGTTTGGCCAAGTCTGAATGGTCACCCTTATGAACTGTCGCTGCTCTTTACTTTGTCGTTTAGCCTTCTTTAACGGGCTTGAGGGGGGGCCAAGAGTCGCAACTTTACGTTTCAAAGCCCAAGAGTCACTTCTTTTACTATAAGTTTTCACCTCCCTCATTCTTTATCTCATTCTTTCACTTTCACTTTTACTCTTGCTAGCGGTGTTTTTGCTCTCGAGCGGCGCTACTAGCTTTCGTGGCAAGGCGAGTTTGGACTCCGGCGATCTTTTCCGGCCATACACGTCACTTCAAGGTTAGTCTTTCCCCCTTCTTCTTGAGAATGGCTAGAATTTCTTCTGGGGACGAGACCTCCACCTCAGACTGAGATACCGGTCGAGCGGTAGTGGCGAAGCCGAGGAAGGGGAAGGAAGTGGTTGATCCGGTCGGGGAGTCGACGATAATTGTGATTCCGAGGGGGGCAGGAGAGCTGGGTCGGTTGCCGTCCGCGTTGTCTAGTGTTGGGGGGTGAGGAATTACCCCGAGGACAACCTAGAGAAGGTGGTGCACGGGATGGCTTCAGTCTATGAGGAAAATAATCCGAGGGATCCTTCCGGAGTGGATGAGATCCCCTCAGTCTTGATCGAGGAAGATCTGCACCGGATCAGGAAGGGATTCCGCATCCTGAAGGAGTACATTCTATTACTCCCCAGCCCCAGCTTTCGAGTGTGTATGGGGACGTCGGTAGACACGTGCGTCTTCCCATACGATGCACTTAACACCGGTCTTCGGCTACCACTGCATCCCTTCGTGGTCGAGGTGCTGCAGTGGTACGGCCTGAGCCCGGTTCAGTTTATACCGAACATGTGGCGGCATGTCATCACCTTCGTCCTCCAGTGTCAGGAAGTCGGTGTGCAACCGCAGCTTGTTCTGCTTCGAAGCCTCTATCGCATCTGCCGGATGAGCAAGATGGAGGATCGGTATTATCTGTCACCGAGGAGGGGGGTGAAGTTGATCGAGAATTCGGACTCGATCAAACACTGGAAGGAGAAGTATTTTCTCATCCGTGGTCCCAAGCCGTGGGGATTCCCGACGTTGTGGAAAGACGGGGTGCCGAAGTGGGCGAAGAAAGAGCCAGTGCTCACAAGGGAGGAAGAGGAGGTGGTGGTGAAAATCCTCGGACTTCCGACCCTCAGTTGGAAGGATATCACCGAGGGGGTCTTTTTCGGTGGAGGTCTCAGTCCAATCGACCTCAGTACGCTCTCTTTCTTTTTTCTTGCTAGTCTGAATCTTTTAGTGTTTGTTTTTTCTAACTCTTTTGCTCGGTTTTTTCTTTGTATGCAGAGACTCCCGGCATGGATTACAAGGTGTTGATGGCAAAGAGTCGCGCTGCGAAGGATAATGAGACGAGGAAGAGGAAGAGGACCACGGCGGGACCTCTTTTGGGCCGAACGGCACAAGTCTCTTCGGCACCCCCGGCCCCCTCGGCTCCCTCGGTCCCTGTGGAGCCAGTGACCAAGGCCCCTTCGGAAATGCCCGCTTAGGCCCCCTTGGTCGATGCCCCTGGCTCGTCGAGCGGGGCGTTCTCTGCCAGCGCAGCTCTGGCTTTGGAGGTGCCGCTGCTCACTGCCGAGGTGGAGGCCATCCTCACCGAGGAGCATAAGCGTCTCTTCATCCCCAACTGGATGGTGATGAAGGTAGATAGTTTCCTTGGTGACTCGGGGATGTGTATGCAGGCGGTGAAGCACCTGCCGACCCCGAAGGACTGTGCCGCGCTGAAGGCCGGCACTGTGGGCGACGACGCCCTGGAGATTGCTCGGAATACTATGTTAGTAAGTGCGAGTTGATTATGACAACCCAAAAAATTTTCTAAGTTTTTTGTCCGGTTTTAATCGTTTCTTTTCCTTCATTTTGCTCGCAGACTCTCTTCCACTTCAACCATGTGCTCGAGCAGTTCGCCGAGCAAGAGAAGGAGATGAAGCTGGCGAACGATCGGGAGAGGTTGAAGCGCTCCAAGGCGGTCAAACTGTTCGAGGCCGAGCAGCGACTCTCGGCTTCGCGAGCGGCCGAGGTGGGGGCCCTCGAGACAAAGCTCGCCGAAGCGCTGAGGCACTCTGCAGCCGAGACTGCCAAGGTCGAGGCATTGGAGAAAGAGAGGGCTCACCTCGAGGATGAGCTAGCCAAGGCCCTAAAGGCGTCTGAAAAGGTGCTGAATGGCCAGGCGATGAAGGTTACCGAGGCAGAGAAGGTGGTTCGGGATGAGGCCGAAGCCCACATGATGACAAACATGGAGGAGGCTTATGCACGAGCGCTGAAGCATGTGGCGGCCTACATCCCCGGCCTTGACAGCTCCTCGTATTACTTCTACGATCCTGTGGAGGGCGAGGAGTTGTTGCCTCTGGTGGAGGTCGAGCCCGAGCAAGAGGCCGAGGAGGATGCCAGGGATGAGGTGAACGTCGGGGGAGCACTCGTCACTGTGCCGAGCGAGGATGGCTCGGAGCGGCGCCATGAGGTGACCCCCTGACTTACTCGCCTCTTCCTTTGTTTTTTTGTAGTTGTTTTTTGTTGTTGTTGTTTTTTTTGTTGTAACGCCGAACTGCGGACTGGCCACCGCTCTCATGTACTCTTTTTGGATTTTAATGAAAATGACTAACTTTTTGAGACTTTGGCCAAGTGTTTGAGATTTCAAGTGTTGTGAATGCCTTGTTGTTGAAAATTTTGCTAAGTGTTGAAAACACCTTTTTCTTTTTGTGTTGATATGTTTTCACTTTTCAGGTCGTCGAGTCGAGTCCAGCAGCTGAAGCCTCTCGTCTTCGGGTTGACTTGAAAGCAACAAAGCTGGCCCTCTCCTGCAGTCGAAAGTGCTTTCCCAAGAGCGAGTTGGAGCTAGATCATCTCAAGGTGACGCTGGCGAAGTGTCTTTCCGAGTTGAAACAACTAAGGAAACGAACTCGCGAGGTTCGTCTTGAAGGTGAGGTGGAGTTGCTCCGGAAGGTGCTATTTGATGTCACGGAGGAGAGGGGCAAACTGCTGGCCGAGGTTCACCACTCAAAAATAGTAGAAGAAGAGCTTTCGGCGGAGGAAGAAAAATTAGTAGAGATGGTGGGCAAGTTGATGGCCGAGCGCGACGAGCTGACGGCGGAGGTCGACAAATTGAAGAGGGTTACAGTCGACAGGAGCATTGAGGTTACTCATCTCCGTCGAATTATTGCCGACGATTCTGGTGCTGAAGACTCCTCTCAACTTCCTCGCTTCAAGATAGTCGTGAAGGACGATTCTCTGAAGCAACGAATAGTCGAGCTAGAGGCGGAGGTTGCTCGCCTCAAGCCCCATTCGGAACCGATCAACGTCAGGTGCACTTCGTGTACCCGTGAAGAGAATGAATGAGGGATATCATTTTACGAGCTTGCAACTCGTTCGCCCGTTGCTCGGCGAAGTCTAGGGGATGCCCAAAGTGGTGTGGCTGTCTCGTCGAGCGAAGCTTCAGCCGGCGCAACACTGAGAGACACTACCAAGATCGCTGGTTTGGAGACCTCAACGAGTGCGGGATCGCAACGACAAGGTGTGCGACGTCCATGCCTATCTCTTAAGAGGAACATCCCCCTTCCTAAGAGTCGCTGAAGTAGTCTTGTAATTTTAGCTTTTCGAATCTTGTAACTCGTTGTAGATAAGAGTAGCTGGTCTTGTAATCCGAGTTTCTTTGAACTTTAAACTTTATAGAAGTGAAGGCTTTGTTTATTCCTCTGTGCTTGTGTGTTGGCGTGTTCAATTAGTCCCTTATGGTTGTAAGTGTTTCTGAAGGGTGGACCATTTCTAGCTCGCTTAAGAGTGCGGAGTAGAAGTGGGGCCTTGCCAAACTTTTGAACTTTGTGGGACGTGGATTCATCGGATGTGATCATCTGCAGACCTTGTGCGGATCTCGATGTAAAAGACAGGGTGGATCACGAGAAAACGCTATCTTGTTGTTTTGTGTTCGTGGTCCAATCTGTGCCACCTGATCGAGATCTAGCGCGTATTTTGGGAGAAAGATGTTTTTCTCCAATACGCAGCTCGGAATGCAAGTCGCTCGGGAATGTATGCCTGAATATCTTCATCAGTTATCCAGCCAAGTGAAGCAATGGGGCATTCATTCAAGCACTCCTTCAAGTATTCTTCTCCCTTGTCTAGTATAGTCGTAGAAATTTCGTCAGTTATCCAGCCCAGTGGTCTGGATTCCGAACACTTCGTTCGAGCAGATTTCAACAGTTGTGGGGGCATTCCGAATGGCGAACCACTTCTATCTCGCTTAAAAGCTAGCCTGCGAAGCGGAATCGAGCCAAGTTTTGGACTCCGAACACGTCGTTCGAGTAAATTTCAACGGTTGTGGGAGCAGTTCCGAATGGCAAACCACTTCTAGCTCGCTTATGAGCAAGCCTGCGAAGCGGAATCGAGCCAAGTTTTGGACTCCGAACACGTCGTTTGAGTAAGAGCAATTAAAGGCTTTAAACAGAGAGATAAAAGTAATCACAAGAGAATTATCAGGGGAAAGAAGTTCTTTATTTATAACTGCTAATCGGCTGCTTCTAAGTTGCAAGCCGTTATTACAATAGGAAAATAAAGAAACAAGCACAAATAAAAAGATAGGAATGGCTTGATATTTGAAGGTACTCGAAGAGGCGTTCAGGCGCTCTCTTGATACTTTAGTAAATGGTCGGCATTCCAAGTTCTCTGCCTTCAAGATCTTCAAGACGATACGCTCCGGGGCGGACTACTTTAGAAACTTTGTACGGTCCTTCCCAATTCGGAGCTAGCTTACTCTTTTGGCTGGGAAACGAGATAACTAGCTTTCTGAGGACTAAGTCCTCTTCTTTGATATCCGTGGGACGGACTCTTTTGTTGTAGGCCTGCTCGATTCTTCTCCGATAATTTTGCTGGTGAATTGAATCTCGTCAATCAAGTCCGAATTTGCTCGGAGATCTCTAGCGTTCTGCTCTTCATCATAAGCGATAAGGCGAGGGGATGGCAGACCAACTTCTAAAGGGATCACAGCCTCGGACCTATAGGTGAGATTAAAGGGCGACTCTCCTGTGGGGGTCCGTTTCGTAGTGCGGTAGTTCCACAATACGTCAGGAAGTTGTTCTGCCCATAAGCCTTTAGCGGCCTTATCTAATCTCTTCTTGATGCCGTAGAGGATCTGCCTGTTGGCATTCTCTACTTGACCATTGGATTGTGGATGGAAGACGGAGGAGAAGCGTTGCTGAATGCCGAGGTCTTCACACAAAGATCGGAACGCTGCCCCTGTAAACTATGTTCCATTATCTGTTATCAGGACCCGAGGTACACCGAACCGACAAATTACATTTCTCCAGAAGAACTACAGCACTTTGTTCTCAGTAATGGTAGCCAATGGCTCGGCCTCGATCAACTTGGAGAAATAGTCGATTACCATGACTAGGAATTTGAACTGGCCTGGAGCTGGTGGGAATGGGCCTAACAAGTCCATCCCCCACATTGCGTAGGGAATCGGGCTTGCGAGAGAGGTGAGTTGTGCTTGGGGTAGGCGGCAAATGGTCGAGAACTGCTGACAAGGACTGCATTGCCGGACATGTTGCTCGGCATCTCGAAGTAGGGTAGGCCAAAAATACCTGTAGCTGATACTTGGCCTCGTTGTTGGAAGCTTTAAAGTTGTTGGAAGCTTTAAAGTTGATACGGAGGGAGTATTAGAGAACGAAGTCATCTGGGCCTGCCAGAATGACTCCGGCTCCGCTCCCTTCGGCGCAAGAAGAGCCGTCTACATATATTGTCCAAATAGGTGGCCCATTTGCGGCTTGACTCACTTCCGGAATGGTTCTCTCTACAATAAATTCAGCTAAGGCTTGAGCCTTGATTGCGGTCCGAGGCTGATAGGATATGTCATGTTGACTCAGCTCGATCGACCATTTCATTAGACACCCGGATGTCTCGGGCTTGTGCAGAACTTGCTTAAGCGGCTGGTCGGTAAGAACGACCACTGAGTGGGATTGAAAATATGGGCAGAGCTTCCTGGCTGCCATTACCAAGGCGTAGGCTATCTTTTCCAACCTCGGATGGCGGAGCTTGGCGTCTCTGAGAACCTTGCTCACATAATAGATAGGTTTTTGAGCCTTGTCTTCTTCCCTCACTAGGACAGCGCTGAGGGTTTGCTCGGAGGCAGCGAGGTAGAAGTAGAGAGTTTCTCCGAGAATAGGCTTGCTGAGGAGTGGGGGGTTGACCAGATAGGCTTTCAGTTGGTCGAACGATTCTTACTGCTGTTGGTCCCACTCGAAGCCCTTAGCCCTTCTGAGGGCTTTAAAAAAGGAAGACACTTCTCTCCTGACTTAGACAGGAAGCGCCCTATGGCGGCGAGGCATCCTGTAAGCTTTTGAACCTCTTTCATACTTGTAGGAGGGGCCATATCCAGTATGGCATTGATCATTTCGGGGTTGGCTTCAATCCCCCTCTGATTGACCATGAAGCCTAGGAACTTGCTGGACAAGACTCCGAACGCACACTTGTTCGGGTTAAGTCTCATATCATGCTTCCTCAACACGTCGAAGGTTTCTTGTAGATCGGCGACATGGTCGGACCCGTGAATACTTTTCACTAGCATATCATCGACGTACACTTCCATATTTTAGCCGATCTGATTCTGGAAGACCTTGTTGACGATGAGCTGGTTGGTGGCACCGGCAGTTTTGAGCCCGAAGGGCATCACTCGGTAGCAATAGAGACCTTGATCAGTAACGAATGAGGTTTTCGAGATGTCCGGGGGGAACATTCTGATCTGATTGTATTCCGAGAAGGCATCCATGAAGCTCAGAAGCTCATGACCCGAAGTAGCATCAATTAAGGTATCTATGCTGGAAAGAGGGAAAGGATCCTTGGGGCATGCCTTGTTCAAATCCGTGAAGTCAATGCAAATCCTCCAACTCCCTTTGGCCTTCTTGACCATAACAACATTAGAGAGCCACTCGGGATAGTTGACTTCTTGTATAAACCAGGCTTTGAGGAGCTTGTCCACTTCTTTCTTGATGGCCTGTTGGTGCTCAGGAGCAAATTTGCGCCTCTTCTGTTGGACCAGTTTAGACCCCGAAGCAACACTTAGGTGGTGGACGAGGAGGTCTTCGGAAATACCTGGCATGTCGGCAGCCGACCAGGCAAAGAGGTCATGGTTCTTCCTGATGCATTGGACTATATCGGAACAGAGGGCAGAGGGGAAGGTCTTGCTGATGAAGAACTTGCAGTTCGGATCTTGCTCTGAAAAGAGCACTTCCTCTAGCTCGTCTACTGGTTCGGACATAGGCTGGGTGTTCCCTTGGGGAATCTCGAGAGTCTCGAGGGAAAGGACCGGTCCTCCGGTGGAGGTCATGTAACACTTGCGAGCCATCTCCTGACTACCCCTTACTTTCCTCACTCCTACCTTAGTGGGGAACTTCATTTTGAGATGATAAGCCGAGGGAACGGCCTCTAAAGCAGCAAGGCTAGGTCGGCCTAGAATCACATTGTAAGCAGCTGGGATGTCGACGACCATGAAATCCATTGGCTCCGTCCGGGTAGGAGTTTTGTCAGCGGTTACGTCAAGGGTGATTACCCCTTCGATAGTCACTGGCACTCCCGTGAACCCATGGAGCGTATAGCCTGCGGGCTTAATCTTGTCCCGCGATAACTTTAGTCCTCAGAAGGCAGCCAGGAAGAGAATGTTGACGGAACTGCCATTGTCCACCAGAATTCTCTCCACTTTGAAGTTAGCCATGTGGAGGTTAATTACTAGTGCATCACAATGGGGGGTTCGGACGCCCTCTAGGTCTTCATCCGAGAAAGTAACCGGGACTTCGAGGCCTTTGGGAGGGGGTATGCCGTGCACCGAATTGACCTCCCAGATGAAGGCCTTTCGAAAAGAGTTAGAGGTTCCTCCCATTGGACCTCCATGGTGAGGTGCAAGACGCATTCTTCTTCAAACTCTGGAGTCTCGTCGCGCCTCTCGGGATGCTTGTTAGCCCCCCTGGGGGGAGGAGGAAGATCAATTCGGTCTTTTCTCACAAACTTGGACAGCTGCCCTCTCTGAATGAGAGCTTCAATTTCATTCTTCAGAGCCCGACAGTCATTGGTGTCGTGGTTGTGGTCCCTGTGATATCGGCACCACTTCTCCTTATCTTTTTTCTTCCCGAGAGTATTCATCTTCGGGGCCGGAGGCAGGACTCCCTCTTTCTCGACTTCCATGAGGATAGTTGAAACATTGGTGTTGAGAGGGATAAACTTCTCAAATCTGGGAGGCGGGCGGCACTGGCCCCTGTTGTCCTTCTGGAGCTTCTTAGCTCCTTCATCTTCGGTTGCCTTTCTCTTGGTCCCGGAAAAAAGACCCCTCGAAAGTGGGGCGATGTTCAGCTTCCTCTGCCCAGATATACTTCGCACTTCTGAAAAGAAGGTCGAAGAAGTCTCGTGGGGACTTTTTGGCTAGGGAGGACCGGAGGTTGGAGTTGAGGACATTGGACTGGAAGGCAGCTGCAGCAACCGATTGGTCGAGGGAGGCAATGGACCGGGCTTCCACGGTGAAACGCTTGACATAATCTCTTAGTTTCTCACCCTTCTTCTGATTGAGGAAGAGTAGTTAAATACTAGTCTTCTCGGTTCGGCGGCTACTCACGAAGTGGGTGACGAAGAGGGTCTCAAATTGGTCAAAGGAGAATATGGAGGATGGGGCTAGGCGGAAGTACCATTCCCGAGCTGGACCCTTGAGAGTAGCTGGAAAGGTCTTGCACAGTAGAGCATCGGAATCTTGGTGGATGAACATGAGAGTTTTGAAACTCTCGATGTGATCTACGGGATCTGACTCTCCCGTATATGTCTCGAACTGTGGTGGGTTGAAGTTTGCTGGAACGGGTGCCTCCATGATGGTTCTAGAAAATGGGGGTCCGCTCCGACGGAGGGTCCTTCCTCTCAGTTCTTCTTCTCTATCCAGTTGGCCGAGACGCATTTCCATCTCGTGGAGACGGCGGTAAACCGCATCATCCCTTCAACGGTACCCTGGTGAGCCTCTGGACTCATCTTCGTATGAAGGGGGGCGTGGAGTTTGGCGATGGTAGCTAGGGGAATGGTGAGGACTAGGGATGTGATGGCGGTGGCTCGGAGCTCGATGAGGAGTTAGGGACCGATGGCGAGGACTTTGGACTGGAGGAGTGGGGGCCCTCTGAGCATTATTGTTGTTCGGTCGGAGATTGAGGGCCTACATGATTGTAGCCTGGAACTCTTAGAATTCGGCTCGGGTGATAGGTCCGTTCTCGTCCCTCTGGGGCTGCCGACCAGCGGGAGAACGATGTCTTCTTCGATGGTACTCAGGGGACTCCCTCTGCCTCCTATGAAGGGGAGACCTCCTGTGATCTCGGCGATGAGGAGATCGCTCATTTGGACGTTCTGAGTGGGTGGCTCCCTCACGGGCCTGCCTTTCATCCAAACGGCGGCGAAGGTCCTCTTCTTTCTGCCGGTTGATAAGTATGTTGCGGAGGTCTTTGGAAGGCCGGGGGTTGTGAGATGCCATTGTGTCGGTTGAAGGGTTATGTATGGAGACGTGGTCAGTGAAGGGGTTTCTTCCGAGGAGGAGGAGGAGAGGTCCCAATACCAGTGTTCCAGGGCCCAGCTGGAGCCCGCTGGTGCTGAAGATTCTGAAGAGGATGCTGTTCCTGCTGCAGAGGCTGATCAGGCTGAGGAAGGACTTGTCCCTGCTTCTGGACGGTTTGGAGGGGAGCTTCCTGTTGCAGTTGAGGAGGAGTGGGCCCACGGTTGGACCCTCTAGATCTCAGTTTCCTTGGAGGCATGGCTGGAGGTGATCTTAACCGATGGAAGAGGATGGGGTGCTATTCGTCGTTCCCATAGACAGTGCCAATCTGTTGCTGCTGAAATCGGTGTGGGGGCAAACAGATAGAATTTGTGGATTCTTGGGATGTTGAATAGTCAAACCTGAAACCTTTCCGCCGGATTTTGACCGTGATCTCCCGCCGTTGACCTGCAAAAGTGCAAACCACGGGGGTTGATCCCGGCGACGCACCCTCCGACGCTCAAGTGAGTAATCAGAAAGATTATGAATGAGCTTTGATTGGCAAAATATTGATTACTTGGTAACAGTGGGGGATAGGGGGTATTTATAGCTGCCTTAGGGACTAGTTTCGGAATAAGATCAAATCCCTACTTCCTAGTGAATGGATAGGAGGAATCAGGGCTGTTGATTAAGGTTAACCATAAACCCTAATTCCATCCAGCTGGACCGGGTTTCTTGTGGGTTGGAACCCGCACCCAGTTAAGGTGGATCCATTCGTGGGTTGTTGGACCTTACAAAAAAGGACCCGGTACCTATTTCAGACCCGTTTGTAGGTAAAATTACCATTTTACCCCTGAGGTTTAAGATTCGTACCTGATTCGGATGGTTCCGATTTAACCCTATTTTTAGCCATATCAGTCATTATATTTGCTTAACTGATCATATACTTTGGGTCTCGTCTGATGACAAAACTACATGAGTAAGCTACGTCAAGTCCTTCATATTACCTTTTGTAATCATATCTGATTCAAAATTGTTACTGTATGCAGGAGATTGGTTATGGGATGATGTCATCACTTTAAAATCCCATTTTCTACCAGTACCCTCTTCTTTGGGACTGACAATCAAAATATCAGCTGTGAGTACAAACTCTGCCAAATTAGCTACCCTTCTGTTCATTTTTACTGGCACAATTCACATGGAACAATAATTATTCTTTGAAATATTGGTTGGTACCCAGATGTTCTGCCAAATTTGTATTTCGCTTATCAATAGCAATCACAGTCAATATCTGATCCTGTTAACGAGTTTTTTGAACTATGAACAAATATTAACTAGATTGCAGTCAATATCTGAAATAAAGGTTTTTTAAAATTTATTTACAAGAGAGTTTATCTGAATAGAAGGTTTTAGTCATGTGACAAGAGTTGCTGCATTCTAACATAATTAATTAGTTGAAGTCTACAAGCATTCAGGTCTTTAAGTACTATTAATGTTCTTTTAATATTTCTGTAGCAACGAGAGAAGCTTTGAAAGCAACGGAATCACCGAGGCAAGTGAACTTGATCAGATCGTCCCTCAGAAATCCAGATCCGTTGCAGCAAGTCTTTGAGATGTCTGAAGCTGCAACTGAAGAGGAGCTTGGAGCTTACAGAAGAACATAAGAGTGGCAATAGATTGAGCTCAAGTGAAAGTGATCCGGGTCCGAAAAAGGACGAAAAGGTTTTCCTTCAGTTGTTTCAATGCTTGTTTATTATGTATCTCTTATGTTTATATATATATATCTGATTGTGTTTAGTTTCAATTCTGTTAATTTTCATGAACATTAATTTCATAGGAAGGTGATCGTGGTGAGGAGCTTTTATTATTGCAAGATGAGACTTCTGAACTAGTGTATGTAGCTTTTCCTCTTATACCATAACTACAAAAGAACATGGAAAATCCGGCGAAACTACCCTGGCATTTAGGCAGTTTCGCTGGGATTCCCCTGTGTTTTTTGGAAAGCTCCAGCGGCATTGATAGCAACCCCGGCATTTTAAAAAAAATGTTGGGGTATCCACCTACCCCGGCGTTTGCAAATGCCGGGGATTATAATGATAAAATTAGCAAAACCCTAGCTCCCATGATCCCCAATTTTCCTCTTCTCGCGCTCGATCCCGCCTTATTTTCATCTCACCCAATCCCTATTTTACTCGACCCCCAATTTCCTCTCGCCTCTCTTGCCTCTCACTCTATCTACATTAAAACTGGCATCTTTCTTTGTTGGTGATGGGGGTAAGACCAAGAAGAAGAAGAAGAGAAGCAGGAAGAGGGTAACGGTCGAGCACGTTGAAGCGTTGGAATACATCAATGAATGGGTGGGTGTTTGCGGATTCACCTTCTCCTCCACTTCTTATCAGTGGTGATGAGTTTGTGCCCATAAAGGCACTTAAGGCTGCCATAAACCATGTGGGGTTTGAGTTCCATTTCCATTCCAATTGCAGTGATGGGTCCCTCTCGCCTTCGGCTCTTGTTGACAGAGCTCACGCGAATGAGGTATTTTTTTTTGGGTGACCTAGAGTGGAATTTGTGTATGGGTTTGTTGTTTTGTTTAAGTTATGAGATGGGTTGTTCTCGTTTTTATGATTGGTGTTTAAGGTTAGGAGTTATTATGTTCTCTATGTTGGGATTTTTTCGGGGATGTTTTTCATGTTTATATTTTGATTAGCAATAGATGAATTGCTTTGCGAATGCCACTAGGGTATAGTTGTTAGCCTGTAATACCCCACAAAATAGCATATAGCTATTTTTTGCATAGTAATCCGTGCAAAGTCAAGAATTGCACACGATTACATATTTTTCTAATAATCATCAGTTTTAATTGAGAAATTTCAGATATACGAGCTGTTTTGAACCCGATAAGATAGACTCGGGATATCTTCTCGATTAAATTGTAGATTTATCCCGATTGTTTTGACCAGGCAATTTTCGAGAGAAAATAATCATTTCTATAAAACATATATTTTTATAGATTTTAAATTATATGTTGGTTATTCTAAACTAAGCTAGTGTTTGAATTGAATATGGATTGTATTTGTGTACAAGGGTTACTATTTTGACCTAGGGTTACTTGACCTAACCTAGGGTTAGGAACCCTAGCATCATGGTGATCATAGGTTGGATCTTGATGAAGATCCGATGGTGAAAACAATTAACCATGTGTTGAATTTTGAAGGAATGAGAAGTTTCCAAGAAACTTCTAAGTTGTTGTGTTGTCTTCATCTCATCCCTCCATTTTCATTCAACCCCACTCCACCATATCCCCACCCTCCAACATTGGCCGGCCCAAATTCCCATGCCAAACCCTAGCCTCATTCTATAAAAACCCCTCAATTCATCTTCTCACTTCTTCTCATCCTCTTGTTTTGTTTGTTTCCAAAAAAAAAAGAGAAGAAAGGAAAGGGAGAAGTTTTCTTATGTAGTAGAAGGGAGTTATAGTGAAGAAGAAGAAGTGTAGTAGAGATTCGGCCAAAACTTCTACAAGAGCAAGGAGCAAGGAAAGGGAAGCAAGCAAAAATTACAAGAAGGAGCCTTCTTGCAACGAGGTGGGTGATTCTCTAAACTCTAAAGATTAGTTTTTTTTTATGTGTATGTAATTTAGCATGTGGTAGCAACTAAGAGAAGCTTGATTGATTATCATGCATGAGTTATTGACATGCTAAGAAAGAAAGAAAAAATATTTGGAATGGTAGAATATCTCTTTTCATGAATTTTGTTAAAGACACAAGTATAAGCATGTAAGTTTGAGAATTTCTAGCTCTCAAATGGTTGGGAATTTTGGACTCAAGTTTTCAGGAATTTTTGTTCTATGTATCTAGAGCTTTCATGAATTTTTTAACAATATTTGGAGTTCATTTGATATCCCAAACACTTAGCCCAATTTCGGACACAGAGCAGTCAAAAGCTGCTGACTGTGTGAGACTTGTTATGACTTTCCGAAATCATAACTCAATATTGGTTGAGTATTTTGAGCTAAAAAATTTTATGAACACTCTTGTATATGTCTACAACTATAGTTTCAAATTTCATAATTTTCCAAGGTCGTTTGGTACCTCAAGAAATTTGTAGATTGCAACTGGTATGGAAATTGTAGCTGAAGCTGTCTGTTTTTAGACTAAAGTTCATTTAGTCATAACTACTTGTGCATCTATGATATTGCTATGAATTTTTGCAGTAGCTTTTGGTATGATTCTATTTGATGATTCTCAAATTTTAGAATTTTTTGATGACATCTGATGAGGTTTCAAAAATAAATAGTGTGAAGTGAAAAAGACCCTGTTGAAGAGCAGCTGAAATATTATGCTATGTTTGAGGAGTCACAACTCTTTGTGTAGGATGAATCTAAGTGAAAACTTTGGACACAAAAAAATGGTTTATGTGTGGATTAAGAATCCAAAATTTCATGATATTTGGACTTAGGGTTGATTTGTTATGGAATTTAAAAGTAGACTATGTTCAGCCTAACTCAGATTGACTAGTCTGTGAAGATGTGTAGTTTTGAAATTTTGTGTTAAGAATTTGGAGGATTGATCAACGAGAGAATTGTAGTGGAGTCGTAGATTTCCAAAACATCTGGAATTATGAAATTCCAGTTTGTAAGCCGAAAGTTATGATTTTCCAAAGACTAGCAGATTCAGTCTTAGTCAAGGCAGTGTTTGCTAGAAGAACCAATTCTTCCCTGTTTGTGCACCTGATGAAATCTTGTGTTTTTGAGGGCTTTAGTGATAGAATCTGGGGATGTGTTCAACTAGAAAGTTGTAGTAGACACTTTCACCTTTCCATAGAATTCGGAATCGAGTAATTCCGATGAGTGAGCAAATTTCTATGCTATTAGAGAAGTACAGCAAGTGTATGAAGAGATGTACAGCTGTGATTATATGGGATTTTTATAGTATCAAGATGATTGAATTTAAAGAAATGGTTAACTAGAGATTGGTAGTATATGGTCTTAGCTTTCCAGAATGGGTGATATCAAGTAATTCTGAATTATATCTTGGAAGATATGGATGTTGCAAGTTTGGGAACCTGTTGCCTTGATCGACTTCAAGCATTGTTAACTCGGGGGACTTGAGTTCCATGGGGAATTTGAGGGTAGTGTCAACTAGAGGATTGCAAGTGAGTCTCCTACCCTCCTAGAAGACTCGATTTTATTGGATTCCGATGAGTGTAGCTTGAGTCGCAACTATTACTATGTCTTGAACTGTTCATGGTTGGAAGACAGTATGGGAACTCACTGCATACTGCAGTATGATGATTGCAAGCCATTAAGTTTTAAGATGTTTAGCACTTCATTTGGGACTTAGACAAGTTTCCTGTGTCTAGTACTCATGGTGGACATGAGTGAGTTGAGATGATAGCTATATGGTCGATTGGTGACTGGTGTCTTGATGCCCGAGTCTGTCAATGGTTGAGTATTGGGGTTTGTATATGTTACCTTCATTCACAATTTGTATGCATCTTTTGGGCGCTAATGGACTACTCGCTGAGAGTCACGGGCTGGGGTTAAGGTCAAAGACCTGTGAAGGTATTGGGAATCGGTGAATGTTGATTCACCGTAATTATATATTTATTTGACAAGATCAGTCAGGCTCAGCATCGGTTGATACGACACCGTGTATGATTTGAGTAATAACTTGTTTTCAGTAAATTGTATTGTTTAAGTTTCCTTTACTATTCGCTTGTAGACCGAATTGGTGTTAGGGGTGATTCCCTATAATTTGACTCGTTCTAAGAGTTAGCACTAGGCGGTGATGATCAGGGTTTTCTCTTCCTGTCATTAGGGATATGTGCTGCTGTGTAAATCATGCACTGTTAATTCATGAAGTGTCGTGGTAAGAATGGGAGCTTCTTGTCGGATAAGGGCACTAGTGGCAACAAGACACCACTGTATTTGTATTTAGCAGTAATAACTGCAGGATTACCAGCCACGATTGTATCTATCAGGAACAGGTTGAGTACAATAGTGGAATGTTTGCTTGGCGAGGGTTCAAATCCCTAAAGCTGGAGAAACGGCTTGATCTGGAGCACATGTAGTATGGGATGTATGTGTATTCAGAGTCTTGCTAACATTAGATTAAGTGCATTCGTTTCGGTACTCTGTATTATGCATTAGACTTTAGGTCATGGCATACACTAACACTAGGAAAACAGGATGCATGTTTCTTTTCCATTCAGGATGATTCGTGGGTGTGCTAGTTGGAGATCGCTGTTTCTTATCAGTATTGCATTAGTAGAATTACAGACATGCCCACTCAATTAGGTACTGGATGCCGGATCGCGAGTGTAGGAGAGCCAAGACCAGTAAGGTATCCAAGTGGAGTGGCAGTGTACATGCCTACCATTCGAGCGGGTGCAGAATTATCAGAGTCGCGCAATGGAAGGCTCTAGCCGAGAGCCAAGCCCCAGGGAAGCAGATCGACCATCCAGTGGAAGCTCGGCAGTAACCAGTCGATTACCAATCCGGATGACATCTGTTAGCTTCACAGGAAGAGTCTGGATATTTCTGTAACTAGTTGTAATGGGTTTATGTAATTTGTATTCCTTGTTCAAGAACAAGATAGTATTGTAACTAATGATGTAATAACTCTGATGGCAATAAAAGTTTTTAAATTTCCGTATTATTTACTGTGTTGAGATGCCTTTGAAGAAAAAGATTGTGGTTGTATCACGGATGTCCGGTAACGGGGATCCAGAGCGTTACATAGCCTCTTTGCTACTCAGCAAGTGCTGATATCAGATGTTCGAGTTCGTTCTGCTTGCACCAATCTCTTGTTATGTGATGAGAGTATGTGAGTATATGGTGTGTTGTTAAAACCTTCTTCGCGGGAAAGGAAAGAATTGCTTTTGGTTTTTTCGTAGAAAATGTAGCGAAGTGTTTGTTATAGCGAAGAGTTTGTTGTGGTAAAGGTTTGGTGGGTAGTAATCTTCTGAGAGATTGTATCTTGAAAGAAATACAGACTAATACAGATAGGGCCTTTTAAGAAAAAAGATGTACAGTCATGTAAAGAGAGGCTTGAAAAAATGTTGTGGCTTAGCTCAACAATGATGATGATAAATAATTTACATTTCGCAACCAAAAAAATACACTACATAAGGAATCCACTAAAGGGGTATTGCCCAACACAAGACAGATTGCTAGGTCTATCAAGCTTAGTAAAGAAGAATCGATTGCTAGGCTTTTGGGACGCCGACTTTTGGGACTTTGGCATTTGGTTAATTTGAAAATGCGATGCAACAGTGTTTGAAATTATTTAATGTGGAATTATGACCTAGGTTCTTGAAATTAGATAACAGTACGAATTATAAGAGTAAGAGATTTCTAGTTACATCGAGAGTTGGGGTAATTTGTGAAATTAACAATAAGCCTAATTTTGTTTGAGCTTTTGAGAAGGGAACCCTGATTAGATTAGTTGGGTAACAGTATGACTTTGGCATGTAATTAATTTAGAAAAACTGCAACATTGTTCAATTTTCTCAGAAGGGGAATCCTAATTTGGGTTCTTAAAATGAGATGCCAATAAACTTTGATTTTTGGGAACGTGTTTGAATTTTGAGGATAAAAAATAACGTCTTAGTTCTAAGTTAATTTTGGAAAAACTCAAAGTTTCAAAAATTTAATTTGGAAACTCCAACTACTTAGTAGACAAAGTTTGAATGTTGCATTGTAAAATTATCTTCAGAATTTTAAGAAGGGCATACCTGACTTTTGTCTTGTTTGTTTTGCTTGAATTTGTTGGTAGGCTATTGTAAATGCTTACAAGGAGGAGCCGGGTAACCCGAAATATGCGTTCAGGGTGAGAAGCTAGTCCTTTCTCACCCATTGTTAAACTGATTTTTTCTCTCAAGTTTCCTCCATTATATTTGTCTTATTGGATTTAATTGATGTGTTTCTTTTTTGTTATGTAGCATCTGTTGTTCAGCGTGACAGATCCAGCGGCAAGGGTGAAGCCTGTGGGGGTGTGGGAGTCTCTGATGTAATGTCTATCCACCTTTAATTAAGTGTCCTTCGGGGTTGAATTTTTCGGTTTTTCGTTTAGGAGATTTGGGAGAGTTGATGTACAACTTTAGTTTGGTTGGTGTTGCAGATAATGTGGGCAGAAGCTATAGGGAGGCTGTAAGGGATGGAGAGTGTCGACCGGGAGAGGTTGTGGCCTCAGCTTGTATAGGGATTCAAGGATCTCTCTAATGATCTCAAGGTACCTATATGAAGCACTATTTTATTGGAATTGCTCCCTTTAAGCTCTTGAATGTTTAGTTTTGATCTCTGATGCTTATGATTGCATGTGCTGATCCTTATGATGCTTATGATCGCATTGTCTGTCTTTTAGATATTCTTAACACACACCCTAAAAGAGGGGCAAATACAGCACATCACTTTTAATATCATCAATAACCAAATTCCCTTCAGAATGAACTTGGCTATGGAAAATGTTTTAAATCAATAAAATAGCTCTATATAAAGGACCAAGTCAATATGTCTGATGTTAACTGTATGGGACAGTCACATGCAACTAAAGGCAGAAGATGAGCTTCTCATGAAGCTTGGAAGGTTTGAAACAAGCTGGTGGGTTGAACCAAGTATTTTTTTAAGATGATACTGCAAATGAAGTGAACTGAACCAACAATGGTTGACTTGGTTCTCTGCAGTAGTGAATATTATTTGGTTTGACTTCAATTTGAATACAGGAGGGGAAAACCAATCTGAATTGCTTAATTGCTTCCTCTTACAATATTCTATGATACTCCCCTTAACAAAAGGCCAAGCTTGTTTAATCGTGGGAGCTAGGGTTTTGCATGGCATGCTGTTAACACAGGGACTATGTTTATAGTTTACTACAAGCCAAGGTTTGTGTCGGATGCTCTTTTTGGTTTCTTGCAATATTTACCGATATTAATAGTTATACATTTTACATATCTGTATAGGGTTGTGTTTTGGTGCAAAACATATTTAGGGACTCAATGAATAAAATATATTTAGGGACTCTAATCTGCATTGCCAGACTGCTGATATTTATGAATCACTTCATCTTCACATTCCACATGTACTACAATCATCATTCCCCTTCGAAAAAGAGAGGTGGAATTGAAAATTGAATATTAAAAAATGGAGGTACATTTAAATTTCCACTTGCACTTGAATCCATCCTAGTTTAGATTTTGCTAATGTTTTACATTGATCATAGATTATGCAATCTTATAATTTTCTTTTGTTGTTGTTTTGAAAATTTTGCACGCAATGCCTCAGCTCACTGATAGATCACTGTATATTCATTTGGGAACGATGACATTAACGGGGTTTGAGAATGATGTATTGATTGTGGATTTGAAGTTGTTTATTTTTTTTATATTGAATTATGTATTAAAATATTTTGCTATTTATATAGGATCAAATGTTATTCAAGTGATTTGAAAGTATTTTGATGGGTTAGAATGAATTGCTTATTGATTGTGTTTGATTATTGCTTAAATCAATTGTATACCCACCCACCTACCCCCTATAAAAAAAGCAGCCTACCCCGACGTTTTCAAACGCCGGGAAAGGTTTTTAATTGGAAAAAAAAAATAAAATTAATCTATCACGGCATTTCCAAACGCTGGGGTGGCAAAAAATACAACCCCAGTGTTTGAAAATGCCGGAAAAGGTATTTTGCATCCTGGTGGGGACAAACTCGGCGCTTGTGGCGGCGTTTCGCAAAGCGTCGGAGCCATCAACCCCGGCGTTTAAAAACGCTGGGAATTTTGGTGTCCTTTGTAGTGACATCATCAGTTCATTATGAAGGCTCAAGGTAGATGTTCTATAGAATAATGCAATCTAAATTGTCAGCCATAGTATTGACGATAATCATTTACGAACCTAAAAAGAGTTTGATAATAGAGTAAATTGAATGAAATTACAAACTAATAAATGATGAAATAAATATAAATTGACGGCACCCTCCCTGCATACCCAAATCCACCCAAATTCTAGGATTTACATCTATAATTATAACCCCAAGTGAAGCCTAAAAATAAACACAAATTCGACCTAAAACATATTCAAACCCGTGACCCATTAATATAATATCTGCACCGTTGCGGTCGATTGCTCCACTCGACGGTCGACTGCAATGAGACTCAAACAAAGCAGAGAGAAAATTATGTCGACTGTACTCGGACGACTATCAATTCAAATAGGTATGACAGTTCGCCTACAAGCTTCATTTTAATTTTGAATTGTATAGATTTTTTATTCCTCATTCTTAGGTTTCTTTGCCGCTGTTAATTCTACACAGTGAGGCTGAGGCAGATATTGTTACTGATCCATCTGTGAGCAAGTCTTTGTACGAGCAGGCGAGTAGCGTAGACAAGAAGTTGCTACTCTAGCTATTACGATGGATGTCATTATCTTCTCCTCTCGAAGGAGAATCCTCCAATGAAATGATATTTAAAGCTTTTTGGTGATATCATCTCTTGGCTTGATAAGCACTCTGAGAAGGAGCTTTCATCGTCTAATGGACACTCTGAGAAAGAAAAAGATATTACTTCGGCATTGTAAGGTCTGCGATGATAATGTTTTTGGTAGTATGATAAAGGAAAAAGCCCATGTCCTATTTATTAAAGAAATTGTGACCAAATAATGTCCATAGAAGAGTGCAAGTATTAAACATAATGGCATGCATGTATATTTTTTATAATTAATATATGGTATTACTCTTACGAGTTGCATATTGGAATTTTTTCCCAAACTGACCCACTATTTGAAAGTTTTTCCCAAACTAACCAACTTTTTTAAAAAAATACCAAGCTGACCCACTCGCTTTCTCATATAGCGAGTGTAGTCAAAATCCATTCGCTATCTGAGAAAGCGAGTATTGGTTTTGAGTTTTTTTAATTTTTTTCTTTGACCAAGACTCGCTATTTCAAAAAGCGAGCTGGTTTTAACCAAACTTGCTTTTTGAGATAGCGAGTGTCGATTGGCCAAGACTCGAGTGTCGATCGAAATTCCAAAATATGGGTCTTCCAAAAGATGGAATTAGGGTTTTGAGAGTAGAAGGAGAGAGGGTTGGGAAAGATTAAGTGAATAGATTTAGATTTATAAGAAATTTTGTGGGTAGGAGGTCAAATTTGGAAGGCTAGGGTTTTGGGTTTCGGAGTTAAGAGTAAGAATGGAGAGAAGAAAATAAAAAAATTTGAGCCAGGAGTTTAAGAAATCCCCAATCGATACTCGCTGTCTCAAACAGCGAATTTGTTTGAGATAGCAAGAAACCCTGATCGATACTCGATGTCTCAAAAAGCATGTTTGGTTAAAATAAGCTCACTTTTTGAGACAACGAGTCATGGCTAAAGAAGAAACCAAAAAACCCAAAATCAATACTCGCTTTTGCAGATAGCAGTGGATTTTGACTACACTTGCTGTCTCAGAAAACGAGCGGGTCAGTTTGGAATTTTTTTTAAAAAGAAGATTAATTTGTGAAAACCTTTCAAAAAGTGGGTCAGTTTGGAAAAAATATTCTGCATATCTTTACAATTATAATTAGAGGAGTGGTACAACCAAATTCTGCATATCTTTATTACAATTATAATTAGAGGAGTGGTACAACCGTAGAAGATCCAACTCCACAACAATAGGCGCAATTACCACATTATCTATTATGGATTATTGATATCATCAAAATGCCTAGAATTGACTAATATTACCAGTTCGCTATTTCACTTGAAATTAGTAAACTAAATTACTTTCTTTCTCTTTCTCTTTGTTTTTTTTAAGCTAAACTAAATCTAATCTAGTATTATAATAAGAGAGTTGGAATTGCCATTTATAAATAAACTAACCCGTACATTACTCCTATATAACTAATATAAAATTCTTAAGTTCGAGACTAAAATATGTTAATGTTTTTATTTTTTATAAAATAATATTTATTAAGACACATGTGTAAATTGCTAGTTACATGAAATGCCAATTAATCTGGTAATATTTTACAAGCACCCGTATGTATACATCTTCACGATTGGTGCCATTTATTAGCATTTCTTTTCAGCAAGTACCTGACTGAAAAAATTTACACTTCCCCAACATTGGTATCTAATGTTCTTTAATACGACAGACAATATGCAGAAGGAGGAAATGAGCATACAATTTCATATAGCCAGATGCCATCATGTTTCCTTCAATTACAAATAGCTTACAGGAAAAGAATTCGAACTAAATTATCAAAAAAAAAAAAAAAAAAAAAAAAAAAAAAAAAAAAAAAAAAAAAAAAAAAAAAAGCCAACTTCAAACAATACACTATTCGGATAATATATTGTCTAATAATACACAAGAATTACATGGAGTAGATCAAAAGTCCAAATTGTTTGCCATGTCATAGAGTACCATAATTGTACAGTAGCCGAAGATGAACTACTGCATCTAATAATACATAGGAGTTGCATAGAGTAGATTGAAGATGAACGTAGTTTCCTGCATTCTCTCCATTATCTACCTATTCCCACACGCAAAAGAATCTCGTTATAGTAAAAAGGCTCAAGGAGATATAAAGCTCACACCACCAATATATTGATGACCATAGACATGGTTTTGATTACTTGATTGAGGAATGTGAATCGAGCCAAGATATAATATCACCAATTACACTGGCAATCCTATCATCTGGTTCTCCCTCTAGGATAGAGTGGTAGCTTTCCTCATACAGCTTAAGAGTTTTGTCTTCAGTTGATGCCTTTTCGTACAAGTATCTGCTCACTCTTGGATCTGTTACCTTATCTGCAGCTCCATGAAGAATCAGCAATGGAGAAGAAACCTGAAAAAACTTGTACCATAAGGCCCTCATTGAAAAAAGAAAGACAAATAATTCTAGTGACCACTGAAAGTATTAGAAGTTCTGTAACAGAAGGTAGTACCATCTTTCAGAATGAGGGCAGAAGCAACTAGGGAAATAATTCCAGTGTTATTTGGAAGTTGGTAGGAAGTAACAAAAAAAGGTTAATTGTTTAGCTAATAGTATACTTTTTTGTTTTCAGTGGCAAGAAATAACCAAAAACTATTCTCCGAGTCTAATTTTAAGATTTTTTAAATGAAAGAAGTGCAACCTATTATTTATTTTGCTATTTTTTGCTCTTCAAAAGCTCTTTCATATCTTTTTAGTATACTGCCCTGTATGATCCACCTAGGATTAAAGAATTTACTTCCAAATTAACTTCTTCCAAGGTTTGCAGTAGAAGTTTCATACAACTTCATGCCCTAACGACCATGCCCTTATAGTAAGTGAAATACTAGAAGGAATAAACCTAAGACCCATGAGACCAATTTCTTAATGGGCTTAACGATGAATTCAGTTCCAATTCTCTTTGAGTTCCTAGAGGATTTCACAAGGTTAACTACTGCCTAAAACAGTAAAACATAAAGAAGAATTGTAGAACTTCCAACTGGCTAATTATCCCAGTCTTTCAGAAAGCTTGATGGGTATATCATTACTCAGGATCAATTTGAACCCCAAGATGTTACTTAAACTGAGGGCAGATTTTAGGTACTTTCTTTTTAGGAGTCCGAGGAGCCTTAACCTCTCATGAATATTCACCTGGCTTAGGGTGCCCATATTTTTCAAAGAAATTCATGGGTATTATTATTATTATTATTAATTGAACCCCAAGATGTTACTTAAACTGAGGGCAGATTTTAGGTACTTTCTTTTTAGGAGTCCGATATTTTTCAAAGAAATTCATGGGTATTATTATTATTATTATTATTATTATTATTATTATTATTATTATTATTATTATTATTATTATGTACTTTAGGTACTTTCTTTTTAGGAGTCCGATATTATTATTATTATTATTTTTCAAAGAAATTCATGGGTATTATTATTATTATTATTATTATTATTATTATTATTATTATTATTATTATTATTATTATTATTATGTACTTTAGGTACTTTCTTTTTAGGAGTCCGATATTATTATTTTGGTCATAAATAAAGACTGAAGCCCTACATTGAAAGTGAACAACTTCTTGCAACATTACGCACAGATAGTAGGTCAGTCTATTCCACTTTGATTAACCTTGTAGAGTCTCACCACAAGCATAGACGAATGTTCGGAACTGCTAGGCTGTTAAGTATAAATTTTTGGTTAAGTTACAAAAGAACCACCACGAACTTGCGTGATATGTGAAACTATCAGTCTGTACTTTAGAGTTTTGTTCCTGTGAGCCTGGCTGCAGTCAACCTTCCTATTCATTCTTGTTCATCCAGTTTCACCGATTACACATATGGGGTTCTGCCTCGTGTACAGCAACATCCGTTGCTTTCCCATTCAAATCTGGCAAAAATCATATGAGAAAACAGAAAAAGATGGATAAAATGTATGCCTAAAACTCCCTTCAATGAACAAACCTCGTCTCCTTCTTTCTTTTCCACTGTTTTTTTCTTCTCCATCTTTTTTTCTAAGGGAAATCCCTCTCCATCCTTTTCGCACTCCTTCCTCCTCATCTTCAGCTTCATCTCATCCCTTCCCTATCATCTCCTCTCTGAAGACCAAACCTCAACCGACCCTGCCACCACTTTCGCCCCTTTGCTCGACAACAGTCAGATCAATCAACCGGTTTGGCTCACAAAGGCGGACTCGGGGTCAGAAGTAGGTATAGGCAGTTCCCGTCGTTGAGCTAGTGCTTGGGATCAAACCGGGTGCCGGGATGAGGGTAGTGAAAGAGGAGGTTATGAATGAGAATGAATGATGAAATTGTGGTTTGAGTTTTTAGATGTTTTAAGTCCCATAAACAAAGAATATTTTAACTATTTTGATCAGATTTACAGTATTTGTGATTGGATTTCAGGACTGTGAAAATGCTATGATCAGATTACCTTTCCTCAAATCTTGTTATCTTCATTCTTTTTTCTTTCAATTTCATCATTTATTTTTCTCCTTTTTGGGTCTGCTTGGTAAATAATAGAGGATAAGCTACACAGGAAGACAAAAGATTAAGGCAAAGGCTAATTTTCTCTTTTGATATTCAAGAAATTAAAACTACCAGGGGTGTATTGGATTGGAATTTGAAAAGAATTTAAAAGAATTGAGAATCTCAGTATTTAAGGGATTTATGGAGAATTCACCTAAAACTTTAACTGGGATTTATAAGGATTTTAAAATAGTTTGATGGAATTCTTATTATGAATTTGATGGAATTCGAAAGAATTTGATGACAATTGAACTTTTCCTACACAAGATTGTCATTCTTATAAGAGTAGTAATCGGTTTTAACCAAAGTATGAACAGCCCTAATGAACAGAATGATGTTTTTCGATTTGTTGTATCAAGAACTGCAAAAAATTAAATTAGACCAAATTATAATTCAACCAATTTAATGTATTGTGTTCTAATCTGCAAATTATTCCCAGAGGCTGCTACCAAAACAAAAATACCATGTCATCTATACTAATACAAATTCTAAGCAATACATCATGCCAACAAAAGGCTTAGATTAATTAAAGATCATCATGATTAATTAGAAGAAGATAGTGTCCAGGCTAGAATTACTTCTTATATTAGCTGGTAATAAAGAGATGCCTGTCCATCGATAATTATAACAAACACAATGCATTCGATAATTATAACAAACACAATGCATTGATCGGGGATTTAACCTGATGACCATAATCTATAACCAGTACAAACCCACGGTATTTGAACCATCATCAAAATAAATCCTTGCTACAATCCCCACCAAAACTGCCGAAACCATGGGTCATGGGTCATGCCACTCTCTTGGGTTTTTTCCATCTCCTATATGAATGAAAAAGGTTCCTGGAAGCCAATTCATTTGTTGAGCATTAGCCTTCCAGGTTCCGGAACAATTTTTAGGAATTTTACTGTGGAAGGAGGGGCTGTATTTAGATTTTGATGATGGTAGACCAAGCACTCACAGGGTTGGAGTAGAAATTAAAAAGTTGTTTTGCAAGCATGAATCAGTAAAAGTTTTCAATGTCTTTTAATTGAAGGCCTCTGTCCTTCTAGGTACCGCAAAGTCTTTCCCATCCCACCCAGCGGATTTGATTGGAACCCCAAATTAATCTTTAAGAACTATTGTTGCTCTTGTGTATCACATTCATTTGCCTTTGGCATTAAAAAAAAAGGAACATCTTGGATATCAAAGAATTAGTAAATGGGAGACAAAACTTGGCGTGATTAATTTCATACGAATATATAGATTGGTAAACAATGGTTCTAATCTTTACTCATTGCTTGAGAAACCCTAGTCGCTAGATCATCTCCGCTCGTCCTGCTACACATCAATGGGGTCGTCTTTATTCCACAACAACTACTAGAAAGATATATTCGGAATTAGTCCTAACTAAATTAGGTAAATACCGCGAAGAAAAATTAGGGAAAGGAGGAGCAGATGGAGCAGAGGGTTTGGGCGATGCTGCTGTTGACGACGAACGGGGAAGGAGGACATGGTCGGGGTTGGGTGGCGCGTGTGGGGGGGGGGGGGTGGCGACGGGGTCGCCGGAGGTAGGGGGTGGGCGGAGCTGGTCGGGGGAGAGGGGGGAGAAGATGAACAGTAACTGACAATCAATTTCTTCACAAGAGGGGTGGATGCTACTGTGAGGAAGGAGGAATGTCTAATGACTTGAAAGTTTCTACAGTAAACGTGAGAATTGTAAAGGCTTTTGGTATTTATACCTCAAACTCTAGATTCCATCTAAATCCTCCAAATTCTCAATTCTACCAAAATCAATAACTTTTTGAATACACCGAGAATTGAATTGGGTCATTTAAAATCTCAATTGAATACACTGAAAATTGAATAGAATCACTTAAATTCTCAATTGAATACACTGTGACTTTTATAAACTCCTTTAAAATCCTAATTGAATACACTAGGATTTTCACATTCTTTTAAATTCTTTTCAAATTCCAATCCAATACACCCCTATACATGTTTAATGAAAAGGCTTTCATTTTATTTTTTCATTTCAATTTCCTCTCCTAGTTTGTACAGACACGTGAAAAATCACATCACACGACTTGAAAAACTATCTCACCAATTCCCTCTGACTCGTGCAACCAGGATCAACCGGTTTGATCATCAAGAGCCATTCACTGCCTTTAAGATCTGTGTCTTTTGACCGGGGCCAGGAACCACCAGAGCACATCTTTGTATTTTAAACTACTAAATATCTGTTGACCGATGGTTGAAATTACGATTTTACCCTCTTCAGACATCTCTAATCTCTAATATATATATATATATATATATATATATATATATATATATATATTATAATGGGAGAAGGCCTTAGTGTCATTTGTAAATGTTTTGTCAATTCACCAACCCGTGCAATATACGTGCATAGCTATTATAAAGAAGGTTCTAAGTTCAAATTCAGATTATGTCTAAATTTTTATTTTAAAAAACTATATTTATTAAGCGTGCATCGCACGTGTAAATTACTAGTCTCTACTACTATAATGGGAGAAGACCTTTGTCCTTAACCCAACCCGTGCAACGCACGTGTAGGTAATTTTTTTTTTTGCCCTTTTCATTCCTCCCAATTTTTCCCCACGTGCACAGCACGTGTATAATACTATTATTATAATGGGAGAAGGCCTTAGTGTCATTTATAAATGTTGTCATTGTACCAACCCATGCAACATACGTGCATAACTATTATAAAGAAGGTTCTAGGTTCAAATCAAGACTACGTCTAAATTTTTATTTTAAAAAACTATATTTATTAAAACGTGCATCGCACGTGTAACTACTAGTATTGCATAAGGAAAATATCATACTGTTTGCGTAACATCCAAAACTAAAATTTTATGAACTAGCAAATCTTCGTTAACTTAGTAGGTTACCGTTTCAGACTCTACAGAAGGAGAACATTTGGGTTATGGTTTCAGGTTTAAGCTTTAGAAAGGGGGGAGGAACATTTTAGGCAAGATTTTAGAAATAAAAATTGAGCGGTGAAAGAGAAGGAAACAAAGTTTGGATTCAAATTTGGAGAGGAGATAGAATGAAGAATTGGAATGAGGATGGGTTTGGATTCAAATTTTGAGCTAATCTATTATCTATATAATAAAACACAAAGAAAGCTATCAAGCGGCTCTCCTTCAATCCCCAAAAAATCAAAGGCTTAGATCTAACCTCACAAAACATATTTTTCCCACCAAAACTCAAATTCAAATCCCCCACCCAAAACAACTCCTATAATTATTTTTATTTTTTTTCCTTTCCCTCTCCCCCTCCCTCTTCTACTCAAAAAATTAAGAAAATTAAAAACTAAAAAACTAAAAAAATAAAAATTTAAAAACTTTAAAAATAATTCAAAAAAATCATGTAATATGTTTTTTGCTCTATGTTTGCTACTTCAATTAATTTGCTGGACTTCCAAAACTATTTTATATGATCAAATATGGTGCACGGTTCCGAAGACATGCCGTAGGCACGTGTCAACGGGCAAACCAAGTACCTTAATAAGATGGGAGATTTGGAAGAGAGGGTAGAGTGTTCGAATTTAGAAGATAGATTGAGAGCATCTGTAGTCGTTGGCTATTTAGCCATTTTTTGCAAAAAATGGCTTGGCATCTGCAGTCGTTGTTTATTTATAGCACTGTCACATTTACCAGATATCCGGACCCGACCCGGAGCCGGCATTGGACCGGAACCGATCCGATCTATACGGGTCCGAGTTCGGGTCCTAAAATAAGACCCGATGCACTTTCGGGTCCGGGTCCGGGTCCGCTCAAAATAGATACAACCCGGACCCGGACCCGTTAAAAAATAACCCCAAACATATAGAATTTGAATAATAGGGTTATAGGAATATACATATAAAAATAATTGTTGAAGATAGATGTGTAAATATAATATTAATTCATATACTTAAGTGCAAAATCTGTTAGAATCGTAGGTTACCGGGTGCAAAAATACTTATGTACAAATATTTATTCTCTACTACCGGACCCGACGGGTATTTTTTTTAATTAGGACCCGGACCCGGTTCTTGCAAGTCCGAGTCCGGATCCGGATCCAATTTTTGGACCCGTAAGGTACCGGGTCCGGGTCCGGGTAGTGGAGGACCCGACCCGATAGGACCCGATACCAGCTCTAGCTATTTAGCCATTTTTTTGCATATTTTTGAACAGTAGCCAGCCATATCTGGCACTCAATTTGGCTATTTGGAAAATATTGCCCGACGAAACATTTTCTTTCATTTGAAGATCGGACGGTAGATTATACACCGTCCGAATTTTTTTTTGTTAATAAAATAATCGGACGGAAGATTATACGCCGTCCCAAAAAATTTTTATTAATAAAATAATCGGACGATAGATTATACACCGTCCCAAAAAGCCATTTCGTTTTTTTTATATATTTAATAAAAATTTCGTTTTTTTAATTAACAAAAAAAATTAACTGACGAGTCATTCTACTTCGTCCAAGCATCAGGTAGTCCATTTCATTTTTTTTATATAAATGTCACTATCGGAGATTATAACAACCAATTTTTTAATTTATTTTTTAAAAAAAAACCAAAGGACGGGAAATAATTTACTATTTGGCCGATTTTTAGCTAACAACGACTACAGCGAAAGCTATTTTTTCTATTTGCTCTAAGCCAAATAGCCAAAATTTGGCAATAACGACTACGGATGCTCTGAAGGATGAAGGCCATGGAACGTCATCAGTGTAGCCTTCTAATCTGTTATATTAACTATTGGTTTTTAAGAATTTGCAAACTTATTTGCAAGAGATAGGAATAGCAAAAGATGTACGTGGTAGTTGTAAAAAATGTCTTGCAAAGTTCATGGAAGTTTTCATAGTTTAACCATATAGGTAATTTGATCATAATAAATTGAAGTGCACTAAACGTGAACTAATCTGTAAGGACGGTAGGAATTTGAAATTAAACATCATAGTTTGTCATAGTTACCCATATTGAAGTAAATTCATTTCAAAGACCATGAAAAGTCATGGTATTTTCTTGTAATTTAGCCACTTTTAAATTCAATTATATGATTTTGAGTCTTTTGACCAACTAATTTCTACATGATTGTTACATGGGTTGGCTTGAGGCATCTCAGACTCCACACAAGTTAAATTCTAATCCCAACAGCTTATATCATAAGGAATTTCTTGATTATTTTTTTTGTTAAAAGCTTTTTGACAATTGAATAGAACATATTTTCCCCTTCCAGTAAAAAAAGGACCTTCTACAAGATTCCCTAACACTAAACGGTAAAGAACTAGAATGGCTTTTGGTGAAATCACACTTCTGATATTGTGTGAGTGATATGTTTATATAGTAATCAATTTGTTATAGAGTTGTTACAGATGATAAACTCAAGGAAATCAATTTGTTACAGAGTTGTTACAAAAGATAAACTCAAGGTGATTACAATCAATCAACTCTTGTACTCTTTGAGATATGCATCAGTCAAGTAACTGCCTTGGATCTGTTATCTTGACGTGGCTCAACACCCCCCCCACAAATTAAGCATGAGTGGTCGAATGGTTAACTTGTCTCGCAGACGCTGAAACTGAGGTGAGCCTAATCCCTTTGTGAAAATATCAGCCAATTGATCTTTGGTGGAAATGAACCGGACATCGAGCATCTTTTGAGCAACCCATTCTTGTACAAAATGGTAATCAATTTCAATATGTTTTGTGCGAACGTGAAAAACGGGATTTGCAGTAAGATAGGTAGCCCCCAAGTTATCACACTATAATATTGGAGGGGGAGATGAAACACCAAGCTCATTTAAGAGTGATTGTATCCAGATTACCTCAGCTGTAGCAATTGCTAAACCACGGTATTCAGCTTCAGTGCTTGAACGAGAGACAATTTTCTGCTTCCGAGCACTCCCCGATATTAAATTGCCACAAAAAAAATACAACACCCACTAGTGGAGCGTCTATCATCTGGGCATCCTGCCCAATCCGCATCGGAGTAGGCATGAATTTGCAATGCTGGGAAACAACCAAGTACAAGACCTTAATCAACTGTGTTTTTAAGATAGCGTAAAATTCATTTGACCGCAACCCAATGATCTTTTGTAGGGTCATGCATGAATTGACAAACTTTATTAACTGCTACCGAAATGTCAAGCCTTGTAAATGTAAGATATTGTAGAGTTCCAATGATACTGCGATACTGTGTCGGATCAGCAAATTGCTGACTTCCTTAACTGACTATTAGCCGCTAGGGGAGTGAGAATTGGCTTAATCCTATCAAGCTTAGTGCGCCGCAAGAGATCAGTAGTGTACCGGCGTTGCAATAAAAATAAGTCATCAGTCTAGGAAATAACATCGATTCCCAAAAAGTAGTGCAAGATGCTCAGGTCCTTAATTGCAAAAGCAGAATTAAGTTGAACAATCAACTGATCAAGAACCATAGAGTCCGACCCGGTAACAATAATGCCATCGACATAAATAAGAATATAAATAATAGCACCTGAATTATGTCGAATGAAAAGTGAAGTACGTGCCTTAGAGATCGAGAAACCAAGACTAATGAGATATGTACTGAGGCGAGAATACCATGCATGTGGGGCTTGTTTGAGGCCATAAGAGTGACTTAGGAAGTCGACGAACATGATTAGGATACATGTGATCAACAAAACCTGGTGGTTGCTTCATATAGACTTCCTCGTTTAATATGCCATGTAAGAAAGCATTCTGAACATCTAGCTAGCGAATTGGCCATTTATGCATAAGTGCAAAGGACAGAACAATCTGAATGGTGCAGGGCTCAACAACAGGGCTAAATGTTTCGTTGTAGTCGATGTCTTCTTGTTGATTGAAGCCTTTGGCAACTAACCGTGCTTTGTAACGATCAATAGATCCATCAGCTTTACGTTTGAGCCAAAAGACCCCCTTGCACCCAATAATATTCTTCTTTGGTTGAACCGGTACCAGTGTCCAGGTTCCATTTTTAATGAGAACATTAAGTTCATCATCCATTGCACGCCGCCAATTAGGATTAGAAGAAGCCTGTGTGAAGCAAGTAGGTTCCATGTCATCAACCTGCAGAGGATATGCTTAGTAGCATTTAAGCACATTTTAGTAAGAAGCTTATGAATACCATCTTTTGCCCGAGTCGTTGAACCAAGTCGGTAACAATAGTAGGTTGGGGTGGTGAATGACTGGAATGGAAGCTAAAGGTGATGGCTCGTTGATAGGAGAGGCTTCATGTAAAGGTGTGGGTGAGGGGTGGGTTGGGGTGAAGGTAAAGTAGGAGAATTTGAAGTTGTGGAGGTACTGCCAGGTAGGTGTAGGGAATGATATTGTGATACAGAGGTGGGCCTAGGATCAATGAGCTAGGGTGATGGACTTCTGATAAAATTAGTTGGTGGTATTATATTGGAAGATGAAGTGTTATTATCATTGGAAAAGGGGAAGGCAGTTTCTTCAAACCAAACATCTCGCGAGATATAAACCCGGTGAGTTGGACGATGATAGCACATATACCCTGTGTGTGCATTGCAATAGCCGATGAATACACATGGAAGAGACCTTCACTCTAATTTGTGAGTTATTTGGTCATAAATACGGATAACATAAACACCCAAAAACACGAAGTGAGTGGTAATTAGGAGTGGTATCAAAGAGAATTTCAAGAGGCGTTTTGTTGTTGGAAATTAAAGATGGTAACCAATTAATTAAATAACACGCTGTTGTAAAGATTTCAACCCAAAACTTTAATGGAACTGATGCACGAGTCAAAAGAGATAAACCACATTCAACAATGTGTCTATGTCGACGTTCAGCTAATCCATTTTGTGTTTGATGTATAGGGACAAGAAACCGATGAAAAATTCCATGCTTTTCTAAAAACGGAGTGAATTTCTTGTATTCTCCACCATTATCGGAATGAAAATTTTCGATTTTATGACCAAGATGATTTTCAATTTTATTTTTGAATGTGATAAAAATGAGTAATGCATCTGATTTATGAGCAAGTGGATAAATCCAAGTATAATGGGAGTAGCAAGTAATAGCGAAATCCATCTCTAGATAATACCTGTGAGACCCATAAATCAAAGACAATTAAACTTAAAGGCTCAGTATATATGGTTGAGCTTGAAGTAAAAGATAATATGTGACTCTGGCTAACATGACACAAATGACAAAAAGAAAATGACTTGCTGGACATAGGGAGACAATAAGACTTGACAACTTTATTGACCGTCGGAATCATCGGATGCCCCAAACGTTGATGCCAAAGTGGAAGAGACTCGGAGAGCAGAGCTGAAGGAAAGGACACCGGGTTTTGCAACTCGCGAACATTGGTAAGGGTGTAGAGACCACCCTTATTATGGCCTTGAAGAAGTACCTTCTCCGTGCAACAATCCTTCACAACAAAAAGATTTTGGTGAAATTCAAGAAAGGCAATTATTGTCTTTAGAAAATTGGGACACTGAAAGAAGATTGGCTTTTAGTAGGCACATGATACAGTTCATTTAAATAATTTTTTTTGAGTAACGGGTAAAGGAAGCAATACCAATGTTTGCAATAGGAAGATGTGTACCAATATTGACTCGGATTTGATCAGGCCCATCATATTTTGCTCGAAGATGGAGATTGTTTAAATCAGATGTGAGATGATCTGTAGCGCCACTGTCCAGTATCCAACTAGCATCATCAATAGGACCTGGTGCAGCTACGTAAGCACTTGGTGGTGCAGAAGAAACCTGAAATGTCTAATCGAACTGGTACCAACAATTTGCAACTACATGATTTTTCCGACCACATAGTTGACATGGCCCAGTTGCATTTTGCACAGGCTGAGGACAATTTTGAGATCGATAATTGCCTTGACTACTATTGTGGTGCTGATTCCCGTTATTAGAGCGAAACTTATTCTAAGACATGTTGCGATGCTGAGGTCAAATGTCGTGGTAGTAAGGGTAGTGACAGTAGCATCATAAGCGGTATCGAGACCGGCAAAAATTATCTGTTGCAGATCAATTCATTTACTGGATGGCCAGAGGCAGCAAGGCTGTCCGCCAATTGTTTGGCATCACAAAGATATTCCTGCATAGATTTTGAGCCTTTGCGCAGAGTGCAACTCGCGTCGAAGCTGCATAATTCAAGCTCGTGATTTTGATGCATAATGCTTCTAAAGAGCAACCCAAACATCACGAGAAGTACACAGTCCCACAACCTGAGCAAGCACCGTTTCGGATAGAGAATATAGCAACCATCCAAGAAGAACTTGATCTTGCTTCGAATATGATGGATTAACGGTGGGATCTGGAGAGGATAGGGTACGTGGACATGGATTGGTCCCATCAATGTACCCCTCGAGGTCATAACCTTTCAATAGTGGCTTAAACAGTGTTAGCCATGATAAATAATTGTTGGTGTCTAGTTTCACAGAAATCAGATGGTGGATACGAGTGGTTTGAAGGATAGTATGATGAGATGGAAGAATTAGAAATGGGAGATGAAATTTCAGTTGCCATTGCAGCAAAAACGTTTGAGGATCTTAATGCTCTGATACCAAGTAAAGAACTAGAATGGCTTTTGGTGAAATCACACACTCTGATATTGTGTGAGTGATATGTTTATATAGTAATCAATTTGTTACAAATGATAAACTCAAAGAGATCAATTTGTTACAAAGTTGTTATAGAAGATAAACTCAAGGAGATTACAATCAATCAACTCTTGGACTCTTTGAGATATGCATCAATCAAGTAACTACCTTAGGTCTGTTATTTTGACGTAGCTCAACATAAACAAATTCTTTGGTTACTAGACAATGTAATATCAAGATTCCTCGTACTCTTGGCCAAAAATCATTTAGGTTCATGTAATTTATACCAAAACAAATCTAGCACCACAGAGGAAGGTAAGGGAAGGGAAGAGTGAAAAGGGATAGAGAAGGAGCAAGGGGCACAACTATAGAAATATAATTAGACCAATTTGTCATGTCATAAAATTTCAACTGTTTTATTCGTTCTTGAACTAGCCTTCAAATTGGTTTTAGAAAATCACGCCAACAAATATTTTAAATTCTCCTTTGGTAACACCCCGCAAAATTGGAAATGACAACTTTGCCCCTCGTGTGTTACACACGTGTATTTTGTACCATTATGGGTAATATCCGTAACGTGCTTCAATACGTATTTTTTATTCCGACTATTTATGCATTTTCCGTCTTCTTAAAATTTATTTTATCCTATTTGAGTCAAATATAAAATTCAAATCTCTGTGTTTTTACGTGCTTTATACGTGTTATCGATGCACATATCGATTATGTATTTTCCACCGCTACGTGTAATGTTTTCTGTGTTTCAATTATTTATTTAATAACGTGTTTGAATTTGTTTTGCAAATAGAAATTTGTTGTTCTCTTATTTTAATTAAAATATTTTTATACGTGTGGTGCACGTGTTTTCTGTGTACGTATTGTACGTATTGATTTCGTTTAATGAAATATATTTTCGTATGTTACATTCCGATTATTTATAAATATTTTTCCGTTGATAAAGTAGATTTCGTATTTAAATATTTGTTTTACGTGCGACGCTCATGTTTGCCATGCACTTATTTAGGCGTATTCTTTTAAAATAAAATTTCATGAAGTATGTGTGTGTCTATTTTATTCATGCATGAAAAGTAAACTAATTTTTATACGCATATTATATAGATATAACTTATGTTCTAATTTAAAAATAAAAATAATTAATTTTTGTGAAGTACACAAAGCACGTGCACGTGCACACCAAAAGAAAGGTGGCCGGCTGTTTTGGAATGGAGGGAAATGTTTTGAATTATATTAGTGGCTTGATGAGTGGATTAGTGGGTGGTTAGTTAATATAACTACTCCTAATTACTTATATAATGACCCCTAAACCATTCACTCACACTATCCTCCTCTCCTTTATTTCTCTCTGCCAGATTCTGAAACCCCCTCCTGCAAATGCCTTGATTTGCTTTCTCCACTCATTCACCATACAATACAATACAATATATATATATATATATATATATATAGAGAGAGAGAGAGGGAGAGAGAGAGAGAGAACTGATCAGGTGTGAACTGGTTCGCACCTGATAAGTAGCGAACTTGGTTATGAGTCGTTGGATCTGCTATTTGATCAATAGAAGAGATCCAATGGCCTCCATTTCTTCCGCTCATATCACTTAACGTTGGGGGTAATTTAGTCAATTAAAAACACTTCCTTTATTCTCTCAATCCTCTCTGTTCCTCTTCAGATCTTTCTTTCTCCTTCTCTCTCTCTTTGTCATCGAAGCCCCCCCGAACCCAAATAGCAGATGCGTGTAGGAGATTTCCCTACGCCATTTCGAAAGCCTTTTTCTCCCTCTCTCTCTCATCGAAGCCCCCCGACCTTCGAAATCTCCTACACGCCTCGCTCTCTCCACCCCCAATCGACCTTCGAAACCCTAACCCTAACTTTCCATCTCCTACCTCCGATCTGAAGAGTTCGATTCCCGACGCCCCGATGTCTTGCCACTGCAGTTCGAAATCCCCTAGGTGCCTCGCTCTCTCCACCCCCACTCGACCTTCGAAACCCTAACCGATCTCCATCTCCATCTGTAAGTTGGATAGAGGTAAAATTTCAATATTAAGACTTTTTTAATTGTTTATATACATCCAAAATCAGTAAAGTTTACATCTTTATGAGAATTACCACATTATCAAATAGCAGTTATTTTAGGGTTCTTCATTCATGATGTTGATTTAATTAATTTTGGGTTGATTTAATTGACCTATTCGCTCGACCTCAAAAGGTCAACTGCTCCATCTTAATTTTGTGAATTAGTCTTTATTGTTTTGAATCTTTTTAGAATCCTGATTAGAAATAAATGTTGTTTACATCTTTATTTATTTAGTTTTATGTTGTTTGTAGGTATGGAAGACCAAGAAGGAAGTGCTAGTGCCATGGATAATCCTATAATTGAGCCACAAAGTTCCCTTGTCCCAATTGTTGATGACCATGTGAAGCCCCACGTTGGTATGACTTTCAACTCTTTAGAAGAGGCTGAGGAATTTTATAAAACCTATGGTAGGGTTGGACTGTTTGAGGTACGTAATAGCTCAACAAAATATGTGAAAGGAGAGCTTGTTAGTAAATACTTTGTTTGTTCAAAAGCGGGGGAGCAAAAGAAGCAGTTAGATGAAGTTGAAGAAGTTAGCGGACTTAAGAAGGTTTCCACTTAAGAAGGTTAGGAGGGGAGGTAGTGTTAGAACGAATTGCAATGCATTAATTTGGTTGAAATTACACAAAGAAAGATGTGTATGGGTTATTTCAAAATTTAATGAAGTTCATAATCATGGACTTACTTCACCAAGAAGGATGCACTTATTGCCGGGAAATCGTATTGTTTCTAAATCAAAGAAGGTACTAATGAATCAATTTAACAATATAAATATTCCTACACATAAGAAAATGGCATTCTTTGAAAGTTGTAGTGGAGGGTTTAATAAAACTGGATGCACAGAAAGGGATATTCGTAATGTTGAGAGAGACTTGAGGGAAGAGTTGCGGGGTTTTGATGCACAAATGTTGATAGAGTATTTTGCATTGCAACAATACAAAAATCCTTCGTTCTTCTATAAATATGAGACCGATGAGAATGATCGTTTAACTCATTGCTTAAATGCTAAACACTTAGGTGATGTGGTGTCTTTTGATGCAACACACAATACAAATCGTCATGGGGTTGGTATTTGTAGCTTTTTGTCAAAAATAATTATCATTAGCAGTCGGTTTTTCTTGGATATGGGTTGATTCCTAATGAAGAAACAAAGTCTTTTGTATGGATATTTGAGAGATGGTTAGAAGTAACTGGTCATCCCCCGTTAGGTATGGTGACAGATCAAGATCTTGGAATTGGTGGTGCAATCAAAATTGTTTTCACTTTGCATTTGGCACATTTTAGGTACCTTATCTAAAATGTGGGTTGATTCCTTCAATTTCTTCGGTACCTTATCTAAAATGTGCCAAATGCAATATCTATGATGCATTTGAGGGAAAACAATTTTGATTGCACCACCAATTCCAAGATCTTGATCTGTCACCAAACCTAACGGGGGATGACCAGTTACTTCTAACCATCTCTCAAATATCCATACAAAAGACTTTGATTCTTCATTAGGAATCAACCCACATCCAAGAAAAACCGACTGCCAATGATAATTATTTCCGACAAAAGCTACAAATACCAACCCATGACGATTTGTATGGTGTTGCAACAAAAGACACCACATCACCAAAGTGTTTAGCATTTACCTACCAATGTCATCCAACCAAAAGCAATGAGTTAAACGATCATTCTCATCGGTCTCATATTTATAAAAGAACGAAGGATTTTTGTATTGTTGCAATGCAAAATACTCTATCAACATTTGTGCATCAAAACCCCGCAACTCTTCCCTCAAGTCTCTCTCAACATTACGAATATCCCTTTCTGTGCATCCAGTTTTATTAAACCCTCCACTACAACTTTCAAAGAATGTCATTTGCTTATGTGTAAGAATATTTATATTGTTAAATTGATTCATTAGTACCTTCTTTGATTTAGAAACAATACGATTTTCCGGCAACAAGTGCATCCTTCTTGGTGAAGTAAGTCCATGATTATGAACTTCATTAAATTTTGAAATAACCCATACACCTCCTTCTTGGTGTAATTTCAACCAAATTAATGCATCGCAATTCGTTCTAACACTACCTCCCCTCCTAACCTTCTTAAGTGGAAACCTTCTTAAGTCCGCTAACTTCTTCAACTTCATCTAACTGCTTCTTTTGCTCCCCCGCTTTTGAACAAACAAAGTATTTACTAACAAGCTCTCCTTTCACATATTTTGTTGAGCTATTACGGACCTCAAACAGTCCAACCCTACCATAAGTTTTATAAAATTCCTCAGCCTCTTCTAAAGAGTTGAAAGTCATACCAACGTGGGGCTTCACATGGTCATCAACAATTGGGACAAGGGAACTTTGTGGCTCGATTATAGGATTATCCATGGCACTAGCACTTCCTTCTTGGCCTTCCATACCTACAAACAACATAAAACTAAATAAATAAAGATGTAAACAACATTTATTTCTAATCAGGATTCTAAAAAGATTCAAAACAATAAAGACTAATTCACAAAATTAAGATGGAGCAATTGTCCTTCTGAGGTCGAGCGAATAGGTCAATTAAACCAACCCAAAATTAATTAAATCAACATCATGAATGAAGAACCCTAAAATAACTGCTATTTGATAATAGGGTAATTCTCATAAAGATGTAAACTTTACTGATTTTGGATGTATATAAACAATTTAAAAAAAAACTTAATATTGAAATTTTACCTCTATCCAACTTACAGATGGAAATGGAGATGGAGATGGAGATCGGTTAGGGTTTCGAAGGTCGAGTGGGGGTGGAGAGAGCGAGGCGTCTAGGGAATTTCGAACTGCGGTGGCAAGACAGAGGTGTGTCAGGGCATCGGGAATCGGACTCTCCAAATCGGAGGTAGAAGATGGAAACTTAGGGTTAGGGTTTCGAAGGTCGATTGGGGGTGGAAAGAGCGAGGCATGTAGGAGATTTCGAAGGTCGGGGGGCTTCGATGAGAGAGAGAAAGAAGGAGAAAGGGGCTTTCGAAATGGCGTGGGGAAATCTCCTACACGCATCTGCTATTTGGGTTCGGGGGGGCTTCGATGACAGAGAGAAAGAGGAGAAAGAAAGATCTGAAGAGGAACAGAGAGAGGATTGAGAGAAGAAAGGAAATTTTTTTAATTGACTAAATTACCCCCAACGTTAAGTGATATGAGCAGAAGAAATGGAGGCCATTGGATCTCTCCTATGATCAAAAAGCAGATCCAACGGCTCATAACCAAGTTTGCTACTTATCAGGTGCGAACCAGTTCGCACCTGATCAGTTCTATATATATATATATATATATATATATATATAAGCATGTATATATATACTTATGTAGGTATATACATATATATGTATATGAAATGAGAGATGATAAGTGTTGTCCTTGTGCTTGCCGTAATGGAGTGAGGGTTCTATGCTTTTGAGAATGCCTTGCTGTTGGAATTTCGGGTGACTTGGTGTTATGCTTTCGGTGGTGATTTTTGGCTCCTCTTTTATGGATTTTTGGAGTTTTATGTGAAGGGATTTGCTTCTACTACTCTTCTTTTGGGTGGATGTTTCTTAAATCCTTTCTAATTTAGAAGTATGATGCATGCTAGTTGATACATGGTTTAATTGTCAAATTTTGATTAGTTTACTTTAATTGCGCCATGATATTGTGATTCAAATAAATGGCTAGAGCGTGGATGTTTCTACATGCTTTCTAAATTGTAGTTTAATTGTGTGTTTAGGAGATTCATATTACAATGGCAGATGTGGATTGCTTAATTTACTCTCTAAAAATTTGATGTGATGCACGTTGTAAGAAAAAGCTAAAAATTTGTGATTGATGGAAAAAATGCATGTTAGATGAAAATTTTATGAAGTAGGTTGTAAGTGAAATTAAAGTATGTGAAATTAGAAATTCAAATTGTGCAAAATAATAGATAAAATGCCATGAAAAATTCTAATTTTTGTATAAGAAGATTTTTAGGAAAGTTGTGAAAAGAAACTAAAATTTCGCTTGATTAGAATTGATATTGAAATTTTGGGGAAAATTCTCAACATGTTAATTGCCATTAAAAAGAAAAAGAATTCTACGAATGTGCAGTAAAATAATACTTTACAATTTAGTGAACGCGTATGGCGTTTGGGATATTCTTAATTTTGTTACATATCTTTAAATTGCAGAAAATTTGCTTTAATACATAAACAATCACTAAATATTTGAAACTGTACTTTCGAAGTGTGTAGTATGAGTAAATAAAATTGGCGTGATGAATCAAAGTTCGGCTGATTGTTATGTTTTAAATAAATGAATTAGGCCGAGACTGGATACATAAAGAATTTAACCCTATTCATATCAGTTAGTCACTCTGGACTTATTGGTCTTCGGGTGCGCTTTGGGTCTGTTACTGTAGCTAGGCGGAATTTGGTCTTGGTTCTGGGTTCGAATCCGACCACTGCCTTTTCTTGTTTTTTTAATATTTTTTTTATATAATTTGAGTTTTTAAGTGTTTTAAAGTGCAATAAAAAAAATTGGAAAAAAATCTATTATTCCTCTAAAATTATTTAGACTTTATAAATAATATTTCCACAATATTTTGATATATTTGTAAGAAATAGAAGTGATTCTAATATTGAAAATGTGACTCTTGTATAAATTAAAGAAAAATGAAAATTTTGGGATGCAATTATATTTCTACTCGATGAGATTTTATGATTATTAACATTTGATTAAGAATATTTGAATTGCACAGAATGCTATAAGTGATTAAATGAGATACTTCATGTCATGAGATTATAAAAGAAATGTTTTTTTTGAGAAAGAGTTTATGAATAAAGAAATTGAAATGTTATTTTGAGATTAAATGTAACATATTGTTGTTCTCTAGAAAGATATAGTTGTTGGAATCTAGATGCTAGGCGAGACCCTAGTGACCGGCAGTATTTATTAATGAATTTGAGAGCTAACCAGTGTGGGTTGAGCATCTCTTGAGAAGTAGCCAGTGGGGCTGATTGTCTCTTTTGTTTGGTTTAAGTCCGGTAGGATAAGCTGGCTCTAGGTTGTGATGATTTTCTTCTAAAATAAATTAAAAAACTTAAGGACAAGCACTATAGTGGAGATGTGAAAGTAAGAGAAAAACACAAGTATGAGAACCTCGGATTCACGGTGTGAAAATTTTCACAGGCTGTCTACATGATGTGTCATGTCATGACGTGAATCTATATCCGGAATTATCGTGATCGTGGCGACGCTTGTGGGGTGTTTGGTGACTACGTAGTGCCATCGTTTCATGATGGAGGCGAATTGTCCATAGATTGTCTACATGATGCGTCATATCACAACGTGGGATTCCCCTCCAGGCTGTCTGGACATGGGCTCGTAACTCATAAAACACCTAGGATACTTATCGTAGTTACCATAGTAGTTAAACTCATAACGAGGGATTCAACCCTACAAGATGAAGAACGGTTAAGGGCTTGCCCTCGGATTTATGTAGAATGGGATGCATAAGTTCGAACAAGTGTGCATTAGTGTCATGAAATAATAAATAACAGCATTAAGGTTAAGTGCATAAGCACACACGACATCAATAAAATAGTCCCTCTTTAGCTTTGTTTTGTGATGAAGTTTGTATTTGTTAAAGTATTTAAGAATCGTTATATTTTCGGCATAGCGAGTATGGCCGTATATAATATTGCATCGGTTATAAGCAACTGACGTACCCACAGTTTCATATGCAGGACTTGGAATTTACAAGAAGATATAAAGATGAATTTGATGCTAATGATTACTTAAATGATAAAGTTGTTACAATTGTACATTTATCATTGTTGTATTTCATTTACTTTCCGCTGCGTTATGATGTAAAAGGAGTATGTAGTAATAAAAGTTTTAAATTCCTTGTAAAATTGTACGAAGTGAAGTGTAAAGATCCTGTGGAACTTCGAATTCAGGCTTATTTGGAATTCGGGGTGTTACACCTTTATTGTCAAATAAATTACAACTAGAAACTAAAGTAATCATCAATATAATTAAAAACTTTTTCAAACTAGAGTCTTGTGCTATTTCTTTCTCAAATACTATGTGGAGAAAGTCCCTAAATAATCCTATGTATCTTTGGTTGAAGACCAATACACTGGCCATTTAATCTTCTACTGTTAGTATGTTGATCCTTTCTTCTGTATTTTATTAGTCCATTTTGTTATAATCAAATAGCTTCCGATCCAAATATACTAGTTCACTTGAGTTCAATTATAACTTAGAAACCTTGAAGTTTTCCTTCATGTAGCCTCCACTTCGATATTAATATTCTAGAACTATTTCTTCAAACAAGATATATCGGATAGATTAATCTCCTTTAGTAATTCTGTTTCATCACAGAGGACTGACAGGTCCAATCTAATCCAAACGTCGTGTCTGCGATGGGAAGACCGCTGTACCAACTTGAGGCAGGCCCGGTTAGAGATAGAGGGGGCTGTTTAAACAACAATATCTCTTTATTTATGAGCGATACAATTGTAGTTGTGGGTTTTATTAGGTTGATCATCTGAAACATACTTAAGAGTAATTCAATAAATGTCAAAAAGATATGACAACTAGTAACAAAGAAGAAATTCATTTCATCATGGTTGGAATGGCATAAAATACTCCTGAGAAGAATAACTTCCATTTTTAGTTTATACAGAGCTGCAAAAACTTGGGTTGACAGCCTTGTCAGCGTGACTGTAAACTTCTATTATCAGGTATTCTATGTAGAGGCTCTCTAATTAATCGATGAATTGTACACAAAGCTAACTTAGAAGTGCACATTTTAAAAACTGATCACAAATTGCAGTTGCAGATTTAATTTTCAGTTGAATAAAATAGCTAGATATAATGGCAAATCAACATCATTATTCTGTTACAGTAATGAGTAGTAGACCCTTCTTCACCCACTTCCTCTACCCTAATAAGGTCAAATTTTCAGTTTATAACAATTAATAATCTGGGAATTAGAACCATTGGTTAATTTCAGTTCATATGAACAATTCTTAGTGTGCATTATGAAAAAAAAATGAAGAAAGAAAGCTAACCTTATCCAGTTGTAATTCTATGTCACGCGTAGCCTTTGTGAGCTCAATTGCCGTCTTTAATCGCATTTGATCCGCATAAGAGATCACATTAAATTCAGCCTATACATTGAAAATTACGAGTCATTATCTAAAAATTAGTGCATTCTTTACCTGCGAACCTTTTGAAGACAATGCATAATTATAAAACCGAGAACAACACCAACTTGATCTTATATCTCTCTAACTTTATTGCTATGCACCCTTCAGTGTTCTTTTAGATACTGATTCATTTTGAAATTCTACAACTTATTTTTGGTTGCCTACTCTTTGTGAACTGTGCATGACTACATAAAAGGTGATATAGGTTGCTAATTAGATATATTTGGGATATCTTTTTAAAAAAAAGACTACCGTTTATTTAAGTATGGACACTTCTGTCGAAGAGTCATATCCCTGTCATACACTGGCACTTCATAAACACTCCTTGAAAACATGTTTGGCACTTCCCCCACGTATGCTAAATTTTAATGGATATTCTTATACTTTGAGAAATTCTTGAGTACCGTTGAAAACATAATCCTCAATTTTCAAAAACCATTTCATGTTTTTTTTCATACTAGTAAACCTTATTACTTTTGTCATGAATGTGGTTTCTCATATTCTGAATTTTTTATGGATTATGAAACTAGTACTATTTTCCTATAGGCTACATATCTCTAATCTCTGTTACTATTTTGTTCTCCGTCATTTGGACAAAATTTATGATTTATTTAGAAAAACTATATTATAGTTTAATATTACATCTGTGTCCACATACCTACTTTTTTACAAATTTGTGGACACAAGCGCATACTTGTGTTGTACCCAGTACTTGTACCTTTGCTTCCTGGACTACCGATCATCACTTACATTTTAAGTTGCTATTGTGGGCGTTCTTTAATATGTGCACCTATCAAAAAGTTATTATTTTGCACGTGACTACCAAACTTACAATGTTCCCCTATTGAGTGGGGTTGGGTTAAAATTTAGAAGAAAACAGGTGTAGGTAACGATTCACGTTTAGATAGAGAGGTAGAGCTGGTTTATTAATGATGGATAGATATGGCTTGGATCCACTAGATCCACTTCAGATCCAATAAATTTTAGAGGATTTACTCAGAGATTTAAACCCAATAAGCAATGTACATATATGCTTTATGGAGAACATGTAAGATCCTCTTAGGTCCACTAAATCATCCAAACCCCCTCCACTTAGTATCTTGATTATGTTACAGAAAGAGTCTTCAAATATCTATCAAGTGTTCAACATATAAAATATATTATAAAATTCAGGATTCAAATGAGAAATGGTCGACACAACTTCAGGGAGTGTCAATGAATTGTTGGTGTCCAACAAGGACTCAGCTCCATAGGAGTGCCCATGCTAAAAAAAACTATGAACAGAAGTTCTAAATGCACATCCTTTATCCCTATGTCACTGGGGGTTTAACTGGATCTTAGTGAAGTCTTGTTGAAATCTTACATTCTATATGTAAAAAATCAATAGATGAAGCCATTTAGGACTACAGACTTACCAATTTCCTCTTCTGGGGTTCTCGGAATGCCAGATTACCTAAATCTTGCATAGGGAACAGTTTTGCTTCAGGAAGAATATATGACATGAGAGTCAACATACTCATAACTGGTCCTGGAGGTGTCACGTCTTCTGCAATCTTGTCAGTTCATAAACATCAGCATAGCAGCTTAGTTCACTGCACCAATAATAGTTGTCAAAGAAAGAAATTCAAAAACCACAAGATTTGAACTATTAATTACAAAGTAAACAAAAAGAAGATATCATAATTTGCTGGGTTTCTCAAGGTATGCGAAACACCGGAATTAAAAAAGGGCAAACAGGATAAGCTAATAATGAGACTAACTACACAAAATGTTGAAAGAGCATGTTTCAAGGTTGAAATGATCAACTGTATAGTCTGCAAAGTCCTTTTGGGGTAAAATATCTATCGTCAGTACAGAATCTTACATACGTGGCATGTGTTTACACAAGTCTTTCTATAAAATACCACTAGCAATTTTTATATTAACAAGATTTGTTACCATCTCACTTCTTAATTTGCAGGGTTCAGAGGGCTGGGTGGCTCGCTGGTCAGTGCTTATATATGTTTGCATATAAGTGCACAAATAGTCATAGAAAAGATTGAGTACTTCAATGTTTCAAAAACTAAACAATGAACAGTTCATTTAGATTAAATTGCACATTAATTACGCTCTAATTGCTTACTTTGCACATGGGTGCAACAAGAAGTACTCCATCCCACTCCTTTGGTTGCCTTAGGTGAATCTTGAGAGCAACTGCACCACCCATGGACTGTCCCAGCAGAAAGTGGGGCAGCCCTCTAACCTGTTTCATCGCTGCATATAACGAAATCACAATCATAATCAGCACAAAAAGCACAAGTTTCAAGGTAATCAATGAATTATTGCCAAATTAGTCCTCTGGTATTCTAAGAAGAATAAATTACAAAAGAATTGTTGATATAAACTTAACCCTAGACAGAGAATTTTCAAGAATATTAAAAGATTAAGTTTACCAACATGTAATGCCGATTAAGTTAGAAATTAAAACTATTAAATGGTTTGATGAATTTTTAAGAATTGAAATAAGTTTAGCAAGCACAATTAAAGATTCACGTCTAACAATCAAAAATTATATGCAATAATTATTTGTACTCAAATTAGCAAGTGGAAGCACACACTCTCAATATTTGTGGACGACAAATAAATTAGATAATATTCTAGAGTTAATAGGCAGTATCACAAATAATTGAGAAATTGAGAGAAGTTACCGGGTTCGGTAACAGAGGGTAGCAATGGAGAGGTTGCTTATCTGGAGGTTGTCGACAATGGTGCTACAGGTGAACAAGGAGAGGCAGTGACTGGTCGAGGGGGCAGTGGTGGGCCTTGGGTTGCGGGGATGGTGCAGGCTGATGGCGGGGTGCAGGGTCGACGGTGGAGTGTGGACCAGAGTGGCGGCTGGTGGTAGCGGTCGATGAACACAGCCGGGAGTGGCGACTGGTGGTGGTGGCTGATGGCCACAGTCAGGAGGCGACGGGGATGAGATTGAGCAGCGGGGGCGGCGTCGAAAGTTGGAGAAGAGAAGGGACGGGGTCGTTGATGGCGACGGTGAAGGGGGGAAGACGACAATAGTGGGGGTTTTGGTCGACGACGGGGGAGGGATTTGGGGCTTCGGGAAGAAGATCAACAAGAAGATGAGAGAGAAAGGGTGGTTGTTGGGGTAGATTAAGGTTTGGGTGGAGATTTGGGGATTAGGTTTAGGGTTTGAAAAAAGATTTGGGGATTTAGAGGTGTAGTTAGAGCTTCTCACAAACCCTAATACTTTCATAGGATTTCTCACAAACTCTAAAGTTCTCTTATGGTCTCACACACACAAGAGAAGAATGAAGAGCAGCAACTCAACACACAATAATTTTTTTAATCAATAATAGCATTCCTTCTCATTATTCTCAAAACCTATATATAGACTCAAAACAAAATCTCAATACAAATCTTCATAATATTCTCATGCAAAAAATAAAGGGAGGAAATTGCAAAACTACTGCATATGACTAAAACGCCCAAAAACATTAAAATGCCAAAATAAAGATAAATATGCTAATAAAATAGACATCCTAGACGACGCCTGCACTGATAGAAACGCATGAGTCGTCTGAATCGATGTCCTCATCAGTTGTTGAAATGAGATATTAAAACACATGAAGTTATAATTGTATTATATGTACTTTATTGTATTAACAAGCGAGCTTCTCAAACCTTACTCAGGGCCGGTCGACAATGTCTCCTCATCAAAAACTTCTCTCCAGGGCCATAAGCTTTTAAAAACCTCGTCTTAGGCAGCGGACTCACCATAAGGGTGGGTCAACCGACCTAGAGTTAGATAGAGGCCATGTCGCTTAGACGGCCAGACTCACCTCAAAAGTGGAACACCGACCTATAGTAAGAAAGAGGCTCAGTCTCTAGGCGGTCGACACACTTCAAGATTAAGTCGATTCAGAGAGCATCCTTCTTTTTTCTCGAGAAATCGACTGACCTTCTTAATCTATCAATTTTTTGGTATATTCTTGGAAATTACAACATTTGAACTCAGAGTTATATATATATAGATATATATAGGGCCATCTTCCGTTGCAAACGCAAATGTCGTGCAAACGCCTTAACCCGTCATTGGGGATGACGGGTTAAGGCAAAACACATAACCCGTCATCCCCAATGACGGGTTATGTGTTTTGCCTTAACCCGTCATCCCCAATGACGGGTTAAGGCGTTTGCACGTTTGCAAAGGCTACAGTAGTGTTTGCAACCGAAGAAGGCCCATATATATATATATATATAGGGAAGTCTTCCGTTGTACACCACCTATGGTGCACACGGCGTGTGCACTCGGCCTTCCCGCCTTTGTATCGACGATCCGAACCGTTCACATTGATCTACACATCTAAATTAGTCTAAATATGTAAAATCAAATCATTTAAAATTCATTTGTCCATCCATAGAAGTGCTACAAAATTGTATGGCTAAAAAACATTGTTTTTTATAGTCACATGATAGATAGGCAAATGAATTTCAAATAATTTGATTTTACATATTTAGACTAATTTGGTTGTGTAGATCAATGTGAACGGTTCAGATCGCCGATACGAAGGCGGGAAGGCCGAGTGCACACGAGTGCACACGGAGGGGTGGTGCACAATGGAAGATTTTCCTATATATATATATATATATTTTCCTCTATATATATATATATATATATATATATATATATATATATGGGAAAAAGGGGTATGAGCAACTTGCTCATTTAGTAAATGAGCAATTGATGATGTGGCAAACATGTGATTGGAAAATCCTTAAAGGGTCAGTTGTCCAATGTATCACATGCATGCCACATAATCAATTGCTCATTTACTAAATGAGCAAGTTGCTCATATCCCTTTTACCATATATATATATATATATATAAAGAGAGAGAGTGAGTGTGTGTATATATATATATATATATAAAGAGAGAGAGAGTGTGTGTGTAAAAGGATCCTAGAGGGAAGTTGACGTGGCATGCATTTATTAGTTGGACCGCCAACGTTGTATAATACCCCTCCTTATCCTTAGCAGGGTCTACTTTCTTAGCTATCCCTACCTGTACTTCATTTCCTGCGGTAGGGGAAGGATGCCAGAAGCAAATGGTTTCAAGCTCTGATTCGAACAAGAAGAGTACACCATACTAATGTGTCTTGGATGATCACCATCTTTGGGTCAAGCGCTGATGAGCACACTGAACTATCCATGTGGTTGAGACCCCTCGAAGCCCAGGAACAACGACACAATTATCAGGGGTGCACTCTGCCACTGAGCTAATAGTCTTCAGCTAATCACTCTAGAAAGAATGACTCTCACAATGCCCATGCAGAACGGGACTCATCGTGCCTTCCTTTCGTTGTCCCCCCCCCCCGAACTATATATATATATAAGAGAGGAAGGATCCTAAAGGAACCCTCTAGGAAATTTTCCTAGAGCAAAGTTGATGTAGCATGCATTTTTTGGTTGGGACCACCAACTTTGTATAATACCCCTCCACTTTTATAAAATATAAAGTGGTCTTATATAGAGTTGGCGGTCTCAACCAATAAATGTATGCCACGTCAACTTCCCTCTAAGAAATTTTATAGAGTATCCCTCTGGGATCTTTTTACTCATATACATATATGGGGATGATCATGTGAGACCCTACCTCTCCTCTTATTTCGAGGCCCCCTGTGATACAAATCACCTATAAAAACTACAAACTTTTCATCTTGTTCTACATGCCTAACATAGTCTAAGGACGTAAAATCAAGTTATTTGACATTTATTTTATCATTCATCATGTTGTTAGAAAAATAAAAAAATTTCAGCCATTCAATTTTGTCAGGTTGTAAAACATAAACAAATGAGCTTCAAATAACTTGATTTTACACCATTAGCCTATCTTAGGCCAGTAGAACAAGATGAACGATTTGTTTCAATGGGTTCACATATGAGGCCTTAAAATAAGGGGGTCATGTTAGACCCTACCTCTCCCCTTATTTTAAGGCCGCATATGTGAACTCAATGATATGAACTGAGTTCACATATGAGGCCTTAAAATAAGGGGAGAAGTAGGGTCTAACATGACCCCCTTAGAGCATCTGTAATCGTTGATACCCATATTTTGGGTATTTGGCAAATAGAAAATGGAAAAATGACTTTGTGCTGCAGTCGTCGAAACCCAAATTTTGAGTTTTTGGGCAATTAAAATCATCAGACGAAAGATTATTTATCGTCCCTCTTTTAATTATTTTTTTTAATTTAATTGCAACGGACGAAGAATGATTCATCGTCTCTTAAAATAAATACAAATTTTTTTTATAAACAATGACGGGACGGATGAACATCTACTGTCCCTTAATTTTTGGGGATTTATTTTGTGGGACAGGAAATGATTTCCATCCCATTTTTTTTTAAAATAAATCGATCGGACGGGGAATCATTTCCCGTCCAACGATTTATTTTAAAAAAAATATATTAGGGACGGGAAATCATTACGCGTCTAATAGGGAAAAAAATTAAAATTCATCCAATGAAAAATTATCTTTCGTCCGATCGAACAGACAAAAAATCATCTATCGTTGGCTATATTTTCCAAATAGCTATTTCGTCTGCCAAATTTGGTAGACTACTGTTCCCCTAAAACCCATTTTTTGGGTTTATAGTCGTTTGGGTTTATAGCCAATGACTGCAGCACATACATTTCCATTTTTTGAAAATTTTGGGAGAATAGCCAACGACTATAGATGCTCTTATTATATATATATAGAGAGAGAGAGTTGGACTACATAGTTTATAATAACTCCAAAAAATAGTAGTTAACATATCATACACCTTTCATTTGCTTTAAGATAGAAGCCGATCAAATTTTCAAAAGGTGAAAAGTATGTAGTGAATATAATATATGGTGGGCCTAGGTGAATGTGTGGCTAGAAAAGTGTTAACTACTACTTTCTGGAATTAATAGAACTATGTAGTCTAACTCATATATGGAAGTGGGGTGCACTTTGCCTATGAATTGTACACACCCATATTTGGAAAAAAGAAAAAAGAAAATACAATCTATGTTGTTTGAAAATTATCTTCATATCATTGAACATAGGTTCTGCAAAATCACTATATTTGCACATATCTTACCCATCCATCATGTGATTGCAAAATGAACGGTTTTTTTGTAATAGAATAAATGAGACCACACGGATGGGTAAAACATGTGCAAATCTAGTGATTTAAAGATCATTTTCAATGGCATAGATCGTATTTTTCTTTTTTTATTTCTTTCAATATGGGTGAGTGTGTAGGTTTTTAGGTAAGGTGGCACTCTACCTCCATTAATCTCTCTATATATAATAATAGTAATATGAGATGGTGTTGCTAAATACATTTTTTTAGAGAAGCAAATTGAATCATCTAATTCATGATCACATCGTACATATTATTTGGCATGTGACAAAGCATGAGAACACAAAATTTCAAATGATTTGGAGACCTCTAGCCTATGCATCAAGCGATTCAAGTAAATTCCACGATATATGTTTCAGGAATAACATGACTTTCTTTGAACATTTTGATGCATGGGTTAGAGGTCTCATAATCAATTGAAATTTTGTACACACATGCTATATGACTTGTAAAATATGATGCATGATGTGACCGTGAAATAAATGGTTCGAATTGCATTGCTCTCAACAAATGTATTTAGTTCTTCAAGTTTCTCCCTTAACTTGTACAAGAAATTCCTCATGCAGAGGAGGTCATCGACATCAAGCATAAACTTTTTGTTCCTTACTCCCATGTTATTGCAACATCTATTGATATTGACATGTGTATCATACTTATTTCCTATTTTGACCATTTATATATTATGCTCTGAAGAAACATCTCATAAATTACAATGCCATATCAATATGGCAGCCATCCTAGAATTGCGATGCCAATGGCCTATTACGTTTTCTATGTTGTATATATTCTTTGTTCAAGAAGATGAAGCCAATTAAGAAGAGCCTATACAACAAAACCTTACACAATCCAATTGGAATATCACTAGAGTGAACAATAATGAAAAATTACTATAAATTTTGAAGGCTAACTGCCACATTGGAAAACTCAATTGATGTTTATAGATAGGTGCAAATTGGGACTTGAAACAGATTTGCTAATGACTGATGGATCGTTCTTGATTCAGCTTTATTCACAGAAAAGAAAATTGTTGCCTGGACAGGGGATTAGAAATTTGGTATCAACAATGAAAATTAAATTAGGGTTGGCAGCCAGTAAAAAAATCTGTTGATCATTAATAGTCTTCATTATATAATGAATTGCTTCATGGTTGGCTCCATCAACCTGGGGAAAAAATACTGGAGCAAAGATGAATAAGAACTCTTTTGCTCATGATGGTGATAGAACTGGTAAAAAAAGAAGGGAAAAATACAATAAGAAAGTGCAGCTTGATATGGAATATGCATACCTCTAATAATAGCATATTGCTCGATGACATGATCTACCATTTTATCGAAACTGGGGATGTAGCCATGAAGGCCCTGCGAGAGGCCGAAGCCTGGATAATCCATTGCATACACTGCATAACCGGCTGCTGCTATTCTCATTGCAATACCTGGAATAGACATACCATGCCACTACATAAAAGCAGAAAAGAGAGCTCGAGTTCATCAAATGGGATTATTAGGTTTGTTATATAAACCTTCAAAGAAGAAGGTGCAGGTGTCACCATAGCCATGGCAAAAGAAAACTCCTCCCTTAGTGGCCACACCGGGGCTTGGAGACCAACTTTTCCAAAATATATCCAACCCTGATGAATTCGTCTCATACCTCTGGATCCAAAACATACAAAAATGACAACAAACACAACAAATGGAACCACAGGACGAAATCTTTGAGTGACTACTCCAAGAACTTGATTGGCACATAAAATTTAAAGTGGAAATGGTGTAATATGACTTGATTGGCATTTCAGATAGAAGATAATTTGGATCAAAATGGCTAGGCAAGATTACATTTACTCTCTTTCATTTATCAATAAATTTATCAATTTAAGGAGTATATAACTCGAAGGTGACATAGATGAGAAACAAGCAAAATTTCACATTTCATTTTTATCATTTATTCCCATGGAATTCTCATCTTAAAACTCTGCGAGTTTCTCACTTTCCCTTCAAAATTCAACTTGCCAAACAGACTCGTAAACCATCGAAAAAAGTTGAGCAAACTCACTTCCTCCATTCTGATTCCCGTGGGAGCCTCCTGAAGAAACAAGACAGACAAACACAGCAGAGTAAATAAAACTGAGAAAATTTGATAATTATTCACAACATATAACAATGTGATTTTTTTCCCCGAAATGGCCCACTTTTTGAAACTAATTTCCAAAATAGACCAGTTTCGAAACTAATTCCGAGAGTTCACAACTGCGGCCCAAGTATATATTATACATATTTGGCTAATAGACTCGGAAACTTGGGGGAAAATTGTCCAAGTGTAAAATGTGAAAAATAGGAGGCCGTAGTTGGATACTGCGGCCTCGATGCTACATAGACCGCAATTCATAACTACGGCCGCAGTGATTTCGAGGTCATAGTTCACAACTGCGGCCCAAGTATATATCATACATATTTGGCTAATAGGCTCGGAGAATTGGGGAAAAAAGTTAACCAAGTGTAAAATGTAAAAAATAGGAGACCGCAGTTTGGGTACTGTGGCCTCGATACTACATAGGCCGCAGTTCACAATTGCGGCCTCAGTTATATAGTCGATGGGGTTTAGTTTTTAAAAGTTTCTAATACTCATTCAACCATACAACTGAAGTCATAGTTGTGAACTATGGCCAATGTAGTATCGAGGCCGCAGTACCCAATTGCAGCCTCCTATTTTTCATATTTTACACTAGGACAATTTTTTCCCAAGTCTCTGAGCTTATTAGCCAAATATGTATGATATATACTTGGGCCGCAACTGTGAACTGCGGCCACGAAATCGAAGTTCGGTACTGCGGTCTATGAGGATTGGTCACCCAGAATTAGTTTCGAAACTGGTTTATTTTGAAAATTAGTTTTTAAAAGTGGGCCATTTTCGGAAAAAAGTCCAACAATGTGCACTGCTAATATGTAATATGTTTCTTGAAATTCAAGGTTTTCTTTGGAAATGTAATTCTAGAGAATGTAGGGAGGTATGTGCAAAAAATTTATAGACCTTGAACAAGAAGTGATCAAGATGCATCTGGAGATCGACGAACGCGTCGCGAACACGCCTGCGAGATGCTGACGTGTCCAGGCTCTGCGATGCGATCATTGCGTTGAGCTCGTCGCTGATGCCTTCGATGGCCTTTTTTTTCGGTTTCCCGCCGGCAGCGGCGACGATGGGAACCATCGTGGCCGTTCGGGCTGCGGTGGTGGCGGATCTGGACCGTTGGATTGGGAACTGAGAGGGGTGGTTTGATCGGAGGGAGGAAGAGAAGAGATGGGAGTTGGCGATCGCCATTAACTTTGATTTTGATTTTGGTTGGGTGTTTGCTTTTTGTGGGAATGACTAGTGGAAGACTGACTGAGAATGAAGACTGCGATGCGATACTTTCAGATCTTTACTTAACAACTTATTTTGGGTTCTGACCTCTATAGTCTATTATCTATACCTAAATAAAGGAGCCTTTTTAATTTGCTGTCAAGATAAGCACGTGCCTTTTTCAATATGATTGTTTACAGTTAGGTACCTAACAAACATTGAAGTCTATATTAGTCCCCCAGGCATTATTTCCAAATTGGCAAAAATTTAAAAAAACGTCACAAAACTTTGGGCCAGTTTAAAAAAACGTCACTAAATTTTTATTTTTATTTTTAAAAACGACACAATATTTAACTTTAAACTGACAGAGTTACCTACCGTTAACTTTCTTCTACGTGCACTACACATACTCTAATTATATGACGAAAATATCCCTGTTCTCCTCCTCCAATTCCCTACCGTAAAAAAAATATTGTTTAACATTGTTTAAAAAAATATCACAAAACTATTGTTTTGTTTAAGAAAACATCATTAAACTATTCTTTTGTTTAAAAAAAATTACAAATCTATTCTTTTGTTTTAAAAAACATCACAAAACTATTAGATTAGTTTATAAAGCATCTCTGAACTATTGATAATGTACAGTATATACATCTGATCAGGTTTTCTTTCAACTTTATTATTGTGTATATTTCACACATTCACTTATACTTACAATTTGAAACACTCATCAAACAGGACTCTTTCACTGCATATAAAATCAATCAAACCAAGGAAATTAAGATCAATTCAAATGTGAATTATGAAACCTGTCGCAGAAATGTAAATAAAATGCACAAAATGATAACTTGATACATTATGAAACCTATACCTTACCTATGATACCTTATCTGAAATTTTCACCCCAATCTAAAAAAAATTAGTTCGCATTTCATCATTCTAAGCTCTAACACATCAAAGGACTAACAGTATAGATCAAGTTTAATTTTTTTATATATAAACTATTGATTATTTACTCTGAATTGGGCTTAGCTAAAGCATTCATATTGCAAACAATCAAAAAACTTTCTAATTTTATCTTGAACAAACTAATGAACTAAATAAAACAAAAGATTAAGACCTTCCAATAATGCCATTAACGGTGATAATATCCATCTCCACTTGAAAAAAGCTCTCTCCTTTTTATTACCTTTCTCTTTCGATTATGGTTCTCTCCTTAAAAGTTCAGATCGAGGGTTTAGATGTTGGTGAATTTTGGTCGTATTGATGAATGGAGATTTAGATTTGGGTTTTTTTTTACGGTAGGGATTTGGAGAAGGAGGAGAACAGGAATATTTTCGTCATATAATTAGAGTACGTACAGTGCACGTAGAAAAATTAACGGTAGATAAGTCTGTCAGTTCAAAGTTAAACTTTGTGTCGTTTTTTTTTTATTTAAGTTTAGTGACGTTTTTTTAAACTGGCCCAAAATTTTGTGACGTTTTTTTAAATTTTGCCTTTCAAATTAGTTAGTCCTTTCGATCAAACTTCAAAAGTGATGGGTCAAACTTTTCAGAAAATTATGGAAATTTATAAACCACTAGACCTATTTAGAATAAAAAATGGTAAGTGAAAAGGTCTCATTTCTCAAACAGTATCTGTACTTATGATCTTATCTCCTCGACCGCAGATTCTTTCTACAAAATTTGTTGAGGACCTGAGGTGATAGAATTTTCAATAATATCGCACTTGAGACTCAAAATAAATAAATTTTTGTAACTTTCAGAGTTTATTGTAAACTTAATATGAAAACAACTCTTATGGGGGCTAATTTAAAATTTTAACATTCTGTTAAGGACTTGCGTGAAAAAAACTCTTTTTTTTTAGAGTAATGCTTTAGCCACTACCAATTTCACTACCATTTCCTTCACTACCTTAGGTGGCATACTTCTATTGGAGAGTTCTCCCACCTACTCTATCATTCCCTACCTATTGGAATGTGCCACATAAGGTAGTGAAGAGAAATGTAGTGAAATTGGTAGTGGCTCTAGCATGACTCTTTTTTTTATAGATATCTCATTTTTATTTGGGTAATGCTACACCTACTACCAATTCTACTACATTTCCTTCTACTACCTTAAGTGGCACACTGCTATTGGATGTTTCTACCACCTACTCTATAATAACTTCCACTAGTATTATGCCACCTAAAGTAGTAGAGAAAAATGTAGTAGAATTGGTAGTAGGTATAGCATTACCCTTTTTATTTTGAACAAATATAAGAGTTGATATAAGTGGGAACTCGATTCTAGATTCCTCGACCTATTGATCAGTAGCTAATAAATTTACCACTTGAGCCTAATGGCACTTGCTTATAGATGTGAAATTAAGAGCTCAAATTCATTAGCCATTTTAGCACCCAAAGGTAGTTGGACTATACAAGACCCACTAAGATACAACAGTAAACCACCACAAGTGGCCTAGTGGTAAAGAGCGATGGGATTTGGAGTGTGCTCCTCCAAAGGTCCTAGGTTCGAACCCTATGGTTGGCAAAGAGCCTTAAACACCTCTGGAGTGTGGCCAGTGGCTGGGGGCTATAGATGGGCCCTCAATCGCCTCACCACGGGACTGGGACTAGTCTGGCCCATAGAGGGAGATGGGATACCCAGTTAAATCAAAAAAAAAAAAAAAAAGATACAACAGTAAGTATTTTCTAGTAAACAAGAAGTAAGATGTGCATGTCCACTTACAGTAATTTTTTATTGTAAGATAAAATTGAACGTGTGTAACTAGTACGACTTTATATAATTAACAAACAGACAAGTAGATTCTGATCGAAATTTGGATTAAATTTTTATTTAAAAATGCTAAGTTTACTACTTTTTATTTTACTACATCGGTACAACTTACATAAATTATAGACTGAAGAAGATGGACATTTGTAAAACACTTTTGCACTAATTGATTTTGAGAACTACTATCTTCAGCCCTATAGTACTGATATTGTTTGTTTTTGGGGTGTGGGGGCAGCATGTGTGAGTTCTTGTAATTTGTGTAGCGGAAGATGTGGTACCGGCGTCGATCCGATCCTAGGATGTAGGACCGGTGCGAGAGCAGCAGGAGAGAGGTGGAGGCCGGGTGCTCGGCTCGGATCTAGTAGCTCGGCTCGGATCTTTGAGGCTCGGCTCGGTTTTTTGTACCTGCACACTACCTAGAAACACCGGGAGAAGTTCCGACGACAGGCCCTCTGACAATCTAGTCAGTTACTGAGAAAGCAACAGTAGCTAGGGTTAAGGTGGGAAAAAGTTTATTACCTTTTGAAGTGGGGAGGGGGTCTGGTATTTATAGGCAAGGGTAAACGGGTCTGATACCCTGACGGACCGGGTTGGACCCGTTTGCCTGTGGGCATGAATGGGCTGAAGCCCGTTTGATCTGCTTTGACCTGATGATCACGGAGGAGCGAAATTTGTGGGAATCTGATGGCCCGGATGAGGCCACATCATCTACCCCATATCAGGAGCCCCTCGCTCCTGGAGGACTGCGTAAGCCAGCCGTGGAGGAGTAGTCTGTCTCCGTAGGAAGAGTGGAGCGTTGTGTTTGGCGTGTATGATTTGTAGTTTCTTGGAGTAGTAAGTGGGGTAGGACGAAGGAGATCCCCTGGAGAAGCAAGTGCGTTGAGGGTCGAGAACAAAAGGTCCGGAGCCAAGAACCAAGGGTCGGGAGCCGATCGTCGAGCCCTGGCCTGTGATAGAGCCAGGAATTGGCTCGGAGTTTATGACGGGCATTCGAGGATTGAGCAACGGTGGTCGAGCCTCCATGCTTGGGTGCCGAGCGTCAAGTGCCGAGCGCCGAGCCCCTTACTTGTGAGAAAGGTAGGTGGTGACTCGAGGTCACTGCCAAGCATCGAGCCCCATAGCTTGTGTGAAAGCTAGGTGGTGGCTCGAGGTCACTGCCGTATGTCGATCCCCATAGCTTGCTGTGAAAGCTAGGTGGTGGCTCGAGGTCACTGCCGAGCGTCGAGCCCCCTTATTTGCTATGAAAGTCAGGGTGTGGCTCGAGATCACTTCCGAGCGTCGAGCCCCCTCCTTGCTGTGAAAGCTAAGGGTGGCTCGAGGTCACTGCCGAGCGTCGAACCCCCTTGCTTGCTATGAAAGTCAGGGTGTGGTTCGAGGTCACTGCGGAGCGTCGAGCCCCCTGCTTGCTGTGAAAGCTAGGGGTGGCGCGAGGTCACTGCCGAGCATCGAGCCCCCTTGCTTGCTGTGAAAGCCAGGGTGTGGCTTGAGGTCACTGCCGAGCGTCGAGCCCCCTGCTTGCTGTGAAAGCTAGGAGGTGGCTTGAGGTTACTGCCGAGCGTCGAACCCCCCTACGTGCTGCAAAAGCTAGGGGGTGGCTCGAGGTTACTGCCGAGCACCGAAAACTTGGTCCAATTTGGCGTGGAGGTGTCTTCGTCAGGCCGGACCCAGATACAGATGGACAAGGTTCAGTGTGTCCTGAAGGCCGACTATCTGCCCCGGATCACCCTCACCGTTGTATGTCTCGAATTAGGGAGGCTTGAAATTTCTGGGAATTTCGGCTTCCAAGATTTGAGTGGAAAATGGTGGTCAGGTCGGTCCATAACCCTGGCCTAGCATCGGCCCGCCCTCGTCGAGATGAGCGAGGCGGTTCTCCATCTCTCGGAGGCATCGAAGGACGACGTCTGTAATGCCCCTGCGCCTAGCTCAATTTATACAATTTATAAGACAAATTAGATACTATGTAGTACAACTGCCCACCACAGGCTGCCTCTCAAAAGTTGGTTAACCGATTAGGTGACTCTTGATCATAGGCTATATTATTTATAGTTAATTTTTATTCAAGTCATTTTCGATATGGTACTATTCCCATACCACAATTCCCGTGTACAACCAAGTACACACAACAGTGCTCTCTCTGTCTTTTACTCCCGGGTGGGCCCCCTTGTTTTGCCACGTCAAAGCCAGGCTTTGACGAAGTCAAAGCAAGCCAAATACCAGCACATTGCTGTGTTTTTTATCGCGTGGGCCCCCCACATCACATACCATTCATTTACCACATATGAATTCACATATTAATCCATTCATATAATAGCCCCTGTTTATATAGTTATATGTATATTTTTTTGAAAACTACAGGGTGTTACACACCCCCCCCTTCAGACTAGTGCAGGATCTCCTTTCTGCTTTTTTCTAACCGCCCTCTCTGGGCAACCAGAGTCACGGAGATCCACCGCCGACTGGGTATATAGTCCTGGAGTCCACCGTCAGACTAACCATAACAAGCAACCACAGTCACGGAGATCCACTGCCGACTGGGTCTATAGCCCCTTTCCCTAGCTCAGACAATTTATACAATTTATAAGACAAATTAGATACTATGCAGTACAACTGCCCACCACAGGCTGCCTCTCAAAAGTTGGGTAACCGATTAGGTGACTCTTGATCATAGACTATATTATTTATAGTTAATTTTTATTCAAGTCATTTTCGATATGGTACTATTCCCATACCATAATTTCTGTGTACAACCAAGTACACACAACAGAGCTCTCTCTGTCTTTTACTCCCGTGTGGGCCCCCTTGTTTGCCACGTCAAAGCCAAGCTTTGACGAAGTCAAAGCAAGCCAAATACCAGCACATTGCTGTGCTTTTTATCGCGTAGGCCCCCCACATCACATACCATTCATTTACCACATATGAATTCACATATTAATCCATTCATATAACAGGCCCTATTTATATAGTTATATATATATATATATATATATATATATATATATATATATATATATATATATATATTTGAAAACTACGAGGTGTTATCACGTCCTCTTGGTTAAGCGGGCGAGTTGATCCGTGGGATTTGCTGCCTCGGGCTTCTGGCTGAGGGATGGAGTCGTTGCGCGCCTCGGTCCTAGGATCACCTCGGATCGCCTGGAGGACCTCGTCCCTAAAATTCTGAAACTCGACCCTCATGACAGAGGCTTGCCTTACCAGGTCACGCGATGGTTGAGGTCCTCAGGGCGAGCGGCTGTGTCCCGGCTCCCGTTCTGGGGTCGGCTGCCTGCCATGGTTCAGGACCGAGTTGGAAGCGGCCCCTCCCGTGGTTCGACTGGCTTGCCGATTTTGGATGAAGCGCCGCAAGTCAGTTGCGATTGAGTGAGAAGTGCCTGGTCCGGGTCTGGCTATATCATTGACCCGCGGTTGATTGGAGCCCTATACGTCCGCGCGGCTGTGATGGGGAGGAGGATCAGGACGACGTCCGAAGGTGAAGGCCCTCCTTGCTTTCGGAGCCATGAATGAGCTCGGACTTGAGATGACATCCTTGGTCGGGATCGGACTGGCATCAGTACAAAAAAAAGGCTTCCCACAGACGGCACCAACCTAATGCTGTTTGTTTTTGGGGTGTGAGGGCAACAGGTATGAGTTCTTGTAATTTGTGTAGCGGAAGATGTGGTACTAGCGTCGATCCGATCCTAGGCCGTAGGACCAGCTCGGAAGAAGCAGGAGAGAGGTGGAGGCCGGGTGCTCGGCTCGAATCCAGTAGCTCGGCTCGGATCTAGTAGCTCAGCTCGGATCTTTGAGGCTCGGCTCGGTCTTTTATACCTGCACACTGCCTAGAAATACAAGAGAAGTCCCGGCGATAAGCCCTCCGATGATCTAGTCACTCACTGAGAAAGCAACAATTGCTAGGGTTCAGGTGGAAAAAAGTTTATTATCTTTTAAAGTGAGGAGGGGGTCTGGTATTTATAGGCAGGGGTAAATGGGTCTGATACCCTGACGGACCGGGTTGGACCCATTTTCCTGTGGGCCGAATGGGTTGAAGCGAAGCCCATTTGATCTGCTTTGACCTGATGATCATGGAGGAGGGAAATTTGAGGGAATCTGATGGCCCAGATGAGGCCACGTCATCTACCCCATATCAAGTACTAATGTAATAAGAAAAAGTAGTACAATTAGCACTATTCTTTTCTTAAATTAGACGATGAAGGAACTGAAAAGTCTTGACTAAAAATCCAAAATTTTAGCGGGGTACCAAGAAGTCCTACATCTCTAATATTACAATGGGAGAAGGCCTTAGTGTCATTTGTCAATCTACCAACATGTGCATCAAACGTGCATAACAGGTCTCAAGTTCGAATCCTCACTATGTCAGTTTTTTCACTTTAATTTTTTTTTAATATTAAACATGCATCACATGTGTAAATTACTATCCATCTATCTGTCTATAATGTAATATATTTACTTACTATTTATTGGAAGAGTTTGTCACAAATAAACAATTTTAAATATTTTTTTGTCACAAAAGAAATATCACTTTTGTCACCAAACAAACAGGTGCATCACACGTGCAACTCTAAATCTATTTTCAACACGTGCATCGCACATACACATCAATGGTTTTCCTTCTTAATTTTTAAAAAAATACGTGTATCGCCTGTTCAACTCCATTTTTTATAATGACTTACGTATATCGCACGTTTAACTCCAATTCTTTATCAAAACGTGCATCGCACGTGAAAAATACTAGTTTTAAAGTAAATTGCAAAAGGATAGTTTAACATTTCACTACCTCTGCATATACCATATATTGATTTTTGTATTGTATTTACATCTCCTAAGATTCTCAATTTTGCTGTTTCATCCATTATTATTTACTCGTAATATACACGTGCAATGCACGTATTAATTAATTTAAAATATTTAAAATAAGAACTGCGATGCATATTTTAATAAATAGAATTATATATATTTTTAAAAGTAAATGTGAAGACTATATTGGGAGAGTTGAAGTTGCATGTGTGTTGCACGTAAGTATGTAGATTTACAACTCTAACTTTTCTATTATAATAGTTATTATATATTATATTATAGATAGATAGATAGATAAATAAATAGATAGTAATTTACGCATGTGATACACATTTAATATATTTTTAAAAAATTAAAGTAAAAAATCTAACATAGTGAGGACTCGAACCTAAAACCTCCTTCACATTAGTTATGCACGTGCAATGCACACGTTGATAGATTTACAAATGACACTAAGGCCTTCTCCTATTATAATAACTAGTAATTTACACGTGTGATGCACGTCTTAATAAATTAAAAAAATTTAAAGTAAAAATTCAGACGTAGTCTGGGTTTGAACCGAAGACCTCCTTAATATTGGTTATACACGTGCAATGCACGTGTTGGTAGATTTACAAATGACACTAAGGCCTTCTTCCGTTATAATATTAGAGATAATATTATTATTATTATTAGAGATAGTCACAGAAGACAATATATATATATATATATATATATATATATCCCTCCCTTGCCTCTTCTCATACTTTTCTCCTTTTTTGGCCTAGTGTGAAACCTGGATTTTTCTCTAAATTTATAGTGGATTTATCCCAGTTTTCTTTATTGTCATTTTAACATATACTTTTTTAAAGTTATGAAGAGAAAAAAATGTGTTCTAAAGTGGTCTTTTCTTCACCTTTTTTTTGTGTGTGCACAAAACAGCAAACATTAGGAAAATTCTTGATTAAAAATATAAATATTACAAGGTTTCTTGATTTCCCCCCTATTATTTACTAATATATTTGCTTACAATATGTACACTAATTCTATATATCTTAAACTAATAGGGTCACCCCCTCTCTCCTTTTTCCATTTTGAAATGGATAAAGGAGAGCAACAATACAAATTCACATTACTATAACACGTGCACACTACACTTTCAACTTACCTAATAATAATAATAAAATATACTCAAAGAAACCCTCCATCTTCCCAGCCCCCCCCCCCCCCAAAAAAAAAAAAAATCCCATCGCCGTTCGCCCTTCACAACACCACAGCCGTTCGCCTTTTACACCTCCACCGTCGTACGACGCTCGCAGGCCCACTCCACCGCCATACGTCGCTCGCCCTTCTCACCTCCGCCATCGTCAGTCGTTCGCAAATCCACTCCATATATCACTATTGCTACTACCTTATATGCTTTTTGAAATTGATCAAGAAAAAGAGAACCTATAGTCACTAACAAAACAAGAAAAAATAGGATTAATAAGCATTATGTATGAAGTTAATTTGGCTTATCCACCTTTACCACTTCCTGCACTGCTCATGTTTGACGAAATGCTTGCCAACAATATCTCGGTATTATGCAATGAGGAATCTGTCCAGTCTTGCCATACTGGATCTTCCATGAGATTGGACCAGGTAAACATTCTGCCTACCAATGGGAGTCAATGAGAAATAAAGAGGCTATAATATCCACAAAAACTCGCATGTCTACCCACGACTTGCCCACTTAACAATCTGAACAAATTGTTTTCTTTCCTAATCACACCAAATTCCACAATGCGATTGTTCTTGCTGCAAAATACGGTTTTAGAGTTCAAATTTCAAAAGGAAAAAAGTTACGGCAGAGGCAGAATTTAAACTAGCTGACAATGGAGCTCTTACCTAACCCCTCTTCTTCTTGCTCTCTTCAGCTCATCTCCGGCGTCCTCTGTCAACATCTTCGTTACTGAACTCCTCAACCCAAATCTCACCAAAACACTCCCCTCAACTTTCGATTCCTTCTTCTAACCCCACCGCTTCTTAGCAAAGACCTATCTACTTCTTATCGACCATGCTATCGCTACTAGAACTCAGTGGGTGCGGGCCTAATAAGAGGGTCCACCACCCACCGACACCAGCACTAGCAGCAGCACCACTGTCGGAGTCGACCCCCACTCTCTCACCACCCTAGCAACAACCACTACCACCCACACTTCCCATGCTGGTCTCCACAATGCAGACCTCCCCCTCTTCCCCCGCTGCAGTGACCATCCCAACAACCCCACTGCTGGCCCCTTCACATTTTATCCCACACCCCGATGAGGGCGGGGGTCAAGAGCTCAGACGTGTTCGCTCCCCGATGCGTGCACACCATCGTGCACATCAACGTCGCGAGTGGAGGAACTACGATCATCATCGCTTCGGAGAGGGCTCTGCCAGAGGCTATGGGCATCAACGCCGACATGAGAAGTTTTACGGGGGAAGGGCCCAACAATGGGGTCCTCCTACCGGCCATTATAGGCGTAAGCAAACCCCACCCCCAGAGCACCGTCACTACCAATCTAGGGGACACTCACTGAGAGAGTATGAGAATGTTGCACGCAGGCAACACCACCCTCCTACCAACACCAACACCAAACCTAGTTATCAACCACATCATCAACCTCAACAGTCCACTCTACAATGCCTACATAAACCCTCTGATGAACTCCCCAGGGGTTCTGACCCTCCCCATCACCACAACAACCACAGGGAGCTCCACGAAATTCTACAAACTGCCCCGACTACCCCCTCCCCCCCCATCCCACCACCTATCATCTCGCCACTCCAACACCACTGGAGCACCATACACCTAAATCCCACGTCGAGCGAGCCCATGAAGGGGCTGCGCTAGATGGGACTACGGTAGAAGGGAACTCCGGCGGTGAGGAAAGGGAGGGGCAGTGGGTTTAGGTTAGTGGGAAGAAAAACAAGAGTCAGGCTAGTTCCACTAACCTTCAAGCTGATCAGCTCCAACACAATAAGAAGCAGAGGAAGGGAAAGCATAAGCCAGCCCCGGGTTTCAACTGTGGGGATCTAGGCCACTACAGGAGTGAATGCACCAAAGAAGTACGTTGCCTCAAATGCATGAAGTGGGGACATCTCTCCTATGTATGCACCAATGTGGTGGAGACTCACAGCGACGAAGAACGTCCAGTGAGCCGGGGGAGGTCCCCTGACAACCCCACGGTGATTCGATTGGCAAAGAGCCTAGAAACTATCAAAAGTGAAGAACGGTGGTTGCGGCAATGGTGTGCTATTGCCAAAGTCGGAGTAGGGAGGCCTTCGGAGATACATGTAATGCAAGCTCTTACTGAAAAATGGCCTATGAGAGCCCATAGAGTTTGGGTCGCAAAGAAGTTGTGCCATTTGCAATTCCTATTCTCATTCCCTTCGTCGGAGAAGGTCACAGAAGTTGTTAGTTTGGGGACTGTCGACTTTAGACATTTCCAACTCGAATTCAGCGCTTGGATGCCGATGTTTGGAGCGAAGCTCCCACAGGGAGAAAAATATTGGATTTGGATTCACAACGTCCCCCTACACTTCTGGAAGAAAGAAGCTCTTCAAGAGATAGTAGCGGAATTCGGGACTGTGGTAGAGATAGATGAGAAGACGGTGCGACGGTCAGAGATAGCCTCGGCGAGAATGCTCATCAGAAGCACAGATATCTCTTTGATGCTGCGCTTTGCCAAAGTGTTTTCCTTCGAAGAATCTTATCTAATCAGATTCGTGCTAGACAAGAGAGAAGAAGCACAAAAGGAACAGGCAGCCATCACCTCCCCCTCGCCTACATCAGCCCTTAGAGACAACAGATCCTACCGGCAAGTGGTCTCGCCAACAAAGGATCTGACTATAGATGGTTCCCACGAAGTGGAAAGGGCTCACCGGAAGCTCATTAAGGCGGCAATGGGGTAGGAGCAGCGCCAAGGTACACCGTTTGGGCCGAATAAAGCCTCTCCGTACAAAGCTGGTCGAGATAGGGGTCTCTTCGTCAGATCCAACGGTCAAAAGTTCTCAAGAACCTCCAACTCATCAGATCGAACGGTGGATCTACCCAACCTCCCTAATTTGGAAAGGTACGCTGCTCAAAAGAAAAAATTGGAAGGGACAGAGACCAACCACACAAAAGGGGTCAAAAGATTGGCCTAAAATGGTGATCAAGCTCTGCATGCAAGAGAGGAGGAGCGCGCTGTGGCTCAGAGGGGAGGGACAGGGCATGCAGACCCTAAAATGGCAAAACTCCACTCTGCAACAACATGCAGGCCTCGAGACTGGGGTTGGTGAAGGAACCACCAGTCTGGGGAAGAAGACAAGCGAAAGAACACTTTCGACCAGAGAGTGGATAACCAAGCGCTGGTTTTCACCAGAAAAGGACAAAGGAGCTTCTTTGGAGCAAGGGCGACAAGAGGCAGAGGCCATTCTGGGAAAAGCGACGAGTGAAGATCTGCTCAACCACAGAGAAAAGAACACTAAGGAGAACGAGATTGACGCTGAGGGAGTGGGTAGCAAAGCAACGCTTTTGAGGAAAGGCCAAAATAGTAAAGAAGACAACGGAGAAGAAGAAGGAAATGCCTCGGTGCGGAAGGAAAAAGGAAATTTCATCCCTTCGTTTATCACACCGCATGCTTTGATACCCACGCCTTCTGACTCCACCGCTCCCCCCTCCAACCATTCGTCGCCAGCTGGCATTAGGGGTGAGATTACCGCCCAAAGAACTCAAGCGGTGAATGTAAATTTCGAGAGCAACGGTACAATGGAACGCAGATGAGCGTTACTGTGTTCCTCAGATGGGCTTACAAATTGTGGGCCGGTTTGTGCGCAATTTATAAGCATTAATGGGCCCAAAGAGGGGTCCAAAATGCATTTTATTGTCTCTGGAACTAGTAAATCTACAATTTCAAACAATCAGACACAATGTCAGATGGGTAACAGGCCCATTGAGGGGACCGCAATGGAAAGCACCACTATTACTATCGAATCGCCAATCTGTGGGCTCAATGAGGAGTCCGCAATGAGAGAGCCTACTCTACAACGAGAAGTTCAGCATACAGATAGTGATGAGGACCTGGAAGGGCGGCTAAATCTAGACGAAGAATTCTCATTCACAAATGAGGAGTCAGAGGATCTAGAGTTCATCGCTAACACACAAAGGGAGATCTCGCCAGAGATGGTCTTGTCCACACTTCCAGAATCAGCACCTGGAGATAGTACTGGAACATCGCGCAGGACGGTTGGGTTCAGAGTTCAGCGATCGCCCAAGAGGGCTCATGTGGAGTCCTTGAATGACTATCTCGAAGTAGCGACGGCAGTCAAAGCTGCAAAATTCGACAACGGAGGTACGAGAAGTTTTTTAGCTACTATATTAAATTTCATGTCAGACTCTGAAGTTTTTTTCCTAGCTAAAACATGTGGGTTAGAGGTGTGTGACACAGAGTGTAATGCTTTACTACTCAATAAAATTAGGGGTTGGGAAACTGAAATGGTTAAGACTTGTTATGAGAACGCTTTAGGAGATAGCGCTGGGTCGACAGACATCCCCGAGGATGAAGTCGGCCCCACACCCATACCAACGACCACCCCTGACACAGTCCCCCAATGAATACACTATTCTGGAATGTTAAGGGACTGGGGGATATGGAAAAGAGAGCTATAGTTAGGGACGTCATTAGTAATTCCAAGACGGAAGTGGTAGGGCTGCAGGAGATCAAACTCCAGCACGGGCTCAAACTCAAAAGAATCGGGGGTAACAGAATCAAGGAATGGGTGTTACGCCCATCAGCAGGAGCCTCATGAGGGATCGCTATTGGGTTCAACTCGGATATTCTCACCTACACCGACGTATACAGTGGAACGTTCTCCCTGACTACCTGACTAAAACAACGGTCCGATGATTGGGTGCAGACGGTGACTGTCGTTTACGGGCCGAATGTGGCTACAGATCGAGATGCCTTTTGGCAAGAGCTTGTCAATATCCGGCATCGTTGGTCGGGAGCTTGGATTGTTGGTGGGGATTTCAACATCACCAGATTTGCTTTTGAGCACAAAGGAAGAGGCTCCAGCGACAGACACAGAGAAGAGTTCAACAGGGTGATAACGAAACTAGAGCTGATCGATATCCCAATTAATGACAGACTATTCACATGGTCTAATATGCAAGTGGCTCCGGTTATGGCCAAGTTGGACAGGATACTAGCATCGATGGAGTGGGAAGCTAAATTTCCATTAGCTATAGCTAGGTCGATTCCTAGACCCACGTCAGATCATACCCCGATCCTACTCGATGTGGGGGTACGCGGAGCTCAGAGGCCACGGAAGTTCAGATTTGAGAAGGCCTGGCTGGAAATTTAGGAGTTTCACCATATGGTGATGGAAAATTGGGCGCTCCCAACTGCTGGCAGGGACGCTGCATCCCGATGGTGTGAAAAAATCTGCAGATTGAGAAAGCAGCTGTGCAGATGGAATCGGTCTAGATTCTCGACCATCTGGCGTACAAAAGATTCATTTCTGGAAGGAATTGATGAGCTAGAAAGGATGGAAGAGACGAGAGTCTTGTCACAAGAAGAAATAAATAGGCTATTAGAGCTCCGGGAAAATGTTGCCAATCTGTATAAGTTGGAAGAGATCAAATGGCAACAAAGGTCAAGGATTTCATGGCTCAAAGAGGGAGACGCAAATACGGCCAACTTCCACCGAGTGGCAAGCTCAAGACGTAGATCCAATCTCGTCCTATTAATACAGACGGATACGGGAACATCGCAAGACGAAAATGTGATTTTCACAACCTTTCAATTACTACAAGGGCCTCTTTAGAAGGAAGAACGATTTCAAGATCCCATTGAGGGAGGATTACTGGCAGGCATACCAGAACGATCCAGCGCAAAATTTTCCCACTTTGGAAGCACCTTTTTCGGAAATGGAAGTGAAAAAGGCCATCAACCAAATGGGAGCAGACAAGTCACCCGGGCCATACGGCTTTCCAATGATGTTCTTTCAAGTGTTCTGGAAAGAAATTAAAGGGGATATTATGGCACTGATGGAGGAATTTTTCCACAACAATCTCAGATTGAGCATGTTCAATTGTGCGGAAGTTGTCCTGATACCCAAACGGGAGGAGTCTAAGCGCGTGGGGATTTTAGACCGATTAGTCTCATAAATTGCTCGGTGAAGATCATCACAAAGGTCCTGGCCATCCGCCTGGGAAGTATAATGGATAGTATATGTAACCCCTGTTTCTATTAATACGTATTTTTAAAAGTATTTTTCTGTATTTAAAACCCTCATTAACTTATAACTATTTTTCCTAATTGATTTTTATTATTTAAACTATTTTGGAGCCCAATTGTTTGACTAATTATTTAAAGCCCAAGTTTGTATTTTGATTTTATTTATTTGTCTGAGCCCAGTTGTTATCATAAGCCCAATTCCATGTTCTGATTTTATTTTGTTTTATATTTAATCTGGGCCCGGAAATCTAGCCCAACATCCTAATTATTTTATTTAAATATTTTGAGATCTTTTTAAGCCCATGCCTAAATCTAATAATCCAGAACCCATATATTGTACAGATTTATTTTTCTATCCCTACCCGTATATAATATTTTCCTCCCCCACTTTTCTATCCCGTACTCCAACTCCCCACTCTTCAATTCCCGTACCTGCACTTTCCCCCACACTCCTCGTAACTACCCCACCTTCTACTCCCACTACATTATTATTATTATATTATTATATAAACTCCCCTACCGCATTCTTTCTTCTCCCCTCCTCTGTCACCAAACCAAACAAAGCAGAACCCACGACTCTTCCCCTCCTTCTTCCTCCATCGTACTCGCGACCCCATCGCACCGCTACAAGCTCCATCTCCAGTGCCTCCCGCTCTCACTCAGCCGCCGCACTCCTCCTCCGCTCGAATTCACCCACAATCGAGTGCCTCCTCACCGCCTCGACATCACCTCGCCACTGCTCTGCTCGCACCGTTGCATCTCCACCTCGTCGACATCCCTTTCCCTCAGCCACCGAAGAACCCACCTCCCGTCAACTTCGCTAGCGTCGCCATCGTCAACTCCGCCTCCCTTCAGCACCCTCCACCCCTCGCCATTGCCGCTCATCTCCGTCGCCCTCACTCCCTCCCGTCGGTGCTCCCTCTCCATCGCCTGCCACCCCGCTCCTCGCCTCTGCCATCTTCCCTCCCGTCCAGTCGTCGCCACTATCTTCCTCACTCGAAGCCGCTTCACACTGCTCGCCATTGCCGAAGGCTCCGTCAAGCCACTCCACCATCCTGCATCGTCTTCCCCATTCGTCCACCCAGTCGAAGCCCCTCCTCCGCTTGAATCCGCCACAGTCGACTCCCTCCTCGTCGAAGCCCGTCGCCACCCTGAGCGCGCTACGCCGTCGCTCCGCAGTTGCCGCCGCCTGAGCCTTCCCCTCGCCTCGCCGTCCTCGTCGTTGTTCCCTTTTCCCGCTCCCTCTCTCTCACTCTCTCTCTCTGTCTGTGTTGCCGTGAAGAAGAAGAAGTGAGTTGGGGATTATTGTTGCTGTTAAGTTTTGCTGCATTGGAGTTGGTGTTTGTGAAGTGAAGTTGGGGTTATTAGTTTTCTGTTTGGTGTGCTAGTGTGTTGGGGGTTTACTGTTGTGTTGGAATCTAAGTGTAGTGGAGTTGTTGTTAGAGTGTTTCCTGTCTTGGAGTTGTGAAGTAGTTGTTGCTGTTCGGGAGAAAGGAGATTCACTTGGTTGCTCCTTGGATTATTCAGAGTTTGCTATTTTGGCATGGCTGCCACACATCTTGTACGTGTTCTACTGTCCGGGATACTGATCCCGTTATTCTTGTCTTCAATTTCATCATTGTCAACTAATAGGAAAGTGTCTCTTGTACAATTCGTTTGTTCTAGAACAAGCTCTTTTGCAAAAATACCGCAAGTATATCCCTTGACTCTATTCGTATTGTACATAATCTATCGATTCCGTATTCGTACAAGATCACGAATACTTGTTGCCATATGCATTGCATGAACACAATACACATAAATACTCTTAGAACTATACATGATGTGGTGCATGAATTGCTTGTTACTAGGTTGCATGTTGTTATAATATCTTTTATTCTTGATTAAGTGTTATACATGTAATTAGTCGCATCAACATGTTTTATAGACCCTGAAATATGGTTACCTGCATTGCATAAGTCTTGATACTTGATCCTGTCATGTTATCCTTGCCATGTTACCTGTCCTTGTTCTTGCATGTAGTTTTTGTTAACGTTTAATTGAAATAAAAAGATAACAAACCGGGGTATAAAGAAAAAAGATTTAGTAGTGGGCAATATAGAAGAGCGTACTCGGACGGGGACTCGTGGTTCCTCGCTGCAAATTGCAAGTTACAAGTTGCAAGTTGCTAAATTACAGGTTTACATGTGCACGCTACAAGACACACTATATGTTCCACATTGCACGTATCTTGATACAAGATATACTTGACATGTTTCACGCTACAGGTTACACTACATGTTCCACATTGCACGTATCTCGAACAAGATACAATTTTTCCCGAGTACGCGACCTATAGAATCCACCACTAGTCTAAACGTTCACTTGATTGCGTGTAGCAACCATGTGGTATAGGACGCATGAAGTGCTACCTAGTTAGGTTAATAAAAGACATGACATTTACACATACACTTGCATGATCCGTTTACAAGTTACATGGTTATGATGACTTGTTTACTTGTTTACATGTTACTCGTTCATGTTGACACATTTACTTGCTTACTCGTTTACATGTTCCTATGGATTATTTAATTGTTTACATGCATGCTATTTATTCCATGGGGTCTTGTTCTTGATTCTGTTGCATATTGTATTTGCTCTATTATATGATTCTTGATTTCTTGTTCTTTCCCTGCTTTTGTTTCATTTTAAATTGTTCCATTAGCTTGTACCACTTGCGGTCCGTGACTTGCATTAACGGGTACCTCTTTGTTACTTCCTTTTGTAATAATATACTTGCAGGCCCAAATGGAGAATTACCCGAAGGTGTTGCTGAGCAAAGATTTTAGTGTTGTTTAATTTCATATTATTTTAATTCATGTTTTATTCATGTAATCCTTGTTGTAATCTGGGCGTGTTTGACCTGTAACTATGTTTTTTTTCCAGTTGTTGGTTATGTCATGTACCATGTCATGTACTTTGTTATCCTATTGTGATTTTACATGCTTACTTGGTTGATATTGTTATCTTGTTGTTGAGTTAAATATACAGCTTATGAATGATGTATTCGCATCATTCGCTGGGCCTCAATTACATGCCTGTGTTTCCGTATTCTGGAAAGCGGGGCGTGACAGTATAATCAGCAAAACCCAGACGGGCTTCATCAGGGGCAGATGTATCCTAGATTGTGTGGCCACTGCTGAACAAGTTATCCACCACTGCCATACGAGCAATTCTAAGAACTTCCTCCTAAAACTGGATTTTGAGAAGGCATACGACTTTGCCGACTGGGAGTGTTTGCTGGAAGCTCTCAGAGGGAGAGGATTCGGGGAAAAATGGGTAAGATGGATCAAACAGTGTTTACATACTAGTAAAACGGCAATATCGATGAATAAGAGACCAGGACCGTCATTTCCTTGCAAGAAGGGACTCCGGTAAAGGGATCCGTTATCCCCACTTCTATTCACTATTGTTACAGATGTGCTAAGGGGAATGCTAGAAAATTGTCAGAGAATAGGTTGGATAACACCCGTGGCCTACAACAACTCTAATCAAGGGTGCACGATTCTCCAGTATGCTGATGACACCCTACTCTTTGGGAATGGGACCAGATCAGAAACAGTCTGCTTTAAATGGGCCCTTTATTTTTTTGAAGCCTGGTCAGGTCTCAGGATAAATTTCCACAAGAGTGCACTGATTTCCATTACACTCTCCGATGAACAAGCGCGGGAACATGCCACCATACTAAACTGTATGAGGAATGAGTTTCCAATCAAATACTTAGGTCTCCCACTCAGACTAGGGAAGCTCACTAAGTCGGACTGGCTACCTATAATGGACAGGGTGGAGGACAGACTATCTGGCTGGAAAGGAAAATCGCTCTCACTAGGAGGCAGAGTGGTACTCATTAACTCAGTATTGTCTAATCTGCCCATTTACTATATGTCATTTTTTGAGCTTCCTAAGTGGGTTATCCAAAGGATTCACCGAATCCGAAAAAGATTTCTTTGGAAAGGGGCAGATTCGAATAGGGGAGGTTACCACCTGATCAAATGGAGTATTGCATGCATGAAGAAGAAGCATGGAGGGCTAGGCATCATCGACCTTAGAGATATGAACCTTGCCCTTTTGGGAAAATGGTGGTGGAAGGTTTTTCACCATAGCGGGGAAGGATGGCAAGATTTCATTCAACCATACCTTCGGGGAAAAGGTACGAGAAGTCTAGGCTTCCGAGTAGGATCTAGAGTTTCGCAATTCTGGAAAGGAATTACCAAAGCAAGCGGACCATTCAACTCAGCAGTTACGTCAACTATCGGTAATGGACAGTCCACCAGATTTTGGTGGAACAAATGGTGTGGTGCTCATACACTGGAGGAAACTTTCCCAGAGCTGTATGACAAAATGAATCGACCCAATATATCTGTGGCTGAGGCTTGGAAGAGGGAAAATTGGAGGCCGACGTTCCGATGAACTCTTACCCCAGGATTACATCAGCAACTGCTCGAATTGCAAACACACATCACACGGACCGGGACGAGGTGCGCCCAAGGCCCAGACCAAATGCGATAGGGACTCGAACCCAAGGGAGTTTTCACGGTCAGATCCCTGTACCATCGAATTAATTTTCGGGGATGCAGACCTAGTTGGGCACAGGTATTATGGAAGGCGAAAACACCACTTAAAGTCAGAGTCTTGCTCTGGCTAGTGCTCAATAATGCAATCCTCACCAGAGAGAACCTGGCCAAAAGAGAGCCCCAGATTGCGACCGACTGTGGATTCTGCAACATGCATACGGAGAGTTTGAATTACCTTTTTATCCACTGCTCAAGGAGTAAAGCGACTATGGTAGAGGTATTACGAGCCCTAGGAACAAGTGACTACCCCAGCAAATATGAGGATTTGTGGATTGGCCCCAAATTCGCTTCGGTTCGCCATAAATGAAGGATGTGTGGTACATTGCCATTGCGGCAACTACATGGGTGTTATGGCTAGACAGAAATAATTTTTATTTTCGTGCTTCATGTAATAGTATTTCTGGTAACCTTACTCATATCATGCATCTTATTTCTTTTTGGGCTACAGCTGCTGCCACAGGAGCGAGAGGAAGGATTGCCAGAGTCTTCCAGGTGGAGGAATTTGATGACGAGGAGGTAGAGTTTGGGCCGACTCTGGACTGAGAGGGAGGCGCCATCCATACTCATCAGAGTCTCACCAGCTGCAGTATCTGCTAATTTGTATTTTGCCTGCTGTATTTTTGTACTTTTGTGGGTTTGATGTATGGAGAATTAGACCCACCCCCCAGGGTTTTGTTGGGGGTTTATGTTTTATTTCCCGTACTGTACTTTATTCCCTGCACTGTTCTTTTGTATCGCTCCCGATACATCGGGGTGTTTTATTAATTTCTTATTAATGAAACAGGGTGGCGTTATTCCACCTTTTACCTCAAAAAAAAAAAGAAAAGAAAAACAATATCTCGGTATTTACTATTTATCCAACTGCGTGGAAATCCACAGAATCACTGCTATAATGCTATGTAAAGTTAATTTTCAAAGAATCATATGAAAACTAATCCAACTTATCAATTCCATCAAAAGGGAATTACTAAACTAATCTTCGCCTTAATTTTATACACCATTAAAAAAACAACTAACCACCATAACTCCAAATTGTGCACGACATTATTTTTATATCTATATATTATATTAATAGGAGAGAGAGTATCAACCTCTCTCCTTTCTCTATTTTGAAATAAAAAAAAGAGAGCAAAAATAGGAATTCACATTTATTAACACATGCATTATGCACATTTTCATTAAAAAAACAATATAAAAGCCCCAAACATATAATACTAGAACTTAATTACTAGAACTGTGTTTTACTCATTAAGTATTCGATGAAATGCCTATGTAGCACATAATGTGTTTGTTAAAAAATGGTTTTGAAAAACTTTGCTTAACTAAATAAATTGTATCTATGTATGGTGTATGTATTAATTTCTTTACTACCTCATTTTATTTTCAATTTCTAATTTATGTTTTTGAAATCCTGAAATTTGAATTTGGGGAAGAGTGCGGATTGAAGATGGGGATGACTGTGGTATTGGGTCCACAAATGAAATTTAGTAAGGAGATAGGTGGCAGAGAGTAGGGTGAGGCGAATAGAGAGCTGGAGGAGGATGTTGGAGAATGGGACGTTGCTGCGGTCGAAGACAACGGAGACGTGAGATATGAGAGAAGGCATTTGATAGGGTATGAATTTGGGAGGGAGAGGAGGGAGAGGAGGGTTAAGATGAGGCGGGTCAAGGCCTGAGTGTTGCCGGTCAAGATGTATACAATGACCAGACCGTGAGCGTATTTTTTTGGGGTAAAATTTACTAAACTATATACTTGAAGAGTTAATTTCTCTCAATTATTTCACACTTTTTTAAAGTTATATATAATTTTATGAGTCCATTAGAGTTATTTTAATCTGTGCAATTTACACAGGGTAACACTAGTAAGGATATAATGCAGTAGTGATATGCTTTTATTCAACAACAAAGCAAAACATAAATTATAACCAGAGTTACAATGCATCAAACACTAACACAAATAACAAGAAAATTTATATTTTAAGCTAAATTCTAGATAAATAATATAACTGATGGCCCTCTCCTATTCATATAGATCACCAACATTATTCCTACCCCTCAATAATTCCCAACTCCTTCTAGCAGTGCACTGGACCATACATAAAAGGCTCATCAGAACCCATCACACTGGAATGATACATCACAACCACTGTGTGGCCTCAAAGTGAGAACATGATTGGGCTTTCTAATGAACGCCGGTAATCGGCCCAACAACTCGCACACGCATGCATTGTCGGTGATCTCCAGCCTCCGGCAGCAGGCTGTGTTCCTTGCATTGTGGTGGTGGCGGCGGCGGTGGTGGTGGTGGTGACCATGGTGGTCGTGGTTGCTGAAAGACTCCAAAATGGGCTCATGTGGATCATGGTGATGGTGACCATGGTGGTCCAAAATGGGCTCATGTGGACCGTGATGGTGATGGTGGTCGTAGTGACGACGGCCAGGGTGGTCATCGCTTAAAGGCTCCAAAACGGGGTCATGTTCTGGTCCATGGCTATTCAGCCCGATATGCCCAGGCCCAACGGTCTTGATGAAGCTGCATGCTTCATTAGCAAGAGCAATTTGGGCAGGGCAGAGCGCTTGTGCCGAGGCTAGCAAGCAAGCATGGTTTAAGAGAAGGATGGTGATGGATGAGACGAGTAGTAGATTGATTACAAGTGAAGTGTAGGGTGGTTTTTCCATGGAAAAAAAGTTTGAATTTGGTTGTGAGACATGCTGAGTTTTGAGGATTGGGATTTCTCCTTCTTATAGTAGGGGCTGGACTCTGGAGGTACGTAATGGGGTTTTGTGGTTTAGTTGAAATATTGGTGGTTCACACCTGGGTTGTGATTTGTACATTGTTAAACTGTTTTCAGTGAATGCAAAAGAAGTGAAATATTTAATTTATTTGTTCTTTTGATAGAAAGTGAAACATCTCTACTATTTTAATCTATATCTATTATAATGGGAGAGATGGGGTTGGTAAACAAATAAACAATTTTTTATTTTTTTTTTGTATGTGTGCAAACACGTGCAGCACACGTGTTGGTAGGTTTTTTTTTGTCCTTTTTCCTTCCTCCTCCACGTGCATCGCACGTGCATGATACTAGTACTTCTTATTCAATATATAAACTATTTTTCAAATATAAACTATTTTTTTCAATATACTAGTACTTCTTTTTCAAATATAAACTATTTTTTTCTTATTCAATATATATTCATCTAATTTGATGACTTTACTTCTTTTAAACGTGGATCGCACATACATTATACTAGTTTAATTACATTCGACACTCTGGCAGCATACGTAAAGCAGTTAATTCCAAAAATATTTTTATTGTTAGACATAATCAAATGATTTATAGGAAATTGAGCTTCATATACATACATACGATCCGTATGAGGAACTCACCTTATATAAGGTTTCCTTTGCTCAATGATACATAAATCACTCCCTTCCAACTAATACAGTTACTAATTTTGAATCTGAGTCAAGTCCAATAGAAAGTCCTTACAACAGAAAATGTATAAAAAAGTACTACAAATACTCTACTCTATAATGTACTTGCTAACAGGGCCGGACCCTGAGGTTACTGTTCTTCCCTACTTTCTTTTTTTGAGGTTAGAATCAAGGACCAAGACACAGTAAAGGGTGTAATGCATGACAAATAAATATACCATTTATTCTCTCAACTCATCTGATGTATCAGGAATGGACTTAGTCCAAGTTAATCTCATAATATCTATCGATATCACACTTACATCCAAACCCTTTTTTTTTTTAGTTATACATCCAAAACCCTTTCAATTTGCATCTCCTACACATGGAAAAGACCGAGATAAAACAAAACAACTAGACCTGCAACTACCAGTATAATTGAGTACAGGGCTACTGTTTTTTTACATGAGTGAGAGAATGAGCCAGTTAACTATTCCTCTTTCTGTTCCTTTTGAGGGAACCGATAAATCAACGAGGTATCTGTAATATTCCTGACCTCTTTGAACTTTGCATCAACTTGCGCATTCAGACATGGCAGCCTACATATGGAGTGAAATATGTTTGAAAAAAATATCAGCATCACTTTCAGCTCTTTGTAAAAAAAAAATTTATCAGTCTGTATTCCTCGAGAATGAAGGCAAGGGTGCGCCCTCCTGGGGTCGGAGGATGACGAGAACTCCAAACATACCAAGCATCGGCAAAATCAGAAGCCACTTCAATAGCTTGTAATAATGCATGTGGAATGTAAGAGAGAATTCATCCGAGAAATATAAACCATTTTTGTCAACCATCTCAACCAGCACGGTGCCCGTGGTTTGCACCGGAACTGTGGGCAGCTTAATTCGCTGTTTTCCAGGCTGGTTGTAGATATTGCTGACTACAATTCGTCTCTCTCCTTGGTAGTTTCCGGGAACTAGTAAACTCGTCTGCAGTGTTCAAAGGAAACGGAAAAGATAAACAATGGGTTTTCCGTGTATCAACCTTCTAATAACAAGTACCTTCTAATAGAACTAAAGATAAATATAAACATCTAATTCTCAAAATAGGGTATTTAGAGTTTACAAAACTGGCAAGATAATAAACAAAGGATTTTTTATCAGTTAAGACTTTACTTGGTATTTATTCTTGGAGAACCTAAAAGCACCTTTTTAACGGTAAAAGCATTTTAAATTTAAAATGTACTACACCAAAAGACTATTTTTCCCACACCTGAAGAGGTGCTTTGGCATTTTGGAAAAAAACATTTGTCCCCACAAGAAAGCTTTAAATAAAATACCACTTCTTTTTCTTTACAACACTTTTTTTGCCAATACCTTTTTCGTCATGACAATAGTTGCTCACAACACCACCAAATACAGCCCTAAAGTTTTTTCGTTTGATTAAGCCAATAAACATGTGACAATAAATATACGGACCTATTTGAACTAATTGCACAACGTGAAAGAAAAGATACTACTACTTAATAGGGGCATAACAAAAGATACTTATAATCTAAAGAGGCTGATATGAAAATAGACCTTGAACAAACTGGATCTGCAGAGTACAGGTTCTTACCGTTACATTGTACGGCCCTTGATGCCCTGAAGGAAATCGGTACTGGTCAATGATTTCCATCTCCAACCAGAAATGCTTGCCTTCTTCATCACGGAATGCTCTGGAAGCGTGTGATACATAAATTCCTTCCCGGTTGTATCTACTAGCAGCATTGTTTCTCCCATGGTTTAATGATCTCCATTCCTAGAAGATAATAACCATGAGATTTATTTGTACATTTTAACATACAACAACAACAACAACAAAGCCTTTTTCCCAACTAGTTGGGTCGGCTACATGAATCCCGGTTTTCCAATCTGTTCAGTTTAGCGCAATGTCTTCTATAAGGTCACAAGCTACATTTTAACATATATAAAATATAAAATAAACTACGAATAACAAGAGGATCCTAAACCATGGTGCTTCTTTGCAACTTTGACTCCAATTATGACTAGGACATTATCCAAGAACACAAATCCTTGGGTAAATGATTACTGTTATAACCAGAGACAGAGAGATGCAGAGTATTTAACACAGGCACTTCCTATTTTAAAGTTCTGTCGTGCTGAACACACATACCTGACATGGCACTACACAATTCAATGTAAATTTTTATTCTCGACTCTTTCCTATCAGCATGCCCGTAGCCACTTCTTAGGTGCATGGTTGTGTGGACATGTGGCCAGGGCTGGCCCCCACCTTGAGGCAGGTGAGGCGCCGCCTCAGGCCCCCGGATTTTTTACAATTTTAGGGGTCCCAAATTTGTATTCCCCTTGTAAATATCAGCACGTATTTTGCGCGTAAAAAAATTATATTGTTATTAGGGGCCCTCAAAAATAATTATTTGGGCCTTTCGCCACGGGCCGCATGTGGCTTATAGCATACGCAAGCTTACAAAAGACGGAGACATGATCAAAACAGCCAGGCACCATTCAGTTTTTTCCCCCATTTAAACGGGGTTTAAACAAAACAGGATGGGTTTCCGTCTTTAATATAAAAATATATAAAAATAGGAAATGAAGGAAGAAAAAAAAATTAAAATTCAGAAATAAAGGGGGAAAATATGGAATATGTCAAATATTAAAGATTTATATCATATTCACACAAAAAAAATAATTTGATAGATCATAAGTTCATTATAAAATTAAGGAAACACGCAAAGTGTGGCGGGTTGGCTTCATTATATGCTTAATTTTCGGGTTTCAATAGAGCCATTTGATAAAAATTCAAACCCGAGCCCGAAGATGGTTTAAGAAAAAAAATCAGTTTAAACCTGGCCAATTCATTGGCTGTTTAACCTCTTTTTCACAAAAAATGGAGACCCCCTTGCCATTGTGACCACTGTTTTACCCAAAACGGTAGGCTAAAAAAATCCGTTTAAATGAGCCGTTGAGACGTGTTTTTCACCATTTTTTTGGAACACTGAGCACATGTATAGCAATTAATTTTTAGTCTTTCTTTGCTATAACTATTGTAAGAAACATTATAATTGATGGAAATTATAATTTCAGTCTCTAACACCATTAAGAAGAAGCATGTGCATTCAACGTGCTAAAATGCTTGGTTGAAATAAATTGTCATTCTTGCCAAATTGGGTAAGCTGCAGGATAGATTTCCAACATTAACAGCTTAGGCTTCGTTGCATATGGAAGTTATTGGTGATAGCAAAAAAATCAGTGAGAGTGGATTCTATCTACCACCACATACCATTGTAGTACTTGACAAATTAATAAACAAAAAAAGGCAAAAATTAACATTTGGAACTGCCAAACCTTTAAAGGATGGTGAGGGGAAGGGGTGGAAAAGCAAAAAACATTTCCATTCATAGTAGACACAATGAGGTCAAGATCATCTCCACCATCAATGTTATCTGCCAAAACCATGCTATATCTGCATAAATTAATGAGGAAATATGATGAAAGGATGAGAACTAGAAGAAGGGTTTCTAACATACAAAACTCACATCTACATGCTTGTTCCTTAAAACATGAGTCCGACTCAAACAAATATCATAGCTACATTCTAGTCCCTCACAATGTGAGAATCACTCATTTTTAAGGACTAATATGTGATATAAAAATAGCTAAACAGTTAGGACTAACATGTGGAATTCACAATGTTCGGATTCATAGAAATATAGAAATGTGAGCAACTAAAATATTATATGAGATCTGTTAGGGAAAAATAGCTTAACAACCATCAAGATAGAAGGGAAAATAACCTACGTGGTCTCTCCAATGTCGACAACATCTGCACATGCAGTGGATCCATCAATTAAGTACAAATAGCCATCAAATGCAGTTGTAACAAGAGTGAGACCCTTCGATTTTTCATCACGTTTACTTAAATCAACAAGAAGAACTGGGCTCATCACCCTTCCATGTGTCTTATATGGGAAGGGCTGAACAAAAGATCCATCCTTTCCACTGAGAACATATATATTCCCTGATATTGTTGGGATAACAACATCAGTATAACCATCCCCATTAATATCGCCAATAGTTGGACTCTGGATGATATCAGCTTGAAATATCAGACATAAAAATGTGTATTACAAAATATTTACTAACTGGTAACAAATAACATTTAGTTAATGCATATTTGAAGCTCTAAGAGAAAGGCAGGACAGTTTAACCATAAGACTAGAGAGAACAGTTACCATTAAGCAGTTGGAGGGGTACACATTGACCAAATCAATGCACTGAAGACGTGGTGTATACCCCCCAGATAACACTACCAAAACGTAACATTACTTAGATGTGTATGTAAAATGCAGAGACAGACAAAGATACAACCATGCAGACACAATAATTCCATAAGCTGATGATAGAGAAAGACCTGTCATTGCCCGAACGTCTTAGTCACAAAATATAGCTACATGCATGTAGTATCCTGGAATTATATACTGATGTCAATGTTCTTAAATGCGATAAGAGCATCCTCTTAAGTTCTCGCTTAAGCAGAGTGGACCTACAACCACTTTGGTTTGCCCATAAGCGCTCATAGGTGGAGATGCTTTTTTTTCTTAATTTAAAAAAGAGTTGGGGAGAAAAGTAGAAGAAAGAAGCTCTCCATTGTTGTTCTCACCGATCCCTATTGTCTCCATTGTCGCCTCGAAGAAAGAAGCTACAAACTATAATGCTTCTTTTACAACTAAAAATCTGGTACAATGTCACATAGCAAATTTTTGTACCTAACTCCAGCTATTTAACAATAAATTAAGTACAGTACAGCTATAGCGAAGCCAATATTCAAATACTTGGGATGTCTTAGATAATAAGTTTTATGCTACATATTTTATAATTCAATTGATTGTGCTTTATCTGGAAAGGTTTTATGTATATACATGCGTGCAAAGACAAATAATTAAACAAATAAGATTAAAAAAAGACCCCTCTTATTTTGTCATATCTTCATTGAAAATTCAGAGTTTGTATGCAATATTAATGAAGAAAGAAGCTACAAACTATAATGCTTCTTTTACAACTAAAAATCTGGTACAATGTCACAGCAAATTTTTGTACGTAACTCCAGCTATTTAACAATAAATTAAGTACAGTACAGCTATCGCGAAGCCAATATTCAAATACTTGGGATGTCTTAGATAATAAGTTTTATGCTACATATTTTATAATTCAATTGATTGTGCTTTATCTGGAAAGGTTTTATGTATATACATGTGTGCAAAGACAAATAATTAAACATATAAGATTAAAAAAAGACACCTCTTATTTTGTCATATCTTCATTGAAAATTCAGAGTTTGTATGCAATATTAATGTTTTTATGGAAAGAAAATAAACATCATGCCTGTGGAATGAGACTCTTGAGATGCACTTCCCAAATTTCATTTCCCTGTGCAGTCCATGCAGCAACATTACCATGTGAATCAGCCGTCACTATTTCAATTTTACCATCATCATTTATATCTCCTGCCACCACTGGTGCCTGAATCTCCGCCATTTCAAGAGGAAACTTCTCTCTTACTTTACCTACACAAATGGTTGTGGACATGTGGTTAACATCAGAGATAAATCAACAGAAATAACTTATAAGCAACAACTACTAACTCTATGATATAAAAAAGAACTTAACCTTTCCAAAGTATGAGAAATCATGATTCACTCATGGATCCACACTCCAATGATGTTTCTAAAATATACAGTCTGAAGTTCAAAAGGGCATTATCCATAGCAAAACTGTTGTGCAGCATAAAAGAACGGGTATTTCAAAATACATAATAGAAAGGTCAGTTTACAGACAATAAGCCAAAGTTGTCTAGGTTGTTGACCTACCCAGTATGATACTTGCCCAAAACCACAGTACTATGATACTGCCTAAAAACAAAGAAAACCTATAAAAAAAATTCTGATTGCAAGTAACTGACACCAAGCCGTCTTCAATTGGTTCAATTGTTGAAGAGTGGGTATTGAGTCTATTGACACAAAGAAAAGAGAGTGCAGGAGAGAGAAAGAAACATGCTTCGGTAAGAGCATCCACAGTCGTTTTTCTCATATGCTATAAAATGGCAGCTACAGTAATAGCAATTGGGGAACGATCGTGCAGTGGTCGTTTGCTATATGTTTCTCATTTTTAGAAATAAGCGAGCGACGGTATATGATATACCGTCTCATCGTTTAAAATAAATTAAAAAAAGTTAATTACTTATTAACTATTAAACTATATTAATTAACTAAATTAAATAATATAATAATAACTAAACCTAATTAATTAACTACCTAAACCTAATTACTACTCCTAAACCTACCCAATCAGCATTAATTCTCCACTCATCCCACTATTCACGGACGGTACATCATGTACCGTCTAGTGAATTTTATTTTTTATTTTTTTATTTTTCTAATCATCCAATCCTGGCCGTTCATTTATTAAAAAAAAAAACAAATTAAAAAAAAGGAGAGACGGGGATTCATACCCCGGCCGGGGTATGTTTCCCCGTCTGAGGGAATCATAAAAAAAAATAATTTTTTAAGTGGGGAGACGGGGTATCATATCCCGGACGGGGTATGTTTCCCCGTCCGACCCTTTTTTTTTAAAAAAATTAATTAAAATTATTTAGACGGTATATGTTCTTCCGTCTCACTCGATTAAATAATGATAAAATCGGAGCGACGGGATATGTTATCCCGTCCTTTATAATTTGAGAAATGGTATTTCGTTTCTCATATTTGAGAAACAAGAATAGCAACTTTGCTATAAAATGGCAAAATGAGAAACCGTTGCAGACGTTCGTTTGCTAAAAAATGACAAATTGGCATTTATAGCAAACGACTGTGGATGCTCTAAGTGCAAGAGAAATTTAAGTATATTAACGGTATGTAATATATATTGTTTATATTTTGTAGATTAAGATTAGTATACTTTAATCGTGTAGTTGTATAATTTAAGAAACATTTTTGTAAAAAAAAACAAAACAAAAAAAAACACATTGAAGTAACAATTATCATAGATTGTTCTAATATGACAAAATAGTAAACTGAATTTTTGTTTTAAAAATTCATGTTAAAACTTTTTTAAACACCTGAAAAAATTGATACCAAAAAAGCCAATAACCAAGTCTATAAGCCCCATATTTCTGAAAATGTTGGAAACATGCACCAAAGTCGTAAAGTTAATACCAAACCCAGTATGGTTGTCAAGGCATTAATTTTATATTAAGTTTAATTAGCCAATACAGTTCCAGACTACATATTAAAACAACAACAACAACAATGCATTTTTCCCTACAAGTTGGGGTCGGCTATATGAATCCTGGTTTTCCATTCTGCTCGGTTTAGCGCAATATCTTCTGTACATATGTTTTCTCACTGTTTTCACCCAAGTTTAGGTTTTTCCCTCTACCCTCAATACTTTCAAACCACTCTTTCTAACGGAGGCAATGCTAGGTTTACGTGTGACATGTCTAAACCACCTGAGGCGATTCTCTCTTAATTTATCTTGGATAAGAGCTACCTTTAGCATGTCTCGTGTATGCTCATTTCAAATTCTATCCTTCATGGTTTTACCACACATTCATCTTAGCATCCTCATCTCTGCTACACTCATTTTTTGGACATGTTTCTTTGTAGCCCAAGACTGCTCCATACATCATTGATGGGCTAACCGAGAAGAACTTCGCACATATATGTAGGGGAGTCTTCAAGAGAGCACTGTGCCCTCAAGGCCTTGGAGAGCACTAATTGAGAACCCCTTGATACGAACCCCTTATAAAAAATCTGAACCGCTCATCTTCTTCTACATGCCGAACATAGCCCAAGGATGTGCTATCAAGTTATTTGACATTTATTTGCTCATCCCTCATGTCAGTAAAAAAAATAAAGAATTTTCATCCATTTGTAACATTATATAACTTAAACAAATGAACTTCAAATAACTTAATTTATATGCTACGGCTATGTTCGGCACGTAGGAGGTTTGTATCAATGGGTTCTCAATTAGTGCTCTCCAATGACTTGAGAGCAGGGTGTCCTCTTGAAGACTCCCCTATATATATATATATATATATATATATATATATATATATATATATATGGATTAATGGAGGTAGAGTGTCACCCTACATAAGAACCGTACACTCGGTCATATATAGAAGAAACATTAAAGAAAATTTCAATTCGTGCCATTGAAAATGATCTTCATATTATTAAACATAGGGTGATGAAAAATCACTAGATGTGTACATGTTTTGCTCATCCATCATGTGATTGCAAGATGAACAGTTTTTCTGCAATAGAACAAATGAGACCACACGACGGATGAGCAAAACATGTGTGAACCGGTGAAAAAATTATAAACGGACGTTATAACAAGAAATGATTGGGACAGCACTAACCAACAGGAAACATTGATACAATCATTAAAAGAAAGTTAGCTATCATTAAAAGAAAGTTAGCATTGATGAAGTCTAATAAGCTTACCACGGTGATCCAGTATATATACCAAGCCAAAGGATGTGCCAACAAGAATATCAAGATTACCATCACCATCAAGGTCAATGACAGTAGGAGAAGAATATATATAGGCTCGAAAAGTTCCAGTTTCAAGACTCATATCGAGCTCGGCAGTCCATTTAACTTGTCTGGTATCAAGATTGAAAACTACAATGCCACTGGCAACATATTTCTCCACATCAATGCCACCCAATTCAGCTAAATGCTCCGAGTTTTCATAGTATCTGTAAATTGATATTAGAATATATATATAAATATCAAAAGAAATTAAACAAGCATTAAAAGAAATATAAAATAGGCTTCTGAGGATCAAGCCCCAGATAAATTGGATACATAATACTTACAGATCGGATTAATATTATGGACAAAGAGTAAAAACAATCTACAAAGAAATTAAGGCATCGAATACAGTAGTCACTAGAGTTCTAAGGCTTTGGATGCAGACTACATGATATTTGCAACCCAAATGGAACACAATTCAAGGACTAGTTCTCAAGCAGATCAAACAAAACGATATGGTCAATTAACACCAAAATTTAGAGTAAATGGTTATAGAACTTCATGGGAACTGTACATGTTTCTTAAATATATTAGTTCAAAGGACATTTTCCCTCAAAAAAAGCTTTCTTAGTGTTCAAAGCAGTAGTATGTACAGGATATTAGATGGTCTATGTTGGGAAAATTACAAAGTTGTATATTTAAGTGACCAACAATCAAACTAAAAAAAACATAAAAGATAAAGGCAGTGGAGTGCAAAGCATTAACCCACGTATAATGGTCTACCAGATTTCTTGCTTGGCATAACTTTAGATCTCTGTAGGAGTTAACACAAGGCCTAAAGAATGCTAACTTACAGACAAGCATTGATCCATCCAAATACCCGACCACAGGTAATCCGTTGGTATCAAAGAGAACCTTCATGGTTCTTCGTCAAACACTTAGTTGTGGGATGACCGATTGAGAAATGGAAAAAACCACTTATTCTGTTATTAGTCAAATAAAGAGTTAAAAATACTTCATGTGTTTTAGTTCAAAACCAAGCAATCTAGACCCCAAGCTTAAACATTGTGAATGCCACTTTAATTTTGTTTTTAAAGACAAACTATTTACTCCTGAGTTATGTTCTCATTTCATACACCAGAACTAAGTGAACAATTTCAATTCAAATGCAACATTGCAGAGCATAGGATAATTAAGGACATAGAAACTGAAAGGAACTGATGAGGACATCGGTTGTGATGAGGACATCGGTTCTGTTTTGTTCTATTTTGAGATTTAGCCCTATGTAGAAGTTTTGCAATTTACACCCTTTATTTTATGCACTAGAATATTTTGGAGATTTGTATTGAGATTTATTTTGAGCCTATATATAGGCCTTGAGAATAATGAGAAAGTATGCTATTATTGATTTAAAATATTATTGTGTGTTGAGTTATTGCTCTGCATTCTTTTTCTTGTGCGTGTCAGACCATAAGAAATTATTAGGGTTTGTGATAAGCTCTAAACTATACCCCAAATCCCCCAAAATCAATTAATTAAACCCTAAACTAACTCCCCCCTTCTCCTCTTTCTTCTTCCTCTCCGTTGAGTCCCGAAACCCACAACGCCCATCTCTCCTTCCCTATCCTCAACCAACCACCTCCGAAACCCCTCCGACGGCATCACCTTCCTCTCGCCTCTACTTCCTGAAGCCCCGCAACCACCTCCCGACGCCTTCGCCCCTCCATCCTCCTCGTCGCCGCACACCTCGCCGCCCCACCTTCTTCGTCCACCTTAGTGCCTTTCTCTCACCATCGTCGAAACCCTAATCCCCATAGCCCTACTTCCCAAATCCCCTCAACTTCTAAACCCTAATTGTAACACCCAGCAAAATTGAGTAATGACAATTTTGCCCTCGTGTGTTACGCACGTGTATTTGTACCGTTACGAGTAATATTCGTAACGTATTTTTCTATAAATGTCATACATATCTTATATTTTGATTATTTATATGTTTTCTGTTTTCTCAAAACTCATTTTTATCCTATTTTTAACAAACTCAAACATTTATTTTAATCCTTGTGTTTTACGTACATTGCACGTGCTTTCAATACACGTGTCGATTACGTATATTTTCCGTTACGTAAAATATCCATAACATTATCAAAATAAATATTTTCGTATGTTATATTCCGAGTATTTATAAACATTTCCCCGTTAATCAAATCTATTTCATATTTTGAATATTTTTACGCGCATCGCACGTAAATTCTTATATGCATTTTTATTTCTAAATTTTTCTAGAAGTCTTGTACATTTTTATTCTCATTTTGTTTGTCACAATTTTATTATTTATTTCTAATAAAAAACCATAGGCCTAAAGTCTATTTTCAAGCCCACTAGAAATTCATTAAAAAGAAGCCCATTAATTTATTCTACTTTAAATAAACATTACACTTGTCATGTAACAAACATATACAACCAAATAAATAACAAATAATAATTAAGTGAATGAGGGTGTGTGCACGTAGAGTGCAGGTGCACAAAAGTGCACACGAGGGAAATTGAAGGGGTGGCTGGCCATAGGATGGGAAAAGGAAGAGGTTGGGAGTGGGTGTTTAATAAGAGAGTGGGTATTTATTTAGGGTAGTGGGGATCCTTTCATCTACCCATATGACCCTATAAATAACCCCTTCTAATTCATGAACAAATGCACCAAAAATCAAAACAAAAGAGAAGAAAAGAAAGAGAAAAGAAAGAGAGCTCGGAATTTCTTCAAGAAGGGAGGCTCGGTCTTGCTTTGCTAGGAGGAGAAGAGCTTTTGTGTTGGAGCTAGGAGTCATTCTCTAGGAGTCTTCTTCTACTTGTTCTTTCATTAAGGTGGGTGATTCTTGAACTTTCTAAAATGTAGTAGTATGCATGTGTAGGAATATTGATGCATGAAATTGATAATTCATATGAATTGTAGTTAATTTTGTGATGATGTTATTTGGAATATTTGATAGATACGAATATGAAAAGAAATGCATGCTAATTGAAAGATTGTTATGAAGAAAAGTTGAAATGATGTTGTTGGGTGCATGGTAATACATCATGATTAGATTAAATGAACTGGGGGATAAATTCATACACAGAGTTGTTAATTTATGTAAAAAAAGTAACTGTTTTGAGTTTTGTTTGCACTTCAGAAAATCATGTTTAATAAAGTAGTTGGAATCTAGAACTAAAACTTTTATGAGAGTATCTTGTATATGTCAGGAACATCCCTTTAAAATTTCATAAGATTTGGAGGTCGTTTACTATTTTAATAAAATCTAAACTTAGGACTGGTTGGCAATCGACTAGTTGCTGAAAATCTGTACACATTTCGGTTTTTGATCATTTCAGCATCTTAGATGAAGTAATTTGAGAAAAGTCAAAACTAAGAACTTGAAGTAGACTCATTAACCTTTATGTAAAGTCTATGAAATCAAATTTTCACAGAGAAATGAATTTATAATGAATTTTACAAGACTGAACAAGTGGTAGTATTTCGATAATTCGACTCTACTGCAGATTTCGAAGAATTCAGGGTTATAAATACAATATTTTGGAGAAACTTATAACTAAGAAATTGTAGTGGACTTGTATACCTTTATTTTGAACTAAAGAACACAAAGTTTCATGAAATACATAATTTTCTATGATTTTTACAAGTAGCATGAGCTGCAGTTTTCTGATTTTGAATTTACTGTTTTGCAAATAAATTTAGACAAAGTAATTGAGGATGATTCTAGGTGATTTTAACTACAAAGATATAGTAGACTCTGTTATGAAACTAATAAATCTATCTTTTGAATAGAATTAAGATTTATAATTGAAATATAGATGAATATGAAAAAGGGTTTACTTAATCGAAGAAACTTATAGCTTATTAAAGTGAATTATTGGTTATGTGATCAACCAAGAAGTGTTACTTCATGATTGATAACGAATAATGAATGAAAGGATTTGAATGAAATATGAATACATGAAATTGAGAATATGAATTATAAGGGTATGAGTACCCCATGATTTTTGAACATGAAAAGATGTTGATTCTAGAGGCTTAGTGAGACCCAGGTGCCGACAAGTAATGATAATGATTAATTGATTTGAGAAGTGGCCAATATGGGCTGTCGTTCTCGATATTTTTTTTTAATGTGAAACCGGTACGAGGGTAAGCTAGCTCTAGGTGGTGTTATTTATTCATGTTTAAACTTAAGGATAGGCATTAAGGGGAGATGTAATAAAACTTGGGCAAACGTAAGTGAGGCGCCTCTATATAGTCTGACGGTGGACTCCAGGCCTATAGACTCAGTTTGACGGTGGACTCCGGGACTGTGGTTGCTTGCGATGGAGATGAGCCTTAATTAAATCAGGAACTATAATTGGTTTGACGATGGACTCCAGGATCAGGAATAGTCGAACAGATGAGAGGTCGTTCTCCAGTGTATATATGCGTATACCGGGCTAGAGGGGCACTTGCGGAATGTTCGCACGACGAGGATTTCCGTATAGCTTGACAGTGGACTCTAGGACTGGAATCCGTACTCGTGGAATATCTAAAACTTGATTTTGTTACCGAGCAGTTTTTCAGGGCGAAGGATTAAACCCTTTATTGTGGAGTACGTAGGTGCTTGCCCTCGGACCTATGTAGAATGGGATGCATAGAATCCGAACAAGTATGCTATAGTGTCATTATAGTATAACACCTGCATTAGGCATTAAGTCATATCATACATTGACATGTATAGGATAGTCACTTTTTACACTTTTATATGCATTCAAGTATGTGATTGTTAAAGTAAGAGAATCGTTATATTACGGCATAGTGAGGATCGCTGTTTTATAATATTGCGTCGGTTGTAAGCAACTGACGTGCCCACAGATTTTCAGTGTTGGGCTTGGATTGGATTGACAAGGACTTAAAGACAGTTGATGATAAAGATTATATTCAAGATTAAAGCTGTTGATATTAGAGTTGTATTTCATGTTATATTTTATTTAACTTCCGATGTGTAACTCTGTAATAAACATTGTTGTGTAATGAAAAGTTTTAATTTTCGTATAAAATTGTACGAATTGAAGTAAAAGATCTTGTTGAACTACAAATTACATGTAAATGGAATTCGAGGTGTTACACTAATCCCCAAATCCCTTCCCCCACCGAACCCAACCTCCCTGAGCCACCTCGACAGGCGAGAACCCCCGAGCTCCACCATCTACTATTGTTCCGACTTGCTTTCCCTGCCTCGATGCTCGACGCTTTTGCTGCCCTCCCCAACCGCAATAACTTAGTCTCCAAGCACCCCTTTTGGCGGCCAACAACTCCAACAACATCGAAATCTGTTTCTTCTCCATCCTTTGCGACAACTCGTTCATCGAAACCCGATAAACTCTTTCCACTTCTCAAATATTTGTGATACTGCTTTATCGTCTCTAGATTATTATCTAAATTTACTGTCGTCCGCAAATATCGAGTGTGTTTTTACTTGTTAAGTAGGGTACGGATTGTTATAGACTATTTTACTTACTAAGAACGTTTAGGTATAATTATTGATTGTTAGGATTGAATATTTAATTGGGCTGACTTGATCTGTATTACATGTTGGTAAACTTAATCTTTTAAAATTCTTGAAAATTCTCTACTTAGGGTTAAATTTACATCATTTTTGTATCAGAGCGAAGGTTTTTAAAACCCTAGTTCTTGCATCATTTATCATAATTTGTGCATTCATTTAGAAATCGTTCTTGCATCATTTTTTTTTAAAATTCATTCATTTTAGGGTTATCTTTTTATCTTTCTTTATTAGATCATTTCAGATTTTTTAAAACAAATCATTTTAGGTGCATTTAGGACATGTTTCCCCAAATTTCAGTAAACACACGTCACCACAACCCTTAGAATTCAGCGAGCCCCTTTTCGAACTGAAATCGACAACTCTGATATTTCCACTACCCTCGCTGTCATTCAAGCAACTCTTGTCAATATCAATCAGAAACTTGAGAAAGTGAAATTGAATCAAAATGTTGCCCCTGACGATCATCGTCAGATCCCTCAAGAGAATGATCGTGACGACCGACGTCAAGATCGTGACCCTAACGAATAATACAAGAAGAACATTAATGCTGACGATCCCTACTTTGAAGGCCGTATGGAACCCTAAGCTTATCTCGATTGGATCCGTGCCATGGACCACTACTTCGTGTGGTTTGACATGAGTGAAAACCTGAAGGTCAAATTTACCACGATGAAATTGACTGGTAAAGCTCAACACTGGACCAATCTTGAACATTCCCGCAGAGGCCGAGGCCTGGCACCTATAACCACTTGGGAAGCCATGAAAGAAACAATCACTGAGATATGTGTTGTTATCGTTCCATACCCGATTGCTAGATTCGTGGAACCAACTCTATCAAGAAAGCAAATCCACCAAAAAGTATGTTGATAAATTTGACGACTTCCTTATTCGGTGCAATGTCTTAGGTAAAGAGAGCGAAGAACAAACTCTCTCTAGGTTCAGAGCTGAATTACGAACCGTTCTTAGGAACAAGCTACTTCATAGAAACATGGACTCCTTAGCAGCAGCTTATGCCTTTATCCTCGATATGGATTTCCTTAAAGCAAATTTTCACTATAAGTCCAGCGATTCGAGAGATCATTCCTCTAGAATGACCATTACTAACCCCTCTAGACCCGAGTCCCCCTCTTTTCAGTATCCCAACAAGTCTTACCCAAGCTAGCCTACTTCAAATTTCTATCCACCTAGAAATGACAACACGGGTACGAATACTGAAAAAGACTACTCTAAGATTGATCCTCTCACTAAGTACTATAAATACAAGGAATACGAGCATGTTGCTGGCAATGTTTCAGCCCCAGTAGGATCATACCGCTGTTATTGCTGATGAGCCCGACAATGAGTTTACCTATGAACCTCATGTAAGTGATGATTTCGGTGAAGAGGATGATCAGTCTCTCAACTGTATTCGGTCTATTCAATTACCTCCATTGAATGTACCTAAGTCACTCATTCCTTCTCAAGTCACTTGGCAGCCTATAGATTTTATCCATGTGTTAGAACATCACACAGAGTTTGCATCCACATTTGCATCCTGCATTCATAATTTGCATAGAGAAATTTTCAAGAAAATTAATGAGAATAATTTTAACTACAAGTTAATAGCAGATACTAGAAGAAATTTTAAAATTTTTGATGTTGGTGACGAAGTGATGGTTCAGATTCGTCCGAAACGGTTTCCAGCTGGATCCGTTAAGAAATTGAACACACGTGTCGTATGCCCATTTAAAATTCTGCATAAAATCAATGATAATGCCTATGTCGTTGACCTTCCTGAAGATTTTGGCATAAGACTTTCAATATCGAGAATTTAGCACCCTATGAGGACCCAAAATTTAACCCTCGAAATTCTTTTATAGATGAGTCTACCCTGCAGCCTAATTGTGAGAATCCCATATTTTTCCCTTTACCTGATACTATTTACCCACCGACAAACAAATTGAATAATATTTTAGATAATCAGATAATCTCTACTAGTAGAGATAGTGGTATTCATAGGTATTTGGTAAGAAGGAAAAACAAGCCGAAGTCGGAGGACACTTGGATTGATCGGAAAGAGCTCCAGCACTTGGATAAGATCTTCTGGAGCACTATGACATGATCACTGATTTTGACTCGACTGGGTCGAGCTCTCTCCCACCCGGAGAGAATGATGAGATCGGTTCTGTTTTATTTTATTTTGAGATTTAGCCATATGTAGTAGTCTTACAATTTGCACCCTTTATTTTATACATTAGAATATTTTGGAGATTTATATTGAGATTTATTTTGAGCCTATATATAGGCCTTGAGAATAATGAGAAAGTATGCTATTATTGATTTCAAAAATTAGTGTGTTGAGTTATTACTCTACATTCTTTTCTTGTGCGTGTCGGACCATAAAAAAATATTAGGGTTTGTGAGAAATCCTAAAAAAAGTATTAGAATTTGTGAGAAGCTCTAAACTAATTCCACCCCCCCTCTCCTCTTTCTTCTTCCACTCCGTTGAGTCCCGAAACCCACAATGCCCATCTCTCCTTCCCTCTCCTCAACCGACCACCTCTGAAACCCCTCTGACGACATCACCTTCCTCTCGCTTCTACTTCCCGAAGCCCCACAACCACCTCCTGACGCCTTTGCCCCTCTATCACCTCCCCGTCGCCGCACACCTCGTTGCCCCACCTTCGTCCACCTTGATGTCTCTCTCTCACCATCATCGAAACCCTAATCCCTATAACCCTACTTCCCAAATCCCCTCAATTTCTAAACCCTAATCCCCAAATCCCTTCCCCTACCGAACCCGACCTCCCTGAGTCGCCTCGACAGACAAGAACCCCCGAGCCCCACCATCTACTGCTGTTCCGACTTGCTTTCCCTGCCTCGACACCCGACGCCTTTGCTGCCCTCCCCGACCGCAATCAACTCAGTCTCTAAGCACCCCTTTTGGTTGCCAGCGACTCCAGCAGCATCGAGATCTATTTCTTCTCCATCCTTTGTGACAACTCGTTCATCAAAACCTGGTAAACTCTTTCCACTTCTCAAATATTTGTGATGCTGCTTTATTGTCTCTAGATTATTATCTAAATTTATTGTCGTCCACAAATATTGAGTGTGTGCTTTTACTTGCTAAATAGAGTACGGATCGTTATTGACTATTTTACTTGCTAAGAACGTTTATGTATAATTATTGATTGTTATGATTGATTATTTAATTCAACTTGTTAAACTACTTCATATCTTAAAAATTCATCAAACCAATTAAGAGTTTAATTTTTGACTTAATCAGTATTATGTGTTGGTAAACGTAATCTTTTAAAATTCTTGAAAATTCTCTACTTAGGGTAAAGTTTACATCAAATACAGTAAAGACAATGGATGAATTGGATATATAACAAGGGCTTTCCTCCTGTCAAACACCTATATAGATCAAAGAGGCATCTCAGCTCTATAGCTCTACATGTTCCACATTCAGGCCCTAACATCAAAAGCAGGAATCCTAGAAATTCCTAGTGCCTAATGCAACTCAATTTTGGAAGTAACTGACTGGAGTGTTTTTATAGTCCATATGGAGTGGGGTTGAAGAGAGACTCTAATTTTTAACAAGTACACACAATGATATTTGATTATTTTCGTATTACTGAAATTGTAGAACCGACAGTCATGTAGATAGCTGTCTATTACTAGTACTCTAAAAGTCTCGAACTAAGTTGAAATTTGAGTAGCTATATTTCCCTAATATCTAGATTCATTACTTAATTTTGCATCATTTGGATGACAATATACCTAGCAAACGCTCGTCTTAGTTCTAGGCTTCTAGATCGAAGTGGATTGAAGTTTTTTTTTTATAACAGGATGGAATCCTAAGGGATTCCAACCACCCAAAATGTATATATAAACCAACCAAAACAGTAATACAACCACCAAAAAAGCACTAACTGATGCATCAGAAGCTGAAAGCTTCAAAACAAAAAAGCACCAGCAGGCAAATAGTTTCAAACAGAGTATCACAAGTATTACAGAACAAAAGAAATAGAACAAACACATCTAAAAGTCTTAGGGGTCAAAAATGATGACAGGACTATCCAGGCTAGCACCCCTTTCATACGCAAACTGATACGAAGACACCAGAAGGATCCTAGTAATGTATTCTTGCTCATGAGGTGACATAGCAGAGATGGACTCCAAAGTAGCAGAGATTGGATCAGTATCCATACTGGCATCATCATGAATAGGTACCTCCATAGGAGCATCAGGGATAGCATCAACAGATAAAGGAGGAACAGGAGCAGCTTGAGAGGTGTCTTCATAGATGTCAACAAAGATATCTCAGTATCAGCAGTTGGAACATTCACCATAGGATGAGTAGCCACTCCCTGAGATCCATAAGTAGCGGACCCCGTGTTTGAAGAAGCACCTGCCATAGAAACATCATGAATAAACTTGTGAATAGCAAGATTGATCGGAGAAAAATCAACAAGAATCTTTTTAGACTGAGGAAGAATTTCCGACCAAAGAGAGCAAAAATAGAGAAGGGAATGAAGAAGAGAAATAATATCAGAGCTCTTTTTGAGGAAAATCCTATGATTACGTTCTTTCCAAATAACCCACACCAGAGCCATCATAAGAATGTCCCAAAGAAAACGCAGTTTAGGTTTGATCCTTTTCTTTCTCCAAGTGCTCCACCAAGATTTGGTCGAAGGGGGATAACCTTTAATATTCCAGGTCTTTTTTAACAACCACCAAATATTCCTCACAAAAGGACATTTGACGAAAAGATGAAAAGCACTTTCAGAGCCATAAGAGCAAAGAGAACACTTTTGGCCCAGAGCTAAATTCCTTTTGTTAAGATTGTCCACAGTAAGAAGCTTATTATTAATAGCTAACCAAACAAGGATCCTAACCTTTAAAGGAGCAACATTTTGCCAGATTACTTTAAAAAAAGGACAAATAACCCCACCAGAATTAAGAAAATTATAGAAAGATTTAACAGTAAAGGATCCAGAAGAGGACCATTTCCACTTAAAAGAATTTCTAGTCGACCAATCATAATTGCTGATGAGATGGATCAGTTCTTCAAGCTCATGAGATTGAGAAGTAGAGAGAGTTCTTCTAAAAGTGATGTTCCAAATTTTGCCATAAGAATTTGTAAAGAGAAAACACAGTAGCATTTGGATTGGAGGCAATTTCAAAAAGAGATGGAAAAGAAGCAGCAAGAGCAATTCCCAATCCAAAGATCAGTCCAAAATCTAACAGTTTTACCATCCCCACAAATTTTTTGAATACCACACTTAAACATTTCAGCAGTTTTCCAAATACCTTTCCAAAAAGAGGACATAAAAGGGGGTTTCCCAGAGAAGTCCCAAATATGTCTACGTCTAAAATAATTCTGATGGATGATTCTAATCCAAGTAAGATTCTCCTCAGAAATACTTTTCCAGAGCCACTTGCCAAGCAAGGCCAGATTGTGGTTGCACAAGTTAATAATACCTAAACCTCCTTCCTTTTTATCCTTACAAACTCTCTTCCAATTCATCAAACATTTGCCACTATCATAGGTGGAAGAACCAGTCCAAAAGAATTTTCTTCTGATAGAATCAGTTTTCTTAATAACCCAACAAGGAACATAGAAATAAGAAAGAAGATAAAGAGGAATGCTAGAGAGGACCGAATTAAGAAGAGTAAGCCTCCCACCCCTAGATACGGATCTACCAGCCCAAGAGCTAAGTCTTTTTTCAATTCTTTCAATAATAGGAAACCAATCAGAATTATGAAGGTTACCAATCCTAAGAGGGATACCCAGATAAGAAAGAGGAAAGTCACATCTAGGGCAATTGAAAAAAGCAGAGATTTCCATCTGTCTATCATAATCACCACCAAACCAAATAGTAGAAGATTTGGTGAAATTGATCTTCATACCAAAAATACTCTCAAAACAATAAAGAATAAGCATCAAATTTCTTAATTTAATGCCATCACAGCAAGAGAACAAAATAGTATCATCAGCATAGTGTAAGTAGAGAATACCTCTAAAAGAAGGGAAACTGCCCAGCCCTTCAATGAGACCATTGTCCCAAGCTAAAGTGAGCATTCTATTGAATACATCCGCAATGAGAACAAAAAGAAAAGGGGAGATAAGGTCTCATTGGCGTAAACCACGCTTACAAGAGAATTTTCTTCCTTCAATATTATTAACAATGACTGAAGAGATGCCAGATGAAAGGCTAGACATAATCCAGTTGATCCATTTACTACCAAAACCTCTAGCTTTAAGAACCATCGAAAGGAAGTTCCAATTTACTCTATCATAGGCTTTTTCAAAATCCAACTTCAATAATATACCTTCTTTCTTTTCAATATGAACAGAGTGGATAACCTCTTGTGCTACTGCCACACTGTCTAGAATAAATCTATCTTTAATGAAGCCAGACTGAGAGAAGTCAACAAGATTACCAATCACAGAAGCAAGTCTATTTGCAAGTACTTTCATAATAATTTTGAAAATAACATTGAGGAGACTGATAGGTCTAAACTGATGAGTTTCATTAGCCCCAGGAATTTTAGGAATAAGAACGATATAAGCATAGTTAATTCTACTAAAATCCAAAGAGTTACAAACAATTCCTCAAAAATACCCATAATGTCATCCTTCAAGTCACTCCAGAAAACCTTGTAGAAGAAAGTTTGAATACCATCAGGACCAGGGGCAGAGTCAAGAGAAAGATCATTAATAACTTTAAAGACTTCTTCCTCAGAGAAAAGGAGCTCAAGAGAAGATGGGTCCTGATAAGAATAAGGAGGGTATAAAGAATCCCAATTAACATCCAAAGAAGTATGACCAGAGTGGCCCATAAGATTCTTGTAAAAGGAGAACAATTCAGAATGCATTGAAGAGATATCAGAAGTCTCACCATGCGGAGTAACAATACAGGAAATAGTATTGCATCTTCTCCTATGAGAAGCATAGCTATGGAAAAATTTAGTATTATCATCCCCAAAAGTGAGCCATTTAATTTTAGCTCTTTGAAACCACTTAATCTTCTCCATTTGAAGAATTTGTAAATATTCTTTCTGTAGGTTAATTCTTTTAGACCTAAGAGAGACAGATAATGGAGAATCTTCTTCCAAGCAATCAATCCGAGAGATTTCCTCTTTCAACAAATTTTTCTTAGAACTCAAATTACCAAATTTATCTTTTCTCCAATCTTTACACTTAGACTTGATCATTTTAAGAGTTGAAAGAAAGTTATGAAGATAAGGAGATTGCAGGTGAGAAGAGACAATGAGAAATCATAGAGGAAAAAGAGGGATCCACTAGCCAAAATTTCTCAAATTTGAAGTTAAGAAATTTAGGGGCAGGAGAATTGGTAAAGAGAAGAATAGGGGAGTGGTCAGAGATGATATTAGAACAAACTTTAACACAAGAAAGAGGAAAAGAGATGTTCCATTCTTGTGAAACCAAAAATCTGTCTAATTTAGCAAAACTAGGAACCAACCTTTTATTGGACCAAGTAAATCTTTTACCACTAATAGGATAATCAATTAGTTGAAGGTCTCTGATAACAAAATTAAAATGATCAGAGTCATTACAATTGAAAGAATAACCACTTTTTGCATAGAGAAATCTAATAGAATTAAAATCCCCACCAAAAATAGTCCAGCCAGACATAATATTTTTCCAATCAATGAATTTTTCCAAAATTCTTTCCAATCAATGAAGTAGATTGAAGTTAAGAGGGTTTAAATTTGTGAAATTGTTTAGAATGTGGCTATGATTAATCAATAGAAAGAAAGGGACACCTCCGCAAACTCGTTGATTTCCTTTATATTTCTTGCACAACTTTGGTCGACATCTTTACGATGCCAGAATTTGTATCATACTAGTGTCTTGATGCATGCAACTTCAGTGGGAGAAGATGTACAACACAATGGTCTCTGTTTCGTCATCTTATCCTTATTAAGAGGGTTTTTTTGCGAAATCTTTTACTGTGTGGCTATCATTAATCAATGGAAAAAAGTTCATTACGAGACACCTCTGCAAATGTTGATTTTCCTTATGTTTATTGCACAACATTGGTCTACATCTTCAAGATGCCACATTTGGTATCATATTGATGTCTTGTTGCATGCAAGTTGGCGAAGATATACAACACAATGGTCTGTTTCGTGCTCCATAGGTGACCTCTTACCCCTAAATTTCCTCCCTCCAATATACCAAAAGGTTTTGACTGAGAACAACAAAATGTTGTAAGAGTAGTTGGTTTGGCCAAAGTTGTTAAAATGTTTGAACAAAAAAATTGCAGAAGAAGAATGATATTTGCTTTGACGAAAAGAGATGCGAACCCTAGCAGCAGATGATTCGGTTTGGATTAATCATACTTCGAAATCAAGGTGCCTAACATCAAACAAAACCCATTTGGCAGACAGGATCAAGCATTCATGCCATAAGCCCAATCCACCAATGTCCTAAAAAGCCTTAAAGAGACACTTTTGGTTCCCAGTCACAAACTTTCTAGAGCGCTTCAGGTTTTAAAGTGAATAATATCTTCAAAGCTTCACTTGTATAATAATATTTTACATTTGAAGTGTTAATTTATGAAATTTATTTTTCTTTTCCTTGTTTTCAAAATCTTTTTCATTTTCTAAGAAGAAAAAAATTGGCATGTTTGCCAGTAAAGCCTAGCTCTGCTTTTCGCCTTCCGCAACATTGTGATTGACAAGCTCTCTATCGATGAGACCCAAAAAAACCGCCACCAAGCACAACCTCAAAATACTTCATTTGAAGAATATGATTTGAGTTCGTACTCTTTGTACGGGAACGCGGTACGCTACTTGAGCAGTACACGGTATGGACGGGGTAGGGTTAGTCGGATAGTACGTCTGGAATCACTAGTTTGGAATGTGATATTATATACAAATATGAACGCTTAGGCATGGATAGAACTCTTAGGCATAGAACTATCTAATATATACTATATAGATAAATACATCATCTAACTTTCTAATCAAACACTTCTAAAAATTCAGAACCTTCAAAATTTTAAATACAGAATGTTCACGTTAAATACTAAATGGCAAATGTCACCAAATAGAAACTGGCCACAAAAATCTAAATAGCAAACATCTCCAAATTCCAAATTCCAAACAACTCAAAATTAAACACATAAGTCTTATACTCTACTAAAAATGTTTTACTAGATACAGAATGGGAAACAAATTTGATTTTTGATTTTTCCCTTCTGCACTACGACTAGCAAAGACTAAGATAGGTGTTTGTTGCAATCCGGAACGGCAAACTTGAGATATTTTGTTGTAATATGATTGGATCTCCAAATCCAATGATCTGGATCGCATAAATATCCTAAATTGGGACGCAAGATCTGGATCATAGAACTTAGCGGGGGATGAATAACCCGGTAACACTGGACACTACCCTTCTCCATCGACGTGGACCTCCATATCTTCCATCATCATCCCCATCTACACTGACATGTTCACCTTCCATCAACTCCATAGACGCTAAACAAGCCTCTACCCTTTCCTATTGCCTGTAATGCTAACCTCACGTTCCATCATCACCCTGTCGAAACCATTAAATTCATATTTTATTTTTTGATCATCAAGGTGGATCGGTCAGACAAGCCACGACTTTTGGAGCTGGCGTGTCTATTTTTTTATTCTAATATACTAATATTGTCTCTTCGAACCAAATGACAAATTCTGAAGATATTATTAATGTTAAATGATTTCAACTAGTACATCATACACTCAGCTTGTTGGAAATGAATCGCACCTGAGCTTTTCCAAGTGGCATCATCGATAAGTCTACTAATCGATGATCAGTCCCAACATGTTTGATCACCATATATGGGGCTCTATGCCGACAATCTTTCCTCAAACAAAATAATTGACTTTAATCTACTTAGTGCGCTCATGAAATACTACATGGGATGCAACGTGAATCACAACATGGTTTTCACTAAATAACTTCACTGAGCCATCTTGGAGAACCCTTAACTCATGAATAATCGCTTAACACAAAATCATCTCACAAGTAATATTTGTCGAGACTAAATATTCACGTTCCACCAAACTTGGAAACTACACCCGCTTCATGTTTTTCCAAAACACCAAGTTTTCACCTACAAATAGACTATGCTAAAGTATATCTCCTAGACATCTGATTTCATGTGCTAACTTCATTAAAAAAAACTTGCTAGCTGACGATGCCCATTGTTGAGTATGAAAGTCACCTATCTAGAGCATTTTTCAATTTTCGAAGAATCATAATCATTGCTTCCTAATGGCTCGTACAAGGGCTAGATACAATACTGACCAGAAAGCGATGGTAAGGCATGTGACAGTAAGATAATTTAGCATTCCTACAAGTCTCCTACATCTACGTGGGTCTTCCAAAAACTCCCCTTGATCTGTTAATGATTTTGTTCTGGTACATTGGCGAATCTACTGTCTTGCATCCTAATATTCCATCCCAAAAAACAAATTCAACACATACTTGTGCTCAGACAACTAGATGCCCCCATTTAAACCATGTCATTTCTTTTCCAGCAAAATTTTTGAAGTTATTCAAGATGCTGCTTGGAAAAACTTGGGCTCAATTCATTTGTGACAAGCTAGGTAAGTATCATATATATGCCCCTACTTGAGGGGGAGTTACAGAATATTGGACTCAACCCATTTACATATAAGGATAATTTAGTAATATAATAATACATGTCTTGAGAATCCTAATTTGAGATTAAACCACGTAGGCATTTAGTGTACTAGTTGAAATCATCTGATAATGATAATGCCTTCTCAAATTGTCAATATCGTTTTGGAACTTGTATACTCGTAAAGGCCCTGCCCGATGTAAGGTTCCATATGACTTGAGTGCTCTAGTTCGAAAAATTCGTTAGTCGCCCTCGTGAGAAAACGATGGCAGTCATCGATCAATAAGAATTGAGGGAAAAGCCTCTAGTAAGTTTATTGCCCTAATCTGTTTTAGGGCACCATGTACCAATCCATATGCAACTGTTGATAATGTATGGTAGCAATAATCCATAACTAAAAACGTAATGATTAAATTGGTATCTGTTAGGATTCCATTTAGTCCCACATAGGTTCAATGGGGAGTAGATGTTGGGTAGTTATAAACTTGGGTTCCCTCCCTCTAACAGCTAGGTTTTAGGGGTGAATTTTCCAGGGTTTGTAACACTACAGTTATATACACAATAATTCACACAGTATATTCAAAAAAAAGAATACTGCAAAAGAGAGAACTTACTCACGATCAAAGAAATGAGAGACGGCAACAATCATCTCTTGGATCCCATCATTGTCAATATCCGCAATTACCTAAAGAGAATAATATTTTAAAGGCTAAATGTGAAAAAACCTCACTTAAGTATTGCCGATTTTCAAAAAACCACACACGACCTTTTTTTTAAGCCTCCCTCAACTATGTTTTCAAGGCATGGGTGAGTGAGGTTTTCAAAAAAAAAAGTGTTGAAAACATAGTTGACGGGGGTTTTCACAAATATATATATATATATATTGATTGTGATGTTTTGAAAATCGGCAATACTTGAGTGAGGTTTTTTCACATTTAGCCCATTTGTAAACAGTACTCCAAAATCACATTCCGAAACCTCCAATTACACAAGTTTTAATGTACTGGAAAAATACTGATAAATAATTGGAAAAATGATACTTACTGGAGTGCACAGGATGTGCGAGTCTATGTTTACATAATCTTCCAATTTCTCATGTTTCCCCTCCTGCCAGTCTTCATCCCCCCACATGGACTCATCAACATAATCATCATAATCAAAATTATATTCATCTGGCAGTTCTTCTGTATCTCGAAATAAATCAAAAGATGCATCAGCCTCTTCCACCAATCCTTCATTATTTTCTAAATTTTCTGATTGCTTCCCAACCTCATCATCAACATCAGATTTGGAGTCTCCCTTTTGAGCTTCTTTCGAACCACTTTCCTGAAGAAGTCTCCTTTGAGAGTGAGATGCATTCTCTGACTCGACACTTTTTACTGACTTGTCAACAGTAGTATTTTCCAGAATCTTTGGCAACCCGTTAGATGAATTGTTTAGAGCGCCACCACTTTCTAGTGTTGCAGTGGAAGAATTGGTATTTTCTGAAGCGATAGTGACATTGTTCCCAGGTGGTGATGTCAATGAGGAATTGGTAGAGAAGTTGGTGCTTCCAGTTGTTGTGTTTCCGATAATATCTCTACCTATAAAAGAAAATATGCTAGATAATCGGCATATATTTGTAGATCTCGAGTTCCAGATAATCATAAAGATAAACTGAAATTTAATGTAGCAGCAAGAAATTTCCTTTAACCATGAAAAATAGGTAGAGCACTAAACATCATGCACAGTTTTAAGTATTTGAGAAAATGATTTATCGAAAAGTAAGATAAAATCTTGAGAAATATTTCTGCATACCAAACATCTTATACATGGGAATACCATCTGGAGTATTTGGATAAGAAACACACAAGGCCTAGAATAGGGCTGGGAACTGGTCGGATTTAACCCAAACCGGACCCAAAAAGAGTTTTTCGGAGGTTTCAAACCCGTCCGGAGTCAATTAGGCATTCTACTTTCCCAAACCCAATTTGTTTCATATACGTAACAATTACGACAAAAAAGTTATAAGATTACACCATATTTAAAATAATGTTTATATATTTATATAGTTTTATACAGAGAAAAAATGGAGAGAGAAAAAAAAGATAACTCCAGTATAGACCATCTGAATCCATTAAACCCCCCAAATAAAACGGACCCCAGCCCAAAACCAAAAAGCTGCCAAAAACTGATGAGCAGGTTTTAGAACTTCTAAAAACCTAACCATAGGTTCAAGTCACTAAAAGCCGCATCACCCAGCCTCTGTAGACCCAGCCTGTAATTAGAGTAGTAGATGTCTTCCATATTTAAATTATCTCACCAGTTACTAGTACCCATAACTTATCTTAATTCGTAAAATTAAAAGGACAGATGCTATATGCTATATGCTATATTTACCAAATCATCACATCATGAGATACAAGTGGTAGAGATGGTTACAGAACTGATCATGAAACTGTTGATTTAGATAACATGAATACTGAGAGCAGGTTCATACAACAAATGCAATAAATTAAGAATATAGCAGTATTAATCACTTACGGATCTCTGCCTGTGTATCATGAACCTCCTGAACAAGTGAATCATCATGGACATCTGGGTGGGAACGGTCTACATGATCTGGATACAAGCCTACATACCAGTTTTTACGAACTTTTCTTCGAGGTACCTCTAGTTTGTCAACCATCAAATAGCCTGAGACCCTAAAGAAAAAATTAAATAATTTTAATATGTAAATTTATGCCATCTTCACCAAAGGACATGCAGAACTACATTACCTGAAGAAATTAACTACACCATTGTAGGTAGCCAAAACTATCTCTCTTGTACCATCTTTGTCAATATCAAATAAAAGAGGGCTGGAATGAACAGTTGATTGGTGGAAGGCAGGCCACCCTAGAAAGATATGGAAGAAAAGCATTAATCTTTGATTGAACTTTTATCAATTAAGAAACCAATCACAGAAATATTAACTGCAACTTAACCCATGGAAAGCTTAAACGTCTACTACTTTTTAAGAAATTTAAGGCATTTCAAATTTATTAAGTGGTGATTTTAAACTAATAGCAGGGGCGACATTTGGATAATCTACTAGCTTACATATACCTTTTAGGTTCTCATTTACATGAGATACAATGAGACACGCTTCATTGTATGACTAAGAACTGGTACTAGACCTCTTTACTAATCCAACATGATGGTTCATTTGGACATGTAGTATGACTCTTAATTAGATCACAGCCATCTTCTCTCTACATTCTTGCTGAGTAACAACTTTCTATTGAAGGCTAACTAATGTGAATCCATCACCACATTGAGCAATCTTTTAAATATTCCCAACTTCACGAATAGTCTCTCTCATGTAACACCTTTTTGCTTTTATATTAAGTTCCTATTGCTTGATTTATTCTTTATTTACCAAGATACAACAGTTTCACCTTGTATACACATGCAAAACATGTACGTTGAATCTTGTACCAGATAGATGTGAGAAGAAAAGAAAAAAAGTCAAGAGAACCTGGAACTTTATCTCCATCAGTCCCTTCCAGCACTTCCAAGTAATGAACAAATGACGGCACCACCACCTCAAGCTTTCCATCGCTTAAGTTAGAAACAAATATATGTCAATGCACAACTTCAGAGAACAGTATTACATACCCCAAAGGTTTCAGGAAGAGCATGGAATGAAAAAAGCAGTTGGGCATCTTACCTGTTGATATCAGCAACTAATGGAGCTGCATAAATGCTGGAGCTAACCTCAGTCTGCCATCTTAATTCTAGATGCCTTGGGCATTTGGTGTTCAACAACGAATCCTCGTCTCTGGGAAAACAGAGCAATACAAGACTAATTTTAGTATTTACTACATTTTAAAAACAAACATAGGTTAAACAAGAAGAAGAGGAGTAAGCCAGTACATTGCATAACATAAGCCTACCATCCAATAACATGGAAACCATATGGAAAATGTGACCAAATTATTCAAGACTAAGCTGTTCAAACTTAGGATCAGACCTACTATTGGTCCAGAAAAATAAGAATCTCCTTATGACAGGGAGTTTTAACATTCGATCCTATAAAATTTTTTTCTTTTGGCATTTGGCCGTAGCCAATGTGGATCCTAAAGATTAAAAGAAACCTACTGTGAACTTTTTAGAGAAATAATATGACAGGAATTAAAAGGGAAAAAAACAGTATATAGTAATATCGATGTGACTGAGGATACCCATAATTAGTTATGCGTAAGATGAGACTTGTTTAAGGAGGACAAACCGATTTATTAGGCCTACACAAGGCTTGGCATAAAATCCTCATATCTTCACGTTACTTGTGAAAGAATTAAACTCTTGTCTCCAGGATGAAGACCCATGGATGAAATTGAGGATATAGTACTGGTCGGAGAAACTAGATGGGGATAAATTTCAAAGTAAAGGTGTAGAGAAACCAATGAAAACAATAAAAACAAAAAATAACAACAATAACAACAACAAAGCCTTTTCCCCAACTAGTTTGGGTCGGCTACATGATTCCTAGTAAGTTTAGCGCAATATCTTCTGTGCAATATCTTTATCTTCTGTGAACAAAAATAAATAAATAAATAAATAGAAATGTAACTTTGCTAGTTTAAATTGAATTGGACTTTTTTCTCTTCCACATATCACTCACTTTTTCCTGAACTCATCAGTTGTTCCTTCCCAATTACTCTTCATACTACTATCCTCATTGCACTCAATATCTCCTCCGGTCCACCCCTTATATTCCTCATCCTTAATTAGGTTCACTCTTCTCCTCCAACTACCCTCCCATCTAACTCTTTTCACCCCCTAAATCATATATCCTAATTTACTTCTCATCTAACTCCTATGTAAATTATTTAACTAAAGCAAGCTAGCTATATGATGCATACAAGGAGAAGGAAAGGTTTAAAACCTCTCTTAAACTACCTCAACATAGTTTTCCAGCCAATTAGTCTTAAAGTTTAATGTGGACTCAAAATTCGCATTAAATTCATGAAAGAAACGGCAGCACGGAATGTTAGGACAGATTCTATTTACAAAATTTTAGTTGTTCATAGTCCTTCTTAAGTAAAGTCTCCATAATGCTGAGAATGCAAGAAGCTACTTTTTTTTATATCTCTTTTTTTCAGAAAGTGGACAATTTCCATGTTATAACATCACTATATTAACACCCATCAAACTAAACTCAACATTTAACAATACAAACTACATGACCATTCAATGCATACATATTTCCCAGTTAACTATATTATTTTTCTCCAAAGAAATCAAGTTTTCAACAGATCTCTACAATACACTCACAAATCAGAAAAAATTAATTCCCAAAATCAAGTAATTAACGCCATAAAACTTAACCGGATCCAATATCAAGATCTCAAAAAATTGAGTTGAATTAAAATTTTAAATAAAGAGAAACCATCATATCAACTTACTGGTTGGGGTAACCGAGCATGTCGTCACTGGCTTCCCGCTCTCTGAACTTGTTCTTCTTCTTCTCCGGCTCCTCCTGCTTCGGATCGGCGGCGCCATGGATTGATTGGAGAGATGAAAAAGAAGAGAGGAGAAGGATCAAGAAAAGGTGAAGAAGAGAGGGGAGGACTTTCATTTGGGGGAGAAAAACCCTAATTAGGGGTTTTTGCGAGGATTAGGAGAGAGGGGATGGGAGCTGGATTTGCTTCGGACTGATCGGGGAGAAGAAACCGGTATTTTTTGCCGTATTAGGCCACTTTTTGAAAATATTTTGCGATTATGGGTTAATTTCAAAACTATTAGCGCTTGTAGGCTATTTGGTGTCATGTCAGCAGCGACAGCTATTCTCATTAGCGGTATGTTTCATTTAGAGGTCGCAAATGGAAAATGGCGGTCTCTTTTTTTTTTTTTTAAATGAAATTTTTATTTATTGTCGTTATTATTATTAGCGACCAAAGCATATATAAAGTCGTTAATGAGATTAGCGACCTTCAATAAACTGTAATTCAACACTTAGTAAAATCTAGATAGTTTTGAGAAAATAACAATTAATTTGTTTTTTTTAAATTGTGGTCGCTATTCGGAATAGCGACCTTAGTTGTATAAAGGTCGTTATTCCGAATAGAAACCTTAGTTGTGTGACTATTTTGCAGATTTTACAAAGAACAAAAAAATTGAGTTTCCTATTGAGGTCGCTATTGCGAATAGTGACCAAAGTACACTAAGGTCGCTATATCCTCAATAGCGACCTTAATTGGATTATTATTTCGCAAATCTTACAGCGAGTAAAGAGATTTAGTCTTCTAATAAGGTTGCTATTCGGACAAGCGAGCTCAGTTTTATTTTTTTTCCCCCGAGAGTAAAAGTTTTCTAAAAATTCCTAAGTATCTCAATACATTTATTTGAGGTCGTTAATCTCGTTAGCGATCTCATATATACTTCGGCCGCTAGTGGCATAGAGACAACAAACAAAAAATTTCAAATATTTTAAAACATATGTTGGTATTCTCATTAGCGATTTTCAAAGTGAAGAGGCCGCTAATGAGAATAGCGACCGCTACTGACGTAACACTAAGTAGTCTACGAGCGTTAATAATTTTAAAATTGGCCCACAGTTGCAAATATTTTTAAAAAGTGACCTAGGGGGGAAGGGGGGGATCGAAGACGACAATCGGGGGATTGGATTTTTGCCCTGTTAAGTAAGGAGAATTTACAGGTGTGCCATGGAGCTGAAATGGGCAATGGGAATCATGAAATGTTGAAGGCGCATTTCTTATAAACTGAAAGCCCAAATAATTTATATCCTTCGATGAGGGATGGTGCAATTTGGGAAGGAAAAAAGGGATTGTGTGTCATTAGCATTCACTCTCTTAGAGCATCTCCAATGTTTCCTTCATTTTGAAGGCCTTCAGAAGGAAATATTCTTAGAATATTCCTTTTTGAAGGCTTATCAACTCCAACCATCCTTCTTCAAAATTGGTTTCTTCAAATTTTATTCAATTTTTTTTAAATTAAACTATACATTAATTGTAATTCTAATAAAATGTAAAACTACTTTAATATCTTGATAAATATTTTTAATTATAAGATTATTAGATTTATTTTCTTTAAAGCAATTATTAATGACTTATAAATTTCCTAATAAAATGAGTAATTTTATTTAGTTATCACTTTGCCTAGATTATGAATGAAATAGTAAATTGACATTAATCAAATAAAATTTCTAATTTAGTATATTTTAATATTAAATTTTGACAGAAATAGAAAATTTCAGATTATAATAATTAAAAATGAAAGTACAACATGAAGATGAAAAAAAAAATACAGATAAGCTAATACAGGTCCAACCATCATTCTTGAGGCAGTGGTTTCTTATGACTTATGGATATGGCATGGATATTTTGGACTACGGGGCTCGAACAATGACATCAATGTGTTGCAAGCGTCAAATCTATTCGCTAACCTAACTCAAGGTATTACTCCTCCTGCTAATTATACAATTGAAGGTAAAGAATATGTTGTCGGTTACTATTTAACCGATGGCATATACCCCAAATGATCAACCCTTGTACAAACTATTTCCCAACCCCAGTGTCCAAAGAAACAATATTTCGCAATGATGCAGGAATCATGCCGAAAAGACGTGGAGCGAGCATTTGGATTCCTTCAAGCACGATTTGCCATCATCAAAGGGCCATCGCGTTTTTGGAATAAAAGTGTACTACATGACATCATATCTGCGTGTGTTATACTGCACAATATGATCATCGGGAATGAACGCGGTGACTCTGAAATACTAGTTTTGTCTACTTCTGCAATTATTCAGAATACTGATGTCAACGAAACTGAGCAATTCCAACGATTCCTTGCTCGACACAAGCAACTCAAAGACAAAAATGCGCATATTGCACTTGGAAATGCACTGATAGAGCATTTATGGGCAAGACACGGCAATGAAATGGATTAAAAGTTGGGGATTATTAATGTTATAATTTTAATGTTTTTTATCATTCAGTTCTATGTATTTCAATGTCCAACGTTTGTATTTCCAATTAATGATTCTATGTATTTGTCGTTTATCTATTTCCAATTAATGATCACATTATATGAGTGGGCAGTCTTTTGAAAATATGTTAAGCTAATACAAAATAACTAAATAATATTGACTATAAATATTGTATCAATTATTTTTTTCAAACAATAAAAAAATATTCAGAATTGGTCTCATTTTAAAGGTATTGTCGAGACATTTCCAACGGTACCAAAATAATAAAATATGGCTTAATATTTTATAAGATACATTCGCGAAATATATAGCTACACATTTTAATTAAAGGATATGGAAGAAATTCTTAAAAAGATATTAATATAAAAAAGGGTAAAAAGGAAAATATAAATTGTGAATAGTGATTTGAAGGAGCTCAAAAAAGTCTCCAAATTTGTAGACTTTTTTCAAGCTCATTCATTTTGAAGCTCCCTTTGAAGCCCGGTTGGAGCAAATTTGGAGACTTTTTTGAAGCTCCTTCAAATTTGAAGCTCCCTTTGAAGCCCGGTTGGAGTTGCTCTTACATTGCTCGTTCAGTCCTCATTTTCTCTAGTTATCTAACTCTTTATGCACCATCTCCTCATGCAAAGTCTTATAGAATGTTAGACGTACCGTTGTGCACAGGGCCGGCCCCGAGCTTCCGGAGGCCCAAGGCGAAAGGCCCAAATAATTATTTTTGGAAGCCCCTAATTACAATAAAAAAATTTACGCGCAAAATACGTCCATATATTTACAAGCGGAGTATAAATTTGGGGGTCCCTAACAGGGCAAAAAAAATCGAGGGCCTGAGGCGGCCGCCTCACCGGCCTCAAGGGGTGTGTGTGTGTGTGTGTGTGTGGGGGGGGGGGGGGGGGGGGGGGGGGGGGGGGCTTGATTTGTGCATAGGCTAATATAGCATGTTATCGATGTTTCTGCTATGTTTATTTTGGCATATAATCAAAGGTTATTGAGCAACTGTGCGAAGTCTTATAGAATGTTTGATGTACCATTGTGCATAGGCTAATATAGCATGTTATCGATGTTTCTGCTATGTTTATTTTGGCATATAATCAAAGGTTATTGAGCAACTGTGTTGTCCAAGCAAGCACAGAAGAAGATGAAGGCTTTTGAGAAATGCATGCTTAATTTGTTGTTTGAGTTCGAGATACACTTCATTAATGGAGAATAGAGAAGACCAACAGGCTATGTATGGCCCATTAGAGCAGCTGTACTCGCTGGCTATTTTGTCAAAATTTTCAAAATGTTAGCTTTTTGGTGATGCAGTCGTTGACTATAAATCCAAAAAATGGGTTTTAGATGAACAGTCGTCTGCTAAATTTGCCTGACGAAATATAAATTTAGAAAAAATAGCTGATGAAAGATGATTCTTCATCCGTTCGATCGGACGAAAAATCATTATTCGTCGCTTGAATTTTTTTTTTTTAACCCCATGGGACGGGAAATCATTTCCTGTCGCAAATTTTTTTTAAAAAAAATCATCGTCGGACGGGGGATGATTTCCCGTCCCAAATCTTTTTAATAATAAAATTGTTAGATGAATCAATTTTATATATATATATATATATATATATATATATATATATATATATATATATATATATATATATATATATATATTTGTTTTGTCCCTTGATTTTTAATCCAAAAAAAAAATTTAACATACAACGACTGCATCACAAACTCAAATTTTCATTTTCTATATACCAAATACTTAAAAGTTGGATCTCAACCACTACATATGCTCTTAGACAAGGCTTGCAACTCAGTGCGTGGAGCGGAGACTCTTCTATTCAGCAGGATAAAGCTTTCCATCCGCGGTGACCAAATTTTACGGTGTTTCCAACATTGTTGGAGAATTTGATTCAAAATTTTAAGTTCTTTATTCTCTTCCCGACTTCTGAGTGTATCATAACCAAATAGTCATCACGTTTTATTTATGACAAATTTGATCCAGATTGATTTGACCATTTTGATGTTTTTATATCAAGCAACTTCGTTGTTGTTGAAGGAAAAAAGAAAATCAGATCTCTTCCCTCTTTTAGAGTTTGTGCCCTATCTCCAAAGAATCGGTATCGTATGATATTGATGACTGAAGGTAGACATGGGTTCAAATAAAAACTAGTATTTAACACGTGGGATGCACGTTTTAATCAATATATAGTTTTTAAAGTAATATAATATAGCACGTATTAATAAATACATATTTTAAAAAATAATATAAAGAGTAAAATGAGAGAGTTTGAGTTATATGTGTTGTTACCGCTGATTTCGGTGTGGGGGTAAACAGATAGAATTTGTGGACCCGAGGAAAACCTGAACAGCTGACTCGGCCTTCTTGCTCCCGCCGCAACCTGCAAGGAAGTGCGAGACACCGGGGTTGATTCCGGCGACGCACCCTCCGACGCTCTTGTCAGTAACCAGATAAAGATTAAGAAAGAGCTTAAGTGGTGAAGAAGTGATTAACCTGGTCTTGGTGGTAGAGGGGTTGTATTTATAGTCGCCTTTGAAATGATTTGGGGCCTGATTTCCTGCCTAACAGTCAGGAGGAAAATCCTCTTATTCTGTTTTTGGGAAGTTAGCCCCTGATTCCCTGGTGAGAGCCAATCAGGTTTATTGATTTGATTTGATCAAATCAGTGGCCTGATTCTCCTCTTGGTGGACCGGGCTTGTATCGGGTCGGGACCCATGCCCAGTTGAAGCGGATCTATTCACGGGTGGTTGGTTCTGCGAGAAGGAGGCCCAATACCCGTTTTGGATCCGCTGTATGTGAAATTACCTTTTTACCCCCGTGCTTCAGGATTCGTGCTCGATCTGGACGGTCCCGATTTAACCCCATTTTTAGCCATATCACGAGCCCCCCACTCCTAAAGACTGAGCGTGATCAGACTTTGGGGAGTAGTTCAGCTGGTGGAGTTGTATCGGAGTCCAAATGTGGGATTTCGAATCTAGAAAGGGAGTAGTGAGGTAACTTTTGACGTTGTGTGCTGTTCTTGAGCTGCGTCGGGTATTTGACAGTCTTTTATCTACTTTTTTCGAAGTATTTGTTTAATTCTGCGATGTGTTTGCTAATCGTTCGGGGGCTTTAGCGGTGCATTCGGGGTAATAATTGTTCACTCCGGGGTCCGAAAGCATGTCCCCGAATTTTCAATTATTTCCCAGAATTTTTAGCTAATTTTCCCGAATTTTTAGCGATTTTTTCGCAATTTTTGAACAAATAAAACGATTAAAATGAATAAAAAATGATTTAAATACCGATTAATGGCGTGGCTTGATCTGAGCCGTTGATCATGGACGAGCACAAATTTCGGAAGGATCTGACGGCTGTTATAGTTCGGCAGCGTTTTTCTCCATTTTCGAGCTCGGAAAGGCACTTGCTCGGCTGCCGACCGGAGACTAGGGGGTTCGGCGTTCCGAGCGACGTGGCGCAATCTGAGCCATCGGATGGTGGCGCGTTTTCCAAGAAAACGCTATCTTGTCTTTTAGCGCACGTGGCGCAATCTGGACCGTTCATCGTAAGGAGCACGAATTTCTGAGAGATCGAACGGTCGCGGTTGATCGGCGTCTTTTTTTCTCCGTTTACGAGCTCGGAAAGGCGCTTGCTCGGATGCCGACCGAAGGCAGGCCGAGCGACGTGGCGTTATTTGAGCTGTTGGATGTCGGCACGCATCTCGAGACGGGCGCAGCTCCCAAAAAAACACTATCTTGTCTTTTAGTGCTCTCGGCGAGATCTGGGCCGTCTGATTGAGATCAGACACGAAAGTTGAGGGGAAAGTGATTTTTTCCCGTTTACACGCTCGGAAAGGCACTTGCTCGGCAGCCGACCGAGGACCTGCGGTTTTTGGCAATCCGGGATGGCTCTGCTCCCACTGGTATTAATGGTGCTCGGGGCTTGTGCGGCGTTCCACTTTCCCAGGTCATTATGGATAACCCCCTCAATAAATGCGTGGCGTTTCAACTTCCGAGGATCATAATGACTGGTTCTTGGAGGTTAAGCTATAAGTATCCCCTTTCCCTTGCCATTTCAGTCGCGATAACATTGAGTTTCAGACCTCGGAGGCTTCTGACTTGGGTAGCTTCTCTCTTGAGGTCCGGAGAGGTGGTCGCTCTTCTGCCTGGTTTTCCCTTTGTTCCTGACGGCCCCAAAGTGGATGTCAGGAGCGAGGGGGGACGAGGTAGTAGTGGTGACGACCGTAGTCCGGCTCCGAGGGATGAGTTACTCCAGAAGGACGGGTGGTCGCCCTGTTGTCTTATTCTTCTCCCGTTCCTCACTGCTCCGAAGGGGGTGTCAGGAGCGGGAGGGGATAAGGCAGTAGTGTCGACGACCGTAGTCCGGACCCGGGGTGTGGGCCTCTTCGGGAGGACGGGTGGTCGTTCTCTCACCAAGATCTTCTGCTTTCTTTGGTTGCTCCAAAGTGTGTGTCAAAGTGAGCGGAGGTCTTGGTGAGAGAGTGACGATCCATGTCCGATGCCGATCTCCGGGCCATCTGAGTCCGTTTGTTGCAACTGTGAAGGCGCCGCTGCCAGAGTCCTCCGACAGACTGGGCCTTCCAGTTGTAACCAACCAGCTCGGAATGGTGCGCTTCGTCATGAGTTGCAGCTCGGGCTTTTGGACCGTCCGAGTCTGTTGTTTGCAACTGTGAAGGCGCTGCGGTCAGAGCCCTCTGACAAGCTGCGCCTTCCAGTTGGAAACAACTAGCTCGGAACGGTGCGTTTCTCTTGATCTCTGAGTGTTGATGGGTCCCCTCCCATCTCTTCTTCCTTCCGGGCTGATGGCTTCTGATGGATGTCAGCCCGGAGGAGTTAGAGATGAGGGGAGCGCCTATCTGTTTCTGACCGGGGCCCGTGGGTGGGTGGAATACCAGCCGAGACACGGGACCTAGGGGGCGCTTGCCGAAGGCGGCACCTCAAAACTGAATCAAAATTTTTCCTGCCTTCCCCGGACGTAGGTGAGGCGTCCGAAGGTTCGATCGTCCGAGCGACGTGGCGTAATTAGAGCCGTTCGATGCTGGCGCGTATCTCGAGACGGGCGCATTTCTCGAGAAAACACTATCTTGTCGTGTAGTGTTCTCGACGAGATTTGGGCCGTCTGATTGAGATCACGCGCGAATATTGAGGAGAAAGTGAGTTTTCTCCGTTTACGAGCTCGGAAAGGCACTTGCTCGGATTCCGACCGGACCCTATAGCCGGCATGTACGTTTTGCTTGTAGCTCGGATTCAGATCCCCTGGTGCCGAGCTAGCTGACTTGGTGATGGAGACAGTGGTGGTGGGCCTTCGTGACGTTTCAAGAGCGGCCCAAAAGTCACTTTGGAAGTCCAAGGGACGTCCCGTTTTTACTATAAATCTTCACCCCCCCCTTGGACCAAGTCTCGCTTTTCGTTTTTACTCTCTCTCCTTAGTTTTTACTTTGCTGCGAAGTTTTCTGCTCTCTGGCGGTGTTGCTGGCTGTCGCGGTAGCGTTTATAGACTCCGGTGAACTCTCCGACCGTACACATCACTTCAAGGTCAGTCTCTATCCCTTCTCTCTTTGAAATGGTTAAGATCGCTGAGACCCCCGCCTCGGAACAAACCGTTGGCCGAGGGGATAAAGGGAAGGGTGTGGTGGAACCGAGCGAGCAGGAGGTTGTTCGTCCGGACTGAGAGGGCGATGTGGCCGAGCAGCCTAGGGAGGTTGAGGCGGCGTCCCGGAAGGACAAGGGCGTGGTCACCATCGTGGAGACGCCGAAGACAGCGGGGGCGTTCGGTCGGCAGCCCATTGTCTTGTCGAGTGTGGGTGGTGTTCGGGACTACGCCGATGACGTCTTGGGGAAAGTGACTCAGGGTACGGCCCCACTGGTGGAGGAGAATGAGCCAAGGGAAGTTTCCGAGGTAGACCATGCTATCTCGTCGCTCACTGAGGATGACCTTCGGCTGATCCGAGAGGGATTCCGGATCCCGCTTGAGTATGTCCTGCTTCTCCCCGGGCCGGGTTTTCGAGCCAACACGAGCTGCTCGCCAAACGCGTGCGTCTTCCCGGTCGATTCCCTTATCGCCGGACTCCGCTTTCCCCTCCATCCGTTTGTGGTTGAGGTCCTGGTCTTTTATGGTTTGAGTCCCGCTCAGCTGGCGCCGAACACATGGAGGCACGTTACAGCCTTCGTCCTTCGATGCCAAGAGGTTGGCGCTAAACCGAGCATGTTCCTCTTTCGTAATCTCTATCGACCTTGCCAGCCGAGGAAAGATGAACAGAGGTTTTATCTGTCGCCCCGGCCGGGCGTGAAACTGATCGAGAATCCGGACTCGATCAAACATTGGAAGACAAAGTACTTCCTCGTCCAATCCCTGACGCCATGGGTGATACCGGCGGTTTGGGAGACGGAGGGCCTGCCCAAGCGTACCAAGAAGGAGGTGCCACTGAATGAGGGAGAGGCCGAGGTCCGGAGGAAGCTCCTCGCTCTGCCAACCATGAGTTGGAAAGATATTACAGAGGAGGATCTGTTCCGTGGGGGTCTCAGTCCGATCGACCCTCGTATGCTTCTGGTATTTATACTCATTGTTTAAAGCTCATGAAAATTTATCTAAGTTCTTTCATTCGGCTTTTGCAGAGACGATGAAGATTACAGGGCCCTGATGGCGAAGGGTCGTTCGGAGCAGGAGAAGAAGAAGAGGTCGGCGGCAGAGACTCAGGAGAGCCGGCCAGCGAAGAAGCCTTCGGTCGCGAAGGCTGCCGAGCAGCCGAAGGTCATGGTCCTTGACCATGGGGAGGTCCAGGTCCTCGACCCGCCCGCCCCGAATGCGCCGACTCCGACCCCAAAGGGGGACGCTCCTGGTTCGTCGAGGGGCACGTTCGGCATGACGGAGGTGTTGTCCCTCCAAGTTCCGCCCCTAACTGCCGAGGCGGAGAAGATCCTGACCGAGCGTCACAAACAGATCTTTGTCCCCGACTGGCAGGTCATGCAGGTCGATGGCTTCTTGGGTGATGGCAACATCTGCATGGAGGCTGTGAAGCACCTGCCGACCCCGAAGGACCGAGCGACCCTGAAGGCCGGGCAAGCAGGGGACGCCGTGATGCAGATTGCTCGGAATACTATGTCGGTAAGTTGGCCGGGCTCTTTCTCTTTGGCTTTTCTTCCCTTGAGTTTTTTCCAAGTATTTGGGTTCGGATTTTAATCCGCCACTCTTTTCCAGACCCTCTGCCACTTCAACTTCCTGCTCGAGGAGATGGCGAACAAAGAGCAGGAGAAGGAACGGGAGAGGGCGGAGCGCGTCAAGGCTACGCAGCGGCTTGATGCCGAGCAGCTCCTCTCGACGAGGAGGGCTGACGAGGTGAAGGGGTTGGAGGGGCAGCTGGCCAAGTCCGTTCAGCTGTCGAAGGACACGGCGGCTAAACTTGAGGCCTCAGAGAAGGAGGTCGCCGAACTGAAGGAGGCCCTGGCCAACACTCGGTCGGAGGCGGAGAAAGCTCAGAAGAGGGTCGAGAGGACCCAGGCCAATCACCTGAAGAAGGTGAAGAGGGTGAAGAAGGCCGTGCAGGAGGAGGCTGCTCAGCATATGCTCCAGAACATGGAGGAAGCCTATGGTCGAGCGCTGACCCACATAGCCGCCAGGAACCCGGGCTTCGACATCTCCTCCTACCACTTTTACGACCCCGTGGAAGGGGAGGAGGGTGTGCCCGTGGGGATGCTCGGGCCTGCGGGAGAGACGGAAGTCGTCGAGGGTCCCGGGGAGTCCGAGGCCGAGGACGAGAAGGTGGACGACTCCGAGGAGGAGAGCTGGAGCGAAGGCGAAGGCGAGGACGGTGGCGAGGGCAAGACCGGGGGGTCGACGGACCCGAACGGCAAAAAGGTCAACCCCTAACTCGGTTGTCTTCTTTTTTGTCTTTTTTCTTTTGTAAGCCTAACTGCGGACTGGCCACCGCTAGTGTAAAGCTTTCACTTTGATTTTGAAATGAAAATATTTTGTTTGGCCAAATTTTGCCGTAGATGTTGAACTTCGGATTTGTGTGTGACTAGCCGTAGATGTTTCCGAGTGTTGGGTATCGGATTTATCTCTGCTTTTCAGGTGAAGTTCGGTCCGGTCACGGAGCTCGTCTACCTTCGGAAGGAGTTGGCCAAAATGAAGCGTGAGCTCAAGGACAGCCGACAGAGGCGGTTTCTTCTGCTCGGCCAGGCGGAGGAGGTGAGGGCAGTTCTACGGAGGTAGTGCCGCGAGCTGTATCAGCTGCGGAAGCACTACCAAGCCCCTTGTCCCGAAGGGGAAGTCGAGCGGCTCCGCAGGGGGCTAACCGCTGCCGAGCGGAGGAATGCCGATCATTTGGCAGAGGTCCAACACTTGGAGTTGGCGGAGAGGGAACGCTCGGCGGAGGCAGTGAAGCTGGCGTCCGAGCTGGAGAAGGCATGGGCCGAGCGCAAGAGGTTAGTGGCCGACGTCGACAGGCTCAGAAGGATCACGATAGATAGGGAGATCGAGGTCACCCACTTCCGCCGTGTAATACCCTGATTTTTCAATAAATGAGAAATTATTTATTTTGCACGTGTTGTGCACGTGCAATATATTGTTGGATTATTTTATCATGGTGAGTATGTTTAAATATATTTTTCTCAAATTATTTTACAAAAGCCTTCTTTAAAAGCCTTATTTGATTTAATTAAAAAGCCTTTTCTTAAAAAGCCCAAAAGCATTTTTATTTTATTTATTTTTATAAATTATTTTTGGCCCAAAAAGAAAGCCCATGATTAATTTATTTTAATTAAACTTGTCATGTAGAAGACTTTTTCTAACAAAATTATTTTTTTATACAATTTTAGAATGTACAAATTTGGCCTAGTTGCATGCACGTGCACTACACGTACACGTGCATTGCACATTCTATTTTTTGGGCCGGTAGCATTCTTTTTGGAGGGAGAGTTGAAATTTTGGGTGTGGAGAACATGGGGGTAGTTTCAAGGAGGTGGGTAGTTTTCCTAACTCCTACTTGAATCTAAGCCCTTCATTTTGCAACCACCAAGATGATCTTAGCCCTCCATTTCCCTCATTTTTTAGTATAAATACCCCCCTTTCTCATGGCTAATTTTCATATGCAAAGTGTAATTTCTAAAGCTATACTAATATATTGTGAGAGTTATAAAAAAATAAGAGTTGTGTGGGTTGTATTGCTTGGAGTGGCCGGCACCATCAAGAGCATTCGGCTAGGAAGCTTTCGGCCAAGGAGGAGAAGTATTCGGCATTTGGTTGGAGGCTTGGAGTGGTGCATTCTTTTGGCTAGGAGGAGGTGTTCTCATCTACTTGATTGCTTTTGTTGTGTTTCTCTCCAATTGAGGTGGGTAAAATATTTCATGTTTCTAATATAGGGTTCATGCTAGTATATTGATGACACTATACATGGAAAATACCAATAAGAGACCACTTTAATTAAAAAGTTAGTATGTGAATGGCTTAGAATGGTGTGGTAAATTGTGTATGTAAATTGTTTGCATGAAATTATACCATATGAAGCACTTTCTATGATTATCTAGTTAATTGAACAATGATGCAATGTGACTAGCATGATGTGTGAAAGTCTTTTATTAATTACTTGCAAATTGTGTGGTTGAAACATGAAAATTGAGAAAGACATTAACACTATGGGAATTGAATAGAAAAGTATATTAAATACTTCGAATCCATGTGTAGAAGTGGCATGAATGAACCAAGGAATTGCTTGTTGTCATCATATTAGAAATGTACCAAAAATTAGAAATTGTTGAGTTTCACCTATTCATGTGCTATATGAATTCTTTTGCTAGTATGAGTATGGGAAAATCCAAAGTTGTATTGTGATGTGAATGTAGAATAATAACCAGTAATTTATCATGAAAAACTTTGGGATAAAAGAGGGATTAGAAGAACAATCGATTATTTTCAATGTCGAAAAATAAAAGATTTGCTAGTTTTAATTAAAATAATTAATTTGGGTGGAGAAAAATGTGTTTTTAGTACAAAAATTTATTTTACAATTACTGTTTTGAAGATGGAATAAAGAAGCTTAAATCTGGAATTTTTCAGTAGTTTATTTGAAGGCAATATGAATCAATTGTTGAACATCGAGTTAATTTCAAAACAAACAGTGGGAATATGAGTTAAATGGGTTTTAAGTCCACACTGTGACAACCTGAGCCAGTGGCTCAGGCGGTCGGTGGCGCTGTTCGGTTTCCCTGAGCGGTGTGGTTCGAATCCGGGTCTCACCAAAATTTTTTTAAGTACTGTATATATATATATAAGACCGCGAAGAGATGGCATATGTACTTAGCGCATCCTCTTCTAGTCGCTAGCACCGATCGGCCTATCGGCGGGTGCTCTGGCCTTCTTCTCTATTGTGCTGGGTTCGAATCTTTCCCCTAGCACTTAGGGAAAAATATTTTTTTTATGAGATTTTGATGTCCAAAAAATATAAGAAAAATATGGTAATTTTCATAAAAATACAAGGAATTTTATGGGATTGGTTTGGATATTATTTGAAGAAAATAAAATGTAGTTTGTGAACAAATGGCATATTAAAGCTATGGTTCTAAGACACATACTCATGGTTAGTTTCAAATTTATAAAGAGTTATTAAAATGATTATTAGAAAGTTTTTGACACAAAAGAATTTGTGGTGTGACATGATATTATAATCTTTACTTGAAGATATGGTGTAAAATATGAAGTACGAATGTATGTTTATAAGGTGCATGAGTCCATTGTATGATGATGGAGTTTAGAAACTTTGTTGATGAAATTGTTGGACTTGAATATGAATTTTGAGTTATAGTATTCACCATGGATTTGTGAACCAATGAAATTATGAATAAGAAAGAATATGAAATTGTGACATGAAAGTGGTTATGACTTAAAGATTGTGAAATGGAATTTGAAATAGAGTAGCTAAGTCTCCCCGGCATTGAGAAAGATGAATTGAATTGAAATTAGACCAAGGTTGGTCATGTTGAAACAAATGAATAAGTCCGGATGATGGAGAGGCTAACTCTAGTGATTATTTTGTTCATGATTTTTATATAAAACTAAGGACTAGTACATAGTGGAGATGTGATGAAAGTAGAAGAAAAACACGAGTATGAGGGCCAACGGATAGCGGTGTGAGAGCGATTCACAGGTTGCCTGCTTGATGCGTCAAGACAGTGCGTGGGCGCTACTCCGGAATTATCGTCCCGGTGGCGACGCTCGTGGGATGTTCGAGTGGCTATGGGTGGTGCCATTGTTCCATGGCGGAGGCTGAATTGTCCATAGGTTGCCTGCTCGATGCGTCGTGACAGTGCGTGGGATTCCCCTCCAGGCTGCCTGGACATGGGCTCATAGATCATAGGACATCTAAGACACTACCGTAGTTACAGTAGTAGTTAAGGCATAACGGGGGATTGAACCCTATCAAGATGAAGAACGAATAAGGGCTTGCCCTCGGACCTATGTAGTATGGGATGCATAGAATCCGAACAAGTGTGCATTAGTGTCATGTAACATAATTAACTGTATTAAGGACTAAGTGCACAATCACAACACGACATCGATAGGGTAGTCCCTTTAGTTGAAATGTGACAAGTTTGTGTTTGCTAAATATGAAATGTTAAGTTATACTATTTCCGGCAAGCGAGGACGGCCGTGTATAATGATCGTCGGTTGAATAAACTGACGTACCCACAGTCTAACATGCAGGTAAATGTTATGCTAAAGATTAAAGAGGATTTGGATGCTTAAAGATTATATCAAGCTGTTGTACTTGTACTTAATTGTTGTATTTTACTTCCGCTGTGCAAAAGAAAGATGTAATTTTGATGTAATCTCTGATGTATGATGAAAAGTTTTAATTTCCCTGTAAAAGTGTACTAAGAAAGTGAAAAGATCCTGTAGAACATCTCGAATTCAGTATATTTGGGATTCGGGGCGTTACAGAGTGGTATCAGAGCCACGCTTTCTACACTTTCACACTTGTACAAATTTATAGGGAACGACACCCTAGTAGTGGACATTAGAGTGTGTGTTTGAATCTAGAGATTTAAATGTAAGTGACTTACATTTGTGTTGCTCTAAGATTTGTGATTTCTCCTCCCTATTTCTAAGATGGCTGATCACTTCGACCCTGCTGGAGGCGACGACTGGCACATTATTGAGGAAGAGTACCATCCTGGACAGGCAGATTCCGAGGACGAGTACTACCCTGGACAGGCTGATTCTGATGATGAGGAGTACCCTGAATCCCGAGAGATCACCCCACCTCCGGATTCATCTGATGATTCTTCTTCCGACGAAGAGGAAGTACCAGTTCCAAGTGGTCTTGTGGCTTCTCTTCAGAGGCAAGTGGAAACCCTGAAGGAGAGAGTTGGATTATTAGAGGCGCAGCTGGAGAAGCGGAAGGCTGACTATTCTGTTCTTAGCCATCGGATTTGGGAACTTGAGAAGAAAAAGAACCTAACTGATGTGCTGAAGGATGAGGTTGATGAACTGCGGGAAGAACTTCGAGCAGCGAAGAGGACCCGTAGGAGTTAGAGTGTTGTGGCTTCTGTTTCTTCCATTCTGATGTTTAGAGATGTTTTTAAATTCGAATGTATAAAGTTTGGAATTCAATGAAATGGAAATATTGACTTGAAAATTCTTGTCTTATACTTCGAATTTGATGGACCTTTTACATCGGAATATGGAATTAAAGCTGTCGTATTGTTTGATACTGGATCCTCTCATACTTTTGTGTCTCCAAAGTTTGCTAAAGTGTTGGGAGTTGAACCGAAGATTTTCCCAGGCAAGATCTTATCAGTAGCTACTCCGTCAGGGGAAACTTTAACCACTGATCGGTATTATGCTGATTGCGAGATAGTGATTGGGGAGAGAATCTTTGGCATTGATCTGATCGAACTGACTATCTTGGGAGTCGATGTTATCATTGGCATTGATTGGATGTCGGTGTACAGTGCAAGCATTGAGTGTAAGGCCAAGACGGTGACAGTGAAGGCTCCAGGTGGACCTGAAGTCGTGTTCCAAGGGAAGCGGAAGTGTTCTAAGCTGGTGGCTACTATCCGCAAGGAAGAGACTCCTGTGGAAGTGCAAGGGATTCCTGTGGTTCGGGACTATCCGACTGTGCTCTTGGAAGATTTTCCTGGGTTACCTCCGCATCGTGATGTAGAGTTCAGCATCACTGTTCAACCGGGAAGTGCACCCATTTCTAAGGCACCTTATAGGATGGCTCCAGTGGAACAGGATGAGGTGAAACGGCAGATTGAGGAACTATTGGGAAAAGGCTTTATTCAACCTAGTGCGTCACCTTGGGGAGCACCAGTGCTTTTGGTAAAGAAGAAGGATGGATCGATGAGAATGTGCATCGATTACCGAGAGCTGAATAAGGTCACTGTTCAGAATAAGTATCCGATTCCTCGAATTGATGACTTGTTCGATCGTCTACAAGGAGCAGCTGTATTCTCCGAAATAGATCTTCGATCGGGTTACCACCAAGTTCGAGTGAAAGCTGAAGATGTGCATAAGACTGCATTTAGAACTCGGCATGGGCATTACGAATTCTTAGTTATGCCATTCGGAGTGACGAATGCACCTGCCATCTTCATGGACTTGATGAACAGAGTTCTGAGGCCGTTTATTGATTCTTTCGTCGTGGTGTTTATCGACGATATTCTCGTGTACTCCAAGTCTGAGGAGGAGCACACTGAGCATCTGGCAGCAGTGTTGCAGAAGTTGGAAGAGCAGCAGTTGTATGCCAAGTTATCCAAGTGTGATTTCTGGAAATCTGAAGTGGCATTCCTAGGTCACATCCTTTCTAAGGAGGGAGTGGCAACTGATCCTCAGAAGATAGAGGCAGTGAGAGACTGGGCAAGGCCGACTACAGTGAAGGAAGTCAGAAGTTTCCTTGGGATGACTGGGTATTATCGGAGATTCATTCAGGGTTATGCTCAGATAGCTGTACCGCTTACAGGGCTGACCAAGAAGAATGTGAGCTTCAAGTGGACCGAGCAATGTGAGGCGAGTTTTCAGGAGTTGAAAGATAGACTGACTACTGCACCTATTTTGGCTTTGCCTAGAGCTGGTGTTGAGTATGACGTTTATAGCGATGCTTCACATCGGGGGCTTGGTTGTGTCTTAATGCAAGAAGGAAGAGTAATCGCTTATGGGTCTAGGCAACTACGACCACATGAGAAAAATTATCCGACTCATGATCTGGAGTTGGCTGCGATTATTTTTGCTTTGAAGCAATGGAGGCACTACGTGTACGGTGAGAAGCTGAATATGTACACGGATCACAAGAGCTTGAAGTATATATATCAGCAGAGGGATCTCAATCTGAGACAGCGGAGATGGTTGGAAGTGCTCGAGGATATGCGACCTGAGATCAAGTATCATCCTGGAAAAGCTAATGTTGTGGCTGATGCACTTAGCCGCAAGAGCAGTTTGGCCTGTTTGATTACAACTCAGAGGCATCTGATTGAGGAGCTGGACCGAGCTGGTATTGAGGTTGTCTTGCAAGGATTGGGAGCATCTTTGGCTCAGTTGAGGCTTCAGCCTACTCTGAATACAAGGATCATTGCAAGTCAGGAGGTTGATGCTGATATTCTGGAGATGAAGGAGCAGGTCAGTGCTGGCAGGTTGCCCGGTTTTCAGATCAGGGATGGAGTGCTGTGGTTCGGAGACAGGCTGTGCGTTCCAAATCAGGCGGACCTGAAAGAGAGTATTCTTCAGGAGGCACATGCTACTCTTTTGTCTGTACATCCTGGGAGTACTAAGATGTACAAGGACATCAAGCAGCATTTCTGGTGGTCAGGTTTGAAGCGGGATGTGGCTGAATTTGTCGCGAAGTGTGAGGTTTGTCAGCAAGTCAAAGCCGAAAATCAGAGACCCGGAGGTCTATTACAGCCGTTACCTATTCCGGAATGGAAGTGGGATAACATCAGTATGGATTTCATCACGGGATTGCCTAAGAGTCCTAAGGGCAATGATGCAATTTGGGTTATAGTCGATCGACTTACCAAGTCCGCTCACTTTTTGGCGATGAAACTCACTGCTTCGATGGACAAGTTGGCTGAGATGTATGTTGGTGAGATTGTCCGACTTCATGGCGTTCCTTCGACCATTGTGTCTGATCGAGATGCGCGGTTTACTTCGCATTTCTGGAGGAGTCTTCAGGCAGCTTTGGGTACCAAGACGGATTTCAGCACTGCTTTTCATCCGCAAACCGATGGGCAGACCGAGAGAGTCAATCGTATTCTTGAGGATATGCTTCGGTGTTGTATACTAGACTTTGGAGGCAGTTGGGAGAGGCATTTACCTTTGGTGGAGTTTGCCTACAACAACAGTTTTCAGGCCAGTATTGGGATGGCGCCGTACGAAGCTCTGTATGGCAGGAAGTGCAGGACTCCTGTGTGCTGGTATGAAGTAGGGGAGCGTCAGTTGTTTGGTCCTGAGCTTGTGCAACTGACTTCTGAGAAGATTGATCTGATCAGGAAAAGGTTGGTGGAAGCTCAGAGCAGGCAGAAAAGCTATGCAGACAACCGGAGAAGGGACCTTGAGTTTGAGGTTGGTGACTTCGTCTTTCTGAAGGTATCACCCAGCAAAGGTGTGGTTCGTTTTGGCAAAGGCGGGAAGTTAGCCCCGAGGTTTATAGGCCCGTATAAGATATTGAAAAGGATCGGGAAAACTGCTTACCGGCTTGAGTTACCGGAAGAGTTGTCTCAGGTGCACAATGTCTTTCATGTGTCTATGCTGAGAGGTTATATTCCGGACCCGAGTCATCATTTGCCTGAAGTGCCGGAGGGTTTGCAGTTAGACCTGAATTACATCGAGTCTCCTGTTGAGATTGTTGACCGTAGGGAGAAAGTCTTGAGGAATAAGACGATACCGATGGTCAAGGTAGTCTGGAGAAACCACTTGGTTGAAGAGGCTACTTGGGAATCTGAGGAGAGGATGTTGAAGGACTATCCTGAGCTTTTTGCTTGATTGTATTTTTTGTATCTTTTGTTCTTGTTGTGTGTGTTGTATTCTGTTTTATTTCCTCGCTCTTGATTATAGTTCCGGGGACGGAACTATTCTAAGGAGGGAGTGCTGTAATACCCTGATTTTTCAATAAATGAGAAATTATTTATTTTGCACGTGTTGTGCACGTGCAATATATTGTTGGATTATTTTATCATGGTGAGTATGTTTAAATATATTTTTCTCAAATTATTTTACAAAAGCCTTCTTTAAAAGCCTTATTTGATTTAATTAAAAAGCCTTTTCTTAAAAAGCCCAAAAGCATTTTTATTTTATTTATTTTTATAAATTATTTTTGGCCCAAAAAGAAAGCCCATGATTAATTTATTTTAATTAAACTTGTCATGTAGAAGACTTTTTCTAACAAAATTATTTTTTTATACAATTTTAGAATGTACAAATTTGGCCTAGTTGCATGCACGTGCACTACACGTACACGTGCATTGCACATTCTATTTTTTGGGCCGGTAGCATTCTTTTTGGAGGGAGAGTTGAAATTTTGGGTGTGGAGAACATGGGGGTAGTTTCAAGGAGGTGGGTAGTTTTCCTAACTCCTACTTGAATCTAAGCCCTTCATTTTGCAACCACCAAGATGATCTTAGCCCTCCATTTCCCTCATTTTTTAGTATAAATACCCCCCTTTCTCATGGCTAATTTTCATATGCAAAGTGTAATTTCTAAAGCTATACTAATATATTGTGAGAGTTATAAAAAAATAAGAGTTGTGTGGGTTGTATTGCTTGGAGTGGCCGGCACCATCAAGAGCATTCGGCTAGGAAGCTTTCGGCCAAGGAGGAGAAGTATTCGGCATTTGGTTGGAGGCTTGGAGTGGTGCATTCTTTTGGCTAGGAGGAGGTGTTCTCATCTACTTGATTGCTTTTGTTGTGTTTCTCTCCAATTGAGGTGGGTAAAATATTTCATGTTTCTAATATAGGGTTCATGCTAGTATATTGATGACACTATACATGGAAAATACCAATAAGAGACCACTTTAATTAAAAAGTTAGTATGTGAATGGCTTAGAATGGTGTGGTAAATTGTGTATGTAAATTGTTTGCATGAAATTATACCATATGAAGCACTTTCTATGATTATCTAGTTAATTGAACAATGATGCAATGTGACTAGCATGATGTGTGAAAGTCTTTTATTAATTACTTGCAAATTGTGTGGTTGAAACATGAAAATTGAGAAAGACATTAACACTATGGGAATTGAATAGAAAAGTATATTAAATACTTCGAATCCATGTGTAGAAGTGGCATGAATGAACCAAGGAATTGCTTGTTGTCATCATATTAGAAATGTACCAAAAATTAGAAATTGTTGAGTTTCACCTATTCATGTGCTATATGAATTCTTTTGCTAGTATGAGTATGGGAAAATCCAAAGTTGTATTGTGATGTGAATGTAGAATAATAACCAGTAATTTATCATGAAAAACTTTGGGATAAAAGAGGGATTAGAAGAACAATCGATTATTTTCAATGTCGAAAAATAAAAGATTTGCTAGTTTTAATTAAAATAATTAATTTGGGTGGAGAAAAATGTGTTTTTAGTACAAAAATTTATTTTACAATTACTGTTTTGAAGATGGAATAAAGAAGCTTAAATCTGGAATTTTTCAGTAGTTTATTTGAAGGCAATATGAATCAATTGTTGAACATCGAGTTAATTTCAAAACAAACAGTGGGAATATGAGTTAAATGGGTTTTAAGTCCACACTGTGACAACCTGAGCCAGTGGCTCAGGCGGTCGGTGGCGCTGTTCGGTTTCCCTGAGCGGTGTGGTTCGAATCCGGGTCTCACCAAAATTTTTTTAAGTACTGTATATATATATATAAGACCGCGAAGAGATGGCATATGTACTTAGCGCATCCTCTTCTAGTCGCTAGCACCGATCGGCCTATCGGCGGGTGCTCTGGCCTTCTTCTCTATTGTGCTGGGTTCGAATCTTTCCCCTAGCACTTAGGGAAAAATATTTTTTTTATGAGATTTTGATGTCCAAAAAATATAAGAAAAATATGGTAATTTTCATAAAAATACAAGGAATTTTATGGGATTGGTTTGGATATTATTTGAAGAAAATAAAATGTAGTTTGTGAACAAATGGCATATTAAAGCTATGGTTCTAAGACACATACTCATGGTTAGTTTCAAATTTATAAAGAGTTATTAAAATGATTATTAGAAAGTTTTTGACACAAAAGAATTTGTGGTGTGACATGATATTATAATCTTTACTTGAAGATATGGTGTAAAATATGAAGTACGAATGTATGTTTATAAGGTGCATGAGTCCATTGTATGATGATGGAGTTTAGAAACTTTGTTGATGAAATTGTTGGACTTGAATATGAATTTTGAGTTATAGTATTCACCATGGATTTGTGAACCAATGAAATTATGAATAAGAAAGAATATGAAATTGTGACATGAAAGTGGTTATGACTTAAAGATTGTGAAATGGAATTTGAAATAGAGTAGCTAAGTCTCCCCGGCATTGAGAAAGATGAATTGAATTGAAATTAGACCAAGGTTGGTCATGTTGAAACAAATGAATAAGTCCGGATGATGGAGAGGCTAACTCTAGTGATTATTTTGTTCATGATTTTTATATAAAACTAAGGACTAGTACATAGTGGAGATGTGATGAAAGTAGAAGAAAAACACGAGTATGAGGGCCAACGGATAGCGGTGTGAGAGCGATTCACAGGTTGCCTGCTTGATGCGTCAAGACAGTGCGTGGGCGCTACTCCGGAATTATCGTCCCGGTGGCGACGCTCGTGGGATGTTCGAGTGGCTATGGGTGGTGCCATTGTTCCATGGCGGAGGCTGAATTGTCCATAGGTTGCCTGCTCGATGCGTCGTGACAGTGCGTGGGATTCCCCTCCAGGCTGCCTGGACATGGGCTCATAGATCATAGGACATCTAAGACACTACCGTAGTTACAGTAGTAGTTAAGGCATAACGGGGGATTGAACCCTATCAAGATGAAGAACGAATAAGGGCTTGCCCTCGGACCTATGTAGTATGGGATGCATAGAATCCGAACAAGTGTGCATTAGTGTCATGTAACATAATTAACTGTATTAAGGACTAAGTGCACAATCACAACACGACATCGATAGGGTAGTCCCTTTAGTTGAAATGTGACAAGTTTGTGTTTGCTAAATATGAAATGTTAAGTTATACTATTTCCGGCAAGCGAGGACGGCCGTGTATAATGATCGTCGGTTGAATAAACTGACGTACCCACAGTCTAACATGCAGGTAAATGTTATGCTAAAGATTAAAGAGGATTTGGATGCTTAAAGATTATATCAAGCTGTTGTACTTGTACTTAATTGTTGTATTTTACTTCCGCTGTGCAAAAGAAAGATGTAATTTTGATGTAATCTCTGATGTATGATGAAAAGTTTTAATTTCCCTGTAAAAGTGTACTAAGAAAGTGAAAAGATCCTGTAGAACATCTCGAATTCAGTATATTTGGGATTCGGGGCGTTACACGCCGGCTCGCTGCCGATGGCACTAATGCCTCCGGCTCGTCAAGACCCTCCCGTCCGAAGAAGTCGGCGAAGGACGACGTTCTTAGAGACAGGATTATCGAACTGGAGGAAGAGATCGCGTCGCTCAAGCCTGCGTCGGAGAGGGCTAACGTCCGCAGTACTTCGTGCACCCGCGAAGAAAGTGAGAGGGGGATTACGTTTTATGAGCTTGCGTGTATGACCAGGCGGAGTCCGGCTGACGCGCAGAGCAGCGCAGCTGTCTCGTCGAGCGGGGCCTCGGCTGGCGTCGTGGTTAGAGCTAGCAGCGAAGGGGGGTCGCGCTTCGTTGGTTTAGGATCGAGTTCGGAGGGCAGACCTCGTCGTTCTCGCGTATCCCTAAACCGAAGCATTCCCCTTCCGAGGAGATCTTGACCTTGTTGTTTTTCACTTCCGTTGGTTGTTGTAAAGTTTGATTGTAGGGTCGGTTCGGCCATCTGTAACACCATTACATCCGAATGTGAATCTTGAAAGTTTCCTTAGAACGTTTTGAAATTGTGTTGGACTTCTGCAGTGTATTGAAATTGCGTTATTCTCTTTCCCTTCTTTTCAGCTCGTGGTGACGGTCCATGGTTCGGACTCCGAGCGTTCGAATGGAGACTCCGAATCTGAGGCCACTTCTGGAACGGTGGTTCAGAGCCCCGGGAGCGCCGATCTGAAGTTACGCCGAGCCGAGAGTGAGTGGGCCCACCTTTCGTTGGTCCTCAGTCTCCGGGAAGCCAAGATCCAACGTTTGGAGAATAGGATCGTCGAGCTGAGCCCCGCAGAAGAGGATGAAGACTCGCAGACCGCATTCAGCAACTCTCTGCGGGTCAAATGCATTCGGCACATTCAGTCGAAGATTATCACCGAGCGGGATGACTTGCTCTCGGAGATGCGGCACTTGCAGGGTGTGGTAGCGAGGCTCCGGGGTGACGCAGAGGAGCTATCAGCGGAAGAGGACGAACAGTCGGTCGAAGAACCCAATGAAGATATTCTTGTTTGAACACTAAGTGTTGTGGGTCGGCATCGCATCTTGTTTGCGAACACTTTGTAACTCTGGGACAGACGTGCTTTGTATTTCAGCCTGGCTGTTTAATAAAATATCTTTTATTGTTCTGCGCTTTTGTCTTGTTTATAACTGTGTTTTCCGCGCGGAGGTTTTTTGAACTGAGCATGTCTGTTTAGCCGAATGGATCCCCAGGGTTACGGCACTTTGTCGTTTAGTGGTTCTGACACGGTGCGGCACGACTCCCTAGGCGGCTCTGTACCCAAGAAAGCGCCATTTTGTCACTTAGAGCAGATGGCGAGATCTGAGCCGTCGAACGTAGGCGCGAATCTCGAGGTGGCTCAGTTCCCAAGAAAACGTTATCTTGTCGTTTTGCGCAGGTGGCATGATCTGAGCCGTCTGATCAAGATCACGCACGAAAGTTGAGGGGAAAGTGAATTTTCTCCGTTTGCGAGCTCGGGAAGGCACTCGCTCGGCTGCCGACCGAAGACAGGGAACTTTAATAAGCCGAGCGACGTGGCGCAACACGAACCGTTGGATGAAGATGCGCATCTCAAGACGGGCACACTTCTCAAGAAACACTATCTTGTCGTTTAGTGTCCTTGGTGAGATCTGGGCCGTCTGATTGAGATCAGGCGCGGAAGTTGAGGAGAAAGTGCGTTTTCTCCGTTTGCGGGCTCGGAATGGCACTTGCTCGGATTCCGACCGAGGAGTAGGTCCATCCTCCTCATTTTCTCCCGTTTTCGTGACGAGGATCGGACTGAATGTAAGCCGAGCGCTCGCCACAACGTAGCGGATTTCCGGAAAGCAATCTTTAGTGTTTGCCCTCGGGGTTGTCGCGGAGTTCGACGGCTGTGGGAGCAATTCCGAATGGCGATCTACCCCTGGTTCGTCCGGGGACGAGCCGAGGAGGTAAAGTTCGAGCCGAGTGTTAGACTCCGAACCATCGGTATAGTTCAACGGCTGTGGGAGCAATTCCGAACGGCGATCTACCCCGGGTTCGTCCGGAGACGAGCCGAGGAGGTAAAGTCGAGCCGAGTGTTGGACTCCGAACCATCGGTATAGTTCAACGGCTGTGGGAGCAATTCCGAACGACGATCTACCACCGGTTCGTCCGGAGACGAGCCGAGTGTTGGACTCCGAACCATCGGTATAGTTCAACGGCTGTGGGAGCAATTCCGAACGGCGATCTACCACCGGTTCGTCCGGAGACGAGCCGAGGAGGTAAAGTCGAGCCGAGTGTTGGACTCCGAACCATCGGTATAGTTCAACGGTTGTGGGAGCAGTTCGGAACGGCGGTCCGCCTCTAGTCCGTCCGGAGACGAACTGAGGGAATGAGGCCGAGCCGAACGTGGACTCCGAACCATTGGTTGAGATCGCAACATAAAATACAGGTGATAAGAGGGGAGAGTGACATGCATATTCATAAACATGACAGAGCTTTCTTTATTGATACTTGACGGCGAAGCGTTTTACATAATACAATTTGAGAAAAAATGGGTTACAAGTTGGAGGAGAGGAATGGTTCGACACCTCGGATTACTTAGAGAGGCGCCGGAGCGCTCTCTTGGTATTTCAGGAGGTGGTCGGCATTCCAGGTCCTCGGAAGCTCTCTGCCATCCATGTCTTCAAGTCGGTATGCCCCAGGCCGAACAATTTTTGTGATCCGGTACGGCCCTTCCCAATTCAGAGCTAGCTTGCTCTTCTGACTAGGGAGGGATATGGCTAGCTTTCTCAGTACTAAATCTCCTTGCTTAAGGTTGGCGGGTCGGACCTTCTTGTTGTAGGCCGACTCGATTCTTCTTCTGTAGTTCTGCTGCCGAATTGACGCCCTCTCCCTCAGCTCGTCCACCAAATCCAAACTTGCTCTGAGGTCTCGGGCGTTCTGCTCCTCGCTGTAGGCAACGAGGCGAGGAGAGGGTATCCCGACCTCGAGGGGAATCACGGCCTCGGCCCCATAAGTAAGGTTGAAAGGCGACTCTCCGGTGGGCGTCCGCTTGCTTGTGCGGTAGTTCCACAACACATTAAGGAGTTGGTCGACCCACAAACCTTTGGAGCACCTGTCCAACCTTTTCTTGATCCCCGCGAGGATCTGCTTATTAGCATTCTCGGCCTGTCCGTTCGACTGAGGGTGCGAGACGGACGAGAAGCGCTGCTGAATGACGAGGTCATCGCATAGGGCTCGGAATGCTGTGCCAGTGAACTGAGTCCCGTTGTCCGTCACGAGGACGCGGGGGACACCGAATCTGCATATGATGCTCTTCCAGAAGAACTGCGTCACTTTGTTCTCGGTTATAGTGGCGAGAGGCTCGGCCTCGACCCACTTGGAGAAGTAGTCGATGGCTACGACCAAGAACTTGAACTGACCCGGAGCCGGAGGGAAGGGCCCAAGCAAGTCCATTCCCCACATCGCGAAGGGGATAGGGCTCGACAGGGAGACGAGGTTGGCCTGAGGGAGACGTCGGATACTGGAGTGTCTCTGGCAAGTGCTGCATTGCCGAACATGTCGCTCGGCATCTTGGAGAAGGGTTGGCCAGAAGTACCCGTAGTTCAAAGCTTTCCGGGCCAAAGACCTAAATCCGGAGTGTGCCCCTCCGATGCCTTCGTGAAGCTCCTGTAGGGCATATTCGGCCTGATCCGGAGAAAGGCACCTTAGATATGGTCGGCCATCTATTTGAGAGAAGGAGCGCTTGTATAGGATGCCCTCGATCAAGACATAGCGCTCGGCCCGGGTTCTGACTCGGCGTGCTTCCTTGGGATCCGAGGGCAGAACTCCATCCCTTAGGAATTCTACCAGTGGCTTCATCCAATTGTCCTGCAGCATGACCGGCAATGACTCCACCGAGCTAGGTGGCTCGTCTTCGATGCTTGGCTTAGAGAGGACTTCAATCAGTACGGTCTGTTCGAGGCCTTGTAGAGAAGACGAGGCCAATTTGGAGAGAGCATCGGCTTGTGAGTTCTCCTCCCGGGGGACCCGTTGGATGATGGCTTCTTCGAACCGGCCCATGAGATCCCGGACTTTGGCGAGGTACTTCGCCATTCGCTTGTCCCGAGCCTCATATTCGCCCAAGACCTGGTTCACGACTAGCTGGGAATCACTGTGAATCCGGAGGCGCTGCGCCCCGGCACTTCGGGCGAGTCCGAGACCAGCTATGAGAGCCTCGTACTCCGCTTCGTTGTTCGAGGCCTTGAAGTTCATGCGGATCGCATACTGCAGGACGAAGCTGTCAGGGCCGTTCAGGATGATGCCGGCGCCGCTTCCTTCACTGCAAGAGGACCCGTCCACGAAGACTGTCCAAATGGGGGGCCCATTCGGGACGTGGCCGACCTCAGGGATAGTGGACTCTACGATGAAGTCGGCGAGAGCCTGTGCCTTAATTGCCGTCCGAGGCTGATAGGAGATATCGTGCTGACTCAGCTCTACGGACCATTTCATCAGCCGACCCGAGGTCTCTGGCTTGTGGAGGATCTGCTTTAGGGGTTGATCGGTGAGGACAACGACCGAGTGAGATTGGAAGTAGGGCCGAATCTTTCTTGCTGCCATGACCAGAGCGTAGGCCATCTTCTCTATCCTCGGATAGCGGAGCTCGGCGTCCCGAAGCACCTTGCTCATGTAGTAAATGGGCCTTTGGGTCCGGTCCTCTTCTCTTACCAAGACAGCGCTCAAGGTCTGCTCGGAAGCGGCCAAGTAGATGAAGAGAGGCTCGCCCGGGACCGGCTTACTGAGCAGAGGGGGGTTCACCAGATAGGCTTTCAGCTGGTCGAACGATTCTTGCTGTGCTTGGCCCCATTCAAATCCTTTAGCCCCCCGGAGTGCTTTGAAGAAGGGGAGGCACTTTTTCCCTGACTTGGAGAGGAAACGACCGATGGCTGCGAGCCGACCGGTGAGCTTCTGCACCTCCTTGACATTCCGAGGCGGGGCCATGTCTAATATGGCCTTAATCTTCTCGGGGTTAGCTTCGATCCCTCGCTGGCTTACCATGAAGCCGAGGAATTTTCCCGAGGAGACCCCGAACGCACACTTGTTCGGATTCAGCCGCATATTGTACTTCCTCAATACACCGAAGGCCTCCTGGAGGTCGGCCACATGATCGGTGCCGTGGATGCTCTTGACGAGCATATCATCAACGTACACCTCCATGTTCCGGCCGATCTGGTTCTGGAAGACCTTGTTGACGAGGCGCTGGTAGGTGGCGCCCGCGTTCTTCAAACCGAATGGCATGACCCGGTAGCAGTAGAGGCCTTGGTCGGTGACGAAGGAGGTCTTCGGGATGTCCGGAGGGAACATCCGGATTTGGTTGTACCCCGAGAAGGCATCCATAAAGCTGAGGAGCTCATGGCCCGAGGTGGCGTCAATAAGGGTGTCGATGTTCGGGAGAGGGAATGGATCCTTCGGACACGCCTTGTTTAGGTCGGTGAAGTCGATGCATATCCTCCACGAGCCATTGGACTTCTTGACCATTACAACATTCGACAGCCACTCGGGATAATTTACCTCCTGTATGAACTTGGCCTTCAGCAGTTTATCCATCTCCTCCTTGATGGCCTGCTGTCGCTCGGGGGCGAACTTTCGCCGCTTCTGCTGAACCGGTTTGCACCCTGGTTCGACGCTTAGACGGTGGACGAGCAAGTCTTCGGAGATGTCGGGCATGTCCGCGGCTGACCAAGCAAATAAGTCGCGGTTATTCCGGATGCACCTCACCAAGTCTGAGAACAGCACGGTCGGCAAGGACCTGCTGACGAGGAATTTTCGGCTCGGATCCTCATCCGAGAAGAGTACTTCTTCTAACTCGTCCGCCGGCTCGGACGTTGGGCGGGCCTTCGGCTCGGGGATTTCTAGTGTCTCAAGCGAGAGCACAGGTCCCCCTGTGGAAGTCATGTAGCACTTCCGAGCTGTTTCCTGGCTTCCCCTGACTTCCCCTACTCCCGACCGAGTGGGGAACTTCATCTTCAAATGGTATGTCGAGGGGACAGCCTCAAGGGCGGCTAGGCCGGGACGGCCTAGGATGACATTATACGCTGCCGGGACGTCGACGACCATGAAGTCCATCGGCTCGGTCCGGGTAGTAGGGGTGCTTCCCGCAGTAACGTCTAGGGTTATCACCCCTTCGACGGTTACCGGGACCCCCGTGAACCCGTGGAGAGTGTAACCGGCCGGCTTGAGACGGTCTCGGGACAGCTGCAGGCCTTGGAAGGCCGAGAGAAAAAGGATATTGACCGAACTCCCGTTGTCCACCAAAATCCTCTGCACCTTGAAGTTGGCCATGCGGAGGTCGATGACGAGGGCATCGCAGTGGGGGGTTCGGACTCCTTCGAGGTCGGCATCAGAGAAAGACACAGGGACGCCGAGTCCTTTCGGGGGAGGGGCACTATGGACCGAGTTGACCTCTCGGACGAAGGCCTTCCGGGAGGAGTTAGAAGAGCCCCCCATTGGACCTCCGTGGATCAGGTGCAGAACCCGTTCCTCCTCGAACTCGGGTGTTTCCTCGCGCCGCTCGGAGCGCTTGTTAGCCTCCCGAGGGGGAGGAGAGTTCCGATCTGTCCGATCGTTAGCTTTCACGAACTTGGCCAACTGCCCCCTCCGAATGAGTGCTTCAATCTCATCTCTCAGAGCTCGGTAGTCGTTCGTGTTGTGCCCATGGTCTCGGTGGTAACGACACCACTTATCCTTGTTTCTCCTCTTCGCCTGGGTGTGCATCCTCGGGGCTGGAGGGATGATTCCCTCCTTCTCTACCTCCATGAGGATAGTAGAGACATTAGTGGTGAGGGGAGTGAACTTCTCGAACCTGGGGGGAGGGCGGCGCTGACCGCCCATGTCCTTCTGAGCTTTCTTGGACCCTTCTTCTCCCGTCGCCTTCCTCTTTGATCCCGCGGCGGGCCCCCCGAAGCTCGGAAGGGCTTCGGCCTCCTCTGCCCGGATGTACTTCTCGCACCTCAGGAGGAGGTCGGCGAAGTCATGCGGGGGCTTCTTGGCCAGGGATGATCGGAGGTTGGTGTTAAGGACGTTCGACTGGAACGCCACGGTAGCCACGGACTGGTCTAAGAAAGCAATTGACCTGACTTCTGCGGTAAACCTTTTCACATAGTCCCGCAACTTTTCTTGCTTCTCCTGCCGCAGGTTCAGCAAGGAAAGACTCGTCTTCTCGGCTCGCCGGCTACTCACGAAGTGAGTGATGAACAGTGTCTCAAACTGCTCGAACGAGAAGATGGATGAGGGGGCGAGCCTGGAATACCATTCCCGAGCCGACCCCCTGAGGGTGGCAGGGAAGGTCCTACAGAGCACTGCGTCGGAAGCTTGATGGATTAGCATCAGGGTCTTGAAGCTCTCGACGTGGTCGACCGGGTCGGATTCCCCTGAGTATGTTTCAAACTGCGGCGGTTTGAAACTCCTCGGTATGTGGGCCTCCATGATCGACCGTGAGAAAGGGGGTCGGCTGGGACGGAAGGTACCTGCTCGGGACTCTTCCTCCCTGTCCATGCGGCCGATGTGCCTTTCCACCTCATGGATACGGCAGATGAGGGCGTCGTCCCTGCGCTGGTGGTCGTATGACCCTCCGGACTCCTCTTCATAGGAAGGGGAGCGTGGACTGCGGCGCCGGTAATCCTGGGACCGGCGTGGGCTTTGTTCCCGCTGCTGGCGGTTGGGAGCCGGGGAAGGGCTCCGGGTCCAGCGCCGAGGACTGGGATCCCTGGGGGGCGTCGGAGTCCTCTGAGCATTCTGGACGTTCTGCCGAAGATTGAGGGCCTGCAGAACGGTCTCCTGAAACTGGAGGAATTCGGCTCGGCTGATAGGCACATCCCGTCCCTCGGATGACGGCGATCCCTGGGGGAGCGGGACCTCCTCCTTCGGCGATCGGGGGACGCCGCTCGGCCTCTGCGTTCCGGGGTCCTTCTGCCATCCCGACGACGTGGCGGCCGCTCACCTTGACGCTGGCGGGAGGCTCCCTCTCGGGCCCGCCTCTCGTCAAGATGGGTACGGAGGTCGTCGTCTTTCTGACGGTTCAGAAGTGTGATGCGGAGGTCGGGGTGATGAGAAGCCATCGAGTCCGAGGACCCGTTATGGACCGAGACATGGCCCGGATTGAGAGGCTGCTTCTCCTTCCGACCGTTATGACCGGACGGACCGTTGTTGGGCTGCTGCTTGGGAGGAGGAGGAGGTGGGACCTGCTGGGTCAGCGGAGGGAGGTCGGACTGAAGGATAGGATTGACCGGAGCTTCATTTGCCGGGTCGGTGAGGTTGCCCCCACGGTTCGACCCTCTGGATCTGTTCTTCTTCGGCGGCATGGCTGCAGAGGACGACGGAGAATGGGCTGAGACTGTTCGTGTGGTTTTCCCACAGACGGCGCCAATCTGTTACCGCTGATTTCGGTGTGGGGGTAAACAGATAGAATTTGTGGATCCGAGGAAAACCTGAACAGCTGACTCGGCCTTCTTGCTCCCGCCGCAACCTGCAAGGAAGTGCGAGATACCGGGGTTGATTCCGGCGACGCACCCTCCGACGCTCTTGTCAGTAACCAGATAAAGATTAAGAAAGAGCTTAAGTGGTGAAGAAGTGATTAACCTGGTCTTGGTGGTAGAGGGGTTGTATTTATAGTCGCCTTTGGAATGATTTGGGGCCTGATTTCCTGCCTAACAGTCAGGAGGAAAATCCTCTTATTCTGTTTTTGGGAAGTTAGCCCCTGATTCCCTGGTGAGAGCCAATCAGGTTTATTGATTTGATTTGATCAAATCAGTGGCCTGATTCTCCTCTTGGTGGACCGGGCTTGTATCGGGTCGGGACCCATGCCCAGTTGAAGCGGATCTATTCACGGGTGGTTGGTTCTGTGTGAAGGAGGCCCAATACCCGTTTTGGATCCGCTGTATGTGAAATTACCTTTTTACCCCCGTGCTTCAGGATTCGTGCTCGATCTGGACGGTCCCGATTTAACCCCATTTTTAGCCATATCATGTGTAATGCACGTAAATTGGTAAATTTAAATAAAGTAGATATTGGGAGAGTTGGAGTTGCACGTGCAATGTACGTAAAGTGGTAGATTTACAAATGACACTAAGCCTTCTCCCATTATAATATTAGAGATTAGAGATTAGAGATTAGAGATTAGAGATTAGAGACTAGTAATATACACGTGCGATGCACGTATTAATTTTTTTAAGTAAATGTGAAGACTATAATGGGAGAGTTGGAGTTGCACGTGTGTTGCACGTAAGTAGGTAGATTTACAACTCCAACTCTTCCATTATAATAGTTATTATATATTATATTATATTATAGATAGATAGATAGATAGATAGATAGATAGTAATTTACACGCGTGATAAAAATTAGAGTCAAAAAATTGACGTAGTGAGGACTCGAATCTAAGACCTCATTCATATTAGTTATGCACGTGCAATGCACGCGTTGGTAGATTGATAAATGACACTAAGGTCTTCTCCCATTATATTATTACGAGGATTGGAGCCGTCAATGTGCCTCCATATGGAATGTTTGAGAAGAGCGACATCAACAGAGGCAGCCCAATCAGTCCAATCTTTGGTAGAGAAAATGGGGAAGTCGGTTGAAATGGATAGATACTGGCAGAATTGAGGTTCCATGGAGAAGCACATGTACCTACAAACTTTTTAACTTTTTAACTTTTTAATTTTTTTATTACGAATGGCGTTGGCGGGTATGACGACAGCAGTCGCAAACAATGCAGTAGGTAAGGGTTAGGATAGGTCAGGTTGGATGATGATTTGGATTTGAGTATCAGGTTTTTGATTTGGGTTGAGTTTGGATTGGGTTCGGTTTTTTTTTTGAAAAACAGGTATAAGGTATGGGTGTTGGATGTAGAAGGGGAGAAAAAATTTTAGGGTTAGGGTTTGGGGTAGGCAGCAGCGGCGGCTAGGGTTTCGGGGGGCGGCAATGGCAGCTAGGGTTTCAAAATATTGGATTTCGAAATAGTCGACATTGGGTTTCTGTTGCAGGTGGGGGAGCCGACGATGATAAGGATGAGGGCTTAAGGAAGCGGCAAGGGTTTCAGGAGGTTGGGTTTCAAAATATCGGAGTGAGGAGTCCATGCTGGGTTGCTTTGCCAGGTGGGGGGAGTCGACGATGGTGAAGATATTTAATTGCTGTTGCTGTTGTTGGCGCCAGAGATGTGATTCGCCGAGGACGAAGACGTTGGGTCGACGATGGTGAGGGGATTTGATTGTAGTTGCATGAGGGATTCGTCGGGGACGAAGACACCGAGTCGCCGTTGTTGATGACGATGACCTTTTTTTTGGGGGGAGTTAGCATTGATACCCATGATAAAGTTAGCAGAGAGATTAGGAAATATTGTTGGATTGATTATAACTGAGTATAACGTCTCCTATATATAGGAGGGAACCAAATACAAAACTAATACATAACCCAATATAGGACTAAATATACTAGTATTTTTCATGTGCGATGCACATTTTGATAAAGAGTTAGAGTTAAACGTGCGATACACGTAAGTCAACAATAATTAGCACGTGCGATGAATGCCTTAATTTTAAAAATGGAGCTGAATGGGCGATACACATATTTTTAAAAAATTAAGAAGGAAAAGCTTTGATGTGTGCGCGCGATGCACGTGTCAAAAAATAGATGTGGAGTTGCACGTGCGATGAACATGTTTGTTTGGTGACAAAAATAGTGTCTTTTGTGACAAAAAATATTAAAAATTGTTTATTTGTGACAAGCTCTTTCATTGAATAGTAAGTAAATATATTATATTATAGATAGATAGATAGATGGATAGTAATTTACACATGTGTTGCATGTTCAATATATCAAAAAAAAGTAAAAAAACTGACATAGTAAGGAGTCGAACCTGAGACCTCCTTTATATTAGTTATGCATGTGCGATGCACGTGTTGGTAGATTGACAAATGACACTAAGGCCTTGTCCCATTATAATATTAGAGATTAGAGATTATATTATTATTATTATTATTATTATTATTATAATATTATATTATATTATATTATTATTATTATTATTATTATTATATTATATTATATTATATTATTATTATTAGAGATACCCTCTCTATATATAATGGGAGAGTTGAAGTTGTAATTTGTCAACATACAAATCCGTGTGTTGCACATGCAACTCCAACTCTCCCATTAATTACAACAAAAACAAACAAACAAAAAAAATTCACCTATTTAAAATGTGCAACGCATGTGCAGAACATCTATATAATAAATTACAAAGAAAGCTATCAAGTGGCTCTCATTCAATCTCCCCTAAAACCAATGGCATAGATTGATTCTCACAAAACATATTTTTCCGCCCAAAAATTTCAAACACCAAAATTAATTTTTTTACCCCCAAACAAAAAAACTCATTACTTTATTACTATCTCTCTCCTCTCTTCACTTTTTCATATTTCTCTCTTTCTCTCTCTCCCATTCTTTCTTAACTTATTTAGAAATTTAGATTTTAAGATTTTAGGTTTGTAAAATTTTCAGAATTTTTATGCTTTTTTATTGCACATGTTATATTGCAAATAGCAAATATCTCTTCAACAAGTTAAATTTCATCATTTTTCACCTTAAAGTTCTAAGAAGTTGGATTTTACACCCATTTATAATTATTTTTCAACATATACTAATAGAAACATGGACTTTTATTTACGACTAATTATTGTCATACTATTCAAACTTGAACTACATAATTGTTATTTTACTGTTTACAGGGCTTTTCGTGTGTTGCATCGTTCCAACGACGTGCCGTATGCACGTGTCCACGGGCAAATATAGTTTTTCAATATTTTTTAAATACCACAGATACAAATATGTTGCACGTACAACTCCAATTCTACGTATAAACATTTGCATTGTACGTGCAACGCACGTCCAACTACAAAACTATTTCTAAACACGTGTACTGTACGTCAAATTCCCGAATGCACTTGAAAAATACTAGTGTTGATTAATCGGAGAAACTAAACAATCAGCTCATCTCTACTACTATAATGGGAGAAGGCCTTAGTGTAATTTGTCCTTAACCCAACCCGTACAACGCACGTGCTGGTAGATTTTTTTTTTTACCCTTTTCATTCCCCCAATTTTCTCCACGTGCACAGCACGTGTATAGTACTAGTTAAGAAAAGAGAGAGAGAAGGAAAAAAAAAAATATCTAAATTGTGGAAAGAATTATTTACAGAGTCACAACATCCAACCCATAAATCAATATTCCCATTTGGTCCCCTGCAACTGACTCCACCCAACCCCATCACAAAAATCAAAACACTTGGCCGCATTCCGACACCATGACGATACCAACCCCTCACTGCCGCCGTCACCGTACCACCACGACTCCTCCGCCGACGCCGATCTCACCTTCCTCAAATCCACCACTCTCACTATCCCCGCCACCTCATCTCCCAAAACTGCCACTTTCCTATAATCCCCCTCCCCCCAAAGCCTCACCACCCCCTCCTCCACCTGCCACGTGGTGCTCACATCAACAGCGGGCCCTACACCACCAACCCTCCCGTCCCAAACCCGCACTCTCTCTCTTCCCGCCGCCACGTGTACGGTCGCGATCTGATCAGATTTTCCCCACAACTTCACCACGCTCTCCTCACGTGCAATCTCCGGCCAAGAAAAACCATCCCCATTTTGACCCTGGATTTCTTCGAAACTGTCGAAATCCTTGTCGGAGTCAGAGGACGTCACCAAGTCGTCGTCGTCGTCGATTTGTTCATCATCGGAAGAGCAAGATTCATCGTCGTCGGCGAAAAAGACGGCGGGAGATGGTGGTTGAATGGGAGTAATTACAGATTTTCCCCTGCGGATTCTGAGGAGAATGCGCGTTGATCTTCGGATCAGGCTGTTGAAAGTGGCGATGGCTGCGACGATGAGGGCTGCCCAGGTCCAGAATGCCTTGAGATGAAGGAGAAGATTAGGGCTCTGGAATCGGGTTAATCCAGATTCTAACACAAGCGAATTCATAATCCAATTAATTAGACTAATTAAACCCTTAGCACGAATTTTGATGTAAGATAGAAGGAAGGAAGGAAGGAAAGCGAGGAAGAAGAGGGAGGAGGTAGAATAGGAATTTAAAGGGAGGGTGATGACGTGGCATGGAAAAGGAAAGGACGGATTGGGGACGGTCTGGAAGGGTTGAGAAATTGAGATTGACTGAGAGGTGGGGTCCTCAGTGTCGGGCGTTCTTGGGGTGGGATTTTGCAGGGGTTTGATAAGGAGCAGACAACTGAGTCACAGTTGCGTCGGAGTTACAAATTAGTGGTGGATAAATCCCCAGCTTATTGGCTTTTTTGACGCGTGGTCGTGTGTCTGAATGTGTGATTTTTTTATCTCCTTTTTTCCCCCTTTCGAGAATCTTCATGGGTAACGGTACACTTACCATCAAGTCACCTAAAATAGTAAATAGAAAGATAGTAGATTTGGTAATAGGTGTAGCATTACCCAATTTCCATTCTTCTCTGTTAATCAGCTTTGATGTCTGAGAAGCCACAGTAATTGATTTTAATTTTCTTTTACGTTTGCATTTTTTTTAAAAAACAATTTTGTCGTTTTTATCTATTACTGAATAAAGCTGATTCACGTGCTCATTCTCTACATCTCTCTCGTTCCATCAAAACTAGTAATTTAAACATGCGAAGCACGTCTTAATAAATATATTTTTTTAAAAGTAAAAACTCCGATGTAGTATGGATTCTGAAACCTGAAAACACCTTTATATTAGTTATGTACAGGTGATGCACATATTTATTTATTTACAAATATTTCTTTGTATACAAATGACAACCACAATTTTCCATTATAATATTAGAAGATGTGCAAGAGAGAAGGAGAGAACAGTGAGGGAGAGAAATAGATGCGGAGTGGGCGTTTAAATGTTTTAATTTGGTCTACACGTGCAGTGCACATTTATATTTGTTGAATTTAGTTTGAACGTGTAATGTACTGGTTTGTTTGGTTACAAAGTTCGGATTTGTTTTGTTACAAACCTCAACTCTCCCATTATAATAGTAGAGATATAGAAAACATATCCAATTGGTGTACAGTAGTGGATCAATTTTGTGTGTAGATGTGAGAATTTAGATACTGGTGTGCTTCAGCCTTTCGCCCTTTCGGGTCCTCAATCGTTTAGTGTTCTTTTTCAGTTTTCATTTGTTGTATTTTTTCCTCTCTCTCTCTCTCACTCTTTCACTCATACACATATATATATATATATATATATATATATATATATATATGCTACGATGTGTGTGTGTGTGTGTGTGTAGACATACACACACGTCGTAGCCCGGTCTCGAACCTTTACTCATCTCACCACTTTACCACCTGACCTCAACTCAGTCGATGTTTCAAAACTCGTTGTTTCTTTTTAGTGGTTGTGTCAATATTAACTCTCTTACTTGGATGAAAAGTTATCATCTTACTTAAAAGGGTTGTTATTTAAAATAAAAAATAAAAAATGTTTGACTTCGATATAAAAAAACTTTCAAATTCTCCCATTATAATATTAGACGCGATGCAAGAGAGAATGAGAGAAACAATGAGGAAGAGGAATAAACATGGAGTTGGCATTTGAATGTTTTGATTTGGGCTACACGTGCGGTGCAAGTTTATATTTGTTTTGGTTAGTTTGGATGTGTATTGGAGTATGTTTGGTTAAAAGTTAGCATTTTGTAACCCCTATTCCCGTAAATACGTATCTTCGTGAGTATTTTTCTGTATTTCGAAATTTATCAAATTGTTATTGTTAGATTCATTTTGAATTTCATGTAAAAGTATTTTTCCAAACAATAGTTATAACTATTGCAAATAAACTTTGTTTTCATTTTTACTTGATCAACTATTTGTGTTTTAACCCTCAAAATATTGTTACTGATTGGAACTATTTCGACAAATTCATATTTTCATATACTGATATTACTCTGATAATTGCTAGTGTTTTTATTCTTATTGTTATTACGACTATTTATTATTAATATTGATTGTTAGAACAATCAATCCTTTTATTTTATTTGATAATTGTCTCAAATGATTTATGTAAAACAAATTATATTTTATTAGATACATCATTTCTCGTATTTGAATTTATATTGATCTATTGGATTATGTACATTGTATTTTACCTTATTGGATCTAATACCCAATATCTCTACTTTTTCCCTATAAATACTAATCTTCTCCTTAATCACTAACCCTAATCTAATAACCCTCAGCCGCCTTAACCTTAACCTCTCTCCTGTTCATTCCCCCATCTTTCCTGTTCATCACTCCAAGTCTCCTGCTCTGCCCCTTCAACCCAACCCCCAAAACCATTCAACTCCCGATCGCCGCCAGTCGCCACTCCGTCTCCTTCCACCTCCACCGTTCCTCCCCATCCCCTCGTCACACCCCATCACGATCCCCCGTCCTCGCCATCAACCCCCATCTCCCAACTCTACCGAAACCCAACTTCGCCATTAACCCAAGCTTCGTCGCCGTCATCACCGTGATCTCTCACCGCTCACCCTAGCAACCTCCGAAGATCCCCCTCCGTCCTCTTCGTCGTCGTCCAAGCCCCGAGTGCACCAATCGTCGTCTCCCCTATTTCGAAAGCGAAACAGAGCTCTGCTTTGCTCGCGCCGTCGCGTCGCCTTGGTCGCTCCCTGACCGGAGCACCACTGCCGCGTCGTCATCGTCGTCCTGTCGCAGTCTTCGCCGCCGTCCACGAGCGCTGCCAGTCACCTTCGAGTTTCCCGCACTCTCCCTCTCTCACTTTCTGTCGAAGGAAGAAGAAGGTGAGATCTGATTGGTCCAGATCGGTGTTTGGTGTTTGGCGTAAGGAGATCCAGTGGTCGATCTCGCTGTTTGCTGTTGTGTGTGGCGCGTTCCAGGAGTTGTTGTCCCGTGTTTGGATCTGGTCCGGTGTGGAGTTTTTCTTTAACTGCTGTGTTGTTTTGCTTGGAGTTCCTTCGCAGTAACTCGCACGTACTTTTGGTTCACCCGGGATTCCAATCCCGTTATTCTTAATTGTACGAATCTGCAATCTAACATGCAAGTCTCTTCTTGAACCATTCTTTTTATTTGTGTTCAAGATTTCTTTTGATCTCCTACAAGTAGATCATGTTCTTTTATTTATCCAAAACTGATTTGACAATTCCGTTAAGATTATCAAGGGTTTACACGAGCTAACCCGACAACTCTTAACATCGTGCTTATCTTCAATCTAAACCTAGTCCCCAATGTTTCATGCATTTGTACATTAAACAAATAGATTCATGCATAGGATTGCTCGATAGATTGGACATTGAAATTGAACATGCTAGAATTGAACTTAATTGATGAATTGACACCATGACCATGATAAATGCATCTTAACCCTTATAAATTTGTATGTGGACACCTAGGATTGTTTTGATTTCCAATTTGCATTCTATGTTTGATCGTGTGAATTATTTGTTAACTTCTTATATTAATTTGATTTCTAGACTGCTGTAAATTTCACTTTAAATCAGATTTTTAGCTCTGTTAATGACATGATTTGAAAGAACTTACTAAACATAAAACGCAGCCCTTGATGTCTAGATAATTTTTCTCTACTCTGGACTTAAATTCCAATTTTCCATCTGTTAGATATCAGCATTTTACTGCAACTGTGTTAGTAATTTTTAGACCCATAATTTCATGCGTATCCTGTTGTTGTTCATTTTATTTGACCATGTTAATAGTAACGGAAAAATCTAAAATAAATCATGCTGAACTTAGACATGTATAGCTACTTCCCTGAATTTTGGTAGATTTTAATAATTAGTTTTCAGACCCGAATTAATTAATGGAACATAACCTACTGCATGCTGACTGAATATAAAACCTGATTTGGTTAGAACTTTCACCCTAGTTCCCATGACTTTCATATACCTTAATTATACTCGTTGGAACCGTATGGAAGTCTATTTTCCAGATCTTCTGGCTGATTCAGTCTTTCTATTGTGTAGTGACCCTGGCCCATGATTTAGTACAGCAAGGTCATGTTGTCCTGATTTTGTAAAATGTGTTAAATGATGTGTTTTGCTTCATGCTTTGTTTGTAGCACTTAGAATTAGTCACACGTAGTAAAATACAATATTGACACTCTCTTGCATGCTCACATAGGAAGAAAATGATTTAATAACAAGCCGAGTTATTATGGGTAGGACTTGGTAGTGAACGATCGGAAAATGTACTCGACAAGGCCCTATCGCTATATCGCATTGGAAGGAGGAGAAATATTGACTGGAAGGAGGAGAAATATTAATTGGAAGGAGGAGTATTAATTGGAAGACGTATTGATTGCAATTATCGAGTGTTAATTACTGATCGTCATCGACGCCGAGTACACGCTCCGTGAATTCACCATCAGTCTAAAACGATCACTGTGCTTGCGCGAAACCTGTAGTATGGGATGCAGTAGTATGTGCACTAGATAGATTAATAAATTACTTAATAATCTGCATACTTGATCTTGTATTGAAATTGACTTGGCATCACGTATTATACGTGTGATTATTGTAACCCTTTGATATTGCCTACTCTTTGTTTTGTTCCTTGTCTTTGACCATGTTCCTTTCCTTTGATATTCATGTTTTTCCTATTATCCTCTGTTTTCTCTACTTGTCGCCCACAACTTGCTCTAAGGGCTCTCTTATCTTTCTTTTAGATTAAGCATTAACAAGTACCGAAGGAGCAATACGAGAAGGAATTGGTGAGCAAACTCTCTAAAGATTGGAGCTAAACTTTAGACTACTTAGTTATCTTTCATTATTTGCTTATTTTATTTTCTTTTTTATCATACCTTGTAGTCTTAGGCTTTATGACCCGAATTTTGTTTTATCCCTGATGTTGGATTATCATTTGGTAAATTTATTTCATGATTATCTTTGAGTTTATTTATTATTTATGTGATTATATTCTTTGCCTGCGTGGTTGTTTTTCTTGTATATTGTTGAGTTAGACTGGTACAACTTATGGATGATGTAAAATCATTCACTAGGTCTTCGTTACGTGCTCGTGTTCCCGTATTTTGGGAAGCGGGGCGTGACACATTTGTTAGATTACAAACCTCAACTCTCTCATTATAATAGTAAGGATATACCGATTCAAGAAAATATTAGAGTAAGTTGCCAATTACCGTAAGTCTACTAGGCTAGTTGCAATGACGTTCATTTTGTACAAGCTACAAAAATGGGCATCTGGTTATGTTGATTCATATTCATTATAAATGCTAAATATTGCATACAAATTTAAAGCAATTTTAAGCTTAAAAACCTTAAAGCAATTTTGATTTCGCATCTTTTTGTTGATGCACTAGTTAAACGGTAAAGGATTCTGACGCGTAAATAGGTTCAAGAGCAATTAATGTTATCTCTTTTTTCAACAACAACAACAACAAATCATTTTTTCTTTGAGGGATTTTTTTCTTCTTCTTTTTCATTGATGTCACTATTCTGTTATATAATAGTATGGGATAGAGCTCTCAATGCAGCCATGAGTTGCAAAAGCCTCCCTCAATATTTTAGTTTTTACCCTTTTATCTTGAATTGTGCAATTTTATAGCTTCGTCCCTAATTATTAATAACACAATACAAATTATCACCCCAATTTGTTTTGTAGTTCTAATTCGAGTCACCATCATCCGCTTACTCTTAGTTAATGGAGGCTCTATTCTGGAACGTTAGAGGCTTTGGTAGGCGGGGCAAACGGGAAATGGTAAGGAACGTCATCACTAAAGGAGAAGCTAATATTGTTGGTATGTAAGAGACCAAATGTAACCCCTGTTTTTCATTTTATGTATTTTGGAGTGTATTTTTCATTTTTGTGTATTTTTATCTCTCTTATATTTTTCTGGACCGTATATTGGATTTTTTTCAATATATATTCATTTTATCTCATTTTGAGCTCTTTGTGTTGTTTGTTCGTCGTTTTGGTTCGTTTTCGCCATTTTGGTTTCTTTTCTTTATTTTTGGCCTCATTAGCTTCAGTATATTTTTCCATGGTGATGTGATGGTATTTTGGTGGTAATTTTCCAAACCTAAGATTTTGACCCCTAAGGAGATTTTTAGGAGCCATAGAATTCACTCTAAATTGTATCCCCATTTGTTATTTACCCAATACCCATTATCCATTTGTATACCTATTACTACATACTAATACCCATAACCCATTAGCCCACTTTAATCATATATTTAAACCCCTAATTTCACAAACCCTAACCCTAAACCTAATTAACTTTCTCTCTCCCTCTCCTAAGTAATCCCGGCCTCCCTCTCTCCTAATCCCTCCAATCTCGGCTGCACCTCCTCCTCCCAAACCGACCCTCACACCCTGCATCCCCTACATCCGGCCACCACTAATCCACCATACACCCACCATACATCAAAAACCCCACTTCCCTTGCATAGCCGGCACCCAACCGGTACCAAAACACCATCAACCATCATCCATCTCTTCTTTTGGTGTTTCTTCGAGTAGGTATTCTCCACTTTGTTCGTTGCATCGAGGGTTTTGTTCGTAAGGAGTTTTTGTTCGTGGGTTTTTTTGGATTCGCATTTGGAGATGATTCGTTCGTGGGTTTTGCTCCTAGGGCAATTTGCATTGCGTTCATCTCCATAACAAGACAAGTAACGTGTACTACAATTCATTATGTTGATACAAGTTAAAAAGTTCAAATATAGTGTAGTTGGGTCTAGAGACAACAAAAATTTGTGTTTTCCTTGATGCGTTTTGTCTCTATTGTGATAATTTGGCTATAGATTACTTATAACACCAATTTTGATAGGAGAAAACCTAGGATTTACCCAAAACTTGATTTTTAGTCGTGTGTGTGAATACTTGCATGAATTGTGTTTGATTGAATACTCATGTGAAAATAATAGGTGTGGAAATTTTAGTAACCCTAAAACATGATGTTTAGATATTTGGTAGGTTGTATTTCAAGTTTGGATGTGTTTGGATCAATATTCATAAAGTTATGATGTTCTTGATTAGAGGTGTGAAATCTGTATTTGCTGCTTGTTCTGTTTTGATTGCTGTTTTCGTCCATGCTACAGTCCGAATCTTGATTCCAAAATAAAAGATGAATTTTAGATAATTTTGTCTATTTTCAAACCCCACTGGTTTTGCTTGGATTTCGTATGACTGAGTTATGAATGTTTTGGTACAGCCGTGTCGATCAATCCCAGATTCTGTTTTGGGTTAATTTTGTTAATAAACTATTTTCAAGAACTATTCTATACACAATATATTGATCTAATATTTTGGTCAGTGTTTTCTTATGATATTAGGGACTACCCAGATTTTTTATGGATTTTAAAGACAAGTTTTGTGTGGTGTTTCATGCTCTTTTCTAAAATCTTCTCATACTGTATTTTGCTTACTGTTTAGTGAAGAACTCTATTTTCACTATAACTCCTTATACTGTATGAAAATTCTTTGTGAAATATGAAAGTTAGTAAAGTCTATCTATTTTCATGTCCCTTTGGCGGAATTGGATTTCGGTTCACTGGTTGCGAGATATCTTAGTTTTCGTACAGCAGTGTTGAGATTTCCAGATTCGCTAAACTATGTTTTCGTGCAGTTTTCCTATTTTTGATGACTTATCTATTCTTCCCGGAAAATTATGAAATTCTATATTTTGAATCTGGACATATAGGGGATTACCCCATATTTTTCGTGGATTTATTCAAAGTGTTTTCATGCTGTTTTCTTGCTTTTGTATTCGTTTTCTTGATTTCTGGCTGAACCTAAATTCTGTATTCAAATTAGTTTTGAGCTGTGTTGTTGTGAACTAGTAAGTGACTTATTTATATGCGTTGGAATCGTGTGGATGTCTAGTTTTCAGATCATTTGACGGATCTAGGTTTGCATTTCTATTGAGACCAAAATCACTGATTTAGTACTGATCTGTCATGCTGTCCTGATCATGAACATACACCATTTTGCTCGATTATGTGACTCTGTATTACCTATAAGTGCTGATTTGATTCCATGAACATAAAACTTATTATAACATGTTAGTTTGGCATTATTTACTGCACATTCATGTCTGTTTGATAACCATAATAAAAGTAACTAAGCTGGGGTTTATGGAAAAGATCTAGTAGTGGGAAAGCATAGAAATGTGTACTTAGAAAGGGGCCCGTGTTTTCCATCTATTGAGATCATTTTATATGATCGTCTGTTTGAGATCACTTACGTGATCTTCTGTTGAGATCATTTTACATGATCGTCTGTTATCTGTCTAAACCCTGAGTACACGGCCCTATATGATCTCCTACGAAATCTAAAGCGAATTTGTTGTGTTGTAGTAACCATGTGATAAAAGTATGGCGCATGAAGTGCTACCTAGATAGTAATCACACAGGACTTATATAAATCTAAATCTGTATCTGTATCTGTATCTGAATATCTGTTATCTGATTATCTGACTATCTGTTATCTATCTGACACTACCATATGACACATTACTTGACACTATTTGTATATCTGTTTGTATATTACTCGACACTTTACACTTGAGACATGTTAGTTACCATGCTAGGTCTGTTTCTGCTAATAATTAGATATGTTGGATTTCCCCATGTGCTTGTATCCTATATTATTTATGACCCGCGACCTGCAATTGACGGGTACTTGTTTTCTTCTTTTTCCCTTTTCCTGCAAATTTACTAATTGCAGATCGGGTTAGTCAGCTGCTTGATCGTAATGGCGAGAGGATGTATTAAGTTAGAATTTCTGTTTTATTATTATTATTAGTTGTGCTTGAACAATGAATAAGTTGTATTTGGTTTATTTGGATATTATTTGTATTTGGGCGATGTGACCCAGAATATTGTTTTTCTCCAGACTCTAATTTATTTGAGAATATTGTATTTGGTTTCAAGTAAATTTCTGTTGGTGTTTTGTTTCAATATTGCATGCTAGTTCCACCTTTTGCTTCCGACTTTGATAAATTCTGTGATGTATTGCAAATATTCTGAAACAGCTTAAGGATGATAATAATCATTCGCTGGGCTTTTGTTACGTATCCGTATTCCGTATTCCTTTTTGGGAAGCGGGACGTGACACCAAACTAACCCATATGTCTAGACTTAGTAGTTTGGGGAGGTAAACGAATCTCTGAATGGAAAATGCGCCCATCTGTTGGGGCATCTGGGGGTATTACTCTAGATTACAACCCTGAGATGTTTGTCTGCTTAGACGAACTCCACGAGAAATTTTCATTATTGGGCTTGCTCCAACATAAAGCCGATATGTGGACCTGGTCAATTACGTTGGTCTATGGTCCGCATAATACTATTGCTAGAATGACTTTCTGGACAGAACTAAAAGCGATTCACACACACTGGCCGCACCCCTGGATGGTAGGGGAGACTTCAACATCACTAAGTTCGCCTCAGAACACAGAGGCAGAGGCTCTAGTGACTCGGATAGGGAAGCTTTTAATGAGGTTATTGCGGATCTGGAATTGATTGACATTCCAATCACTGATAGGCTCTTAACCTGGTCTAACATGCAAACGTCGCCCATTTTAGCTAAATTGGACGGGATCCTGGTCTCCGCTGACTGGGAGACCAAATCTCCGTTGTCTTCGGCGAAATCCCTCCCTAAACCCACCTCGGATCATGTTTCTGTTATCTTATCATCCGGTGAGGTGCAACCCAGGAAATCCCCGAAATTTAGATTTGAGAGAATGTGGTTAGAAATTCAAGGCTTCCATCACATGGTCTACGAGAATTGGTCCCGTCCTACTAGATGGACCGAAGCGACCACAATATGGTGTGAAAAAATTGGAAGACTGAGGGGCAAGCTCAGGAAATGGATTCAGACCAGATTTGCGCTGATCAGGAAAGCAAAGAATCACTTCTTGAAGATATAGAGGAACTTGAGAAAATGGAAGAAACTAGAGTCCTAATTCAGGCGGAAAGGAGTAGGTTGCTCCAGCTCCGTCAGGAAATTGACCAACTCTATAGGCTGGAGGAAATCAAATGACAACAACGGTCCAGAATTACGTGGCTCAAAGAGGGAGACGCGAACACTGCATTCTACCATCGGGTTGCTAGTGCCCGACGTAGATATAACCTCATCCACTCGATCCATTCGGACTCGGGATTGATACATGGTGATAAGGATATTAGAGTGGCGATCCAGTCCCACTTCAAACACCTCTTTGGTCACAAAGCGGATTTGAGAGTACCTCTCCACCACGAGTTCTGGCAGCACCCGACGGACAACCCTGACCTTAGGAAGCAATCCTTAGAAGCACCCTTTACGGAAAAGGAAATTTGGGAAGTAGTCCAGCAACTTGGAAAGAACAAAGCCCCTGGTCCAGATGGGTTCCCAACCCTTTTCTACCAGGCTTTCTGGTAGGAAATCAAAGACGATTTGTTCAAACTGTCTACTGACTTCTACGACCATAAGCTTCAATTAGGTAGAATTAATTTTGCGGAGGTGGTGTTGATTCCCAAAAAAGGAAGACTCCCGGCGGGTGGGAGACTTTTGCCCTATTAGTCTACTTAACTGCTCAGTCAAGATCATAACAAAGACCCTCGCTAATAGACTGCGAAAGGTGATGGATGGACTAATTAGTCATGATCATACGGGGTTCATTAAAGGACGGTGTATTCAGGATAGCATAGCCACGGCTGAAGAAATAATACACCAATGATACTCGCCGAATGCGAAGAGCTATCTCCTGAAATTGGACTTCGAGAAAGCTTACGACTTGGTTGAATGGGATTGTCTATTGGAAGCGCTGATTGGACGAGAATTTGGGGATAGATGGATCAGATGGATTCACACATGTCTCACTACCAGCAGAACTGCGATTTGTGTGAATGGGGTCCCGGGACACCCTTTTTCATGCAAACGGGGCCTTAGGCAAGGCGATCTGCTCTCCCCCATTCTCTTCACCATTGTGACAGACGTTCTGCAGTCCATGATGGCTAACTGCAATAGAGCAGGCTGGATATCGCCGGTGGCAAATGGTGGCAATCGCCAAGGTTGCTCTATCTTACAATATGCAGACGATACTCTCCTATTTGGAAATGGCAACCTCGGGGAAACAATTGCCTTCAAAGCAATACTATATAGTTTTGAAGCTTGGTCTGGCATCAGGGTTAACTTCCACAAAAGTGCTCTTATTCCTATTGCTCTGACTACAGAGGAGGCACTAGACCATGCCACGATTCTCAACTGTTCCATCGACAGTTTCCCCATTAAATACCTGGGACTACCACTGTGATCGGAGAAGCTCAAGAAGGCGGACTGGCTACCCATCATTGACCGGGTAGAGAGCAGTCTTGCAGGTTGGAAAGGTAAAGCGCTATCTTTGGGAGGGAGAGTCACGCTTATTAATGCAGTCCTCTCAAATATGTCAACCTATTATTTGTCCCTTTTTGAAATGCCGCAGTGGGTTATTCAAAGAATTGATCAGACACGAAAACGGTTCCTTTGGAAAGGGGCAAGCCCGGATAGAGGAGGCTACCACCTTATCAGATGGGGAAAAGCATGCATGAAAAAGATACACAGAGGACTATGTATCATTGATCTTCGAGATATGAATCTTGCTCTACTGAGTAAATGGTGGTGGAAAGTCTTCTACTCTAATGGAGAAGGGTGGCAAGAGTTCATTCAAGAGTACCTGCATTGGAATTGAACGAGAAATTTGGGCTTCAGGGTAGGTCCACATGTATCCTGGTTTTGGAAAGGTATCACTAAGGCATACGAACCCTTCATTAGCTATGTCACGTCGAGTATCGGTAATGACAGATTGACCAGGTTCTGGTGGGATAAGTGGTGCGGTGACCACACACTTAGAGCACTATTCCCCGATCTGTATGATCTAGCGTCACAACCGCACTGCACAGTCACCGCAACCCGGAGAAGAAGTACATGGAAACCGACCTTTAAACTCCCGCTGGACTCGGCCTCTCAACTTAGACTCATGGAACTACAGACCTATATCATCAACGCTGGAATCACTTGCTCTCAGGGTCTCGATAGGAAAGCTTGAGGAGTGGAAAAGAATGGCAAGTTCACCGTTCACTCCCTCTATAACCGCATTCACTTTAGGGGATGTAACCCAAATTGGTCGAGCGTTATTTGAAAGACGAAAGCCCGACTGAAAATTAAAGTTTTCTTATGGTTGGTGATGAATGACAATTTTGACTAGAGAGAACCTTTTGAAACGGCAACCGAATGTGGATTCCCGTTGTGGGTTCTACAACACTGCCCCCGAGACTAGAGACCATCTATTGCTAGAGTGTCCTAGGAGCAAAGCAGTTTTTGTTGAGGTACTCAGCGCCCTGGGAACGAATCAGTTCCCTAGTGTATGTACGAGGATCTGTGGGTAGGACCAAAGTTCGCTACAGAGAGACGAACTATGAGAGAAGCTTGGTATATCGCAATCGCCGCCACGACCTGGGTTCTTTGGTTAGACAAGAACAATTGCTATTTCCGTGGGACTAGTAATAGTATTTCTGGTAATTTGACTCACGTTATGCACCTTATTTCCTTTTGGGCTAATATTGCTGCAACAGGTCCTAGAGGGAGGATCGCGAGTGTTTCCCAGGTGGAGGAGTATGAAGATGATGTAGTCGAGATAGGCCCGATGATCGACTGATTGCCAGTTCGTCCTTCTACTGTTGATAGATTCCCACCACCGCAGGGCTTGTTGGGGGGATATGAAGTATTTTGTTTAGATGCTTGTATGTTTTGCCATTTCTCCTTTTTATCTTACCCCTTATGTTTAGGATGGAGTTATGTACATTAATTATGTTGTAGGACTTTGTAGTTGGCTCAGTAGTCTGAGTTTGTTTTATTAACCTCTTATTAATGAAACAGAGTGGCCATACTACACCTTTCCTTTTAAAAAAATTGTTTTGTAGTTCCACGAGTGTTTTCCACTACATTATTTGGTTAAACTATCAATCTACTTGTTGAAGTTCTTCCTTTTTGTCTTATTCTTTTCATAATTAAATTGAATTTTACAAATGTTTTCCTATCTAATTAAAGCACTAGATTTTCCCGTGGGCACGTGCCTACGGTACGTTTTCGGAACGATACAACATATGAAAGCCTTGTAAACAGTAAAATAACAATTATGTAGCTCAAGTTTGAATAGTAAAGCAATAATTAGTTGTAAATAAAAGTTCATGTTTCCATTAGTATATGTTGAAAAATAATTATAAATGGTGGTGTAAAATCCAACTTCTTAGAACTCTGATTGTGGAAAATGATGAAATTTCACTGTTGATGAGATATTTGTTATTTTCATGTAACATGAGTAATAAAAAATGCATAAAAAATCTGAAAATTTACAAACCCGAAATTTGGAAATATAAATTTATGAGTAAATAGAGAGAGAATTAGAGAGAGAATTAGAGAGAGAGAGAAATAAATAAATAAAAAGTTGTTTTGGGAAAAATTTTTGGGCGGGAAAATATGTTTTGTGAGGTTAGATCTGGACCATTGATTTTAATCCTATTGAATAAGAGCCACTTGATAGCTTTCTTTGTGTTTTATTATATAGATAACACTAAACACTGCATGCATGAGATATATTATAAACAAGAGTAATGCTTCATCCACTACCAATTGTACTATTGCTCTTTTCACTATCTTAGGTGGCACATTTTAATTGGAGAGTTTCCCGTCTACTATCTCTTCCTCCACCTATTGGAGTGTGCCACCTAATATAGTGAAGAAAAATGTAGTAAAATTGATAGTGGATATAGCATTACTCTATGAACAAATAAAACTTCACTGAGTTAAAAAATGTAAAATGAAAGTTCATTACTCATTATATCCGTCTACAATAATGTGTTATCATGTTTTTCATTTTTTTTTTTTTTTTTTTTGTGTGGCAGGGGTTAAAGAAAAACATTTTTGTCATTTATTGTAAAGAGTTACATTTAACGAATCAGAGACCCATAAGATGGCATAATTTCATACATATATACAATTCCCATTCATAAATGTACTCGCTGATAATTGAGATTTCTCCTTTTTTTTTTTCCCTTTTTTTTTGTAAAGTTGAAAATTTTAATTATAACTTTATATACACATTATAGCTAGTGTATGCCTTTTGATCAACAGTGGGAGAGTCTTGCCGTAATGACAGGACCGCAAGAGTATATAGTGTATAAGTCAATTGCAAAACAATGTATACCCCTGGTTACAATATTTGTGTCCTTCCTCCTTGCTCTCCATTTACATTCTGATAACTTAAAAATCATGATATTGTGAATGTTTTTTTGAATAAAAATTGACCAAATTAATTAAAACTCATTTATTTCTTTCCTGCCAAATATGCATGCTGGTAAGGAGAGAGCTAGTCTAGCGAGACATGAGACGACTTTGTTTTCACCTCGGAAATGTGAGCCGTTCCACTTTATTTTTCTTTTCTTCAGAAATGATAAAAGAGGGGAGAATGAAAATGTGACATTTTTCACCTTAATATCGACAGACTTTAATCCGTTCTGTTATCTCTACTACTACTAGTAAATACACGTGCAATGCACGTTTGAACAATATTTTTTTACATTCTATTTATCTATATTATAATGGGAGAAGTACGTGCGGAACACGTAAAATAATAGACTTACATTCACTGTTCATGATCCTTCTCCCACGGAGCAGGTGCAGAGAGAGAGGGAGATGAAGTGGATAGGGTTTTTGGTTTTTTTGAGATATAGGGGGAGAGTAATAAATTTGAACGTGTACTGTACGTATTTTATTGGTTTATATTGTAGAGTTTAATTAAACGTGTGTTGCACGGGTTGGGATATGAACAAATTGCACTAACCCGTATAACACATGTGTAACACTACCAATCCGTATAACACAATGCATAACTATTATAAATGAAATTTTAAATCAAATTCAGACTGCGTCTAAATTTTTACTCTTAAAAATACTATGAGCGATGTTTAAACTAGTAGTTTTATTAATTTGGTAATTTGGTATGCTGTGTGAATCTATGATCAGATTTGGACACCGTCCATAAATGCCGACCAGTATAGTTTATTAGTTTCTGACACCTCTCTGACAACATAGATGGCCCCGCCTATTATATAACGCAACACACTAGTTTTTCTTATCCTAGAAAATAAAATATTTTTCTTTTACATTTTATACACTAGTCGGTTCCAAAAAAAAATTAAATTTAATAGTAGGTTCAGAATTTTAGGGAGGTGAGGTATAAAATTATATATACTAGATTTGTCCGTTTGCAGGTGCCTACTTCAGAACGATACAGCATATGAAAAGTCTTGTAACAGTAAATCAACAATTATATATCTCAAATTTGGATAGTATGACGATAATTAGTTATAAATAAAAGTTCATGTTTCCTTAAGTATATATATAGAGTAAAAGGGATATGAACAACTTGCTCATTAAATGAGCAATTGATTATGTGGCTGTGGTAGGGTAAAAATGGCCTGGGGCCCAGCCAAGGCCCAGGACGGCTCTCGCTCAAAAATAAGAAAAACAATAATCCGGCTCGGCTTCGGACCACTACAGGGTCGGCACCGAGCCGCAAGTTCACCCCACAGAACTGGTCTCCTCGTATTCGACGAGCCCCGATGGCCCTCGGCCTCCGATCCACTACAGCCCCACGGGCCGTCCGCCCAGCCTGGCAAGGAATGAGGATGACCTGGCACAACCTAGGCCATCCGATTCTCCCAGAGGCACAGGAGCCCCATGATCAGCCATGTCAGCTCCAAATACCACCTAGGGCTTTGCCACGTCAGCCCTATACCACTCTTGGCACTGCCACGTCCGCCCTAAACCCCCTGGACCTCCTGCCACGTCAGGCCCATGGGCTTTCGGGTTCAGACCCGGCCCCCAAGCGGATCCAAACCCGGTTGGAATTCCCTATAAATACCAGACCCTCACCCACCTTTTCAGGTAATCAATCTTTGCCACCTAAATTCCTCTAGTTACTGCTACTCTCTCACAGAGACTGACTAGATCGTCGGAGGGTCCGCCACCGGGATAAACCCCGGTGTTTCAGGACCGTCTGCAGGTACTCGAGGCGAGGCCATCCGAGTTGATCCTCAAGCACCGAAGCGAGCCCCTCGCTCACCGTCCGGTACCGTACTCTTCCCTCATTACAAATTGAGTCCGAACTCACACCTGGTGCACCCACACTGCGACCAAAAACAAGCAGCATCAGGTTGGCGCCGTCTGTGGGAACTCTTTATCCGGTACGGACGATAGTCCGAGCCTCGCCACCGACGCTCTCCCTCGACCCGATCTCCCATGGCTCCCCGAGTCCGAAGATCGGCCCGTTCCGCCCGACCAGACGGGCCTCCTCCCGAGGGGGCCCTCGACGGAGGGCAAGCATCCAATAATCCGGGTGGAAACCCCGGACCCCAACAAAGCGCTTCACACGTCGCCGAACCCGACCTTCGTCGGGTCATTCTGAACAGAAGGGCTAGCCAGGCTAGGGGAGGGACCGCTTCCAACTCGGCCCCGAACTATTCCAGGCTCGCGCAAGGAGACAGGCCGTCGGCACTCAGCCGCATCGGCCGAATTCCTACGCCCCGATTCAACCCTGCCGACCATGGCGCGGTCACCAGGGGCGAATTCAGAAGCTTCAGAGATGAAATCATGGAGGCACTCCATGGGGCACCGAGGTTCGCGACTTATAGCCGACCCCTTCAAATGAGCGAAGGGAGGAGTCACACTCGTGCGCCGACCCCCCCTCCTGAGCGCACAGACGAGGTGCTCCGACGCCTCCTAGAGATGGAGAATTGCCTCGAGCGCATCGGCGAAGGGAATCCCAACCTAGTTCAAGGTCGTGGACCTTCTCGACCTCCATTTTCCGTCAACATCTTAGAAGCGGAGATCCCCCGGAACTTCCGGCCTCCGCAGTTCGAAACTTACAACGGAGAGGGTGATCCAGCTGATCACATGGAGGGCTTCAAAACCCTCATGATGATTCACAGCGTTTCGGATCCCCTGCTGTGCCGAGCCTTCCCGGCCACCCTCCGGGGTCCGGCCAGGGATTGGTTCTCCAAACTCTCCCCTGGCTCGATCTTCTCGTTCGACCAGCTGGAAGCCAGCTTCCTGGCCCACTTCATCACTAGCCGAAAGACCGAAAGGACAAGCGCTTCCCTGCTCGACCTCAGTCAGAGGGAGGGGGAGTCGCTACGTAACTTCGTCAAAAGGTTCATGACCGAGGCAAGGTCCGTCTCTGTCCTTGACGCCGGGGTCGCCTCAGCTGCCTTCCGACACAATGTCTGGCACAACCAGCTGAAGGCCTCCCTGGCGAAGAAGCCACCTCTGGACTTCTCTGACCTTCTCAACCGGGTCGAGAAGTACATACGAGCTGAAGAAGCTCTTAACCCAGAGGGCAGCAAGGAAGTCGTGGGGAAGGGCAAGCGCATGGTCGATGAGGCCGAACCTGCCAAGAAAACAGCAAAGGAAGGGGTCGGCGCGAAGAGGGCACCTCCGGTCCCTCGCTTCGAAAGGTACACTCCCTTGACACATAACGTGTCCGCCATCCTCTTAGAAATCGAGGATAAGGGTATTGTCCGACTACCTCCCCGATCAAATAACAACAAGAAGCGAGATCAGCGCTTCTACTGTCGTTTCCACAGAGATCATGGGCACGAAACCGACCAATGTCGGGCCCTGAAAGACGAGATTGAGGAACTCATCTCACGAGGCTACCTCCGAGAATTCACCAGAGAAGGCCCACGGGATCGGCGAGATGCTAGGTACCGGAGGCCTTCGCCTCCGAACCCTACTCCGAACCGCATCCAGGATCGGGACCCCGAACCCGAGGGAGCCACAGGCACGCCGGCTATTCTGCACTGTGTCCATGGAGGACCGATGGGGGGAGAGTCAAATACCTCTCGGAGAGCCTTCATCCGAGAGGTGAACGCTGTCCAAGACACCCCCTCACCCAGGTTGCAACCGGTGCCTGTCTCCTTCTCCGGAGAGGACCTCGAAGGCGTTCGCCTCCCTCATTGCGATGCCCTCGTCATTGGCCTCCACATGGCTAATTGTGAGGTTCGCCGAATCCTCGTCGACAACGGTAGCTCGGTGAATATTCTCTTCCTCGAGGCCTTTGTGAATCTCAAACTGCCCAGAGGTAAACTCAAGCCAGCCGGATTCACCTTGCATGGGTTCTCCTGCGTCCCTGTCGTAATAGAAGGGATTGTTACTCTCGACGTTACCGCAGGATCGGCTCCTGTCAAGAGGACCGAGTCCATGGACTTCATAGTGGTAAACGTCAAGGCGGCTTACAACGCCATACTCGGCCGACCCGGATTGTGCTCCCTTCAAGCGGTACCTTCGTCTTACCATCTGAAACTTAAATTTCCTACCCCGCAAGGGGTCGGCATAGTCCGAGGTAGCCAAGAAGCAGCGCGGTCGTGCTACATGACCGCCGTCGGAGGGGGTGTGTTTCCCCTCGACGCTGTTGAGCTCGAACCCGAGAGGGACGGCCCCGCTCCAGAGCCTGTCGATGAGCTGGAGGAGGTCCCGTTCGGCGCCGAGGACGAATCGAAATGGTTCCGGGTGAGCCGCTCGCTCCCCGAAGACTTGAAGCCAGGCATAATCGCCTGCATCTGCCGCAACGTTGATCTCTTTGCCTGGAAGCCCTCCGACATGCCTGGGATCTCCGAAGACTTGATTATGCATCGGCTGAGCGTCATCCCGGACTCTAAGCCGGTCGTCCAGAAGAGGCGCAAATTCGCCCCGGAAAGACAGCAAATTGTGAAGACAGAGGTCGACAAACTCTTGTCAGCTCGATTTATTCAGGAAGTCAGCTACCCCGAATGGTTGGCTAATGTCGTCATGGTGAAGAAGGCAACCGGGGGCTGGCGGATCTGTATCGACTTCACGGATCTAAATAAGGCATGTCCGAAAGATCCTTCCCCCTCCCCCGCATCGACGCCTTAATCGACGCCACCTCGGGGCATGAGCTACTGTCCTTCATGGACGCATTCTCTGGGTACAATCAGATCCGGATGTTTCCACCGGACATTTCCAAGACCTCGTTCGTCACCGACCAGGGTCTTTTTTGTTACCGCGTTATGCCCTTCGGGCTGAAAAACGCCGGAGCCGCATACCAACGGCACATCAACAGAATCTTCAAAGACCTGATCGGCCGCAACATGGAAGTCTATGTCGACGACATGCTCGTCAAAAGCTGGGCCGGGCCGGACCACGTCGCCGACCTCGAGGAAGCCTTCGGGGTCCTCCGGCATCACAACATGAGGCTCAATCCGGCTAAATGCGCCTTCGGCGTCTCCACTGGGAAATTCCTGGGGTTCATCGTCAGCCAGCGCGGCATCGAGGCGAACCCCGAGAAAATCCAAGCTATCATTGACATGGCCCTGCCCCAGAATGTCAAGGAGGTTCAGAGGCTTACGGGCCAGTTGGCTGCAATCGGTCGTTTCCTCTCCAAGTCAGGGGAGAAGTCTCTCCCCTTCTTCAAGGCCCTACGCAGAAAAGGGGGCTTCGAGTGGGGTACCCATCAACAAGAAGCCTTCGAACAGCTGAAGCAGTACCTCACCAATCCTCCTCTCCTCAGCAAGCCCGAGCCGGGCGAACCACTATGGCTCTACCTGTCCGCCTCGGATAGCGCCCTCAGCCGCCGAGACGAGACCATTGTATTATGTAAGCAAAGTCCTGCTCCCCGCCGAGACGAGGTACGCAAAGATAGAGAAGGTGGCCTATGCTTTGGTCATGGCAGCCCGGAAACTTCGTCCTTACTTCCAGGCCCACTCCGTCCAAGTACTGACCGACCAGCCACTGAAGACTGTCCTCCACAAGCCCGAAAACTCTGGCCGCTTAGTCAAGTGGTCAATTGAGCTGAGTCAGTTCGACATCAGCTATTAGCCGAGGACGGCCATCAAAGGGCAGGCCCTCGCCGAGTTCATAACTGAGTGCACCGTTTCCGAACATCCCAACATCGAGGTCTCGGATCCGACCTGGGAGGTCTTTGTCGACGGATCATCCTGCGAAACGGGGAGTTGGGCTGGCATCATCCTTCGTGGCCCCGACCAATTCCTACTTCAATACTCCCTCCGCCTCAACTTTCCGGCCTCCAACAACGAGGCGGAATACAAGGCCATGATCGCCGGGTTGACCCTAGCACGCCGAGCCGGAGCCAAGCAAATCCGGGCCTTCAGCGATTCTCAGCTCGTGGTCAATCAGATCACCGGAGAATACGAAGCCCGCGATGATCGCATGATGAGGTATTTGGCGGTGGTCCGACGCCTCCTAGCGTCCTTCTGCCACTCCACAGTCATTCGAGTCACTAGGGAACAGGACGCTCAAGCAGACGCGTTGTCAAAACTCGCCTCTTCCTCCTTCGAGGGTCTCGACCAAACGGTACTCATCGAAATCCTATTGAAGCCGAGTGTCAACGATCAAGACCAGGAGGCAATGTGTGTTCAAGACGCCAGTCCAGACGACTGGACCACTCCCATCCGGAGATTCTTAGTCAATGCCGAGCTTCCTGAAGACCGGGCCGAAGCCAGACGGGTCAGGGTCCGAGCTGAAAGGTTCGTCATGATTGATGACATCCTCTTCAAACGCTCATACACCTTGGCCGACGGCAAGCCGTACCTCCGCTGCCTCACCAGCGACGAGGCCAGCTACGCGCTGAGAGATCTTCATGAGGGGATCGGCGGATGCCACATGGGGAGCAGAACGCTCGCTCGGAAGGCCCTGAATCAGGGGTACTATTGGCCGACCATGCTCCAAGACTCGCAAGAACTAGTCAAGAGGTGCGGCCCATGCCAAAGGTTCTCCCCCATCAAGAAGCTTCCTCAAGCCAATCTCCGATCCCTGGCTAGTCCTACGCCGTTCGCCATGTGGGGCATGGACCTTGTGGACCCCTTCCCCGTAGCGGTAGGGCAAAAGAAATTCTTGATAGTCGCCATCGACTACTTCACCAAGTGGCTCGAAGCCGAGCCTCTGTCCAGCATCACCGAGCGCCAAGTACAACAATTCTTTTGGAAGAACATCATTTGCCGGTTCGGAATCCCTCGGGTCCTCGTCATGGACAACGGAACCCAATTCCAAGGTCAGAACTTCCAAACTTTCTGCGCAGACATCAGCATCCAGCAACGTTTCTCCGCTATTTGCCACCCTCAGTCCAACGGCCAAGCGGAGAACGCGAACAGGCAAATCCTCGACGACCTCAAAAAGCGCCTCGACAGTTCTCCCAAAGGGCTGTGTGTCGAAGAACTACCTAGCGTGCTATGGGCGCACCGAACCACCAAGAGGATCCCCACAGGGGAGACGCCATTCAGTCTGACATATGGGACAGAAGCAGTTATCCCCGTCGAGGTCGGCCTGCCTTCTCCCCGTATCATGGCCTTCGACGAAGCTGACAATTCTTCCGGCCTGAGGGCCAACCTGGACCTCGTCGCCAAGGTCAGAGAAAAGTCTTCAATCCGAAGGAGCATCTACCAACAACGGATCGAGAAGTTTTACAACAAGAAGGTCCGCCCCACAAACATCAAGGCGGGGGATCTCGTGTTACGAAAACTGTCCGTCTCCGACACAACCAAGAAGAGGAAATTAGCTCCCAACTGGGAAGGCCCATACCGTGTAGTCGAGGCTGTACGCCCTGGTACATACCGACTGGCAGATATGGACGGTCGGCTGATCAGCCGACCCTGGAACGCCGAGCACCTAATGAAGTTCCTGGAGGGACAAGCATAGGTTCTAGCCTGGCTAATGTAAATAATATCTTTTGTAAGCTTTCATGTGTAAAGGGCCGTTTTAGCGACCCTCCCTATCATATATGAAAATATCTTCTTTCTGCCAACTCCAAATGCCTCGGCAGCCCCGACCTAACACCGGACAATGGGATCGACACCCGAGTCCTTACTCCGGTATCGTCCCCAAACGTCTCGGTAGGTCCGACTCGGCTTCATGCCAGGGAGTCTTCCTAACGCCCCGCGCCGATCCCTCACGGATCGACGGGGCCGAACTTCACCTCCGCCATCATTCACTACACTATTAACCAGAGCAAAGAGGAAAAAGAATTCTTTATTCATACTCCATTATTAGTTCTGAAAAAACAAACAAAGACCGTTACAGGACCACTCCACTCATCTCAAACTGAAGGAAGCCACCATCTTAGGGCCCCTCAGGTCCGACGAATGGCGGGACCACTCCGACCGAACGACTAGGAGCCCTCTCCTCGTCATGGTGGTCCTTAGGCTCAGCCACGGTCGACACACCGGCCACGGAGCTCTGGGCATCCCCCGGTCGAACACGCTCCAGCAGCAGCAACGCCGAGGAAACCCCCTCCGTTCGCAGGCCTCCCGAGCAAGAGGCCGTCCTCGTCCCTGACACTCCGAGCATCGTCTTGTAGCGGTGTATCTCCATCTCCTTCTCCACGATGACATCACGAAGTAGCCTCTCAGACGAGGGCCTCTGCACCGATGCACTAGACATGGTGTATCCAAGACCGACGCCTCCGAGGTCCCGATCCACCATCGCCCTCCTCAGTCGGCTCGCCTCCTCACTTAGGGCTTCAGACTTGTTCCGATAATAGTTAAAGGCCGCATCATTGTCACGAGCCCCCTTTCGGTAGCGAACCAACGTGGCCTCCAGGGCCTCAACCTTGCTCCGGAGCCACGCCACGTCGGAACGACGGGGGTCCACCTCGGGAAGGGGAGCCGTAACCTACAAGAGAACCAGCCCACTCAAAACACATAAGCAAGGAGGTTCGGAAATATCCGAGGTCAAAACACTTGGCCAGTCAAAAATCCTCTTTTATAAATGGAATTACTTCATACAAAAAATGCGGTGGCCAGTCCGCGGTAGGCAAATACAATCAAGAGATGGAAAAAGAAAGACAAAGCTACACAACTTATTTTCCCACCTTAACATCGGCCGGGTTCACGGGGAGGTCGGCAGCCAGGTCATCAACGGGCCCTTCTTCATTAGGGGTCTTCGGTGTCCCCTCGATCTCCATGTCGTACTCGAAGTTGGACAGGTCGATGGTCGGGTAGAAGTGCCTCACATGACTGAGGGCCTTCGCATAACACTCGTCCTGGGCCTTGATCACCATGGTCTGACCCGCCTCAGTCAACTCCTCCTTCTCCTTGGCGAACTTCTTCTTCAGAGCCGCCATCTTCTTCCCCCATTCCGCCTCCTTGGCGTCGAACTCGGTCTTCATCTTCTGCTCCCTCTGATGCGAGCCTTCGAGCTCTATCTTCAGCTCCTTCATCTCCTGCACGGCCTTGTCAGCCCGGTCTCGCTCCCGCTCCAAAGCTGCCTCATAAAGGCCTCTCACATGGGCCCCCTGCAAGGTCGCCTGCAGTAACGAAACACTACTAAGAAAACCTCCTTTACGAAGTGATCACAAGGCAAGCGGGGTCGGCAGACTTACCAGCACATTAGCCTGCGCAAGGCGCGTGTACGCATCCTCCAGGGTCTCGGCATTCATCTCCGCGCGGTCCCGGGGGGTCACCAGCTTAGTCGCCACCTCGACGGCCTGGCGCCCTCGGGTTAGGCAGTCACCCTCACGGATCGACCAATTCGGCACCCACGGTCGCCGCAACCTCTCCTTTACCTCCGACCCCACCAGGGGACCCTTCACCTTATCAAGATCACCCGCCTTGCCCTGGTCCGAGCTCTTCCGAGCAACCACCACCTTGCCGGTCTCTGAGCGCGTCCTCTTTGCCGGAGGCTCGTCTGGGACCCCGGAGACCACCTGGGACGACCCCCTCGTCTTCATCGCCTCCCCCTTCGTCTCGGCCTTCTGCTTCTTCATGGCGAGCCTCTTTGCCTTGATCGATTCGGGATCCATACCTGCAAAAAAATCCATTAAGAACAATGAGCACAAAAGAACAACAAGACCGAGAGAAAAGAAACAACTACATACAAAGCACGGCCGGGCTCAGTCCGAAACTCGCCAGGTGACCCTCCGTCACCTTCGGCCAACTGATACTGTGCGACAGATGGAGGCGCTCGACGAACCTCCACTCCTCGGCCGTCAGGTCCCTCGGCCTCGGCGCTTTGAAGCTTGGCTTATAATGGTTCCATCGAGTAGGGATGTCCCAAGGCTCCTCACTCCGGATCACCACATATTTTTTCTTCCACTCCTTGATAGAGTCCGGGTGACCGTGGATGACCTTCCCCTTACTCCGAGGCGAGATATAATAAACACCCTCCGACTCCCCCGACGAGCTGATCCCCAGCATCGCCCGGAACACGCCCAACCGAAGGGGCACCTTCTGCTCCTCACACAACAGCACGAAGCAGATGATCTGCTTCCAGGAGTTCGGCCCATACTGCATCGGCGCCAGGGACGCCCAATTCAACACCTCTCGAACAAACGGATGGACCGGCAGCCTCAGTCCAGAGATGAAGGCGTCCACTGGGAAGACGCAGTACCAAGCAGGCAGGGGGTCGGTCGGGCGCAGGGTAGAGTTCGGCAACATGAGCTCGTAGCCGGGCCCTATGTGGTATGCCAACTGCAAAGCCTCCAAGTCACCAGCCTCTAAGACGGTCGGAAGCGTGTCCATCTTCACCCTCTTCCGGCTCGGGGAAGACTGCTGGACCCCAAAAAGCTCCTTATCCGAAAGGTCGTCTGGGTACCGACGGAACGACTTCGGTTGTACGGGCGACCCTGTCATTAAGTTGCGGTGAATGGGCGCCTGGCTCGAGCCACCGGTCCTCGACCCCTTCTTCTTCGGAACCCTCTTCTTCTTGGCTCTTTCCGGCGAGGGGGTAGATAATCGCCCCTGACCGGTCGGCGTGGAGCTCGAACCCACACCCTGACCTGTGGATCTCCCCTCCGCACCTCCTATCCGAGCCCCTTCGGCTTCACCCTCTTCTGGGCCACCCTCCTCTTCGGAAGCCAACTCTAGAATCTGAACTTCGTCCGAACTGTCGCTTGCCTCCTCAGATTGGCTACTCTCCACCACGAAAGGTTTTCGGAAGCGTAACGGCCTTACATTGTACACCGGCTCCTCCTCGCCTACTGGCTCCTCCCACGAAGTCGAAACAGAGGGCTCCACATCATGTACCGACTCCCCCTCGAGCACTGGCTCCTCCCACGAAGTCGATTTTGAGGCGGGGTTCCCTTCCCCCCCCCGACGTCGACGCCGACGAGCCAGACTGAGCCCTAGACATCTGTGCCTAACAAAAGAAACTTACAAACTAACCTTTAAGTTGCCTCGGACTGACGAACCTGTACCGCTAAACAGTCAAGCCGAACGCTGAAGTGTTTGATTTCTTTTTAAGAAAACGGCAGGAGAGAAATGAGCAGAATGGGGAAGAGAGGGGGGATATTTATAGAGAGAGAGGTGATGCCTCAATTTTCGCATTATTGTTCCTCGAATAGCGCGCGTCTGCCACCAATGGAATCGCGCCACGTCATCCTCGAAACTGGCGCTGCTGACGTCACCTAGCGCCAGTTGGAGACCACATAGAGGTCGGTTCGGATGAAGTGTTCGGCAGAGAAATTTTTTTACTAAAGATTTAAGGCTCCAGGGCTCGGTCGGCTCCCCTCTCACCCGCGAACAACTCGGGGCTTACGGCCTCGACAGCCGAAACCCCGAATTGTTCCCAGGTGGGAGAAAAGCCACCATCGCCTGCGCCCTGGGCTCCAGGGCTCGGTCGGCTCCCCTCTCACCCGCGAGCAGCTCGGGGCTTACGGCCTCGACAGCCGAAACCCCGAACTGTTCGAGGGTGCGAGAAAAGCCACCATCGCCTGGAACCCTATCGGAAAGCAGATCGGCCCACCTCCAATCTCTAACCCCCTTGGGCTGACAGACCATCAGAAATCGTCAGCACCAGAAGGAAGACAGAGATCGGAGACGACCCATCTATCCGAGGCTCCTCCGCCCCAGGTTCGGAATTCGGTTGATACCCCTCCCGTCCGGATCTTTCTCGGGCAAACAGCCGTGTCAGGGCCGTCTGACCTGAAAAAGGATCCGGACGGCAAAGTCACCACCCGTCCAATGCTCTCAGGGCCAAAATTTTGCAAGAGACAGACGTCCGCCAAAGCAGACACCTCTGGTGGCCGATGGACCACCCTTGCTGTGATCAAACCCACTGGGGGGAGAGGGGTATTTATAACCTCCCCCATGGACCTGCCATTATGACATTGGGAAAGCCAAACGACAGAATCCCATGCGCCATGCATTTATTAGGCGGCGCCATTAATGCCCCTAGGAAATTGGAACATTGTACAGATCCCGGAGCGCCTTCAACGCTCCGCGAAGACAGCAGGCCACCCCGCTCAAACCTTCAAAGGCACAACGGCTCGCCATCACCCTTGCCAACCCATAATCCCTCGCCAGCTCGAGGTTCGGTCTAGCACCAGGGTAGTCTTCTCAGGAAGGCTCAACGGCTCGCCATCACCCTTGCTGACCCATAATCCATTTCCAGCTCGAGGTCCGGCCTGGCACCAGGGTAGTCTTCTCAGGAAGGCACCACAGTTCGTCATCACCCTTGCCGACCCATAATCCCTCGCCAGCTCGAGGTTCGGTCTAGCACCAGGGTAGTCTTCTCAGGAAGGCTCAACGGCTCGCCATCACCCTTGCCGACCCATAATCCTTCGACAGCTCGAGGTTCGGTCTGGCACCAGGGTAGTCTTCTCAGGAAGGCACCATGGTTCGCCATCACCCTTGCCGACCCATAATCCCTCGCCAGCTCGAGGTTCGGTCTAGCACCAGGGTAGTGTTCTCAGGAAGGCTCAACGGCTCGCCATCACCCTTGCCGACTCATAATCCCTTGCCAGCTCGAGGTTCGGTCTAGCACCAGGGTAGTCTTCTCAGGAAGGCTCAACGGCTCGCCATCACCCCTGCCGACCCCTAATCCCTCGCCAGCTCGAGGTTCGGTCTAGCACCAGGGTAGTCTTCTCAGGAAGGCTCAACGGCTCGCCGTCACCCTTGCCGACCCATAATCCCTCGCCAGCTCGAGGTTCGGTCTAGCACCAGGGTAGTCTTCTCAGGAAGGCTCAACGGCTCGCCATCACCCTTGCCGACCCATAATCCCTCGTCATCTCGAGGTTCGGTCTAGCACCAGGGTAATCTTCTCAGGAAGACACAACGGCTCGCCATCGCCCTTACCGACCCATAAATCATTGCCAGCTCGAGGTTCGGTCTAGCACCAGGGTAATCTTCTCAGGAAGACACAACGGCTGGCCATCGCCCTTACCGACCCATAAACCCTCGCCAGCTCGAGGCTCGGTCTAGCACCAGGGTAATCTTCTCAGGAAGACACAACGGCTCGCCATTGCAATTACCGACCCATAAACCCTCGCCAGCTCGAGGTTCGGTCTAGCACCAGGGTAATCTTCTCAGGAAGACACAACGGCTCGCCATCGCCCTTACCGACCCATAAACCCTCGCCAGCTCGAGGTTCGGTCTAGCATCAGGGTAGCCTTCTTATGAAGGCCCAGCGATTCGCCATCCCATTTCCACGACCATAAACACTCCTCCACGCCTAACTCCCGCACCCCCGCAGGAGTGGGGGGCTTGTGTGGTAGGGTAAAAATGGCCTGGGGCCCAGCCAAGGCCCAGGACGGCTCTCGCTCAAAAATAAGAAAAACAATAATCCGGCTCGGCTTCGGACCACTACAGGGTCGGCACCGAGCCGCAAGTTCACCCCACAGAACTGGTCTCCTCGTATTCGACGAGCCCCGATGGCCCTCGGCCTCCGATCCACGACAGCCCCACGGGCCGTCCACCCAGCCTGGCAAGGAATGAGGATGACCTGGCACAACCTAGGCCATCCGATTCTCCCAGAGGCACAGGAGCTCTATGATCAGCCATGTCAGCTCCAAATACCACCTAGGGCTTTGCCACGTCAGCCCTATACCACTCTTGGCACTGCCACGTCCGCCCTAAACCCCCTGGGCCTCCTGCCACGTCAGGCCCATGGGCTTTCGGGTTCAGACCCGGCCCCCAAGCGGATCCAAACCCGGTTGGAATTACCTATAAATACCAGACCCTCACCCACCTTTTCAGGTAATCAATCTTTGCCACCTAAATTCCCCTAGTTACTGCTACTCTCTCACAGAGACTGACTAGATCGTCGGAGGGTCCGCCACCGGGATAAACCCCGGTGTTTCAGGACCGTCTGCAGGTGCTCGAGGCGAGGCCATCCGAGCCGATCCTCAAGCGCCGAAGCGAGCCCCTCGCTCACCGTCCGGTACTGTACTCTTCCCTCATTACAAATTGAGTCCGAACTCACACCTGGTGTACCCACACTGCGACCAAAAACAAGCAGCATCAGTGGCATACATGCGATACATTGGACAACTAACTCTGTTAAGAATTTTCCAATCATATGTATGCCACATCATCAATTGCTTATTTACTAAATGAGCAAGTTGCTCATACCCCCTTTTCTCATATATATATATATATATATATATAGAGAGAGAGAGAGAGAGAGAGAGAGTGAGAGAGAGAGAGAGATAGAGAGAAAAGTGAGCCTCATATAGAGTATGAGGAATTTTTCCTCATACAAAGTGATTATACTGGTGGGGCCTTTATGGAAAATCCAATCCGTCCATCATGTTTATCATACTAATGGATATATGTGTAGAAAAAAACCAAGTGGTTTGGAGGTCATTCACCCATGCATCATGTGGTTGAAAAATGAACGATTTCAACAATAATACAAATTGAACTACAAATTGGACCTACATGATGCATGAGTAAATGACCTCCCAACCACTTGATTTTTTCTACACATACATCTATTAGCATGATAAAAATGATGGACGGATTGGATCTTCTATAAGGGCTCCACCAAGTGAGTATAATCACTTTGTAAGAGGAAAATTTCCTCATACAAATATGAGGCTCCCATTACTCATATATATATATATATATATATATATATATATATAGGGAAAGCTTCGGTTGAGCACTACTCTAGTGCTCACCGCGTGAACACTAGGCCTTCGGGCGTTCATATCGAAAATCCAAACTCGAGACATATTTGAAGGTGTATAAGATTTTGAGGAAGGGGCAGGTCACCGAAGAGGTTGCAAGCATGCATGCATGCATGCAGACAGACATGATCATGGGAAATTGATGAGAGGAGACTTTCATGATCAGTGCTAAAAATCATGCAATTTATCGTACTTGATGATCAATCAGCAAATAAATTGGGTATCATCTACATGATCAGTGCTAAAAATCTTGAGAGGAAACTTTCATGATCAGTCAGCAAATACAACTTTGTATGCATGGTTCTTTATCAGAGAAGAGAGAGACTTTCTATGCATGCAGACAGGCATGATCATGGGAAATTGATCAAAACTTTCATGATCAATGCTAAAATGAATGATTATATAGTAGTTTGCAAAACCGAAGAAGTCAGCAAATAAATTGCATGGTTGAATGATGGGAAACTGAGAAGTTGCAGCAAGCGCTTCGCAATTTATTCATTTTGATATTTGCATGCATGTGTTAATTATTTTCAGTAAACATGTAAATTACATTTTTGACCTCCGACTGTGGAGGGGTTAGGGGCAAAATTTGACAGACTGAATTCCTACATTATTTTTTAGCTTTTTATGTTTATGAGGGTATTATAGTAAAAAGCCGCCAAAATAGAGCTATGCATAATAATAGTTTCTAGGAGGAAAAAAAATGAACCGATGAGTTAACCTATACGTGCATCGCACATTTAAATATTAGGGCGTGCATCACACCTTTAAATATATACTTGCATTTTTTCCTCCTAGAAACTCATGAGTTAAGCTAGATTTTGAAACAGAGCCGCGAAAAGACTAATTAATAAGTTTTGCTTAATAATAAACCTCATCATCTAATGACATATATTAATAAAATTTATGAATATATGGGGCTTTGAAACAGAGCCGCCAAAATGTCATTATTTTCCCTTATGGTCTGATGCACTCCCTATTTATTATAGCCGCATTAAATTAAAAAATCTCAGCTTAACTTATTTATTATACTAAATGTGAAGTAAAATTACATTTCTCACATTTGATTGTGAAGAGATCAGGGGCAAAAATAGACAGAATTAACCCTATATTATTTTTTAGTCTTTTATGCATATGGGGCATGATAGTAAAAAGCCGTCAAAATGGGGCTTTGCTTAATAATAGTATAGATGTAGATGATGTGTACAAAATTTTAAGTAATTTGGAGATCTCTAGTCGATGTATCAAAGCGTTTAATACCTCATGAAGATGATGCGAAATACATATATATGCATTTATTTGAACATCTTGATGTGTAGACTAGAGGTATCTGAATTGCTTAAAATTTTGTAGACATCATATTGATGACATGTAGAGTAATGTGAATGGTGTGATCGATATTCGGATGACTCAAATTGCTCATCTTTTAAAAAAATATTTTCATCTCACAATCTCATATTAGCACTACTATACATTGATTTTAGTCAATCTAAAATATTGTATATGCCTAGGAGTTCGAAATCCCAGCTTAACAAATCTGACCAAAAAATAAAAATATGAACTAAAAATAAGAAATTGTACGTAGAAGGAGATAATTGTATAGAAGAAAACAAACTATTCTATGGTTTTACTAAGTATTATTTGAGCCATTCCTTTGATAATGATTACTTTAACTATATTCTTCACAAGTTTTTATAATTGTTCTCTAAATTATTTAGAACCTCTTCTGGCTGTTAATAATTGAAAGTTTTAAACTAGAAGAAACTCAACAGATTGGGGAATGATTCATGAATCTATTAAACAACTTAGGTTTTAAAATAGCCTTCACAACTTAACAGAAAGGAGAAAGGCTATGTCACGTTAGCCATAACAGTTGCGTGATATCAGCCATTGACAAATTCAAAAGCAGTAACAAGCATATCCTAAAGACTATGACTTATTTAACAAAAAGCCAAACTTCAGGAAAGACCCTTGGCTTCTTCTCTTCATTCCCTTCCTTTAACTAGTTCCCAACTAGTTTAACTCAGGAACCTTACAAACTCCAAGCTAAATTCTAAACTTTTGGAAAGCATCCAAAGTAAGAGGCTTCGTCATCACATCTGCCAACTGATTTTGAGTCCCACAATGCCAACTCAACGACACCATCTCGAGTCAAATCACGAAGAAAATGGAAGCACACATCGATGTGTTTGCTTCAACCACGAAGTACTGGATTTTTAGACAATTGAATAGTGGAACTATTATCACAAAAATCGTAGTACACTTACTCCTTCAAACTCAACTTCTACGACTTGACTAGCACATGTAGCTGTAGCTACGAATGCTGCCTCTGTGGTGAATAGTATGACAGAAGACCAAGCCACAACTCCTGAACCTAGCATAGACACATACCCTGATGTGCTTTTGTGATCATTCAAATCCCCTGCATAATTGTTGTCTGCATATCCAATCAGGCCCTCATCTTCTCCTGCTTTGTGAAAAAAGTTCGAGCTCTATTGTTCCTTTCAAGTACCTCATGATCCTTTTGACTACCAACATATGTAATTCCATTGTTTTGACATGTACCTGCTCACCAAACTCACGGCATGCATTAAATCTGGCCTTGTAGCCGTTAGATACATGAGACATCCCACCATCTGCTTGTACAAAGTCTTGTCAACTTGAACTCCATTTTCATCTCTGTACAGCTTGCAACCTAGAACGATAGTTGTGAACCAAGTTACAGTTCTCCATTCTAAATTTCCTCAACACCTTTAGTGCACACTTCCTTTGACACATGTAAATTCCATCTGACCCTTGCAATACTTCAATACCATGAAAGAATCTCAATCTTTCCAAGTCAGTCTTGTCAAATTTCTTTAACATAGAACTCTTAATGTAACACCCCGAATTTTATTTACAGGTAATTCGTAGTACAACAGGATCTTTTACTTTATTTTGTACAATTTTACAAGGAAATTAAAACTTTTCATTTACAATAAGTTCTTTATATCAACGCAGCAGAAATTAAATACAACATAATAGATATACAACTTTAACATCAACAACTTAAATCATGATAATAGTCTATAGTATCAAATCGTCTTTAAGTCCTCGTCAATTCAAGCCCTGCACTGAAAACTGTGGGCACGTTAGTTGCTTACAACCGACGCAATATTATAAAATGGCGATCCTCGCTATACTATAATATAACGATTTTCTTACTTTAGCAAACACGAACTTGAATGCATATTAAAGTGTAAAAGTGTGACTATCCTAAACACGTCAGTTTATGATGTGACTTAATGCCTAATGCAGATGTTATACTACAATGACACTAATGCATACTTGTTCGGATTCTATGTATCTCATTCTACATAGGTCAGAGGGTAAACACCTACGTACTCCACATTATAGGGTTAAATTCCTCATCATGCATCTTACTATTATGATTACTTGTCACGACCCAAAATTTTCACCTTTTTTTTTGAACACTTGACTACTTATTTTATTACTACTATCTTATTACAAAATTCAATAAAAATTTCGGCAGAGTCTCCACTGAAATATTAACCCTTTTACAGATATTCCTTACGAAATTCTGCAAACAATTACATAAATCAAAGTACCTGTAATATATATTAATCGTCCCCATGCCAAATCATTCAACAACACACATGCAATAATATATGGGGCTCTGGGGGCATAATTCATCATAATAAGTGATATGGCTAAAAATGGGGTTAAATCGGAACCGTCCAAATCAGGTACGAATCTTAAAGATCGGGGGTAAAATGGTAATTTCACCTACAAACGGCTCTGAAATGGGTACTGGGTCTTTTTCCAAAGGCCCAATAACCCACGAACGGATCCATCTCAGCTGGGTGCAGGTTCCAACCCACAAGAAACCCAATCCAGCTGGATAAAATTAAGGTTTATGATTATGATTAATCAATGGCCCTGATCACTTCTATCCATTCACTGGAAAGTAGGGATTTGATCTTATCCCGAAACTGGTCCCTAAGGCGGCTATAAATACCCCCCATCTCCCACTGTTACCAGGTAATCAATCTTTTTCAAATCAAAGCTCTTTCATAATCTTTTTAATTACTGACAAGAGCGTCGGAGGGTGCGTCGCCGGGATCAACCCCGGTGTTTCGCACTTTTTGCATGTCAACGGCGGGAGATCACGGTCAAACTCCGGCGGAAAGGTGTTTTTAGGTTTGACTATTTAACATCCCAAGAATCCACAAATCTATCTATTTACCCCCACATCGATTTCAGCGGCAACAGATTGGTGCCGTCTGTGGAAAAACAAATAGCAATCCATCCTCTTCCATCGGTTAAGATCACCTCCAGCCATGCCTCCCAGGAAAATCAGATTTAGAGGGTCCAACCATGGGCCCACACCTCCTCAACCACAACAGGAGGTCCCCCTCCAAACTGTCCAGCAGCAGGGGCAACTCCCTCCTCAGCCTGATCGGCCCCTGCAGCAGGAGTAGCCTCATCTTCACAACCCTCAGCACCAGCGGGCTCAAGTCGGGCCCCAGAATGCCGGTATTGGGACCTCTCGTCCTCCTCCTCAGAAGCAACCTCTTCATCGCGACCACATCTCCGTACATAACCCTTCAACTGACTCAATGGCGTCCCACAACCCTCGGCCTTACGAAGACCTCCACAACATCCTCATCAATCGGCAGAAAGAAGAGGACCTTCGCCACCGTTTGGATGAAAGGCAGGCCTGTGAGAGAGCCTCCCGCTCAGAACGTCCAAATGAGCGATCACTTCGCGACCACAGGAGGTCCCCTCTTCATAGGAGGCAGGGAGAGTCCCCTGAGTACCGTCGAAGAAGGCATCACTCTCCCGCTAGACGACAGCCCCCGAGGGACGAAAACGGACCTATCACCCGAGCCGAATTCCAACAGTTCCAGGCTACAATCCTACAGGCCCTCAATCTCCCACCGAACAACAACAATGATGTTCAGAGGGTTCCCACTCTTCAGCCGGTCCAAAGCCCTCGTCCTCGGTCTCTAAGTCCTCCTCAAGCTCCGAGCCACCGCCATCATATCCCTAGTCCTCGCCATTCTCCGAGCTACCGCCGCCGTAGCCCACGCTCCCCTTCGTACGAAGATGAGTCCAGAGGCTCACTTGGGTACCTCGAAGGGATGATGCTGTCTATCGCCGTCTCCACGAGATGGAGAGACGCCTCGGCCAACTGGACATGGAAGAGGAGCTAAGAGGGAGGACCCTCCATCCGAGCAGACCTCCCTTCTCCCGAACTATCATGGAAGCACCCGTTCCAGCAAACTTCAAGCCCCCGCAGTTCGAGACCTATACGAGGGAGTCAGACCCCGTGGATCACATCGAGAGTTTCAAAACTCTCAAGATGATTCACCAGGCTTCTGATGCTCTACTATGTAAGACCTTCCCAGCTACTCTCAAAGGTCCAGCTCAGGAATGGTACTCCCGCCTCGCCCCAACTTCTATTTTCTCTTTTGAACAATTTGAGACCTTCTTCATCACCTACTTCATGAGTAGCCGCCGTACTGAGAAGACTAGTGTTTCACTACTCTATCTCAGTCTGAAGAAGGGCGAGAAACTGAGTGATTACGTGAAGAGGTTTACCGCAGAAGCTAGGTCCATTGCCTCCCTCGACCAGTCGGTCGCTGTAGCCGCCTTCCAGTCCAATGCCCTCAACTCAAGCCTCCGATCCTCCCTAGCCAAAAAGCCCTCGCGAGACTTCTCAGACCTACTTCTCAGAAGCGAGAAGTACATCCAGGCAGAGGAAGCTGAACATCGCCCCACTTTTGAGGGGTCTTCCTCTGGATCCAAGAGAAAGGCAGCCGAAGATGAGGGAGCTAAGAAGCTCCAGAAGGACAATGGGGGTCAACACCGCTCACCTCCCAGATTTGAGAAGTTTACCCCTCTCAACACCAATATTTTAACTATTCTCATAGAGGTTGAGAAAGAAGAAGTTCTGCCTCCTGCCCCAAAGATGAATACCTCCGGGAAGAAGAGGGATAAGGAGATGTGGTGCCGATATTATCGAGACCACGGCCACGACACCAATGACTGTCGGGCTCTGAAGAATGAAATTGAAGCCCTCATTCAGAGGGGACAGCTGTCTAAGTTTGTGAGAAAGGACCGAATCGATCTTCCTCCTCCCCCAAGGGGCTAACAAGCACCCCGAAAGGCGTGACAAGACTCCCGAGTTTGAAGAAGAACACATCTTGCACCTCATCCATGGAGGCCCAATGGGAGGAACCTCCAACTCTTCTCGAAAGGCTTTCATCAGGGAGGTTAACTCGGTGCACAGCATACCCCTTCCCAAAGGTCTCGGAGTCCCGATTACTTTCTCGGATGAAGATCTAGAGGGTGTCCGAACCCCCCACTGTGACGCACTGGTGAATAACCTCCACATGGCTAATTTTAAAGTGGAGAGGATTCTGGTGGACAATGGTAGTTCTGTCAACATCCGCTTCCTGGCGGCCTTCCGAGGACTCAAGTTATCGCGGGACAGGCTCAAGCCTGCCGGCTATACGCTCCATGGGTTCACGGGAGTGCCAGTGACTATCGAAGGGGTGATAACCCTCGACGTAACCGCTGGCAAAACTCCTACTACCCGGACGGAGCCAATGGATTTCATGGTTGTCGACATTCCAACTGCTTATAATGTGATCCTAGGCCGACCGGATCTAGCTGCTTTAGAAGCCGTCCCGTCGGCTTATCATCTGAAAATGAAGTTTCCTACCAAGGCAGGTGTAAGGGAAGTAAAGGGTAGTCAGGAGATGACCCACAAGTGTTACATGACCTCGACCGGGGGACCTGTCCTTTCCCTCGAGACTCTTGAGATTCCCTAGGGGAACACCCAGCCTATGTCAGAACCAGTAGACGAGCTGGAGGAAGTGCTCTTTTCATAGCAAGATCCGAACCGCAAATTCTTCATCAGCAAGACCCTCCCCTCTACCCTCTGTTCTGACATAGTTCGGTGCATCAAGAAGAACCATGACCTCTTTGCCTGGTCAGCTGCCGACATGCCAGGAATTTCCGAAGACCTCCTCGTCCACCACCTAAGTGTTGCTCCGGGGTCCAAACCGGTCCAACAGAAGAGGCGCAAATTCTCCCCTGAGCACCAGCAAGCTATAAAGGAAGAGGTGGACAAGCTCCTCAAAGTCCGGTTCATACAAGAAGTCAACTATCCCGAATGGCTCTCTAATGTTGTTATGGTCAAGAATGCTAATGGAAGTTGGAGGATTTGCATTGTCTTCACGGATTTGAATAAGGCATGCCCTAAGGATCCTTTCTCTCTCCCCAGCATAGATACCTTAATTGATGCCACTTCGGGCCATGAGCTATTGAGCTTCATGGATGCCTTCTCCGGATATAACCAGATCAGAATATTCCCCCCGGACATCCCGAAAACCTCCTTCGTCACTGATCAAGGTCTCTATTGCTATAGAGTAATGCCCTTCGGGCTCAAAAATGCCGGTGCCACCTACCAACGCCTCGTCAATAAGGTCTTCCAGAATCAGATCGACTGAAACATGGAAGTGTACATCGATGATATGCTAGTAAAGAGTATCCATGGATCCGACCATGTTGCCGAACTACAAGATGCTTTTGATGTGTTGAGGAAGCATAATATGAGACTACACCCGAATAAGTGTGCATTCGGGGTCTCATCTGGTAAGTTCCTGGACTTCATGGTCAGTCAAAGGGGGATTGAAGCCAACCCCGAGAAGATCAAAGCCATACTGAATATGGCTCCTCCTACAAGTGTGAAAGAAGTTCAAAAGCTTACGGGACGTCTCGTGGCCATAGGGCGCTTCCTGTCTAAGTCAGGGGAAAAGTGTCTTCCTCTCTTCAAAGCCCTCAGGGGGGGCTAAGGGCTTCGAGTGGGGCCAACAGCAGCAAGAATCGTTTGACCAACTAAAAGCCTATCTGGTCAACCCTCGACTCCTTAGCAAGCCTACTCCTGGGGAGACCCTCTACCTCTACCTCGCTGCCTCCGAACAAACTCTCAGTGCTGTTCTAATGAGGGAGGAAGACAAAGCTCAGAAGCCCATCTATTATGTAAGCAAGGTCCTCAGAGACGCCGAGCTCCGCTATCCGAGGTTGGAAAAGATAGCGTATGCCTTGGTTATGGCGGCCAGGAAGCTCCGCCCCTATTTTCAATCCCACTCGGTGATCGTCCTTACCGACCAGCCACTCAAGCAAGTCCTACACAAACCCGAGACATCCGAGTGCCTAATGAAGTGGTCAGTCGAGCTGAGTCAACACGACATATCCTACCAGCCTCGAACTACTATCAAGGCCCAAGCTCTCGTCGAGTTTATAGTAGAAAGCACCATCCCGGAAGTGAGTCAAGCAGCAAATGGGCCACCCATCTGGACAGTGTATGTAGATGGATCTTCTTCTGCCAAAGGGAGCGGAGCCGGAGTCATTCTGGCAGGCCCATATGACTTCATTCTCCAATACTCCCTCCGCATCAACTTCAAAGCCTCCAATAACGAAGCCGAGTATGAAGCCCTAATAGCAGGCCTGGGTATGGATCGCAAGGCAGGGACGCAACGCGTTCGAATATTCAGTGATTCGCAGCTGGTGGTTAATCAGGTCTTAGGAGACTACGAGGCGCGAGACGGCCGAATGGTTAAGTACGTAGCCAAGATCCAAAGTCTCATGGCTTCATTCGAAGAGGCACAAATCCAATGGATCCCTAGAGAAGAGAACTCCCAAGCAGATGCCCTCTCAAAATTGGCCTCCTCCTCCCTCCAAGGTCTCGAGCAGACCGTCCTAATTAAAGTACTCCTAAGACCAAGCATAGAAGAAGAAGCCCCCGACTCGTTGGAGTCGCTGTTCGTCCAACTCCGAGACAACTTGATGAAGCCTTTGATAGAGTTCCTCAGGGATGGGACCCTTCCCCAAGATCTTAAGGAAGCCTGTCGAATCCGAATGAGAGTGGAGCGGTACACCCTTGTTGAAGGAGTCTTGTACAAACGCTCCTATACCCAAGTAGATGGCAGACCCTACTTGAGATGCCTCTCCCCGGAGGAAGCCTCGTATGCCCTGAAAGAACTCCACGAAGGCATAGGCGGAGCCCACTCGGGATCAAGGTCCCTCGCTAAGAAAGTTTTGAACTACGGGTACTTATGGCCTACCCTACTTCGAGATGCCGAGCAACATGTCCGGCAATGCAGCCCTTGTCAGCAGTTCTCCAACATCCGCCGCCTACCCCAAGCACAACTCACATCTCTCTCGAGTCCAATTTCCTTTGTAATGTGGGGGATGGATTTGCTAGGTCCGTTCCCACCAACTCCAGGCCAACTCAAGTTCCTAGTCGTGGCAATCGACTATTTCTCTAAGTGGATCGAGGCCGAACCGTTGGCTACTATTACTGAGAACAAAGTGCTGCAGTTCTTCTGGGAAAATGTCATCTGTAGGTTCGGCGTACCTCGAGTCTTGATAATAGAAAATGGAACACAGTTTATAGGGGAAGCATTCCGATCTTTATGTGAAGACCTCGACATTCAGTAACACTTCTCCTCCGTCTCTCATCCTCAGTCCAATGGTCAAGTAGAGAACACCAACAGGCAGATCCTCTCCGGCATCAAGAAGAGACTAGATAAGTCGGCCAAAGGCTTATGGGCAGAATAACTTCCCCACGTATTGTGGAACTACCGCACTACAAAAAGGACCCCCACAGGAGAGTCGCCCTTCAATCTCACCTATGGGTCCGAGGCTGTAATCCCCTTGGAAGTTGGTCTGTCATCCCCTCGTCTTATTGCCTATGATGAAGAGCAGAATGCCAGAAAGCTCCGGGCGAATTTTGACCTGATTGATGAGCTCCGTGAAAGAGCTTTAATTCGCCAGCAAAATTATCGCAGAAGAATTGAGCAGGCCTACAACAAAAGAGTGCGTCCCACAGATCTCAAGGAAAGGGACTTAGTCCTCAGGAAGCTAGCTATCTCATTCCCCAGCCAAAAGAGTAAGCTAGCTCCGAATTGGGAAGGACCGTACAAAGTTTCCAAAGTAGTTCGCCCCGGAGTGTATCGTCTTAAAGACCTTGAAGGCAGAGAGATACCAAGAACTTGGAACGCCGACCACTTACTGAAGTACCAAGAGGGTGTTTGAACGCCTCTTCGAGTACATTCAAATGTCGAGCCGTTCATATCTTTTTATTTTTTGTACTTGCTTCTTTATTTTTCCATTGTAATAATGGCTTGCAACTTAGAAGCGGCCGATTATCAGTTATTAATAAAGAACTTCTTTCCCTTCATAATTCTCTTGTGATTATTTTATCTCTCTGTTTAAGACCTTTAATGACGCTTATTCAAACAACGTGTTCGGAGTCCAAAACTTGGCTCGATTCCGCTTCGCAAGCTCGCTCTTAAGCAAACTAGAAGTGGTTCGCCATTCGGAACTGCTCCCACAACCGTTGAAACTTACTCAAACGATGCGTTCGGAGTCCAAAACTTGGCTCGATTCCGTTTCGCAAGCTCGCTCTTAAGCGAGCTAGAAGTGGTTCGTCATTCGGAACTGCTCCCACAACCGTTGAAACTTACTCAAATGATGCGTTCGGAGTCCAAAACTTGGCTCGATTACTCTTCGTAAGCTCGCTCTTAAGCGAGCTAGAAGTGGTTCGCCATTCGGAACTGCTCCCACAACCGTTGAAACTAACTCAAACGACGCGTTCGGAGTCCAAAACTTTGCTCGATTCCGCTTTGCAAGCTCGCTCTTAAGCGAGCTAGAAGTGGTTCGCCATTCGGAACTACTTCCAAAACCGTTGAAACTTACTCAAACGACGCGTTCGGAGTCCAAAGTTGGCTCGATTCCGCTTCGCAAGCTCTCTCTTAAGCGAGCTAGAAGTGGTTCGCAATTCGGAACTGCTCCCACAACCGTTGAAACTAACTCGAATGACGCGTTCGGAGTCCAAAACGTGGCTCGATTCCGCTTCGCAAGCTCGCTCTTAAGCGAGCTAGAAGTGGTTCGCTATTCGGAACTGCTCCAACAACCGTTGAAACTTGTTCGGAGTTCAAGGCTTTGGCTCGACCCCGCCTCTACTCCTCGCTCATAAGCCCCTTAGAAGTACTCTTACAACCATAGATGATTAACAGAATACACAAACGCACGAGTACAAAGGAATAAAAAAAAAAAATTCACTTCTATAAAGTTTTAAAGTTCGGGGAAACTCATATTACAAGACCAACTACTCTGCTCTACGATGAATTACAAAACTCGAAAAGCCATAATTACAACAACTCATTCAATGCTTCTTCGAGATAGGGACGTTTCGGTTTAAAGACACCCGGGGACGGCGGCGCCTAACCTCGGAGCTCGTCTCCAGACCAGCAAATTGAGATGCCTCTTCAGCGCTGCCTCTGACAGTGGCCCTAACGGATGCTTTTCTCGACGAAGCAGCCACACCAATTTGAGCGTCGACCGGGCTCTGCCTAGCAGCAGGTGAGTGATTCGCAAGCTTGTAAAATGAGATCCCCCTCTCGCTCTCTTCACGAGTACACGACGTACTTCTGACATTAATCCGTTCAGGTTGGGGTTTGAGTCGAGCAACTTCCTCCTCGAGCTCGACGATTCGATCATTCAGAGAGTCGTCCTTCATGGCTATTTTAAAGCGAGGAAACCGAGTGGAGCCTGCGGCACTAGAGCTGTCTGCTATAATTCGACGAAGAAGAGCAACTTCGATACTCTTGTCGACCGTAAACCTCTTCAACCCATCGACCTCTGCCGTCAACTCGTCGTGCTCGACCATCAACTTGCCCACCGCCGCTGTTAATTCTTCTTCCTTCGCCAAAAGCTATTCTTCTACTATCTGCAAGTGTTGAATCTCGGCCAGCAATTCACCTCTCTCCGTTGTAGCATCAGACAGCCACTTCTTTAGTTGCTTCATCTCGGAGAGACGCTTCGAAAGCTTTAGCTTGAGGCGTTCCAAGTCCAACTCGCTCTTAAGAAAGCACTCTCGACTCCGAGAAAGGGCCAACTTCGTCGCTCTTAAGTCAGCTTGGAGACAAGAGGCCTCAGGTGCTGGGCTCGACTCGACAATCTGAAGAACGGGAAACATATCAACAATGAACTCTAGAAGCGCTTAACAAAATTTCAAAGCAAAGTTGTTCTCAAAACGCGGTGAAGCAAAGATGATTTTAAAGAGAGTAGTACCCAAAACAAAATTATTTTCAGCATTGTCACGAAGAACGAAGGTGTTCTCAACACTTAGCAAAATTTCAATAAGCAATGTAGAACACTTGAGTTCTCAACTCAGCAAAATTCCAAAACACGGAGAATTCAAATCAAGACCGACCCCAACACTTAGTCAGAGAAAGCAAAAGTTTCATTCGTAACAAAAAGCGGTGGCCAGTTCGCTACAAGGCAATACAAAAAATGAAGATAAATAAAATAAAATAATATACAACAAAGATCAAGGGGCCACCTTGAGTGGTAGCTCGGTGACGGGCTCCTCGGCGGATGGCTCCCCTTCCTTTTCCACTACGGCGTGGGGATTGGCCACAGCCTCGTCACCCCTTCCCTCCACTACTGCGGCCTCGGGATCGGCTGGGTCATCGCCACCTAGCTGCTCTTCCCCGTCATCTCCTTCGTCCTCTTGCTCGGCTTCAGGGTCCTCCTCGATGACCGGACCCCACAGTCTATACCCCGACCTATCGAAGCCGGGGACCCGAGCCTCGACGTGCTGAAGCGCGGTGGCATAAGACTGCTCCATATTGGCCATCATGTGCTTCTTGGCCTCGGCCTCGATCTCCGCCCTTGCCGCTTCCACAGCCTCAACTTGTTGCCTCTCCATCGCCTCCAAGGCCCTCTTCGCTTCGGCCCTTTCCTTGGCCGCCTTGGTCACCTCCGAGGCGAGCTTCTCCCTCACCTGCGCCAAGGCTGCCTTTAGGTCGGTGACCTGGGCCGCCAAAGCGTCCGAGCAGCGCTGCTCTGCCTCGAACTGCTTCACAGCCCTCGCCTACTCCACTAGGTCTTTATCGCAAGCGGCCTTCAGCTCCCTCTCTTGCTCGGCATACTGCTCGAGAAGGTGGCTGAAGTGGCACATGGCCTGCAAAAAGAAACAGTTAGAGTGCAGTGAAAACTGAGCTAAAAACTTAGAAAATTTTCAAGAGATTATCAAAGCTTACCGACATGAGCGACCGAGCTACTTCTAAAGCGTCGTCGCTCGTCGTCCCCGCCTTCTGTGCGGCTCGGTCCTTTGGGGTCAGGAGATGGCAGAGTGCCTGCATACTCATCGCCGAGTCCCCCAAGAAGCTGCCATGGTTCATCACCTGCCAATCGGGGACGAACAGCTTCTTGTGGGCCTCGGTCAGTATGGCCTCGGCCTGCTTGGTTAGAGGTGGGGCCTCGAGTGCCAGAGCTGCCGAGACAGAGAAGCCCTCCGATGGGGTCGGCTGAGGAACAACAACAGCCGGGGCCAATTGCCGAGGACAAGTGGGGTCGAATGTCCCGATCACGGCCGAAGGAGCCTTGGTGGGTCGGCCAGACGAGGATCCCCCACTCATCCTCTTCCTTTTCTTGGCGTCGGTAGCCTTGTTTCGTTCGGCCATGAGCGCCTTGAAGTCCATATTCGGAGCCTCTGTCGAATAAAGAACATCAAGTTAGAAAAAAACACAAGGCATTAAAGAAAGTAAAACAAGACAAAGAGATGTTCGGAGCGTACTCGGGTCGATCGGACTCAGGCCCGACCCGTGAAGCACCTCCTCGGTCATGTCTCTCCAACTCAACATCGGAAGACCCACCAGCTTCGCCGCTACCTCCGCTTCGGCCGGAGTCAACACCGGCTCGGCCTTTGTGTACTTCGGCAACTCCTCCTTCCACCGGGTCGGGAAGTCCCATGCCGAAGGGCCTCTGATTAAGAAGTACTTACCCTTCCAAGACTTGATAGAGTCAGGGTTCTTTATCAGCTTAACGCCCTTCCGAGGCGACAGGTAGTACCTGTGTTCGTTCTTGCTCATCCTATTAATCCGATACAGACCCCGAAGGACGACGAACGACGGCTCCACCTTCGCTATTCGGCATTGGAGCAGAAATCCGAGCACATGCTGCCACATGTTCGGCATGAACTGGATTGGGCTCACACCGGAGCACCTCGGTCACGAAAGGATGGAGAGGGCAGACGCAGTCCGGCGTTCAGCGCATTGTAAGCAAAGACGCATGTATCGGGTGTAAAGGCTGTGCACGCTCGAACCCCGGGACCGGGGAGAATCAATTTATACTCAGGAGGGATGACAAAGCTCTTCCGAATCCGAAGCAGATCTCGCTCGGTTAGAACCGAGGGGATGTCATCAACTTCGGTAACCTCCCTGGGTTCATTCTCTTCGTAAGTCTCCGACAGCCCGTAGATAGCCTTGGTCAGCAGCTCACCACTGTACTGCCTTATCCCCCCATGGTCGGATAACACGGTCGGCATCCGACCCATCTCTCCCGCTCGTCTCTCGGTCTCCACCACCGTTTCAACAACCGAAGACCGAGCCACTTCTTTCCCCTTCTCCTCGGCCACCGACGACCCTACTATCTCCTTCCGCTTCCGTCTGCTCACCACTTCCTCGTGGGCTAACCGCTCGTCACTCCGACCCCCTGAGGAAGAAGCCTCACTACCCGAGGACACTCGTGACATCTCATAGTATATATATGGGGTTAAATATACTGACCTTGATGTGACGTTTACGGTCGGAAAAACTTTGCCGGAAATTACCTGGCCTCCACGACAGCTAACGCAACCATCCTTGAGCTCAAATCTCCGCTAGCAGAGCAACTCGAGAGCGAAAATGAACTTTGAGAGTGAAAAGTGAAAGAATGAGAGAAAAGGTGAAGGAGGAGGGGTGAAAACTTATAGTGAAAGAAGTGACTCTTGGGCTTTGTAACGAAGAGTGGCGACTCTTAGGCCCCCCACAAGCCCGTTAAGGCTAAACGACAGAATAAAGAGGAGACGATGGCGATGGTTCGGCCTTGGCCACACAGCTCAGCAATTCATAATGAGCCGAGCCACCGAGGCACTCTGCCGAGCTACTGGGGCACCGACCTCCACATTTGGAGAAAAATGCCGCCGAGCAACTCCAGCCGTCAGATTGTCTCAAAATCTGCGTTGAAAGATGATGAGCGGCTCAGATCACGCCACGCCCACAAAACGACAAGATTGCGTTTGCTCGTGATCTGAACCTCTAAACTCATAATTCGCGCCATGATGGACGCTCCCGATTCAGCCACGTGGCTTAACGACTCATAATGAGCTGAGTCACCGAGGCACTCTGCCGAGCTACCGGGGACCGACCTCCATATTTGGAGAAAAATGCCGCCGAGCAACTCCAACCGTCAGGCTGTCTCAAAATTTGCATCGAAAGATGATGAGCGGCTCAGATCATGCCACGTCCACAAAACGACAAGATAGCATTTTCTCGTGATCTGAACCTCTAACCTCGTGATTCGCACCATGATGGACGCTCCAGATTCAGTCACGTGGCTCAACGACTCATAATGAGCCGGGTCACTGAGGCACTCTGCCGAGCTACCAAGGCACCGACCTCCACATTTGGAGAAAAATGCCGCCGAGCAACTCTAACCGTCAGATTGTCTCAAAATTCACATCGAAAGATGATGAGCAGCTCAGATCACGCCACGCCCACAAAATGACAAGATAGCGTTTTCTCGTGATCTGAACCTCTAACCTCATGATTCGCGCCATGATGGACGCTTCAGATTCAGCCACGTGGCTCAACGACTCATAATGAGCCGAGCCACCGAGGCACTCTGCCGAGCTACCTAGCTACCAAGCTACCAAGGTGCTATGGCCGAACCACCGAGGATCTATGGCCGAGCTACCGAGCTACTGAGGAGCTACGGCCGAGCTACCGAGGAACTGACCTCCACATTTGGAGAAAAATGCCGCCGAGCAACTCCAACCGTCAGATTGTCTCAAAACTCGCGTCGAAAGATGATGAGCGGCTCAGATCACGCCATGCCCACAAAACGACAAGATAGCATTTTCTCGTGATTTGAACCTCTATCCTCGTGATTTGCGCCATGATGGACGCTCCAGATTCATCCACGTAGCTCGGCAGCCCATGATGCACTGAGCTACCGAGGGGCAATGGCCGAGCTACCGGGGTACCGACCTCCGCAAGCGGAGAAAAGTGCCGCCGAGCCACTCCGACCGTCCGATCCCTCATAAATTCGTACCGCTGGCTGATGGAGAGCCCAGATCGTGCCACGTCATAAATGGTATTAATAATTAATTTTTTATTTATTAAAATCGAATTATTTATTTAAAAATAGCGAAAAAATAATTAAAAATTCAGGAAAATTAATTAGAAATTCTAAAAAAATAATTATAAATTTGGAGAAATATTTTTGAGCCTTCGTGTAAATAATTATTGCTTGGAATAATTAATTAAGGCCCCCGAACAATAAATCACCACTTCGCAAAATTAAATAAACGATCCGAAAAATAAATAAAAAATAAGAAAAATCACCGAAAGTCCAGGAAAGCTCAAAAACAACCTTGAGCGCGCAACTAATTTTGGAAATCACCATAATACCTCATACAAAGATCCGACGCCCCTCATTCAGACTCCGATACAACTCTGCAAGCCATTAAAACAGTAAAACTATTTCTCAAAGGCTGATCAAACTCAGTCTTCGGGAGTGGAGGCTCGTGATATGGCTAAAAATGGGGTTAAATCAGAACCGTCCAAATCAGGCACGAATCTGAAAGATCGGGGGTAAAATGGTAATTTCACCTACAAACGGCTCTGAAATAGGTACTGGATCTTTTTCCAAAGGTCCAATAACCCATGAACGGATTCATCTCAATTGGGTGCGGGTTCCAACCCGCAAGAAACCCAGTCCAACTGGATAAAATTAGAGTTTATGATTATGATTAATCAACGACCCTGATCACTTCTATCCATTCACTGGGAAGTAGGGATTTGATCTTATCCCGAAACTGGTCCCTAAGGCGGCTATAAATACCCCCCATCCCCCACTGTTACCAGGTAATCAATCTTTTGCCAATCAAAGCTCTTTCATAATCTTTCTGATTACTGACAAGAGCGTCGGAGGGTGCGTCGCCGGGATCAACCCCGGTGTTTCACACTTTTTGTAGGTCAACGGCGAGAGATCACGGTCAAACTCCGGCGGAAAGGTGTTTTCAGGTTTGACTATTCAACATCCCAAAAATCCACAAATCTATTTGTTTGTCCCCACACCGATTTCAGCGGCAACAATAAGCAAGATACAATTTAAAAATAAAAAATTCTTTTGAAAACTTATAAGACTTTTTGAAAAACTTGATAAAAATTTTCAAAAACCAACCACAGACCCCGGTACTCCACAACGAGGTGGGTACGGGTATTATCAATCTTATCACATCACTATGTATCAACATCTCATACAGATACATAAATAATTTTCTAAAATACAAATTTATTACACCATTTCTATACTCTACCCCTATTTATATAAAACATTAACTAATGAAAATTTAACAATATCCCCATATACATCACTACAATACTATAGGAGCCACAAGTCTCACCTCGCTGCTATCAAACCTGCAGGAGAGTTAGGGTCGTCCACCTCAGGGAGGGACTCCCGTAACCCCCAGAAAACAACAGGGGTCAACCATAACTGGTGTGAGTATAATCTACAATGTTAGATACTGTAATAAATAATATAAAAGGAATTTAAAGAATATACTACCATAATAATAATTCAGTATAACCTGAGAATAAGCATGAAAATGTAATTGTTACCGCTGATTTCGGTGTGGGGGTAAACAGATAGAATTTGTGAGTCCGGGAAACACCTGAACGATTGACTCGGCCTTCTTGCTCCTGGCACAACCTGCAAGGAAGTGCAAAACACCGGGGTTGATTCCGGCGACGCACCCTCCGACGCTCTTGTCAGTAATCAGGAAAAGATTAAGAACGAGCTTAAGTGGTGAAAGAGTGATTAACCTGGTCTCGGTGGTAGAGGGGTTGTATTTATAGTCGCCTTTGGAACCATTTGGGGCCTAATTTCCTGCCTCACAAATAGGAGAGAAATCCTCCTATTCTGTTTTAGGAAGTTAGGCCTTGATTCCCTGGTGAGAGCTGACCAGGTTTGTTGATTTGACCAAATCAGTGGCCTGATTCTCTTCTTGGTGGATTGGGCTTGTATCGGGTCGGGACCCGTACCCAATTGAAGTGGATCTATTCGCGGGTGGTTGGTTCTGTGAGAAGGAGGCCCAATATCCGTTTTGGATCCATCTGTATGTGAAATTACCTTTTTACCCCCGTGCTTCAGGATTCGTGCTCGATCTGGACGGTCCCGATTTAACCCCAATTTTAGCCATATCACGAGCCCCCCACTCCTAAAGACTGAGTGTGATCAGACTTTGGGGAGTAGTTTAGCTGTTTTAGTGGCTGATGGAGTTGTATTGGAGTCCAGACGTGGGATTTCGAATCAAGAAAGGGGGTAGTGAGGCAACTTTTGATGCCGCTGTCAGTTCTCTGGTCACATCGGGTATTCAAGAGTTTTTATCTATTTTTTCAGACTACTTGTTTAACTTTGCGACGCGTTTGCTAATCATTCGGGGGCCTTAGCCGTACATTCTGGGCGATAATTGTTCGTTCAAGGGTTCGAAAATGTGCCCCCTAAATCTCAATTACTCTCCAGAATTTTTGGCTAATTTTTCCGAATTTTTAACAATTTTCTCGCAATTTTTAAACAAATAAAACAAATTAAATAGATAAAAAATGATTTAAATACCGATTTATGGCGTGGCTCGATCTGGGCCGCTGATCGCAGATGGGCGCGAACTTCGGAAAGATCTGACGGCTGCTGCTGCTCGGCAGCGTTTTTCTCCGTTTACCAGTTCGGGAAGGCCCCTGCTCGGCAGCCGACAGAAGGCATGGGGGTTCGGCAGCCGACCGAAGGCTTGAGTGACGTGGCGTTATCTGGGCCGTTGGATGTTGGCACGCATCTCGAGACGGGAACGGTTCCCAAGAAAACGCTATCTTGTCTTTTAGCGCACGTGGCGCAATCTGAGCCGTTCGCCATTGGGAGCGTGAATTTCTGGGAGATCCAACGGCTGAGATAGCTCGGTGCCTTTTTTTCTCCATTTACCAGTTCGGGAAGGCCTCTGCTCGGCAGCCGACCGAAGGTATGGGGGTTCGGCAGCGTCGTGGCGCTATCTGTTCGGAGGCGATCTCGCTTCCGAGGGTATTAATGACGCTCGGGGTTTGTGCGGCATTCCCCTTCCCCAGGTCATTAAGAATAATTCCTTTGATTAATGCGTGGCGTTTCGACTTCCGGGGATCAATAATTCCCTCAATTAAAACGCGGCGCTTCAATTTCCGAGGGTAGTAATGGCTGGTTATAGGAGGCAGGCTATAAGTACCCCACTCCTTTTGTCATTTTCGTCACAACCAAATTGAGTTCCAGACCTCGGAGGCATCTGCCTTGGGTAGCTTCTCTCTTGAAGTTCGGAGTGGTGGTCGCTCTTCTGCCTGGTTTTCCCTTTGTTCCTGACGGCCCCAAAGTGGATGTCAGGAGCGAGGGGGAACGAGGTAGTAGTGGTGACGACCGTAGTCCGCACTCGGGGGATGAGTCATCTCCGAAGGACGGGTGGTCGCTCTCTTACCTTTTTCTTCTCCCGTTCCGGACGGTCCCTAAGTGGGTGTCGGGAGCGGAGGAGAATAAGGCAAGAGTGGTGACGACCGTAGTCCGGATCCGAGGGATGGGCCTTCTCGGAAGGACGGGCGGTCGCCCCGCTGTCTTGTTGTTTCCCCATCCCTCACTGCTCCGAAGGGGTGTGAGGGGTGGGGGGCAACAAGACAGTAGCGTCGACGGCCATGGTCCAGACCCGGGGTGTGGACCTCTTTCGAAGGATGGGCCGCCGTTCTCTCACCAAGATCTTCTGCCTTCTTCGGTTGCTCCGAAGTGAGTGTCGAAGTAGGCGGAGATCTTGGTGGGAGAGTGACGACCCCTGTCCGATGTCGATCTCCGGGCCGTCCGAATCCGTTTGTTGCAACTGTGAAGGTGCCGCTGTTAGAGTCTTTCGACAAGCCGAGCCTTCCAGTTGCAACCAACTAGCTCGGGATGGTGCGTCTCTTTCGACCTCTGAGTGTTGATGGGTTCCCTCCCATCTCTGTCTTCCTTCTCGGGCTGATGGCTTTTGACGGAGGTCAGCCCGGGGGAGTTAGAGATGGGGGAGTGCCGATCTGTTTCCGACCTGGGCCTGTTGTCGGCATAATACCGACCGAGGCATGGGACCCGGGGGGCGCCTGCCGAGGGCGGCGCCTTAAAACTAAATCAAAAATTTTTCCGGGTTCTTTTTAGACGAAGGTGGGCGTCCGAGGGTCCGATCGTCCGAGCGACGTGGCGCTATCTGAGCTGCCGGATGCTGACACGCATCTCGAGATGGGTGCGTTCTCCAAGAAAACACTATCTTGTCGTTTAGTGCTCTCGGCGAGATCTGGACCGTCTGATGAAGATCAGGCACGAAAGTTGAGGGAGAGGGGAGTTTTCCCCATTTACCAGCTCGGGAAGGCACTTGCACGGATTCCGAGCGGACTCTATTGCAGCCACGTTCGGTTTGCTCGCAGCTCGGATTCTCGTCCCATCTTGCCGAGCTGGTTGACTTTGTGGTGGGCCTTCGAGATGCTTCGAGAGTAGCCCAAAAGTCGCTCTGGAAGTCCAAGAGACACCTCATTTTCACTATAAATCTTTACCCCCCTTTGACCAAGTCTTCACTTTTCATTTTTACTCTCTCTCTTCCGTATTTACTTTGCTTTGAGGTCTTTAGCTCCCTGGTGGTGTCGCTAGCTGTCGCGGTAGCGTTCCTAGTTCCGGCGAAGTTTCCGACCGTAGCTGTCACTTCAAGGTCAGTCTCTTTCCCTTCTCTCTTTAGGAAAATATGGTTAAGATTTCGGCTGAGACCCCCGCCTCGGAGCAAGCCGTTGGCCGAGGGGAGAAAGAGAAAGGAGTAGTGGAGCCGAGCGAGCAGGACGTTGTTCGTCCAGACGCGGAGGGCGGAGTGGCCGAGGTGCCCCAAGAAGTCGCGGCGGAGTCCCGAAAGGGCAAAGCCGTAATTACTATAGTGGAGACGCCGAAGAGAGCGGGGGAGTTCGGTCGGCAGCCCATCGCCGTGTCGAGCGTGGGAGGAGTCCGGGATTATACTGAGGATATCTTGGAGAAGGTTACCCAAGGTACGGCTAAACTGGTGGAGGAGAACGAGCCTAGGGAGCTGTCCGAGGTCGATCGCAAGATCTCGACTCTTACCGAAGCGGACCTTCATCTGGTCCGAGAGGGCTTCAAGATCCCTCTCGAGTACACGTTGCTCCTCCCTGGGCCGGGGTTTCGAGCCAATACTGGGTCCTCTCCGGACATATGCGTCTTTCCGGTCGACTCCCTCATTGCCGGTCTTCGCTTTCCCCTCCACCCGTTCGTGGTTGACGTCCTGGTTTGGTATGGTTTGAGTCCCGCTCAACTGATGCCGAACACATGGAGGCAAGTTGTGGCGTTCCTCCTCCGATGCCAAGAGATCGGCACCAAGCCGACCATGTACCTCTTTCGAAGTCTCTTCCGACCTGTCCAGCCGAGAAAAGACGAGCAGAGGTTTTATCTTTCGCCCCGGCCGGGCGTGAAACTGATCGTGAATCCGGACTCGATCAAACACTGGAAGGACAAATACTTCCTCGTTCGGAATCTGACGCCATGGGTGATACCGACAGTTTGGGCGGACGGACTACCCAAGCGCACAAAGAAGGACGTTCCGCTGAACGCTGCGGAGACCGAGGTTCAGAAGAAGATCCTTGCTCTGCCGACGCTTAGCTGGAAGGATATTACCGAAGAGCATCTGTTCCGTGGGGGTCTCAGTCCGATCGACCCTCGTACGCTTCTGGTATTTATACTTCTCTCCGTAAAGTTTGCATTCAATTTTCTAAGTTTTTTCGTTCGACTCTTGCAGAGACCATGAAGCTCGATTACAAGGCCCTGGTGGCGAAGGGCAGGTCCGAGCAGGAGAAGAAGAAGAGGCCGTCGACAGCGCCTCAGGACAGCCGAGCTTCGAAGAAGGCCTCGGTCGTGAAGGCAGCCGACCAGCCGAAGGTTGCAGTCCTGAAGGAGGGAGAGGTTGAGGTCCTTGTCCCTTCGGCAAAGGTCGCGGTCCCCGAGCAGGGTGGGGTCGTGGACCTCGATCTCTCGGCCTCGGATGCTCCTGCTCCTACCCCGGAGGCGGACGCTCCTGGTCCGTCGAGCAATGAGTTCGGAGTGGCTGATGCGCTGTCCCTCCCGGTTCCGCCACTCACCCCCGGCGCGGAGAAGATCTTGACCGAGCGTCATAAACAGATCTTCGTCCCCGATTGGCAGGTGATGAATGTCGACGGCTTTTTGGGCGACGGGAACATCTGTATGGAGGCAGTGAGGCACCTGCCGACCCCGAAGGACCGAGCGACCTTGAGGGCCGGGATGGCAGGGGACAACGTGATGCAGATGGCCCGGAGCACTATGTCGGTAAGTTTGTCAAGCCCTTCTTCATTCATATTTTTCCCCGAAATTTCTCCTAAGTTCTTGGGCTCGGATTTTAATCGTATGGTTCTCTTCCAGACCCTCTGCCACTTCAGTTGGCTGGTCGAGGAGTTGGCGAGGAAGGATCAGGAGAAGGAGAAAGAGAGGACGGAGCGCGTTCGGGTGGCGAAGCGGCTTGAGTCCGAGCTGCTTCTTTCGACGAAGAGAGTCGCCGAAGCGGAGGACCTGGAGAAGAAGCTGGCCGACGCCATCCAATCGTCGAAGGATACGGCGGCCAAGTTTGAGAAGGAGGTGGCCGAGCTGAAGGAGGAGCTGGCCAGCGCTCGGTCGGGAGCAGAGAAGGAGGTCACCGAGCTGAAGGATGAGCTGGCCAAGGCTCGGTCGGAAGGGGAGACTGCTCGGAAGAGAGCCGAGAGGATCAAGGCCAACCACCTGAGGAAGGTGAAGAAGGTGAAGAAGGCCGTGCAAGAGGAGGCCGCGCAGCACATGATCCAGAATATGCTGGACGCCTACGGCCATGCCCTGACCCACGTAGCCGCGAAGAACCCGGGCTTCGACTCGTCCTCCTATGACTTTTACGAGCCCGTGGAGGGGGAAGAAGGGATCACCGAGGGTTTACTCGGACCCGATGGTGAGACGGAACCCGCCGAAGGCGATGGTGAGACCGAAGCCGAGGGCGAGGAGGAGGAACTCTCCGAGGAGGAGAGCTGGAGCGAAGGCGGGGGCGAGGGTGACGGCGACGGCAAGGCCGAGGGGTCGACGGATCCGAGCGGCAAAAAGGTCGACCCCTGACTCGGTTGTCTCCCTACTTTTCAGTCTTTTTGGTTTTGTTTTCTTTTTGTAAGCCTTATTGCGGACTGGCCACCGCCTTTGTTTTGAATGAAAAAGTATTTTGTTTGGCCAAAAACTTGTCCAAGTGTTGAGCCTCGGACTTAGTGTGCGTTTTGGGCGTTTTGGGCGTAAATTTCTCCAACTGTTGGGCCTCGGATTTATTTCCGCTTTTCAGGTGGTGTTTGGTCCGGTCACGGAGCTGGTCTTCCTTCGGAAGGAATTGGCCAATTTGAAGCGTGAACTCTCGGACAGCCGGCAGAGGCGGTTTCTCCTGCTCGGCCAAGCGGAGGAGGTCAGGGCAGTCCTGAGGAGGAACTGTCGCGAGCTGCATCAGCTCCGGAAGCGCTCCCAGGGTCCTGGTTCCGAAGGGGGAATTGAGCGGCTTCGTGGGGAGCTTAAAGCCGCCGAGCAGAAGAACGACGATCTTTTGGCCGAGGTACAATACTTGGAGCTATCGGAGAGAGAGCGTTCGGCGGAAAGGGAGAAGATGGCCTCCGAGCTGGAGGGGGCTTTGGCCGAGCGTAAGAGACTATTGGCCGAAGTCGACATGCTCAGGAGGATCACAATAGATAGGGGGATTGAGGTCACCCACTATCGGCGGCTTGCAACTGATAGTCCCAATGCCTCGGGGTCGTTGAAGGCCCCTCGATTGAAGAAATTGGCGAAGGACGTCGTCTTGAGGGATCGGATTATCGAACTGGAGGAGGAGATCGCGTCGCTTAAACCTGCGCCGGAGAGGGCTAATGTTCGCAGCACGTCGTGCACCCGCGAGGAAAGTGAGAGGGGGATTACGTTCTATGAACTCGCGACGCGCCCGCTAACGACCAGGCGGAGTCCGACTGACGCTCAGAGCAGCGCGGCTGTCTCGTCGAGCGGGGCATCGGTCGGCGCGGCTGTTAGGACAAGCAGTGAAGGGGGGTCGCGCTTCGTTGGTTTAGGGTCGAGCTCAGAGGGTCGGCCTCGTCGTCCTCGCGTTTCCCTAAACCGAAGCATTCCCCTTCCGAAGAGGATTTGATTATGTCACTTTTCATTTCTGTTGGCCGTTGTAATAACCTAGTTGTAGGGTTGGTCGACCGTTTGTAACACTATTATGTCTGAATGCATAAAAATTCTGAAAAACTTTTAAGTGTTTGTCTTCGGCACTGTATTGAAACTGCATTGTTCGTTTTTCCTATTTTTCAGCTTGTCGCGGCGATCCATGGATCGGACTCCGGGCGTCCGAACGATGACTCCGCATCCGAGGCGACCTCTGGGACGGTGGTTCTGAGCCCCAGGAGTGTCGATCTGAAGCTACGCTGATCCGAGGGCGAGTGGAATCACCTTTCGTTGGTTCTCAGTCTCCGGGAGGCCGAAACACAACGCTTGGAGAGCAAGATCGTCGAGCTGAGCCCCGTAGGGGAGGACGAGGACTCGCAGACCGCATTCAGTAATGCTCTTCGGGTAAAAAGTATTCGGCACATTCAGTCGAAACTCATTACCGAACGGGACGACTTGCTCTCGGAGATGGGACAGCTGCGGGCGGAAATGGCGAAGCTTCGAGGAGAGGCGGAGGAACCGTCTGCCGAGGAGGGCGAACAAGATGGAGAGGATGCATTTTTATGAAAGACAAGTGTAGTGGGTCGGGGGTTGTATGTTTTGTTTGCCGACACTTTTGTAATGGTCTATTTTGTACTGTACGCCGATATTTAATAAAATTCCCTTTCGGTGTTTTGTACGTCTGTCTTTGTTTATAACTGTGTTGACCGTGCCAAACTATTTGAACTGAGTGTGTCTATTTAGCCGAATGGATCCCCAGGGGTACGGCGATTTGTCGCTTAGTGGGTCTGACACAGCGATGTTCTCGAGAGTGCTATTTCGACGTGGCGAGATCTGAGCCGTTGAATGTAGGCGCGGATCTCGAGGTGGCTCGTTTTCCAAGAAAATGTTATCTTGTCGTTTTGCGCGAGTGGTGCGATCTGAGCCGTCTGATCTAGATCACGCACGAAAGTTGAGGGGGAAGTGTGTTTTCCCCGTTTACCAGCTCGGGAAGGCACTTGCTCGGATGCCGACCGGATGTGTTTGCCTTCGGACCTCGGCTGACAGTCAAGAGTGGTCGGGATACATGTTCCGGACCTTAGGCAGAGTCCAACGGCTGTGGGAGCAATTCCGAACGGCGATCTACCCCTGGTTCGTCCGGAGACGAACCGAGGAGGTAAAGTCGAGCCGAGTGTTGGACTCCGAACCATCGGTGTAGTTCAACGGCTGTGGGAGCAATTCCGAACGGCGATCTACCCCTGGTTCGTCCAGAGACGAACCGAGGAGGTAAAGTCGAGCCGAGTGTTGGACTCCGAACCATCGGTGTAGTTCAACGGCTGTGGGAGCAATTCCGAACGGCGATCTACCCCTGGTTCGTCCGGAGACGAACCGAGGAGGTAAAGTCGAGCCGAGTGTTGGACTCCGAACCATCGGTGTAGTTCAACGGCTGTGGGAGCAATTCCGAACGGCGATCTACCCCTGGTTCGTCCGGAGACGAACCGAGGAGGTAAAGTCGAGCCGAGTGTTGGACTCCGAACCATCGGTGTAGTTCAACGGCTGTGGGAGCAATTCCGAACGGCGATCTACCCCTGGTTTGTCCGGAGACGAACCGAGGAGGTAAAGTCGAGCCGAGTGTTGGACTCCGAACCGTCGGTATAGTAAGAGGGGAGGAAAAAACAGGCAAATTCAAAAGCAAAATGGAGCTTTCTTTATTTGATATTTGACGGCGAACCGTTTTACATAGTAGAATTCATAGAACAGGTTACAAGTTAAAGGAGAGGAATGGCGCGACACCTCGGATTACTTAGAGAGGCGCCGAGGCGCGCTCTTGGTATTTCAGGAGGTAATCGGCATTCCAGGTCCTCGGGAGCTCTCTACCATCCATGTCCTCAAGTCGATATGCCCCAGGCCGAACAACTTTTGTGACCCGGTACGGCCCTTCCCAATTCGGAGCTAGCTTGCCCTTCTGACTGGGGAGGGATATGGCCAGCTTTCTCAACACCAGATCTCCTTGCTCGAGGTAGGCGGGCCGGACTTTCTTGTTGTAGGCTAGCTCGACTCTCCTTCTGTAATTTTGCTGCCGAATCGATGCCCTTTCCCTCAGTTCATCTATCAGGTCCAAGTTTCCTCTGAGTTCCCTGGCGTTCTGCGCTTCGTCGTAGGCGATGAGCCGAGGGGAAGGAATTCCGACCTCGAGGGGTATTACGGCCTCGGCCCCATAAGTAAGGCTGAAAGGGGACTCTCCAGTGGGCGTCTGCTTGCTTGTGCGGTAGTTCCACAACACATTAGGGAGTTGGTCGACCCACTGTCCTTTGGAGCACCTGTCCAACCTCTTCTTGAGCCCCGCAAGGATCTGCTTATTAGCGTTCTCGGCTTGTCCGTTCGACTGGGGGTGCGAGACGGACGAGAAACACTGTTGAATGACGAGGTCGTCGCACAGGGTTCGGAATGCTGAGCCAGTGAACTGGGTCCCATTATCTGTCACGAGGACGCGCGGGACGCCGAATCTGCATATAATGTTCTTCCAGAAGAACTGCACCACTTTGTGCTCGGTTATCGTGGCGAGGGGCTCGGCCTCGACCCACTTCGAGAAGTCGTCGATAGCCACGACTAAGAACTTGAGCTGACCAGGAGCTGGAGGGAAAGGCCCTATCAGGTCCATTCCCCACATCGCGAAGGGGATAGGGCTCGATAGGGATGTGAGGTTGGCTTGAGAGAGGCGTCGGATGCTGGAGTGTTTCTGGCAGGAGCCGCACTGCCGAACGTGTCGCTCGGCGTCTTGGAGAAGCGTCGGCCAGAAGTACCCATAATTCAGAGCTTTTCGGGCCAGGGACCTAAATCCCGAGTGTGCCCCGCCGATCCCTTCATGAAGCTCCTGTAGGGCATATTCAGCCTGATCCGGAGAGAGGCATCGTAGATATGGTCGGCCGTCTATTTGGGAGAAGGAGCGCTTGTATAGGATGCCCTCGATTAAGACATAGCGCTCGGCTCGGGTTCTAACTCGGCGTGCTTCTTTGGGATCTTGAGGCAGAACTCCATCCCTTAAGAATTCCACCAGTGGTTTCATCCAATTGTCCTGCAGCGCGACCGGCAATGTCTCCATCGAGCTAGGCGTCTCGTCTTCGATGCTCGGTTTGGAGAGGACTTCGATCAGCACGGTCTGTTCAAGACCTTGCAGAGAGGACGAAGCCAATTTGGAGAGAGCATCGGCCTGTGAGTTCTCCTCCCGAGGGACACGCTGGATGATGGCTTCTTCGAACCGACCCATCAGACCCCGGACCTTGGCGAGGTACTTAGCCATTCGCTCATCTCGGGCCTCGTACTCGCCCAAGACCTGATTCACAACTAGTTGGGAGTCACTGTGAACCCGAAGGCGCTGCGCCCCAGCACTTCGTGCGAGTCCGAGGCCAGCTATGAGGGCCTCGTATTCCGCCTCGTTGTTCGAAGCCTTGAAGTTCAGGCGGATCGCATACTGCAAGACGAAGTTGTCAGGGCCGTTTAAGATAATCCCGGCGCCGCTTCCTTCACTGCAAGAGGACCCGTCCACGAAGATGTCCAAATGGGGGGCCCATTTGGGACGTGGCCGACCTTAGGGATGGTGGTCTCGACAATGAAGTCGGCGAGAGCCTGAGCTTTAATTGCCGTCCGAGGCTGATAAGTGATGTCGTGCTGACTCAGCTCTACGGACCATTTCATTAGCCGACCCGAGGTATCGGGCTTGTGGAGGACTTGCTTGAGGGGTTGGTCGGTGAGGACGACGACCGAGTGAGATTGGAAGTAGGGCCGGAGCTTCCTTGCTGCCATGACGAGGGCGTAGGCTATCTTTTCTATCCTCGGATAACGGAGCTCGGCATCCCGAAGTACCTTGCTCACGTAGTAAATAGGCCTCTGGGTCCGGTCCTCTTCTCTGACCATGACGGCGCTCAGGGACTGCTCGGAGGCTGCCAAGTAGAGGAAGAGAGGCTCGCCTGGGACCGGCTTACTGAGCAGAGGGGGGTTCACCAGATAGGCTTTCAGCTGGTCGAACGATGCTTGCTGTGCCTCGCCCCATTCAAATCCCTTAGCGCCTCGGAGCGCTCTGAAGAAGGGAAGGCACTTTTCCCCTGACTTGGAGAGGAACCGACCAATGGCCGCGAGCCGACCGGTGAGCTTCTGCACCTCTTTGACGTTCCGAGGCGGGGCCATGTCTAATATGGCTTTGATCTTTTCGGGGTTAGCTTCAATCCCCCGCTGGCTCACCATGAAACCGAGGAACTTGCCAGAGGAGACTCCGAACGCACACTTGTTCGGGTTTAGCCGCATGTTGTACTTCCTCAACACGCCGAAAGCCTCTTGGAGGTCGGCTACATGGTCGGTGCCGCGGATGCTCTTGACGAGCATGTCGTCAACGTACACCTCCATGTTTCGGCCGATCTGATGCTGAAAGACCTTGTTGATGAGGCGCTGGTAGGTGGCGCCCGCGTTCTTCAAACCGAACGGCATTACTCGGTAGCAGTAGAGGCCTTGGTCGGTGACGAAGGAGGTCTTCGGGATGTCCGGAGGGAACATCCGGATTTGGTTGTACCCCGAGAAGGCATCCATGAAGCTGAGGAGCTCATGGCCCGAGGTGGCGTCGATTAGGGTATCGATGTTCGGAAGAGGGAAGGGATCCTTCGGACACGCTTTGTTGAGGTCGGTGAAGTCGATGCATATCCTCCACGAGCCATTGGACTTCTTGACCATTACAACATTCGACAGCCACTCGGGATAATTCACCTCCTGGATGAACTTGGCCTTCAGCAGCTTATCCACTTCCTCCTTGATTGCCTGCTGTCGCTCGGGAGCGTACTTTCGCCTCTTTTGCTGAACCGGTTTGCACCCCGGTTCGACGCTTAGGCGGTGGACGAGCAAGTCTTCGGAGATGCCGGGCATATCCGCGGCCGACCAAGCAAATAGGTCGCGGTTATCCCGGATGCACCTCACCAGGTCGGAGAACAGCACGGTCGGCAAGGACTTGCTGACGAGGAATTTTCGGCTTGGATCCTCATCGGAGAAGAGTACTTCTTCTAACTCGTCCGCTGGCTCGGACGTTGGGCGAGCCTTCGGCTCGGGGATTTCGAGTGTCTCGAGCGAGAGCACTGGTCCCCCGGTGGAAGTCATGTAGCACTTCCGAGCTGTTTCCTGGCTTCCCCTGACTTCCCCTACTCCCGACCGAGTGGGGAACTTCATCTTCAAATGGTATGCTGAGGGGACGGCCTCAAGGGCGGCTAGGCCGGGGTGGCCGAGGATGACATTGTATGCTGCCGGGACGTCAACGACCATGAAGTCCATGGGCTCGGTCCGGGTAGTAGGGGTGCTCCCCGCAGTAACGTCAAGGGTTATCACCCCTTCGACGGTTACCGGGACCCCCGTGAACCCGTGTAGAGTGTATCCGGCCGGCTTGAGACGGTCTCGGGGCAGCTGGAGGCCCTGGAAGGCCGAGAGGAATAGGATGTTGACCGAACTCCCGTTGTCAACCAAAATCCTCTGCACCTTGAAGTTGGCCATGCGGAGGTCGATGACGAGGGCATCACAGTGAGGGGTTCGGACTCCTTCGAGATCAGCGTCGGAGAAGGACACGGGCACACCGAAGCCCTTGGGAGGAGGAGCACTGTGGACCGAGTTCACCTCTCGGACGAAGGCTTTCCGAGACGTATTAGAGGAGCCGCCCATGGGGCCCCCGTGGATCATATGCAGAACCCTTTCTTCTTCGAACTCAGGTGTTACTTCGCGCCGCTCAGAGCGCTTGTTAGCCCCCCGAGGGGGAGGAGAGTTCCGATCTGTCCGATCATTAGCCTTCACGAACTTTGCCAACTGCCCCCTTCGGATGAGGGCTTCGATCTCATCTCTCAAAGCCCGACAGTCATTCGTCTCGTGCCCGTGGTCTCGGTGATACCGACACCACTTGTCTTTGTCCCTCCTCTTTGCCGGTTTGTGCATCCTCGGGGCTGGAGGGAGGACCCCCTCCTTCTCTACCTCCATGAGGATAGTGGAGACATTAGTTGTGAGGGGCGTGAATTTCTCGAACCTGGGGGGAGGACGACGCTGGCCGCCTCCGTCCTTCATTGTCTTCTTGGCCCCCTCTTCCTCCGTTGCCTTCCTCTTCGAGCCGGAGGAGGGTCCTCCGAAGTTCGGGAGGGACTCGGCCTCCTCGGCTCGGATGTATTTCTCGCACCTCAGTAGGAGGTCGGCGAAGTTGGTAGGCGGCTTCTTTGCTAGGGACGAGCGGAGGTTGGAGTTGAGGACGTTCGACTGGAACGCCACTGTTGCCACGGATTGGTCTAAGGAGGCGATCGACCTGACTTCTGCAGTGAACCTCTTCACATAGTCCCGCAGCTTCTCTCCCCTTTCCTGTCGGAGGTTCAGAAGGGAGAGACTCGTCTTCTCGGCCCGTCGGCTGCTCACAAAGTGAGTTATGAACAGCGTCTCAAACTGCTCAAATGAAAAGATGGAGGCGGGGGCAAGCCTGGAATACCATTCCCGAGCCGAACCCCGAAGGGTGGCCGGGAAGGTCCTGCAGAGTATGGCGTCGGAGACTTGGTGGATCAGCATCAGAGTCTTAAAACTCTCGACGTGATCTACTGGGTCGGACTCGCCTGAGTACGTTTCAAACTGCGGAGGTTTGAAACCCCTCGGTATGCGAGCTTCCATGATTGTCCGAGAGAAGGGCGGTCTGTTCGGGCGAACAGTCCCTGCTCTGGACTCCTCTTCTCGGTCCATACGGACAATGCGCCTCTCCACCTCATGGAGGCGGCGGTCAAAGGCATCGTCCCCTCTCCGGTAACCGTATGACCCTTCGGACTCTTCCTCATAAGAGGGAGAGCGTGGACTTCGGCGCCGGTATCCCTCGGATCGGCGGGGACTGTACTGTTGCTGACGACTGGGAGCCTGGAGAGGACTTCGTGACCGGCGGTGAGGACTGGGAATCCGAGGGGGTGTTGGGATCCTCGGGGGGTTTTGGTTGTTGGCACGGGCGTTCAGGGCCTGCAGTACAGTCTCCTGAAACTGGAGGAACTCGGCACGGCTGATAGGTACCTCACGGTCCCTCGTACGATGCCGATCCTCGGGGGAACGCGGCCTCCTCCTTCGGTGTTCGGGAGATGCCGCTCGGCCTCTCCGGTACGGAGATCTCTGCCTGTCTCGGCGACGAGGTGACCGCTCGCCCTGACGCTGTCGGGAGGCCCCCGCTCGGGCCCGCCTCTCGTCAAGGTGCGTGCGGAGGTCGTTCTCCTTCTGGCGGTTCTGGAGCGTGAAGCCGAGGTCGGGGTTATGGGAGGCCATCGAGTCCGAGGACCCGTTACGGACCGAGACATGGTCCTGGATGGGCTGCTTTAGCTTCTGGCCGTTGAGACCGGCGGGATCATTGTTGGGTTGTTGCTGAGGATGAGGAGGCTGGACCGGTTGGGTCGGCGGAGGAAGCCCAGATTGGGGAATTGGATTGACGGGGGTATCCTCCGTAGGGTCGGCGGGGTTGGCCACCCGGTTGGATCCTTTGGATCTGTTCTTCTTCGGAGGCATGGCGATGGAAGGCGAGGAAGGAGAAGCTGAGGTCGTTCGTGTGGTGGTTTCCCACAGACGGCGCCAATCTGTTACCGCTGATTTCGGTGTGGGGGTAAACAGATAGAATTTGTGAGTCCGGGAAACACCTGAACGATTGACTCGGCCTTCTTGCTCCTGGCACAACCTGCAAGGAAGTGCGAAACACCGGGGTTGATTCCGGCGACGCACCCTCCGACGCTCTTGTCAGTAATCAGGAAAAGATTAAGAAAGAGCTTAAGTGGTGAAAGAGTGATTAACCTGGTCTCGGTGGTAGAGGGGTTGTATTTATAGTCGCCTTTGGAACCATTTGGGGCCTAATTTCCTGCCTCACAAATAGGAGAGAAATCCTCCTATTCTGTTTTAGGAAGTTAGGCCTTGATTCCCTGGTGAGAGCTGATCAGGTTTGTTGATTTGACCAAATCAGTGGCCTGATTCTCTTCTTGGTGGATTGGGCTTGTATCGGGTCGGGACCCGTACCCAATTGAAGTGGATCTATTCGCGGGTGGTTGGTTCTGTGAGAAGGAGGCCCAATATCAGTTTTGGATCCATCTGTATGTGAAATTACCTTTTTACCCCCGTGCTTCAGGATTCGTGCTCGATCTGGACGGTCCCGATTTAACCCCAATTTTAGCCATATCAGTAATAAAAGGAAACTGGATATTAAACAAAAAGAAATTTTCTAATCCTCAACCAATCTATCATCCCAACATCTACTCAATCTACGATACTGCACCCATTCTATCAGATCAAATCTACTCATTCTACAAGGCCGCAACCAGTCCATCATCTCATCATCTACTCGAACTACCTTGAAGTTGTGCCTCGGCAGGTAGTTCCCACCATTTTCGTAGAAACAGTAGGCAAGTAGTGCCTCAGCACAATTCCAAAGCGTATCAACCTAATTTTATGTTTGTATTTAATTTAATACTCAATCTTATCTCATACATCATCAATATTCGTTGTCATCATGTAATATCACTTACTTTAATTGGTCATTCTCATCATACGTCTTACTTTACTTCTCGTTCTTATTACACATTATCTTTATGTTTCATTCTCATAATACATAACGCCTTTTTCACCTTTCATTCTCATTTCACATTAATATTCATTTATGTCTCACAACACAACTTACTTTACCTTTTTGTTTACACCACATAATACAACTTTCTTTGCCTTATATTTTCATTTTATCATATCACTTACTTTAATTCTCGTTCTTATTCATTCACTTTACTTTATTTTCATTCACAACTCCTCACACAACTTACTTTTCTTTTCATTCTTATCTCATAATAAAACTTTAACCTTCATTTACATATCAGATTACAACTATCATATCAATGCTCCAACGATCCACCTCAGAGTTGTGCCTAGGCAGGTAGTTCCCACTATTTCCACTGAAATAGCAGGCGAGTAGTTCCTGGACACAATTCCAAGGCATACCAACTTTTTTCATGCCATGCTTTTACTTTAATATCCATTCACAACTCATAACACCGCTTACTTTAACTTTTCATTCTTATATTCCATCCTACCTTACTTTTACTCATAAATTGCATAACTCATTTTCTTTGCTTCTCATACTCATTCACATACACACTCTCTATACTTTTTCATCTCCTTTCTTTAATTTCTCATTCTCATCTCATACTATAACTTAAATTACTTTATATTTACGCCTCTTAATACAACTTCCTTTACTTTACACTTCTCTACTTTATTCATGTTTCATTCATTTTGCCAATATAGTTTCATAAGATTAGCCAGATAAATTCAACAACGTAACGTATGTAACTCCATTAATTTCACATAAACAGACACATCATTAATATTATGCTCGCGAATACACCACTCCAGCCATATACGATAATTAGATTACTCTAACCTTATGGTTATATAACTTTATTTATACCTCCTCCTTTATAAGCATAACTTTAACCATATAGGTATTGTCAATATATATATATATATATATATATATATATATATATATATATATATATATATATATATATATATATATATATTAGTCTTCAGAATATATCATAACATCAATATCTTCACATATACATATTCCTTCAGTACACATACACATATATCTTTTTCTCCTTTTCAGTGCTCACACAACTGACCTCCTCGTACAACACAGAGATCTTTTTGCCTCCCCCCGTACACTTCAATCTCTCAAACCCACCATTTCACTCAGATCTAGGTGTCCTACATCTATCATTTGTGGGCTGGATTGAAAGTATGGTTGCGCGCTTGTCCAACCAAGACTAAAACCAGAAGGCTAGTCAAAAACAAATATAACACGCGGATCGATGCTCCCTAGGAGTCTTACACATCCGAGGCTATGTCTTCCTCATGGCCAAATACCAGCGAGGGAAAAACTCTTGTTCCCCAACTGTAAGTTGGGGAAAATATAACTCATGTTCCCCAAATAAAATTTGGGGCAATATATAACTCTTGAACCCCAAATGAAATTTGGGGCAATATATCACTCCTGTTCCCGGGTGTATCCCGGGCCTATGGGGTCTAGCCCAAACCCCTGGGAGACTGTGCGACACTGCAATAGTAAATTATCGCCTTTATATATATATATATATATATATATATATATATAACATTGTGTGACGTGTGGGTGATAAAAGAGAATTTTATACGATAATCGATGAGATTAATGGCTTGTATCTCCTTTATTTCATAAGCATGTACAAGCCATTAATCTCATCGATTATCGTATAAAATTCTCTTTTATCACCCACACATCACACACACACATCATACCAATTTCACATCACATTATCACATAAAATTTCCAATTTGTCACCCACATATCACACCTACACCATATCATTCATTCATCATGTTATCACATCACATTATCACATAACGTTTTTACATATCATATAGACCTCGTCATTATTTTCATCGTATTGACACATCACATGATCACGCATCTTTCACACACCATGCTTTTCATCTCATCACATTAGTCATGTCGTCACACATCATACATACACATACATATATCCAAACCAGTATAACTCCTCAAATTTAAATCTTACAACCTCGTAGAATATATATATATATATATATATATATATATATACTTACAAGCATCAACACACTCCCATACACAATTTACTCTGTATCATATGTATGAATTTATTTACTCACTACATCTTACACATCACACACAACAACTTTAATTTAAAATTTTCATAGTACATTATATACGTAAAAGAAAAGAAATCATACTCACCTGAGGGAACGCGAAGATCAGCCGTGTAAGCTCTCCGCTATCCGCCAAACTTGCTATCTCTTCCTATTACCAAGTTTTAACACTAGTTAGGGTTAAAGATATTCAAATCACTCATAACTAACAATTAAACATATTCTAATCTCTCACAGGAATTTCACCGAACGCCTAGCGTGCATTATACGCATGCACACACTCACAATTCTATTAATTAGGTTTTAAGCCTATAAATTCCTCCAAAAATTATTTTAAGTTATATTTCATAATTTACAACAATTTCTATTGCCAAACTCTAATTATTTTAAGGCATAACCTTTTTTAATTTCAAACCTAAACCCTAAATCTATTTAATTTTACTCCTATCATATCCAATAGAGAATTAATCACTTCTAACATGAAGATTATCTTATAATCTCCCTACTAACCTAATTCTTTTGCCAAAAATTGAAAACATACAACCCTATACAATTTTAATGAAATAAATTCTCACCTTCCGAGAGGCCAATCCGAAAAACTAATGCTAGAATATTGAAGAGCACCCTCCAATAAGCTAAAACCCTTTAGAAATTTCTTTGAATGGCCAAGAAAAATCAAAAAATGAAGAAAGAGGGGAGCGTCGGTGGGTTTCGGTCGGTTTCGGCGAGGAAGTGATGAGGAAAGATGGGGAAGGGGTATATTTAATAAATAAGAGGGGGAAAATTCATTATAAGCCCCTCATAATCTCTTTCATTATTTATATGCCCTTCAAATTCTTCTTTTCATAATAAAATCCAATAAAACCCACTCCACCAAGTAAATAAATAAATTAATATATATATATATATATATATATATATATATATATATATTAATCTATATGGGTAGCGATCTGGTGAGAACCGTTCTCACGATAAGCTTCGTGAGAACTCCACGCCTATCCATCCTATGGATAATCTGAACCATTCACATTGTTTAACATAAGTAAATTAGTCTAGAAATATAAAATCAAGTCATTTGATATTCATTTGTCCATGCATCATGTCACTATAAAAAATAACGATTTTTCAGCCACACAATTTGTAACACTTCAATGCATGGGCAAACGAATATCAAATGACTTGATTTCTCATCCATAGACTAATTTAGTCGTGTAGATCAAAATGAACGGTTCAGATCTTTCAACTAATGTCCCAAACAAAAGTTCTTATGTGGTTCTCACCAAAAGAGTTCTCACTCGATCATTATCCTATATATATATATATATATATATATATATATGGAAATGCTCCATTGAAAACGGGTTTGTTTTCACGGGTTGGAAAACACCAATCTGAGTCGTTGGATGACTTTTGATCATAATCAGCGGCTCAGATCGCCTCCGCCCATCACCCAATATCACTTAAGTGGTGGAGGGTTATTTTGGGAATTTTGCCCTAAATAACTCTTCGCCTGATTCGCTCTGAAAAAATGAATATAACATAGGCCGTTGTTGGGAACAACGGCCTAGGTTATAAAAAAAATGAATTATAGGCCGTTGTTTGGAACAACTGCCTTGTTCTAGGCCGTTGTTCCCAACAACGGTCTAGGCTATAAAATTTGTATAAAATTTTATAGCTTAGGCCGTTGTTGGGAACAACAGCCTAGGTTATAAAAATTTAGAATAAGGCCGTTGTTCCAAACAACGGCCTATAATTTAATTTTTTTATAACCTAGGCCGTTGTTCCCAACAACGGCCTAGGTTATATCAGTTTTTTTAGAATCTGTTCAGCGAAGAGTTATTTGGGACGAAATTCCCAAAATAACCCTCCGCTGATCAATTGAAACGGATTATGGGGAGCTCGATCTGAGCCACTGATCACGATCATGAGCGATCCAACGGCTCAGATTGGTGTTTTCCAACCCGTGAAAACTAGACCCGTTTTCAATGGAGCATTTCTCATATATATATATATATATATATATATATATATATATATATATATATATATATATATGAGAAATGCTCCATTGAAAACGCAAATGTCTGTGAAAATGTGGAAAACCACCTAGGCCGTTATTGGAAACAACGACCTAGGTTATAATGCATTATAACCTAGGCTATTGTTTCCAACAACGGCCTAGGTTGTTTTCACGGGTTTTCACAACTTTTGCGTTTTCAACTGAGCATTTCCATATATATATATATATATATATATATATATATATATATATATATATATATATATATATATATATATATATGGGTAAAAGGGTTATGAGCAACTTGCTCATTTAGTAAATGAGCAATTGATTATGTGGCATACATATGATTGGACAATCTTTAAAAGGGTTAGTTGTCCAATGTATCACATGCATGCCACATAATCAATTGCTCATTTACTAAATGAGCAAGTTGCTCATATCCCTTTTACCCTATATATATATATATATATATATATATATATATATATAAAAGATAAGATAAAATTGATATATATATATAAGATAAGATAAAATTGCATATTTCTGCATAATAATAACAATAAAAATAACAATAATATCTATTTGTAATAAAAGAATTACAAACGATTATTTTAAAATTATAAAATAAAGGGTGTTACACTGCTACAAGATTTAGATACTGCGAATATTGGTTCTCGCGCCGGAATACTGAAGATCATATATATATATATATATATATATATATATATATATATATATATATATATATATATATATATATGTAAAAGATAATATAAAATAGATATATATATATAAGATAAGATAAAATTGCATATTTCTGCATAATAATAACAATAAAAATAACAATAATATCTATTTGTAATAAAAGAATTACAAACGATTATTTTAAAATTATAAAATAATGGATGTTACACTGCTACAAGATTTAGATACTGCGAATATTAGTTCTCGCGCCTGAATACTGAAGATCAGTCCCACTCTGTGGATCATTCTGTGGCCCTTTCGTGCATCGTCTCGGAATACTGGGGATTGTCTCTCTCCGCGAGTCATTCTGGAACCCTCATCGCACAAATGTCCCATGAGCGTCGCTCTCGTCCCGAAATACTGGAGATCATTCCAGTTCCGTGCATCATTCTGTGGCCCTTACGTCCATCGTCCCTGAATAGTGTTTCATCATTCTTGAGTCTATAACCCACGTTTGCTCTTGTTTCATCATGTCACCAACTAGTGTTTGTCCTAAAGTTTTAATTTTAAATCATCACAACCTAGAGCTAGCTTATCCTACCGAACTTAAATCAACACAAGAGAAAGTCAGCATATACTGGCTACTTCTCAAAGAGAGAGTCAACCCACACTGGTTACCCCTCAAATTTCTTTTATTCACAAATGCCGGTTACTAAGGGTCTCGCCTAGCCTCTAGATTCCAACAACTGTCTCACTTCTGAGATCAAAATAAATTATATCTAACCTCAATTCTTTATTCATAATATCTTCATATTCATTTTCTTTGTGTTCATAAAACATGAAGTAACCAACTTCAAAAGACGATTCAGTCAAATATAGGCTTGTAGACAACCCTCAAATTATTCTCTTTAACACTATTCAAAAACATCTCTTAATGCACATTCTCTAAGATTAAAACACTAAAAATTTCGTACTAAAATATCATACTTACATTTTTATTCCATCACAATCCTTTGTTCAATGTGAAAACGACCTCTAATTCTCACAAATGTATCATAAATATTGTGGAATTATTTATTTAAAGCTTGAATAATATTTTAAAATAACATTATAATTCTTCCCAAATTTCATAACACAAAGATTCCTTTAAAATAAATAAAAAATAAAAATTTGTGCATGGCTGGAGGTGAACCCGAGACCAGTAGCCAACTCAAGACAGCGCCCAAGTCAGAAAGCCCTGACCGCTAGGCCACTTGCGACCATTGAAAGAAAGTCTCTTCAGTATCTTAAGTTTACATTTACTGTTTTCCTATAAAAAATCAAATTTTGTAAAAATAACAGAGCCTCACAAGACTCAAATCCACGACTAGGAGTACTATTCATAGTGCTTAAAGCCACACAGCTACCCAGTAAGTACATAGTCGATCTCTGAATGTATAGGAGTTAAAATTTATATAACTCCACTTACTGGTAAATCTCATTTTGTATTCTTTCAACTATTTTTTATTTCTATTTTTCTTTCTTTCAATTTAATCTTTCAAAATTAAATTCTTAGACTTTCAGAGATGATTATTATTGATCTTATCCATATTAGAATTTAGTTTTTTTGCACAAATAATTATAAGTAATAAACATAAACATACATTTCAAAACAACTAACATAAATATTTTTATTTCTTCTTAGTCATTCTCATCTCCCAATTGACTTTATAATTCACCCCCAAATATTCACACAATTTATTGTGCCAAGTTTAACCATTTTTATATACATAGAATGCACAATTCCTATAACTCAATTATGGCATACTATTTGTGCCTAATTACTTCAACATATTATTGAAATAGAATTTTGATTCAATCAACTAATTATATCATGATTAAACTTTTTCTTTCAACATGCAAAAATTTACTTGTTTCATTTCTACCAAACAATCTAAATAACAACACCACATGATATCACAAAAATTATTTAGAACTCTTACGAAATATCAATTTTTCTACACATGCATACTGCCATACTTTTAGAAAGTTCAAGAAATCACCCAACCATATGAAGTGTTGAAATATTTCCTAGCAATGAACTCCAAGAAGCCTTCAAGTCCCTTCTGGAAATCCGTGCACCAAAGAACCCAACAGTGAGCATCGGCAGCAAGGCACAGGAAGGTATATATATATATATATATATTTTGATTTGCTTTTGCTGATGAAGGCCAAGGGAAAGTTTGGGTTTATAAAGGGAAGTTACTTAATATAAATTAATTTAATTGACCCATTATGCCTAATTAACTACCCACTACAAAATCCACTTGCATAATTCCCCTAATCCACTTTCTCTTCATCTTCATGGTCGGCCAAGACTCTTGGTGTGCACACACGTGCACGTGCACTCTCTCATTCTTTTAAATATTTGTTATTAGTCCATTTGTGTGTGTTATTACATGACAAGTGCGTAGGATTAAAAGTGTACATTTGAAGTGTAGAATAAAACCATGAGCCTCTTTTTTTAAATCAATTTTCTTAGTAGGCTTTAAAATAAACTTTAGTCCTATGAGTTTTAATTTAAAAAAATTAATACAAATGTGAAAATTAAAATGAGAAGAAAGTGTGCATGACATTTTAGAAAATTTTAGAAATAAAATGCACATTAAAATTTACGTGCAATTCACACATAAAAACAAATATTTAAATACGAAATAGATTTGAGTAACGGAAAAATATTTATAAATATTCGGAATATAACATACGAAAAATATTTATTTTGATAATGTTATAGATATTTCACGTAACGGAAAATATACGTAATCGACACGTGTATTGAAAGCACGTGCAATGTACGTAAAACACAAGGATTAAAATAAATGTTTAAGTTGGCTAAAAATAGGATTGAAATGAGTTTTGAGAAAATGGAAAACAAATAAATAATCAAAATATAAGATACGTATGACATTTATATAAAAATATGTTACGAATATTACTTGTAACGGTACAAAATACAGGTGCGTAACACGCAAGGGCAATATTTTCATTACTTAATTTTGCGGGGTGTTACACTGAAACTCAGTGAAAATCAATTCATCATTTCTAGTAAATATTTAATCATCTACATATAAACTGACAATGAGAATTTTACCTTCTTCTTTCGTCTTGATGAATAGGGTCTACTCGCTATAGCACTTTTTAAACCCCTGACTCACAAAGTGTGCTTCAATACGACTTAACCAAGTCCGTGGAGCTTCGTTCAGTCCATATAAAGCCTTCTTTAACTTGTATACCTTCTGAGGACATCTCTTCAATTCATAACCTCTTGGCTGCTCTATGTACACCTCTTCCTTGAGTTGTCCATGCAAGAAAGCTTATATAACATCAAGTTGGTTGAGAATCCATTCTCTCTGAGCTTCTAGGGCCACAATCATCCTTACGGTATCCATCCTCGCAACCAGTGCAAAAACTTCTGTGTAGTCAATCCCTTGTTGATGTACGTACCCTTTAGCTACCAACCTACCTTTGAATTTGTCTAACTCTCCATTCTCCTTGAGTTTAGTCATGTACACCCATTTAGAACATATCTTCAATGCACTAGTAGGCAAATCAATGAACTCCCAAGTATTGTTTCTCTCTATTGCCTTGATTTCCATGTCCATAGCCATCCTCCTATTTTCATGCTTCACTGCGAACACAAAGCTAAATTCACACTTAGGTGTTCCTCTTCTGAGAGTCCTTCCCCACTTTCATAATCACGCATCCACAATGGTGGTCTTTTAACTCTTTCTTCCCCTGAACTAGATGACTCTTCTCCATTCCCAACTTCTGACTCTTCACTCACTTCTTCAATAGCTTCTTCGTCCTCTTCACTAGCTGCATCATTTTCATCCTCATCATTCCATTCCAAATCCGCTATCACACACTCTTCATAACTCTTATCCCAGTTCCAAGACTTGTCCTCTTCAAACACAACATCCCTGCTCACTAACACCTTCTTTGCAACTGGATCATAGTGCCAATATGCCTTGGATTCTTCGCTAACTCCCAACTACGCACAAGGAAAGCTCCTTCCCCCCAATTTCGTTCTTCTCCAGAGCCACACTTCTGAAAACCTAAAGTGCTCCACTGAGGGTTTCCTTCCACTCTAAGCTTCTTAGGGAGTTTGGTTCTTTACAGCTAATGTTGGACACCAATTTAAGACAAAGAACGTCCAATTTACTGCTTCTGGCAAAAAGTCTTGGGAAGCTTCTATTCAGATAACATGCATCAAACCATGTTCATCACTGTTTGATTTTTCCGCTTAGCTACTCATTTTATGTTGAGGAGTATAGGTTGTGGTCAATTGCCTTTTGATGCCATGCACGGTGCAGAACTCATTGAATTCAATAGATGTGAACTCTCCTCCTCGATTTGTTCTCAGACAATTAATATAGCCTCCTACTTCTTTCTCAACGTAATTCTTAAAATGTTTGAACATGCTCAATGCTTCTGTCTTTTTTACTAAAAAATAAGTCCATGTCTTTCTAGTAAAATCGTCAATAAAACATATGAGGTACCTCTTCTTGCTATTGAAGGTAGGAGAGATTAGACCGCAAAGATCAGCATGAATAAGTTGAAGCTTCTATGTAGTCCCCCAATTGCTCTTCCTTGGAACTGGATCCCTGTGTTGCTTCCCAACGAGGCATTTTTCACACACTCTTGATGGAGACTCAAAATGGGGCAGACCTTCTACCATCCTTTTGCACTGCAACGTCCTTAGTCCTTTGTAACTCAAATGTCCGTAGTGACAATGCCACAGGTGTGCCACAACATGTGTAGAAGTATAGAGACAAGATGGCTTCTGAGTAGTAACCTTTGGAGGAAGTGAACTTGCAATCATCACAAACATCCGATTTTTTGTCATATCGGTTGTTACAATCAGCCCTCCCCCTGGATGGTACATCTTGAGTTTTACATATTGGATGAGAATTGCTAGCCCCCTTTCTTGTAGTTGTCCGATGGT